>OY856411.1:1009885510-1011085510 GCA_963693085.1 Alisma plantago-aquatica
CCGTGTGTGGACATCCATGATATTATTTATCAATTTAAGATCAATAAGTTTGCATGTGCAACATATGGTTTCTTTAAGATGTAATCTTCAAATTTAACTAAGTTTCATGATCTATCATACATTTCTTATCAACCTCTAATAGTAAGAACATGATTGCTAGTAGAATCATATAAGGTCTATGAATCCTTTTTTTCTCAAAATATCATACCATATTTTTTATATTATACCATAGTAGAGTAGTGTCGCTCCTTTGTAAAAGAAATCATCACCATCTTTTTAGTTTTGACATGCGGATAATATGTGTTACTTAGTACCTACCGTATGTATGTTGGTCTGTTGTTCTTGTATGCACTTAAGATGTGTTTATTATTTAGTTTCTAGGATATCCCTTCCCTTTAATTGTAATTACCTAGAGAGTTCCTTTTTGTTGAAATTTTCTATAATCTTTTTTTAGTTTTACCAATATGTGACATAATTTTGAATCTCATAGTCAAGTTCCTATCTCGTCAGTCTATATGTGTGCTTATCCTCTTTAGTCATTTTGAATGGAAAATTTGTTATCATTAGTTCTCCATAGCATTTCCCTTCATATGTATACATATATTTGAAGTAGGATGGGAAAAACATTGTCATTTCTTTTATAATGTATGTGTAGAAAATGTCATCATATAGAAGAGACTAGGTCAGATATCAATAAGTTCACATCTGCAAATTCCAACCTTATGTGTGTTTACCAGGTACATCAAGAGGATATTTCAATCATGGTTAAAAACTTTTTATTCTTACTTAGTATGCATGTTTCTACTAGGGATGCCAATTTGGAACATTGTTTTAATTGAGAAATATAAATATCACTTTTTAGTGATCTAACTATTTATGGTATTTTAACTAATATTTCCATTAACTATATCACTTGACGTTTCAAAAAACATCACTGATATATATGAACAAAAAGTTTTAGGTATTGAAAACAAAATATATAGGTACTACATGATATATATATATATATATATATATATATATATATGTATGTATGTATGTATGTATATATATATATATGCCTCAGCCATTTATCTTTTTCTAGTATTGTATATTGTAAAGGTGTGACTTTTCAAAGATCATTAGAACAACTTATGTAGAATTAAAAAGTGAAATAGAACAATATTGATTTGGCTCAAAAAATTTGACTCGCATGAAGTGCACCATTACCAATGATCAAACACTTTTTAATCTATTCCTATTGAAAATCTGAAATTTCCCACCCATAACAGTTTGTATTTTGGGAGAGACAAGCATATATTATGCAAGAAGAGGAAGGTGTTTGAGCATGTTTAAATACAAAAACTAGAATACTAAGTAAATTTTATTACAAAGGTTAGATAGAAATATGAAATGTAGAACAGAAATATAAATGATATAGAAAAAATAACTGGTAAACTTCACAACTAAATAAAACCAGGAGAATAGTGTCTCATGCATATTCTAAGTCTCCTAGAGGGAAATACAAAATGTTAGAGGAAAGTTTGAAGGAGAAATCGAGAGAAAAAATAAAATATAACAAACACTAGAAGAAAATGTGCAAAACTTAAATTGACAGTTTACAGGTTTAGGACAAAATTTAATAGGAAGCCAAGGAATTTTGAGGAAATTAATATTGAAACATAAAAAAAAGAAATTGAAATAATTGAAGGTAAATGTGGGGAATGTGGAGGAAATTCATGAACTATGGAAAGAACTTGGATACATGTAGAGAAAGTGTGTTGGAAATATAGTAAAATAGAGGGTACTATTTGTAAAATCATGTTAAGGGGCAGTGTTATTTAGTTTATGTCATCGATATATTACGATGACAAGATAAAAAGTGAAGGTCATAATAAAATTAATGGTAGGCATGATGTTAATGTAATGAATTATAGATTATATCAATAATGTTAGACATGATTTTTTCCTTTGCATTAATCAAATAATTATTTGAATTATTTAGTTTTTGTCATGTGACATGTGAGTTAATTGTTTCTCAAATTTTCGCATAACTATATGTGTGTGAATCATGAAATTTTATTTAGTTTGACTTGTTAATGAAGTGAATATATTAAATACCCATTTCCATACCCATGCTAACCATAAAGTCTAACACAAGTGTCTTCCTCCCTCCCCTCCCCTCCCTTCCCTTCCCTTCCCTTCCCTTCCCTTCCCCTCCCTTCCCCTCCCCTTATGTACCTTCCCTTCCCCGCCCCTTCATTCACCACATACTAAACATAGCATAAGGTTCATGGTCTCCCATATGTTTATGCTTTTTTTAGAACAATGAGAGTTTACAAGGTCTTCTACTTGTGGATAGTATGATCGAAAAATCTTATAATATGATAATATGGTTTGAATGTGTGATGACTTCGATTCCAAGAGTTTGATATCCAATATATAATTTGGATCATCATTAGTAATTTCATTTTTTTGATTCAAAATTGAGGTGGAATTTATTCCAAGATGTTTTATTTTGAATCACATGTATTACTACAATGTCAATAAGAGTCAATAATATATATCAATGAACTTTTCATATACATGGAGATGGTATAAGTCAATCTTGAATTTTTGAAGTTAAATATGCAATTAATATATAAAATAATTGAAGTGGGTTAATAATGGACCATGAGGTGATTTTGGGTCAGAAGAAGTGCTCTTGGGCTTGTCTGATCAAGATTTGATGTTAAACTACATTAAAATCAAGGTTTATGTACCTTTTTAGTCCCTTGAAGAATTTAATTCAATGACCAAAGTTAGGGATTATCATATAAAACTTGGTCATATGGGGCTTTAGGTGATGAGGGATCCATGGTTCAAGTTTTGGTTGATTGAGGGTTTATGCTCAAATATATTATTTTCTGAAAATGTGGTTCATTCCTTGATTAATGCATAGATAACTTTGTTCATCATTGTTTTAATTTATTTGGTCGTGTCTTCGATGTGTCACATGACCAATATAGAATACATTCCATGTTCCTCACAAACCTTTGTATAGGATAGGATCAAGGCATGGCTCTACCAAATCCTCATCCCCCCTCATCTACCCAGCCTCCACAGCCATCCAGTGTGCTCTCTGCCTTCCTCTATAACATCTAACCAACACCCCCCACACAGAGCAAGGGAAGGACCAGGTTCAATGGTTCCCCTTCATTTCCTCTCCCATTTTCTTTGTTTCACATAATGGGTGGAGCTTTTTGAAGGTAGCTAGAGGGGAATTACGGTAGAGGTTTCCCCTACTGACTGCTCATCATGGTCGTGATGAGTTGACTTTTTCCTCTCTTATACTATACCCATTCTCTCTCATAATGTGACTTTCTTAATATTTTTAATATCTATTCATATTTTGTGTGTTATAATACCCCAATTTGATCACCTCAATGACTAATTTCATGATATGTGTCTCTAATTTGAGAAATTGAAATGTGTACCATTCCTTGATATGTATCCATATTGCTAGTGAAATTAACCTCTTTACTATACTATTTTACCTATTTAATGTGCATAATGTTGTGGGGCTCTCAGTTATCTTTCCAACACCATGAAAATAAACCCAATCGGACCTTTATAGACCAAGTTATGAACAATTGAAGGTTGGCCAAATCTCATGTGTTTTAATCGAATTTAAGTCATTTCAGCCTTAATAGGCCCAATCATGGATGTGTGGCCCAGGAGTTGAAACTCTTGGTTGGGACAACCCATTATTTCCCTCATACCCCAACTGTTAGATCATGAGAACTGGCTAATCCAATTATTTTAGAGTTATCCTGCCATCAATATGCTGGTCAGCGACACAGCCGCTGCGACCACCTACCACCACCCCGACCTCAACTACCAACACCCCATATCACCCCCTCTTTCCACTTTTGAGAATGATTTTCTCCTTTTCTCTCTCCCCTCATGTTTTCTACAGGGTTCTCCCTCCCTTTCACCCTAGGGCTTTGTCCCCATTTCCCCCTTCTTCTTCCCGGATGGGCGGCGCTTTTGTGACCGCCACCTTGGGTTGCATCTGCCGTAGACCCCCTCACCACCAGCTAAGACTCATGATGAGTCTACAAGGCTAAGGCACACTCAATTGGAGCACTTGCAGCCCTCAACATGGACCAGATATCAGATTCCCCTCACCAATGAGTGCAACTCAGTTGAATGAATGTTTCCCTACTCACAACCTAAGGGTGTGAAGGAGATGACGGGGCCACTGTTTGATCAGCAGGGATCCATGATGAACTCAACTGCGGATGGTTTGGATCACATGTGGGCAAGGTGCGACAGTGGAGCAGGGGGAGAGATGCCCAATTACACTAGTGTGATGCGATGGAATGAGGGGCAGGAGAAAGTGGCCCCCAAATGCACGCGAGCTTCTCCGTGGTGTCGTGTGTTAGCAAGTTATTAGACACATAGATAAAACTAGGGAAATAATCCTATTTTTGACCTCAAATATTTCTAAAATCATAAATTGTTAATCCTTTGTCCTAGAGTATCAATATAATATGTTAAATTGATCCTCTCTAAAAAATCTACAACTTGGGCATGGTTTCAGACCCCAAAAACCATTCCCTTTTCTCCGTTTTACTAAAAATACGATCTTAAACTATGTTTGACTACATATAATGAATAATAATGATGAATCTTGAATTTTTAGTGCACTTTTACCCTCTTTCTCATCTAATCAGTATCTTGTGCGTACCTTTGAACTATATGAGGGTCTTAATCATGACTTTTACTCATTAAAGACTCTTTATGAGCCTATATGACTAGTTTTTAGGGCTATGATGATGGTTTTTCCCAAAAGTTCTAACCTTGCTTCCTAATGACACCAAGTGCTTAATAAACCTTAGAATCAATCATCTATGTCTCTCCTTAGCATAATATAGTCCCTCATATCACTCTTACTATGGTTGATTCAATTTCACCTAATGCATTTACATGCCCCATTTATTTGAGTGTTTTATTATACCTTGAACTAATGATGGGTTTGACCTAACCTATGCTTCCAACTCAATTATATCTCTACAATTAGTGATCTTGTGGTGTTTTGAGACTTAAATAAATACGATCAGCCCCTTGAGCTATGATGATGTTTGAAACCCTAGGTGACCTAGTGTGAGGTGCCCCAATCTTGACAATTGATCTACTTACTATGCTCTCCTCTCTCTAATTAAAGTTGATAGTTTTACTCTAGTTTCCCTTTGATGTGTATATTCCGTTCATGTCATATGATGGACCCTAATGATATAATGAATGTATGTTGATGTGTTTGATACCAAATTGGGACAATGATGCTTAGAATCCATGGATAATCTACCCACATGTGAATGAGATTTATATGTACTATCTTGTTGATCTAATCTTGTATCTAGTCTAAATTTTATGACTTGATGAAATGTCATCTTATTTTCCCTATTATGAGTTTTATGGCCTAGTCATGTACATAAGTGACTTAAATATTGTAATGATCGTATAAAATAGATGGAACATCCAAATGACATAAAACTTGAACCACACATTCATGATGACATCTAAATCAGTAAAAGATTATCAAACATGTAATTAAGCAACTTTTTACCTAATTTGGCCAAAACCTTAAAGTGGAGGTAATTAGGGATAATGATGAGAATCTAATGAATGAATGTAATCTTATGTGTAATCAGGTGTTACTTATGGATAGATGGTCAAGGATAAGTTAATTTATGAAATCTCTAAAATTAGGTACAAGCTTTAATAATCATATGACTAGGGCTTTCTTACATGAAATGTGATACTTACCTATGCTTGTTTACTTGCTCAAATATTGCCATGTAGTACTCTAGTATTGTACTTGATATTTGTCTCATGGTGTGGTTTTATAACTTGCAAACATTATATAGAAACTCCATGATAGAAATCTTATGCACCTTCCTACACTCTCAAGGTAAGGACATGAGGTTGGGCTTCCTACTTGAGTTGTCAAGATTGGGCGGACCATGTCGATAAAGGGGTTATCTATTCTTGAGCACCCTTATGGAGTCCTTCAATGGGAAGTTTATAAAAAAACCTTATGATATATTATGTTTTTTGTTATGATTGGATTAAAATGAAATAAAACATGGGTTCTCACTTTGATATATATGTAACTTATTTTTTCTTCTTTGTTACTCTGATGAATCTTTTCAAATTATGAAATGCTTATATATATATATATATATATATATATATATATATATATATATATATATGTATGTATGTATGTATGTATCTTTTATCCATGTACTCAACACCTCGTGTGTTGACCCGTCTTGTTTCACATATTTTATAGGTTCACATATTTCTAGTAGTTGACGGGGTTGGTGAGCTATGTCAGGTGTTCTTGTTGTAAGATCCCGAGTGTACATGAGTACATGTGTACAAATATGACTCTCAACTTGTAATTGAAATCTTGTAATAAAAGGATGTTGCTTAATAATACTTGTTGAATGATGACAATATGATTGGTGCTTTTATGTTGTTATTTTTTCATGTATGCTAATATTTATGCTTCTGCATTCACGCTTTGGTAATAACATGCTAGGGGCGGACACCTAGGTCCTATCACCATTGACTTTATAGTCATTTGGAGTTAGGATTTGGGTAACAAACGGTTCCATGATAGTGGCATCCTCAGGAGCGGGTGAGCGGCCATTGTGTAGATGTTCACGGGATGGAACTTCCATGAAGAACAGTTGAGGGCAAGGGCAAGGGCAACTGGAGCCACCTACCCATGTCCTCCATATGTAATCTGACACCCCTAGCTTTTAAAGGATTGGGAAATGTGATACCCATCCACAATAGGGCATGGATATCTCGTGATTCATGCTTTCCCATTAAGGTAAATATAAATAATATGTGGAAATTTGAAATTCCATGTAAAATAGTTATGTTGGCCTAAAAATGACCAAAAAATATCTTTTAACTTGGAAATGTATCTAGTTTCTTATAGAACACTTAGATTTTATAGTTAATTCTCTTGTTCAAATGGTCTATTTTGACTTGTAAGATGATGAATGTTTTAGACTATCTAAATGCTATAAGTTTGATATAAATTAATATAAATTATATTAGAGCACTAAAATTGTTAGGAACACACTTAAGAACCCCGATTTGAATAATACTAAACCTTTGGGATCCTTTTGTAATAAAATTTAATTATTTCTTTAAAGCTTGTTTAATTCTAGAAAATGGATAAAGAGTAAGAACAATATTATATTATATCCATACCCTTTTAATGACCTCTTAGTCACTACAAATATAGCATAATAATTTTATGTTCACTTTGGATCTAAGAAAGACCAAGCCCTCATTATATACATAATAACTCAAAATCAAGTACAATATATATGTTGTTAAATAGAATCATGTAACGGACAATGTTAATCTCACATTAGTATTTGAAACATTTTATGAATTTTTTTATTCAAATGATGCACCTAATTTATGTTATAGATGCCCCTAATTTGACATGAAAACTCTTATCTTATTAATGTATCTAACACTAGGATAAATTCATATATTGAGGTTTTGAAATATGATATTCAGAGTAGTGATAATAACTAGGAAAAGAGAGCTAGTTAGTTTAACCTTAAGATAATAAGATATGTAATGATGAGAATATCAAACATTATGGGCATCATCACTTATTATTATTTTTATATTTTTACTTCAAAGGGATCTCCTCACCTACATGAGGCGACATCCATAGTTAAAAGATGCATAAATGATGTGATGAATTACTACCTCCAGAATGAACCAAACAAAGAGGATATTTAGGGGGCTCTTAAGAAAATGCACCCAACAAAAGTTACTGGTCCCGATGGCCTTCATGCATGCTTTTTCCAAGTTATTTGGAGTGTTGTTGGGGTTGACATCATCAGTTTCATTATTGATTGGTGGAGGGATTCCAGCACATTGAAAGACATCAAAAACAATAACATTGTCTTAATTCCTAAGTGTGGGGCGACTAATAACATGAAAGGTTTCAGATCCATCAGTTTGTGCAACATAGTGTATAAAATAATTTCAAAAATTCTAGCAAACAAACTAAATGTATACAAAATGACATTATATCCACTAATCAAAGTGCTTTTATACCAGGTCATCTCATTACTGATAACACACTCATAGCTTTTGAAATTTTCCATTCCTTGAAAATATGAAACAAAGGAAAAAGAGGGCTCATGGGTATCAAGATTGATATGAGCAAGGCATACGATAGAGTGGAGTAGAAATTAATTGGCACAGTTTTGCAAAAACTGGGTATTGGCGAGGCATGGTGCAGAAAAGTTGGAGAATGTTGTAAGTCGGTTTCTTTTTGTTTCATTATCAATGGAAGGAGGAGAGAACACCTCATTCCACAAAGAGAACTTTGCCAGGGGGATCCACTCTCGCCATATTTATTCATAATTTTTGATGATGTCTTTTCAAGAATGATCAACAAGGAGGTGGATTTAGGGAATATACATGGCATTAAAGAATGCAGAGGAAGACCCAACATATCTCATTTATTTTTTGCGGAAGATAGCATTATTTTTTCTCGAGCTACACCACATGAAGTTACCATGATAGTTGTGATTACCAACTTCTATGAGTGTGTTTCATGACAATAAATTAACTACTCAAAGTTGAAGGCGGTGTTCAAAAAGAATACACATGCATTGTTCATCACCAACATTCTAAATACCCTCCAAATGAATCAAGTTCAAAAACATGGCAAATACCTCGAAGGTCGAAGAAAATTATTTTAAAGGCCCTAAAGGACAAAGTGTGGACCAAACTAAAAGGTTGTAAAGGAAAAATACTTATCCAAGTGGGAAAGTATGTTGTTCTAAAAGTTGTCATCCAAGCTATTCCGACTTATATGATGAGTATATTCCATGTGCCCGGGAACATTATAGATGACATCAACAAACTGATGGAACATTACTGGTCGGGCAGTTCATCCAACAAAAGGAAGATTCATTGGGTATCTTAGGAAAACTTATGCAAGCCTAAGATAGAAGGTGGACTAGGGTTCAGAGATCTAGCTATTTTCAACAAGGAATTGCTAGACAAACAAGCATGGAAATCACATTCAAATCCAAGTTCTATGGTCAGTCAAGTCCTAAGAAGTAGATACTACAAAAATGGTGATATCCTTGACGCGTTTTCGATCTTCAATCCTAGATATGCATGGAGAAGCTTCTGGGATGCTAAGTCACTTCTAAAGGAGGGTATAATATGGAAAGTAGGAAATGGAAGAGGTATCAACATCTAGCTTGACCCTTGGTTTCTAAATGTCAAAGGCTTCTGCACAAAGCCAATGGAAACTGATGATATGATGGATATTATGGACAGTAAAGTCTATGAGGAGATCAGCTTTTTGAATCAAACATAGAACCTAAATGAACTACACAACATTTTTATGGAGGAGGATAAATCTACCATACATACTATACCTTTATGCAACTCAAATAGTGATGAGCTCTATTGGTTCCCTACCTGGGATGGGGTTTTCATTGTATCAGCCATTTGGTAGGGGTTTAACAAAACATCCCCAAGCTGGATGTAACAAAAAAAGATTGTGCAAAATGATTGTGATTTCCTCAAGAAGCACAAATGCCCTCCAAATTTATCCAACTTCTTGTGAAGTTCCTACAATGCTCATCTTCCAAATCTACTAAACTTGAAGCACAAACATGTAACAGACAATGACAATTGCACTTTATGCGCCATGGATACTGAAGACACCTTCCATTGTTTCTTTGAGTGCAATTATGCTGCTGAAATAGGGGGAACAACCATCTCCTACACCTTTGATGAATGTATATTCATCATGAAATTCAATTACCATCTTGGGCTCTTTTTGACTCAAAATATCAAATTTCTCTCATTAAAATCTAAATATATCATAATGTGCAAAATTATTTAACTGATTCGTTTATCAAGATTTTTATTGCATTTATGTTGATTTGATGCAGGTCTTGATAAGCTTGAACAATCAATTGGGGCCCACCTTCACTCACTATTGATCTTGACCAATCGGTCTTAACCAAACGGTTTTCTCTAACGGTTCTGACCTCTCGGTTTTAAGATATTCACCTATACAGTCTCAAGACCGTTTAAGCCCATTCGGTTTCAAGACCGCATGAGCCTAAATGATCTCAAGACCGTTTGAGTCCATACGGTTTCAAGACCGCATGAGCCTAAATGATCTCAAGACCGTTTGAGTCCATACGGTTTCAAGACCGCATGAGCCTAAACGATCTTAAGACCGTTTGAGTCCATACGGTTTCAAGACCGAATGAACCCAAACGGTCTCAAGGTTGGATGATGTCTAACGATTTCAAAACTTTTTGGACCAAAACCGTTTGGACAAGGAAACCATTTAGACACAAAGACCGTTTGGTCAAATGATCGAAACCGAATGGACTTCCACACCCCACGACCGTATGAGAAGACCGAATGTAAGCCTACGTAAGACAGTATTCTGAGATCGTTCAGTCTCTTAGTTTATATCCAAACCGTTTGCTCAAGTTGTGAAAGAAGTAAGGTCTGGTTGGATTATAAACACATGAAGAACTTCTAGCTAAAGAGAGATCGTTTGGATAAAGGTTAATACCAAGACCGAAAGGAGTGAGAACCACTGAAATGTTAAAACACTTTGCTTGATTGAAGACCGAATGGGCAGTCAAACCTGCAGAACCATTTGAATTGGATAACTGAAGACCGTTTGAGTGGGATATTTATGAAGACCGAATGCAGAAACCAAACTGAATGATAAAGCAAAAACCAAGACCGTTTGGACTCATGCAAGACCGTTTGGGGCCAGTTCTGTGCCTATAAATAGGACCCCAACGGTTCTCACTTGGGCATCGGTTCCGGGACGCCGATGGGCTACCTGTACACAGGTCCGATCCAAATCCAGTGTCGTCCATGCCAATTTCATTCCACCTACTACCCGTGTTGCAACCAAGGAGGTTGAGGAGAGAAGGAAGACGAAGCGAGGGTGACTGTCCAGTCTGTCTTGGCATCTCCCGTTCACGTCCAGATCTGCTTTGACACGACGTAGAAGGCCGTATCTTCTTCACCGAGATGTGACTACCTTCTGCACCAAGTTCATGGTGGATTTCTCTCTCTTTCTCATTTTTCTTGTTTCTCACATCATGAGCGAGTAATACCTTTTTGCTAGGGTGCGAGGACTAGCCCCGCTGCCCATGCAAATCATGTTCTCTTGTTAGACTCTCCATGGCAATGTATATCACTTTCCATTTCATTATTAATTGGTACGTTTGTAGCTAATTATCTACTTGCTTTCATCTTGTTCTTTCCTATATTGCGAAATCTTCTATATGTGGGACGGAATGGCGGTTTACATAGTTCGACTCTTTGACGAGAACTTCTGATAAGATTCCTTCAGGTCGTAAGTGTATGATCTGTGAGGGGACGAGGCATCTAGCCTTTGGTGACACTTCTATGGTCTAAACATCCCTCAGGGAGGACCATAGCCTTAGTTGGATTTTGTATCGTCTTTATTTATCGTCAATGTTAGTTTGTAGATCTATCACCTGCTTGCTTATCGATTAATGCGGTTGACTCCCAAACTAGAAATAGAATGGGATTTCTTCGAGGTCGTAAGTGCATGATCCCCGAGGGAATGAGCCATCTACCCTTCGGTGACGCTTCTGTGTGCCTAACGCCTGTATAGGGGGCTCACAACCTTCGTTGGATTTCTATATCTTTGGAGCCGTAAGTTAGTGATCTGGTTGGTGACGAGACATATGATTCCTAAGGTGATGCTTACACAAACCTAACGCCCGTACAGGGGGTTCTACAACATCTCTCTTTGGATTGATATATCTTTCATGGAATGTTTGCGATTGAATGTGTTTGCATGTGTAGCGGTGGTGAAACCTGATACCATCCCAGCGATTCCATATCATTGATCTAAACCCAACTTTAATTCATCTTTTACTTTCTTGCAATTAGTTTAAGTAACCTCAAATCAACCAATCGTTTTAAATAGTACCTTATCTTGAGCTAGATTCGATTAACAAAGATTCTTAAAAACGTTGTCCTTTGGGTTTGATCCTTAACTATATTGTGATAAGACTCATCCACTTGTGGGTGGTATTATTGCACTTTGGTTTTGGTAAAAGCTCTGGGATTTCAACCCCGAGTGAGTTTGTTAGTGCGATAAAATTCCACGTCAAATTCTGGCGCCATTGTCGGGGACAACGGAATCAGTTAGTCAAATCTAGTTCTTTAAAGACTAATCTAGGATTTTTCTTTTTCTTTTGAAACAATCAATCATCTTCTTGAATTTGACTTTACTCTGTGGTTCTCACTTTCGAAATCTTTCTAATTCATGTACATTCCAAGGCATAGTGCATGCACCGTTCGGACAGCCTCGGACTAACAGCGAGCTTTGATCCCGAGATAGACAGAACTTTCCATCATCAGATCAGAGAAAATCAAGCAAGGATGGCTCAAGAAGAAGAGGTAGCACGAAGGGTGGCTCAAGCCATCAATGTGCAGAGAGAGAGGCTCATACAAGAAGTCAGGGCTACGATTCAACAGGAGATCCTAGAAGCACAACCAACTAAACTACAAAAGGATCTTAGAGAGTTATCAATCTCGAAAGCTATGAATGTTCATCATCCAGTGCAACCTCCTCCCATCAACACTCCTAATTTTGAGATAAGAGCGCATTAGATCACCCTGCTTCAGAATAACCCTTTCTATGGCAAGCAGGGAGAAGATAGCCAAGAACATCTTCTAAGATTTATTGATCTATGTGCCATGACAAAACAAAATGGAGTCACATATGATGCCATTCGACTCCGTCTCTTTAAGTATTCCCTTACTGATAGAGCCATAAGTTGGTACAATTCATTGCAAAGTGAAATACCCATCACAACCTGGGAACAACTCCAAAATGTATTTCTAGAAAAGTTCTACCCTCCATCTCTCACCTATGAAATTAGAGGACAAAGAACAAATCTCACTCAAGTTCCTGGGGAAACCCTTGCTGAAGCTTGGGATAGATACAAAGAGCTTTTACGCAAGTGTCCACACCACAGAATTCCCAAGAACCAACTCATTGAGATTTTCTATAGGGGTGTGGATGATAATATTAAGAGATTCCTCAATTCCTCGTCTGGAGGAAACTTCATGCGTCAAAGTTATGACAGTGCATGGAGAGTCGTCACCCTAGGAGTAGAAAATCAAGCCAATTGGGGTAGATCTGTAGGTAAAGGAGTTTTGAAAGTAGCTATGGCCAAAGCTACCCCCGAGTACAAGTCTATCGATGAAACCTTGAAACTCTTAGTTTCCAAGCAAGACCATATTGAATCATCTCTTGCTGCTATTAGAAGAGGACGTTCACCCACTCAACAACCGGAACAGGTCAAGTCTGCTTCCCTATTCTGTGAAGTATGTAAGAGCACTGATCTTTCCACTTTATCATGTAATGTTCTCTATAATGTTGTTCTGAGCATGTATGTGGCCAAGGAGATAATGTTCAGATGGAAAATCTTAATGCTATCAACACCATTCCTGGTCAAAGTTATTACAATCCGAATCAGAATAGGAATCATCTCAGTTTTCAATATGGAAACCCCTCTGGAGCGGTAAACTCACATCAATTTGGTTCAAACAATCAACCAAGAGGCCCACCAGGATTCCAATATAATCAACAACAGAATTTTGGGAATTAAGGAAATTTCAAGGGGAACTTTCAGAATAGGAACTACAACAATTACCAAAATAACTCTCAGCACCAGAATCTTAATCAACAGCTAGGACAACAAGCAGGCCTAGTTTCTCCTGACGACAAGCTATCAGCCATTGAAAAGATGATGCAAACTCAGCAAACCATGATAGCTAACAAACAAGCTCAACAGAAGGCTATTGAATCTCAATTAGCTCAACTCGCAGCTAGCATAAAGCCACCTGCTGGGGTCTTCGCTGACCAACTCGAGAACAATCCTAAGCACCATGAACTGTTGAAGGTATTCACCTTTAGGTCAGGGAAAGAATATTTGGATCCCCCTGAAAAGACACCTGTGGTTATTACAGACAAGGATGAACCTGTGATTGCCCAAGATTCGACAACACCAGAGACTCAATCAAAAGATGATAAGTCAAAGAAAGGAAATTTTGAGAAGCCTGCTCAAGAAGTCGAAGAAACTGAGACTCCAAAACCAGATATCCCTATGTACAAACCTCGTATACCTTTTCCAGCTTATCTAATGCAAACAAAGCTTGATACCAGATTTAATAAGTTTAAAGAAGCTATGAAGAAACTTCATGTTGATATACCCTTTTTGGATGTTCTAGCCGAGATACCGACATGGAAAAAGTACTTAAAGTCACTCCTCACCAGGAAGTATATAACTGAAGAGTACGAGATAGTAAAACTGGCTACAAATACATCTGATATCATATTGAGCAAGATGCCCAAGAAACAAAAAGACCCGGGATCCTTTGGAATTTCATGTCACATTGGTGACTCATCATGCAAGAAAGGATTGGCAGATCTCAGTGCAAGTATCTCTATTATGCCACTTAGCCTATGCAAAAGACTAGGGTTTGCAGAATTGCTTCCTACTGGCACGACTATACAGCTTGCAGATAATTCGATAAAACATTTGTTAGGAATCCTCAAAGATGTCCCGGTCAAGGTAGGCAAAGACACATATGTTCCATGCGACTTTGTCATTATGGACATGAAAGAAGATGCCATATATCCTCTCATCTTTGGTCATCCGTTCCTCACCACTGCAAGAGCCCTGATTGATGTTAAAGTTGGTACATTATTGCTCAGATTAGGCAAAGAAACTCTCGAATTCAAGGTTTTTGAAAGTATGAGAATACCAAGTATTCAAGAAGAAGTCTATCTGATCGACTGCATTGAGCAAATGTCACTTCTGACTCAAGGGCATCATGAATCAAATGATCCTTTAGAAGTTTCTCTAACAAACCCATCAGTTGATGAACCAATTGACGAATAAGTAAAGGATTGCATCGAATCCCTCGACTCTGCTAAAGAAGATGTTGAAGCCACTAGTGAACAACTCAAAGCTATGGAGACTACAAAAGAAACATGTGAAAACCCAGAGGCTCCCAAGGGACTAAAGTACGTGTTTTTAGACGATCTCAAAGTTTTCCCAGTTATTATAAATTTTGATCTAACAGCTGAACAAGAAGATAAACTCCTGAAGGAATTAAGGGAAAGAAAGAAAGCCATCAGTTATAAAATGAGTTACCTCACTGGGGTCAGTCAAGAACTGTGTATGCACAAGATCCCCATGATGGAAGATCATAAGCCTACTATTGAACATCAACGGAAATTAAATCCAAATATGAAGGAAGTGGTCCGTCGCGAGGTCATTAAATTGCTCATAGCTGGAATAATCTATCCGATATCAGATTCGCCACGGGTGAGCCCAGTGCATGTAGTCCCGAAGAAAGGTGGAACAACTATTATACAGAATGAAAACAAATAACCCATCCCCACTCAAACAGTCACAGGATGGAGGATGTGCATAGATTATAGAAAATTAAACAAGGCAACTCGAAAAGATCATTTTCCAATGCCTTTCCTTGATCAAGTCCTAAAAAGGTTGGCTCACCAAGAATATTTCAGTTATCTTGACGGTTACTATGGATTCTATCAAATACCCATACATCCAGATGACCAAGAGAAAACAACTTTTACTTACCCATTCGGAACATACGCATTTAAAAGAATGTCGTTTGGTCTCTATAATGCACCCGCAACCTTCCAACGTTGCATGGCTACCATATTCGTTGGTCTTACTGAAACAATTATGGAGGTTTTCATGGATGATTTTTCTTTATATGGAGATTCATTTGATTCATGTCTAAAACACCTCTCCCTGGTCCTCAAACGTTGTGAAGAAGCACATCTTGTGCTAAATTGGGAAAAGTGACATTTTATGGTAAAAGAAGGCTTTGTCCTCGGTCATAGGGTCAGCAATAGAGGAATTGAAGTAGATAAAGCCAAGATTGAAGTGATTTCTAAACTGACTATTCCAACAAATGTAAAAGAAGTTTGTGCTTTCCTAGGGCATGTAGGATTTTACAGAAGATTCATAAAAGACTTTTCCAAGATAACAAAGCCAATGATGAATCTATTACTTAAGGATACTGATTTCAATTTCAATGAAGAATGTGTCAAAAGATTCAACACTCTGAAGCAAGCCCTTACAACCTCCCCCATCATTAGAGGTCCCGACAGGGACCACCCTTTTGAAATTATGTGTGATGCCAGTGACTATGTTGTGGGAGTTGTTTTAGGGAAATGTATAGAGAAGAAATAGTATGTGATCTATTATGCATCAAAAACTCTCGATGAAGCCCAGAGAAATTATGCAACCACTGAGAAATAACTCCTAGCAGTCGTGTATGCCTTTGACAAATTCAGATCTTACCACATTGGTTCGAAGGTCATTGTTTACACAGACCACGCTGCTATTCGTTTTCTTCTAGCAAAGAAAGATGCAAAACCCAGGTTGATCAGATGGATCCTCCTTTTACAAGAATTTGATTTAGAGATAAGAGATAAAAAGGGTATAGAGAATGTTGTAGCAGACCACCTCAGTTGCATCCACACTCTGGATACTAAGAAGATTTTGATCGATGATTCCCTGCCAGATGATCAACTAATGAAGGTCTCAGAAGCTGTACCGTGGTACTCAGATTTTGTGAACTACCTTATTGCTGGATTTATCCATCCTCAATGCACTGGGAATGCACTAAAGAAATTTATGCATGATGTGAAACAATACTACTGGGATGAGTCGTACCTTTTCAAACTTTGTGTTGATACTTTGTATAGACGATGTATCGTCGAAGAAGAAGCTCAACCTATTTTGGAACAATGCCACTTAGGACCAGTGGGAGGACATATGAGCTCTAAAAAGACTACCTTGAAGGTTTTGCAAAGGCAATTCTTCTGGTCAACCATATCCAAATATTCCTATGACTTTGTCCTATCATGTGACAAATGTCAACGATCAGGCAATATAACAAAAAGAGATGAGATGCCATTGGATCTATGGCAAGAAGTTGAGATATTCGATGTTTAGGGGGTGGACTACATGGGTCATTTCCCATCTTCTCATGGATTTTCATACATACTAGTGGTGGTGGACTACGTCTCAAAATGGGTGAAGCCACACCAACCGTCACTAGTGATTCCAAACCCGTCATCAAATTATTCAAGGATATTATTTTTCCCCGTTACGGTGTCCCACACATAGTGATATCCGATGGAGGTTCCCATTTTATTGAAAGAAGCTTTGAAGCATTGCTAAGGAAGTATGGTGTTACTGACAAGGAAGCCTCACCTTACCACCCACAGATAAGTGGACAGGTGGAGGTTTCTAATCGTCGACTCAAGAGTGTCTTAGAAGAGACCGTAGGTCGCAATTAGAAAGAGCGGTCGGTGAAAATCAATGACACATTATGGGCCTATCGAACAGCTTATAAAACCCCTCTCGGGACTACACCTTTTTGATTAATATATGGAAAGGCTTGCCACCTGCCAGTTGAACTGGAACACAAGACATGGTGGGAAATTAAAAAATTGAACTTTGATATGAAAGAAGCAGGCCAAGCCAGGATTCTACAATTCTAAGAGCTGGATGAACTCAGGATGACAGCTTAAGAGAATGCACGAATCTACAAAGAGCGCATAAAACTTTGGCATGATGGACATCTGAAAAGAAAAGACATACAAGTGGGAGACCAAGTTCTGCTATTCAACACAAGGTTGAAGTTATTCCCAGGAAAACTCTGCTCACGCTGGTTTGGACCATACATTGTCAAGAGCATATCCCCACATGGTGCCTTCTCTTTATGGAGTGAAAAGTCAGGAGAATTTATGGAAAATGGTCATCGTTTAAAGAGATATTTCACCTCTACTGACATAGGCACTGAAGAAATTCTAGAACTCATCAACCCAAAGGATCCACCGTAAAGCTGAAGGATCCAGTCGAGCCATAGACATAAAACAAAGGCGCTTGTCGGGAGGCAACCTGATCAATAAATTTGTTTTACTTTTCTATTCAAATTAGAATGCTTCTTCGATTTTGCTTTTACCTTCTAGTTAATTTTTCATTAAATAAAATTTGCATCGTGAGATGCTATCTCGAGTACTGATTGATCTTTCTTTATATTTTCAGATAAGAGGATGCACATTGATTGGAACTGTGACATCCCCGGATTTTCTAAAACTTAATATGATGTGTGACATCTAAATTGAAACCCTCACCTCAGCGAGAATCCCAATTTAAACACCCCACACTAGGCTAAGAAGAAGAAAATAAGAGGAAGTCAGAAGGAAACAATCAGTAGCACATGTACATGAACAATAATAAAACCATACACATATGTTCACCATTCAACATATAATTACAACATGAATCATTACAACATTTGATATTACATATTGAACAACAAACTATACATATACATGTACTACCACTAAACTACAGGATCTTAAGACAACAGGTCCACCTGTACATCAGCTCGCTACACAACTCTCAACTATCCTGGATCTTCAAGAGCATAACCACAACCTAAACAAAAGATTACATGCGGTACATGTCAGCATAATATTCAAGAATATTGTACTGAGTACGCCTACGTGTCTTTTATATACATCTCATCATATCTTGGCAATAAGATAAAACTAATACTTGGCAGCATTAAACAAAATATAAGAAAAGATGTATAGTTGCACAAAGATATTCATTAGCAAAAGAGAACACATATATTTTAAGCACATTTCCATCATATATCTCGTACATCTGCCCCTAGGGCTTTGATGTTTTTAGGCCTCATGATCTACTACCAAAGAGTTTGAGATCATTTAACGTGTGATCTACTACCAAAGAGTTTGAGATCTAACATATGTGATCTACTACCAAAGAGTTTGAGATCACTTCAATGCACTGTACTACCAAAGAGTTTAGTGCTATCATATGATGGATCTGATATCTTATGTTTCATGTGTTCATAGCCATAAGTATGGAAAATCAAGCAAGATATCATACAAGAACAATCATTTCATCTAATATCATATGCCAAGTATTTTACTACACATGTAACACAAACATATTGTATAATAAGCCAAGTAAGAGGTAATGGTGTACCTTCCGAAGAGATAATCTAATCACCACATATCACATATTCCTCAGGTCAACACTAACCTTGTTCATTCCTGATCAAGACAAGATCATATACTATCATTAGGTTCACATCATCTTACGTCTCATCTTAACCCTAAATGTGTTCATTTTAGGGTTTACTTATCTCATTATGATATCCTCATGATTACTTGTCTTATCTTCTTGTGATTAGGCAACTGATCTTATATTCCAGATTAGGATACATAATCTGATTACTTTGTTACATATGGTTATATGCACATGTTAACCCTATGTTACATCATTAACCTAGATTAGGGTTTTATAACATGTATTAAGGGTCATCTTCATATAACATGGGTTTCATGAATATAGTTGATCTCATATTTACATATTATCTTCCAGTTATTGATAAAAACTTATTCTGTAAATTTCATCGTTTATTGAGCATGCATGTGTTTTCTACCTTTTCTTTAGGGTTATTAGCCCTTTGAGCAAATTACATTATTTCGTGCATCAACATCATAACCACTGACATCATATGGATTCTAAACATGATTATGGACTTACTGACATTTTATCATAATTTTATGTCATCATTTAATATTTATTACTCAAGAACTAAGCATTAGACATATTACATGATATCACTAAGATTAATGCTTCAAAAGCATGATATTATAGTTCTATTGTGTTCTACTCATTTTTTTGAGAATTTTGGTACCTTACTTGTATTTTTCTGATAATCATACTATTTTCTATGAATTATATACGAATTGAGAATTTTCGGGATTTTACCTTTTTCGGGCCAATCACGGGATGCCACGTGTCCACGTGGGGGCGCGGCTCAAAGCTTGGGGGCAGGCGGGCCGGCTGGTTTTCATCTGATGAACCTGGTTCAACTGGGTTTGGTCAGTTCTACACTGGTGGTTTGCCCCTGAACCAAGCTAGGCTTCTTTCTTCCTCGCGACTCACCCTTCACGCGAGTGTGAGCCCGCCGCCGCCATGAGGGCTCTGCTCTGACGAGCCGTCATCCTCTTCTAGGTCCCCCCCTCACAAATGCAGATCACTACCAACAGTTCCGTCCTTTCTTCTCTGGTTCCTACGGCCTTGAGGTCGCCTCTCCTCTGCACAGGCTGCCGCTTCCTCTCCTACTCGACGCCGCCCATCACCGAATGGTCTGGTGGGGTGTCGATGTCGCTCTGCTCTACTGTCTATTTTCTCTCAGCACGGAGCCACAGCCGTGAAGCTTGGCCTCGGCCGATCCATCTGCTCTCAGTGTGGATCCACTGCCACGAAGCTTCTCTCCAGCAAGCAGTATGTGACGCTCTCCTCCTACTCGTGGACGGATATCACTGCCCAAAATCTCCTTTCTCCATTAGTGCCACTGACTTCTTCTGGATCAGGTCTTTGCATCCTCCATGATCTGGGCATCTCCCAGCACTAGTAGCACTCTGTGGCTTCGGCAGCGGAGCTCTGCTGCAACGATCTCCTCCTCACAGATGGTGGTCCTTCCTCCTCCTTGAGCGCTCAAAGTGAAGACGAGAGGGGATTAGGGGAATCAGTTGCTTGTTCTCCCTATAGCTTCTCTAAGGTTTCTCGATGGTCAGCCACCATGAACTACCCTCTCATCCCCCTCCCCTTTTCATCTGCACCACCTGCAACTAGCGACGAAGAGCCTAAGTTGCAGTTCTTAGCTTACTTTGTTCTCTAGGCCAACTGGCTCCTATAATGGGTCTGAAGGAGGTTGATCAACGAGGTCTTAAGAAATGCCTCGATTAAAACTGCCATGACCTCCGAGCGTCGTACCTCATGGGGATAGTGGTCTTATGTGGTCGTACGTGATGGCAAGGAAGAAGATACATACGGGTTGTTGAATCGTGATGTGCGTCTGAGATGAGGATTGTACAGAAATTTGTGGTTCTTCCTTCTCAAGGGTCAAGGCCGTGCAGTCGGGTCTTGGTCAGTCAGCTAAACATAACAAAGAGTGAGACAAGGAATTGATTAAGGACTTAAGACTCATTCTCATTAATGTACCAAATATCTCACCAAATCTTGGTCTCAATATATCGATATTTAACTAATCAATTAAAAACTTCAAAAAGGCATAAGATAAGAGATCTTAATCATTATATAAATCTCGATCAACATTCCAACTTTACTAACACTTGAAACTCTTAATATTATTCAACCTTATGATTTCACTTACGTCATTGGATGATTAAGGACTCCAAAAGTCCACTCCATCACATCCTACACACCTTAAAAGAAATTCCGTCCTCAGAATTAATCCAGAAAAACCCACTTTGTCACATCATATACATCTTAAAAGAACTTTCATCCTCGAAAGTCAACCATACTCATACTCCCAGGGAAAGCCTTAACTTGCCTTCATCCACATGTAGGCACTATTCTATGTGTAACATATCTGCAAAGGTTACCTAGAACCATGTATCCAAAGCACTATTAGGGAGGTTTACAACCATCTTTGGTGCACAAACACTCCATTCAAGGTTAAACTCAGGGTTTAGAAACTTAGGTAATGTCATTACATATCTCATATGCTAGGGTTGCATCCTTATCTTAACCCATGCATTAGGGTTCCCACATCATATTACCATGTTCTAAATGAGTTAACTAAGATTAACTCATACATCAAGGTGTCATCAACATTTAATTGAGCTAATTTGTTAGAATATGTTCAACGTTAGCACATGCCTTTTAGGAGGGAGTTAACTAAAGTTAACCCACTTTATTCATCTAGATCATATCAAGGTGTTATAATCATTATGTTGTGCTAACTGTCAAACTATATGTTTCATCTTTATTAAGCACTAAGATTAACACCTCATGTAACATGTTTCATTCATATGATCTTATTTCATTGTTCATACTAAATTGCATCATTTACTAGAGAATTCATCACAAGATTAAACAACAATTTCACATTAATCATCATTATTCATGTACATGGTTAACCATTTATGCATTGCCATCTATTAAACCATCTCTAAGTTTCCATCTTATCATGTCTATATATCATGTCTCGAGATTAGATCACATCTTACATATATATATATTATGATCGTGTTAACAAACTTATGTGAGTGGCTCGTTAAACATATATTTATCTAGCCCAATTGAGGTTCTCCTAACCCATATCATGAGGGTAGGGCCATACTCAGACTCTCTGAGCTAACTCAACTCTATGAGTATCTCATAAGACCACTTTATCTTCCCTCTCCAGTCTAGGGTTAATAGGTCTACCTCATTGGCACTAGTGATAGATTCATTAGCTCTAGCCACGTAAGCACGTACCAAAACATGCTATGATATACTCTTCATAGGTCTCTAACCATGAAACATCCTTACACAAAACTGTCTTCTACACAACATCTCACTAGTGTCCTATGTGGGGAACCACCAACCCGAGTTTGAGGCTTCACGAAAACTAACATAGCTACCTCCTCCAGGGTCTTGAGCTCTCTCCCTCACCCAAATGGAAGGCACTCATATTCATTTCCACTTGCACACATATATCAAGCCTCTCTCTCTCTATCTCTAGGGTTTGGTCCTCCCAAGGACATCTAGGGTTCCACAAAACTATAGGAATCATGCATTAAGCAACACAACTCAATCACTCAGGAGTATTCTAGTTTAGGACATATCATATCACATATTTCTCGTATTTCTCATATCATGGAGTCTAGGTTCTCTGACCTTCTCCCTGTGGGTCTTGCTCTCTCTTGAGCTAACCCCAAAACTGGTCCTAACACTAGAGGTCCTCCTTCGTAGAAGAGCTTGAGGCTCATGCTGACTCACAACCTGTCTTAACTTAACATATCTTATCTCATAAAAGCTGATTACTTGCAACATCAAAACTTATCTTGCATCCTCAAAACTGAACTTAGGTCCTCGAAGACAAACATAGATCATCATAACCATCTTATGTCATCTATGTAAGACTTACATCATATCATCAAAACTTATTTCATCTATTCTATCTATCATATATATATATATATATATATATATATATATATATATATATATATATATATATATATATATATATATATATATATATATATATATATATATATATATATATTCTAACAAGGCTCTAGACATCTAATCTAGAACTACTCTCTCTTCTAGACTGATGTCATTCACTTTCAATTAGGTTGCATGATCACCTCCTACTCGTACATGTGTGGGGACACATTTTTGTAATACATATATATAATAAAATATTATATAGTTTTTCTCTGATAAAACAAGCGTCAGAGAAAACTATCAAGGTTCGATCTGATTGGAATCAAAAACCAAATCCAGAAACGAGTGTCCCACACATAGTAGAGAGTCCAGTGTCATGAAAACTAATGAAAAGGGTGAGAACATGGTGTATACTAGCGTAGCTACTCTAGACAACGAGCGCCATATGTCTAGGGTTTCTCTTCCCTTGATGCACGTCATTTCCAAATAGTGCAACGTCCCATACCACTGCACTACAAGGAAAGAACGACATCTAAGGACTTGCTACTCAACAAGCACCAGTCTGGACCTAGTTCTCAGACATCTAGGAGCTAACCTAGAGGCTAGGTCAGATCTAGTCTTTAAAAGACGACTAATCTAACCCTAAAGATTATTAAGGTTCAAGGTTCTTTGGTTTTGAGTTGCATAATGAGAAAATGGCAGGCTTTGCTATTTTTCATGCTCTGATACCACCTGTGACGTCCCTAGATTTTCTAAAACTTAATCTGATGTGTGACGTCTAAATTGAAACCCTCACCTCCGCGAGAATCCCAATTTAAACACCCCACACTAGGCAAAGAAGAAGAAAATCAAAGGAAGTCAGAAAGAAACAATCAGTAGCACATGTACATGAACAATAATAAAACCATACACACATGTTCACCATTCAACATATAATTACAAACATATTGTATAATAAGCCAAGTAAGAGGTAATGGCATACCTTCCAAAGAGATAATCTAATCACCACATATCACATATTCCTCAGGTCAACACTAACCTTGTTCATTGCTGATCAAGACAAGATCATATACTATCATCAGGTTTAGATCATCTTACGTCTCATCTTAACCCTAAACGTGTTCATTTTAGGGTTTACTTATCTCATTATGATATCATTATGATTACTTGTCTTATCTTCTTGTAATTAGGTTACTGATCTTATATTCCAGATTAGGATACATAATCTGATTACTTTGTTACATATGGTTATATGCACATGTTAACCCTATGTTACATCATTAACCTAGATTAGGGTTTTATAACATGTATTAAGGGTCATCTTCATATAACATGGGTTTCATGAATATAGTTGATCTCATATTTACATATTATCTTTCAGTTATTGATAAGAACTTATTCTGTAAATTTCATCATTTATTGAGCATGCATGTGTTTTCTACCTTTTCTTTAGGGTTATTAGCCCTTTGAGCAAATTACATTATTTCGTGCATCAACATCATAACCACTGACATCATATGGATTCTAAACATGATTATGGACTTACTAACATTTTATCATAATTTTATGTCATCATTTAATATTTATTACTCAAGAACTAAGCATTACACATATTACATGATATCACTGAGATTAATGCTTCAAAAGCATGATATTATAGTTTTATCGTGTTCTACTCATTTTTCTGAGAATTTTGGTACCTTATTTGTATTTTTCTGATAATCGTACTATTTTCTATGAATTGTATACGAGTTGAGAATTTTAGGGATTTTACCTTTTTCGGGCCAATCGCGGGACGCCACGTGTCCATGTGGGGGCGTGGCTCAAAGCTTGGGGGCAGGCGGGCTGGCTAGTTTTCATTTGTTGAACCTGGTTCAACTGGGTTTGGTCAGTTCTACACTGGTGGTTTGCCCCTGAACCAAGATGGGCTTCTTTCTTCCTCGCGACTCACCCTTCACGCGAGTGTGAGCCCGCCGCCGCCATGAGGGCTCTGCTCTGACAAGTCATCATCCTCTTCTAGGTCCCCCCCTTGCAAATGCAGATCACTACCAATAGTTCTATCCTTTCTTCTCTGGTGCCTACGTCCTTGAGGTCGCCTCTCCACTGCACAGGTTGTCACTTCCTCTCCTACTCGACGTCGCCTGTCACCGACTGGTTTGGTGGGGTGTCGGCGCCGCTCTGCTCTGCTATCTATTTTCTCTCAGCGTGGAGCCACTGCCGCGAAGCTTAGCCTCAGCCCATCCATCTGCTCTCAGTGTGGAGCCACCACCGTGAAGCTTCTCTCCAGCAAGCAGTATGTGACGCTCTCCTCCTACTCGTGGATGGATATCACTGCCCAAAAGCTCCTTTCTCCATTAGTGTTGTCGACTTCTTCTGGATCAGGTCTCTACATCCTCCATGATCTGGGTGTCTCCCAGCACCAGTAGCGCTCTGCGGCTTCGGTAGCGGAGCTCTGCTGCAACGATCTCCTCCTCACAGATGGTGGTCCTTCCTCCTCCTTGAGCACTCAGAAGTGAAGACGAGAGGGGATTAGGGGAATCAGGTGCTTGTTCTCCCTATAGCTTCTCTAAGGTTTCTCGATTGTCAGCCACCATGAACTACCCTCTCATCCCCCTCCCCTATTCATCTACGCCACCTGCAACTAACGACGAAGAGCCTAAGTTGAAGTTCTTCACTTACTTTGTTCTCTAGGCCAACTGGCTCCTATAACGGGTCTGAAGGAGGTTGATCAACGAGGTCTTAAGAAATGCCTCGATTAAAACTGCCACGACCTCTGAGCATCTTACATCATGGGGATAGTGGTCTTATGTGGTCGTACATGATTTCAAGGAAGAAGATACATACGGGCTATTGAATCGTGATGTGCGGCTGAGATGAGGATTGTACAGAAATTTGTGGCTCTTCCTTCTCAAGGGTCAAGGCCGTGCAGTCGGGTCTTGGTCACTCAGCTAAACATAACAAAGAGTGAGACAAGGAATTGATTAAGGACTTAAGACTCATTCTCATTAATGTACCAAATATCTCACCAAATCTTGGTCTCAATATATCGATATTTAACTAATCAATTAAAAACTTCAAAAAGGCATAAGATAAGAGATCTTAATCATTATATAAATCTCGATCAACATTCCAACTTTACTAACATTTGAAACTCTTAATATTATTCAAACTTATGATTTCACTTACGTCATTGGATGATTAATGACTCCAAAAGTCCACTCCATCACATCCTACACACCTTAAAAGAAATTACGTCCTCAAAATTAAGCCAGAAAAACCCACTTTGTCACAGGAACGCAACCACATCTGGTGGTCATTCTGGCATGATTTTTCCCCTCCATCTTGGATTTAGGGTTTTCTCAGGACGAGCAAATCTATAAGTTTGGGGTGGAGGGTGGGTGGTACGTACCACACTTTCCACCTACACCCATCCTTTTCATACTTAAGTGTTCACTATCACATTCTTGATAAAAAAATTCAAAATTTTTCAAAATTCTTTAAAGTTTTCCAAAGAAATTGAATAGATACTTGATGAATTTTTTACACTTCCTATTTCATTAAAATTCACTCTCTAACTTGCTATGCATTTTAAATCATTATATCCTCCTTATTCAAAATAAATTTTCAAAAAGACCACTTTTTGAAACAAAGCCTTTTGATTGAAATCATCTTGTGAAGCTTATGATTCCTAACATCATGATACTTACGCAAAAATGGCTAGCGTTTTTCGAACTGATAGGGATCAAACACATTGTGCTTCCTAACTGACTAGTGGAACAATAACACAGAATCACCACTGGACCCTCATCGAATCATTATTTGAGCATAGTACGATAAAGAGACCAACTCGGCGCACTGAATCGTAAATCAAGTTGCATTCTGATCTGAACTCTCTTCTACACCTCTTCTATCATCTTTGTATCCCTCCATTCATCAAAAAGAAACAACAATAGCCAAATTTGTGTCAAACCCTAAGTCTGGGGTGGCACGCCACTTCCCTTTATATCCGCTTCTTCCATACCCCTAACAGCTAAACAGGGGCGTACCACCAAAAATGCAATCTCGATTCAAATAGAGGAGAGATTTGCAAACAAAAAGATGCCAAAGTGCACACAAAAAGAAATGCAATCTCGAGTCGAATAGAGGAGAGATTCGCACATAAAAAATGCAATAAATGAAATTGCACTTCATAAAATAAAAATCTCAAGTTGAATAGAGGAGAGATTTATTTCTTCCGTTCATACCACCTTTCTCTCCCTTTTCTACCTAATGGAACAATGATTTCCTACCCTATCCTGAAAAACACCAGTGTCAGATCAAATGCACACTTGTTGTTCTACGGGTATCTCTAGACTCCTACAAAACTCTTTGACATGCTCGTTGTTGGAAAAAGTGAGGATGAAGTGATATTGGAAAATAAACTCAGGAATGAAGATATGGTAAGATGTGTTCGGTGATCTTAGGAAGTTGAGATGTTGAGTCATCCTAAGCAGAAAGAAAACAAACATGATGTAAAGATGAAGCAATCACTTGAGTGGAGAGTATTCATTTGGCGACCGTTTCAGATTTTGTGTTACTGGAGGATGAGCAACGTTTAAGTTTGGGGTATTTTGATGAATTTATATTCATCATGAAATTCAATTACCATCTTGGGCTCTTTTTGACTCAACATATCAAATTTCTCTCATTAAAATCTAACTATATCATAATGTGCAAAATTACTTAACTGATTCATTTATCAAGATTTTTATTGCATTTATGTTGATTTGATGCAGGTCTTGATAAGGTTGCACAATCAGCTGGGGCCCACCTTCACTCACTATTGATCTTGACCAATCGATCTTAACCAAATGGTTTGCTCTAACAGTTCTGACCTCTCAGTTTTAAGATATTCACCTATACGGTATCAAGTCCGTTTAAGCCCATTCGGTTTCAAGACCATAAGAGCCTAAACGATCTCAAGACCGTTTGAGTCCATACGGTTTCAAGACTACATGAGCCTAAACGATCTCAAGACAGTTTGAGTCCATACCGTTTCAAGACCGCATGAGACTAAACAATCTCAAGACCGTTTGAGTCCATACGGTTTCAAGACCGAATGAACCCAAATGGTCTCAAGGTCGGATGATGTCTAACAGTTTCAAAACCGTTTGGACCAAAACTGTTTGGACAATGAAACCGTTTAGACATGAAGACCATTTGGTCGAATGATAGAAACTGAATGGACTTGCGCACCCCACGACCGTTTGAGAAGACTGAATGCATGCGAAGACCGAATGGAAGCCTACATAAGACCTTATGCCGAGACCGTTCAGTCTCTTGGCTTATATCCAAACTGTTTGCTCAAGCTGTGCAAGAAGTAAGGTCTGGTTGGATTAGCAACACATGAAGAACTTATGGCTGAAGAGAGACCATTTGGATAAAGGCTAATACCAAGACCGAAAGGAGTGAAAACCACTGAAATGTTGAAACTATTTTCTTGCTTGAAGACTAAATGGGCAGTCAAACATGTAGGATTGTTTGAATTGGATAACTGAAGACCGTTTGAGTAGGATATTTATGAAGACCGAATGTAGAAACCAAATTAAATGATAAAGCAAAAACCAAGACCGTTTGGACTCATGCAAGACCATTTGGGGCCAGTGTTGTGCCTATAAATAAGACCCCAAGGGTTCTCACTTAGGCATCGGTTCCGGGATGCCGACAAGCTTCCTGTACACAGGTCCGATCCAAATTCAGTGTTGTCCATGCCAGTTTCATTCCACCTACTGCCCGTATTGCAACCAAGGAGGCTGAGGAGAGAAGGAAGACAGAGTGACGGAGACTATCCGGTCTGTCTTGGCATCTCCCGTTCACATCCAGATCTTCTCCGACACAACATAGAAGGTTGTATCTTCTTCACTAAGCTATGACTACCTTCTGCACCGAGTTCATGGCGGATTTCTCTCTCTTTCTCATTATTCTTCTTTCTTGCATCATGAGCGAGTAGTACCTTTTCACTAGGGTGCGGGGATTAGCCCCGCTGCCCATGCAAATCATGTTCTCTTATTAGACTCTCCATGGCAATGTATATCACTTTCCATTTCATTATTAGTTGGTACGTTTGTAGCTGATTATCTACTTACTTTCATCTTGTTCTTTCCTATATTGTGAAATCTTCTATATGTGGGATAGAATGGTGGTTTACATAGTTCGACTCTTTGACGAGAACTTCTGGTAAGATTCCATGAGGTTGTAAGTGTATAATTCATGAGGGGACGAGACATCTATCCTTCGGTGACGCTTCTGTGGTCTAAACATCCCTTAGGGAGGACCATAGCCTTAGTTGGATTTTGTATTTTCTTTGTTTATCGTCGATGTTAGTTTGTAGATCTATCACCTACTTGCTTATAGATTAATGTGGTTGACTCCCAAACTAGAAATATAATGGGATTTCTTCGAGGTCGTAAGTGTATGATCTGTGAGGGGACGAGCCATCTAGCCTTCGGTGACGCTTCTGTGTGCCTAACGCATGTATAGGGGGCTCACAACCTTCGTTGGATTTATGTATCTTCGGAGTTGTAAGTAAGTGATCTGGTTGGTGATGAGACATCTGATGCCTAAGGTGATGCTTACGCGAACCTAATGCCCATATGGGGGGTTCTGCATCAGCTCTATTTGGATTGATATATCTTTCCTGGATTGTTTGTGATTGAATGTGTTTCTGTGTGTAGCGGTGGTGAAACCTAATACCATCCCAGTGATTCCATATCATTGATCTAAATCCAACTTTAATTCATCTTTTACTTTCTTGCAATTAATTTAAGTAACCTCAAATCAACTGATCGTTTTAAATATTAGCCTTATCTCGAGTTAGATTCGATTAACAAAGATTCTTAAAAACATTGTCCTTTGGGTTCGATCCTTAACTATATTGCGATAAGACTCGTTCACTTGTGGGTGGTATTATTGCACTTTGGTTTTGGTAAAAGCTCGGGGATTTCAACCCTGAGTGAGTTTGTTAGTGCGATAAAATTCCATGTCCACCTTATAGAAGATATGTCAAGAACTTCCTTTAAAAAGATAATATCAAGGATAAAGAAAAAAACACATACAAATGAGTTTCACATATTCTTTATCAACTGTTTAGCAGCCTAGAAAGCTTGGAATGTACACCTATGAGGGGATGAGTATATAAAGAACCACTTATTCTTGTTGGACTCCACAAATGGGTGGCCCTACACAAGGTGGAAAAATTCACAAGAGTGAAGCAGACAGGTACTTGTAGTACAGAAAATATTAGATGGCATGCTCCTGTGGAAGGCGTTATAAAAGTAAAAAATGATGTCACATTGATTGACAATAGAAGGACCAGCTTTGGAGTTATTTTCAAAAACCACCATGGAAAACCTATAGTGATGGCTGCTAGAATAGTGGTTGGTTGTTGGACTTCTTTTTCTTCTGAAGCTTTTGCTATCCTTTTTTCTCTAGAGCTTGTGAAGAACATGCAGATGACATCAATTGTGTGGAAACATATGCTTTAGGGGTGGTTCAAGTTCTGAATGGTGTTGTGAAAGGTGGAGGGCCACTTGTCCAAATTTTTAAAAACATCAGTAGTCTGATTTCTAATTTCAGCCATGCTGCTTTTGCTCATGTCTTTAGGGAGGGCAATATTTCAACACACACACTTGCTAAATTGGGTAAGGTTTAAGTGATAAAATATGGGTGAAGGACTTTCCTGTCATATGTGAGGATTTACACACAAATTTTTGAAAACTTTCTTTTAACCTTGATTTACATTAATGAATGATGGTTCGTGCTAAAAAAATATATTTTTATATATGAATGAAAATGTTACCACATGTAGAAAGGTAGTGAGTATCCATGTAGCCAATGAGAAAGAGACGTAACATCAATCTCGATGAGAGTGTTTAGATGGTACATGTAGTATATAATTTTCACTAGAGCCATTATAAATGATGGGCTAATTGGTAGACTAGATGATTTAATCTTGATGATATTGATATGATTTTGCCTTCTCTAGGATGAATCAAGTACAGTTTGATGACACAGAATTAGTGTTGACCATGCAATCCTAGATAGCCTAGCATCATGTATGGTATATTTGGTGAGTTGATGAGAGTGTTGAAATTCTTGGATGCACCTTGTCTTGTATGTCTTGAGGTATGATTTAAGGGATATGGTTAGGGAAACAATGGGTCTCAATCTCTGTTGAAAGAAGGAACTCCTGCATGGGACATACGATAGGGATACATTTTAGAGTGAGTGAACCCGACATGGGAGTAGTTCAGAGTAACTAGCCTCCAAAGTATGTGAAATGTTGGAATATATCAATAATGAAATACATGAGTATGAGTCCCTATTTTGACAACTTATGAGTAAATGAGTTTAGTAGCCTAATGTGTGGTTCCTTTGATAATTTTGAACCCTAGTTTTTCTATGGAAAGATCTTACCTTAGTGAAAAAATGCAATTGAATATATGTATGCTTCCATCTAGGTGAGGGTGATGTCTAGAAACTGTAGATGAAGTATATGAGGGATGAACTCCATGATGAGCCTCATACTTGGGTTAGTGGTTCCATGTGAAGTAATCTAGTGGTTAGCCACATTTTCAAAAATTGGGTAAAGATTTGGTATGTGTAGATGTTTGTGATCCCTTAACATTGCCTCAACATGACATGTATTATTTTGAATGGTTCGGGCTTGTAAAGATCTTTCTAGAAACAAGATATATAATTATGAAACCTTGAGGTTGATGATAATGATTTCCTTTAAATAATGAAGATGCATGAAAGAATCTTTCTTGCGTTAGAAAACGTGATATATGTATGATAAGTCTCTCTTATAAGCTTAAAGTAATATGAATCCATGCCATACATGAAACATATAAGTTTGAAGTCATGACTTGAATTGAATATGTCCTTAGATCATAATTTTATTAATCATGTAGTGTATATTCTTAATTTAAGATCTAATATAAAGTAATGGACATAATTTGTTTAGTTGGTATAACTTTAGATGAATATAAACAATTCAAGTAATCTAGATGAATAATGAAAAATAAGTATAATGATGTTAATTGAAAATTAAAAATGAATGTGGTCATTTGAGTAATAAATAATAAGAAAATCTTGATACTGCACCTTGTGTATGTATATGCAAATGAACAAAAACCATAATTCTATAGGGACGAAAAGTGCAAACCTTAATTTTAAAAGAATGCCAAGTTAAGAGTGGAACACCAAGAAATGGATCGATGTATATGGTTACCAAGTTAAGAGTGGAACACCAAGAAATGGATCGGTGTATGTGGGTAAGGACTGGTACGCCCGAGATTCTTTCAAATTATAAGGTGAAAACCTAGGGTAAATCCCATATATGGAGGCTTTTGAGCCATGGTGTAATCAAACTCTATTATATCGTCTTGAGTATGATGTTGGTTGAATATTTTGGGTGAAATTCAATATAAGGTGAGGTGATTGTGATGACCCCATTTTTAAGAGTTTGATATCCAATACAGATTTTGGATGGTCATGAATAATCTTGTTTGATTGATTCCAAGTTGAGGTGAATTTTATTCATAGGTGTTTACTTTTGACTAATAAGTATTACTACAATTTTAATAAGAGTCAATCATATTAATCAATGGCCTTTTCAGGTACATGGAGTTGGTTAATGCAAATTGTAAACCACTCTTACATTTTTTAGGTTAAATATTTAATAGAGGTATAAATCAATTCAAGTGGATTAATAATGAACCGTAAGGTGCATTTGGGGTCACAAGAAGTTCCCTTGGACTGGTTTGACCAAGATTTGATGTTAAAGTGCATTGAATTCAAGGTTTACCCATTTTTTGTTGGTCCCTTGAAGAATTTAACTCGATGACTAAAGGTAGGAATTATTCTATCAAAATTGGTCATAAGAGGATTTTTGTAAGGATGATGATATGTTTCAAGTGTTGGTCAAATTAATGGTTCATGCTCGAACTTATGAGTTTTTGAAGTTTTTGTTACTCCTTGATTAACACATAGATAACTTTCATCATAATTGTTTTAATTGACCTCATGAAAGTGACATCAATGTGTCACACAGATAATAAAGTGTACAATACCATGTTCTTCCCTTACCTTAATAGAGGACATGATAGAGGCATTTTTCTCTCAACACCTTAGCACCCTCATATATACTTCCTCCTTGTCTTCTCTCCTCCTTCCTATTCAACATCTGACCAACACCTCTCCTGTAGGGCCAGGGAAGGGCCAGGGTTAGCAACTCCCTTGTGATACTTCTCTTGTTTTCTTTGTTTGCACATGAATGGGCAGAGCTTTGTGAAGGAATGTAGAGGGGAGTTGATATAGAAGTTTCCCACCCAGAAGCATCATCGTATCATGACCTATCTACTTTCATCCTTAGAAGATACCATGATGGTGAGGGATTCTCAAAAATGACCTCCACCTTTGATCAATGGAAGAGCTATTTGTGATGGGAGATGGAGGCCTCACACTAAACTTCTAGGCCATGAAATCTAGACACTAGGGTTCCTTGGTGGTCTTTGACCCTTGGAGTAATAGGGTAAACTTACTCCCCTCTACCTTGTCATCCACAAAAAGTCCTCATTGGTTCCTCACTAGCCATAGCTTGGAGGAGCTGCATGGCTAGGGAGGTAGCTAAATGATCCAGTTAGAGTTCCAAGCCTTTCCTTCAACCACTTGAGAGAGAAAGGATGTACCACACTAGCCTTTGGTCTATTTACTTGCATTGACACTTTCAGGAGCGGGGGAGAAGCATCTACAGAGATGTCCATAGGATGTGACTCGCATGAAGATTTGAGGGTGATAGGCAATCAGATTTGCTTGCCCATGACCTCCTTGCGGGATCCAACTCCCCACAATTTTGAAGGGTTGGGATGTGTGGCTTCCATCTATAGTAGGACGTGATATTTAATGACCCAAACCTTCCCATTAAGATATATACAAATAATAATACACAAAATTTTGAAATTTCATGTAAAATATCTTCACATGAATAAAAATGATTAAAAAAGACATAAAAAACTCATTCTAACTCCACATCTAAATATTATTAGTTCTCAGATAAATGGAAATTTTATTGACAAGACATTTTCCATTGTAGCCAATATATTATTATGAATAATTCCTACACTAGGAAAATTACTAGTTTCTTATGAAACTCTTATATTTGAATTTTAATTTCTCATTTTATTTGTATAGTAATAAATGTTTAAAAAAAATTCTATAAATGACTTATATTGACATAATTACACAAAAAAATATCATAGATCCTTAAAATTGTTAAGAACACACTTTTGAACTATTATTTGGATAATATTGAAACTTTGAGGTTTTTTGTATTAATATTTATATAGTTTCTTGAAACCTAGTTTTAATCCTAGAGAATACATAAAGAGTCAATAAATGAAAATCTATATCAACCGTTATAATGGTCTCCTTGTCACTAGAAAAATATGATATTATGTTCGTGAATAGTTTTGACCTAAGAATGGTCAACCCTTAGTGTTTTACATAATAAAATGAAGTATTATAAATATTTTATTAATCAATATATTATGTGATGGTCAATGTTAACCTCACATTATTATCTAAAAATTTATATGAAATTTTTATTATAATGATGCACCTTATTCATGTTATATGATGATGGCCCCTAACTTGACATCGAAACCCTAATCTTCTTGGTGTATCTAACATTACAATTAATTTGTATAATGGGGTTTTGAAATATAATATTCATAAAAATGATAATAACCTGGGACAGAGAATTAGTAAATTTAATCATAATATAATAATATAAATAATGATGGGAATATGCAAACAAACTAGCCTGGCCCTATAGTGGAGCTATCTAGGGTTACTGATGAGAACCTAATATATTCATGTCTTCTTATCTTAAAAATGTTGTTCTTGTGATCTAGATGGTCAAGAATAAGTTAGGAATCTCTAAACTCAGGTATGTGGGATTTTAATAATTATAGGAATATGTTTTCTTGATTGAATGCTTGATATATATATGTATGTTTTCGTACTTGCAAATAATTATATGTGATCATTTTTGTGTTGTAATCAATGTTTTTCCTTGATTATTTTATCACTTAATACATTATAAGTTCTCCACTATATAGACATTGAAATCAAGTTTGCTTAGTTACTTTGGTCATTTGAGGTCCCTTGTGTTAGAAACAAAATTATCTTTCTACTATTAGCCTTGAGGTCCCTCATAGACCCCTTCTGTTACGACCCCACCTCTCGATAACCCCCAATTAAGGGAGACTGAGAGGTCGAAGCCGCACCCATAACTTCCGGATCAAAGGTTCGACACTTAATCAAGAACAATTATTAAATTTCGACAATCTATACTGAATTAATAAAAAATTTCATACCTTTTGAAAATTTTCGATTTCTACCCATGTAAGCATTCTACTCTAACTAATCCTCCTTGCATTTTACTTCATGTATTTCGCAATATGACGATTTCCTATTTGTCCTTTTTGGCTTGTACCTAAAACACTGATAAAAAAAACATCAGTCAACCGAAGCTGGTATGTGGGGGAAACAATAAACGTGCAACTATGATAACAACATAATCATTTAATTAATCATTTAGCAACTAAGATTACGTTTTAAACCATACTACTCAATCCTTACCTATCCCCCAACTCTGTGTTGTCCCTGCAATGGACTTGCATACTATCTCTCTTTAGGTAGATTCTTACCCCCATGGTCCTACCCTATAGGTAGCCAATACATTGGGTAATAGAGTCGCATGGCACTACCCGAAGGTAGCCCAATATCTAACTCAATGTGACTTGATGGACCTACCCCATTGGTAGCCATGTACTAAGTCATCCAATGACCTGATGGACCTACCCCATAGGTAGCCATGTACTAGGTCAACTATTAAGCCACAAAGGGGACCAAGATCTGAGCTAGTAGGCACATATCTTATGTGATAGTTATATCCACATTATAGTTTGCATGAATTAAATTCATCCAACAGTTAATTCATGTCATCGATGAAAACTTCAGAAAACCTTGGAAAACTAACTTGAGATATTCATAAGCGTAACCACATACCTGATTTGATGATTTCACAAGAATTAAGCAATTCCAACCAAGAAAGAAATCCAAGCAAGCAATTCAACATAATTCCTGAAAAGAATATGTACTCTATTTATTACACACTCTATCAAGAATCTACTTTATTGACTTGGATTCACTTTCTAGGGTTTCTAATCTAAATTAAGGTTTCATTAATCTTCATTAAGGTTTCTTAGATCAATTTCTCAAACTTTATCCCTTTTAGGTCAACAAACCCTAAAATACTCTTTTCTACTCATATAAACCCTAATTTCTCAAATTATCCATTTTAATAGTCTTTTATACCCAAATTGACTTAGGATCATCATATCCCTATTTATTCATGGATTTGAACAATTAAAACAATTAAAAGACATATTCACCTAAATTAGGGTTTTCAAGCTCATTAATGCGTGTTCATGCACGAATCCCTAAATTAAGCCAATTATATAAAAAAGATCATCTTTTTAGATTCTATCTTCACATTTATCAACAACAGGTTAATATTGGCTTGAATTATCCATTGAACAACATTAAATCCATCTATCATCAAATCTAAGGGTTTTTCATTAATTAAATCATTAAAGATGATAGCTTTATGCACTTTTCAAATTTCAAGCATATTTATGCACATAATCTCTAAATTAAACTAATTATATGCAAAGATCATCCTTTATGATCTTAAAGTACCTTTTTACATTTAACAGGTTATTATCAACTTTAATGATCAATTAAACCCTATTAAACAATTTATTCATTTCAAAATAGGGTTTCTTAATCTTTAATTCATTAAAGATGATAATTTACACTACTTTACAATAGCAAGAGGAATTGGCTTCTTACTATATTTTTATTGAATTCCTCTCATTTTTCTGAGCAAAATTCATATATTATTTGTCCTAATCGGAGTTACCAAACTTTAATTATGAATTTAGCAAGATTTTACTAACTTGGCCAATCGGAGAGCGCCACGTGTCTATTCCCATGCAACGTTGCTTGTAGATTTGTAAACATAACGAAAAGATAAAATTACCCTCCACTTAACCAGCAGATCCAGCACATTGCGGAGGGGTAGAACTATCTAATGACCCTTAGGTCGTCTCCTACCTTCATCCAGCCGTAATGGCCGCCGAGGACAGCTCTTTGCAGGGCTGCTCCGCCCTCTCCAAGGTATGAAATTCCACGCCAACCTTCGCCCCACCTCTGCCATGGCTGGGCGCACCCACAACACCCCAAATATTCGGCCAAGATGGCTAGGGTTGGCAGGGTTTACCCACCATTGCAGCCGCCTTGTGCATCCGTGTTGCTGCTGTGGCATGCTATTGAGGGCATGACGATGTTGGCTGGAGCTTGCTTTGACTTCAGGGATGGTGCAGCTTCTTTCACAACCCCACTTGGTCTCCTAGTTGTGCCAGGATCACAATGCTTTCCTCCGCTAGGATTTATGGATGAGAACATGGAAGAAGAAGAGAAGATGGTGTGTGAGATCTTCTAAACTCATCCCAAGGCCTTACCCCTTATATAGGGGAGTGTAGGAACGCCCTGGGATGCTTGCCCTCGAAGCAAACAAACTCTCTCTTCCAAAAGGAATTCAATTCCTTCATTAGGAAGCAAGTTCCTCTCTCTTTCCTTATTCTTTTGATAAACCATATATTTTGGTAATTAGGGATTCGAAAATCCTCTTACTTAATCTCTTTTATACTCGCCTTCTAACTAAAAGACATGAAATTCTATTTCCTTTAATAGAAATTACTTCTTTTTAGCAATATCACAAAATTCATTAATAATGTTTCACATTATCCTTTTATTTTGCAAAGTTGGTATTTTCTTTTTCTTTCCTCTTTTTTGGGACTCCTTGGATCCCAAGAAACTTTATTATTTCGAAATTCTTTTTTAAAGGAATACTAATTATCCTTCTAAATTTGGGCCTAGTCTCAGCGTTGGAAGGAGTTGAAGAGGAGGATGAAGAGAAAGAAAATAGGGATCCACAGGAGAACAACCAGTAAGTGTTGTTCTGTATCCTTCCACCTTTACCAGTTGTTAATGATCAATACGATCTATTGGAATGTTAGAGGAATCGGCAACAAAGATACATGTCGTGTCCTTAGAGATTTAATCTCTTTGAAGAAAGCGTGTTTGGTAGGCATTATGGAACCTTGAATTAGTGGTAAAAAGGTTGAAACTACAATCAAGAAGCTTGGATTCAACAGATCTTTTCGGTGCGAAGCTAGGGGCTTCTCTGGAGGTATCTGGGTTTGTTGGAAGGATGAAGATTGCTATGTCCAAATTATAAATTGTCACCGACAGTTCATAACTTGCAAAATCAACAACAAAGTGTTGATCACCTTTGTGTATGCTCATCCACACATTTCGGTTAGAAACCTGCTCTGGAAACACTTGGTCTCGATGGGCAGGAGTTTTACCATGCCTTGGATTGCCATTGGCAATTTCAACACAACACTGCTGCCGGAGGAGAAGAGTGGAAGCAGACATTATAACTTCAGCGAAGCTCGTGTGTTTAGTAACACCCTGATGGAGGCAGGCCTAATGGACCTCTGCTTCAATGGGCAGAAGTTTACGTATATTCATGGAGGATTGCAGGAAAGGCTAGATCGGGCTGTGGCCAACACTGAATTCTTAAATAACTATCCTACCTACATGATCGAGCACCTTCCTAAGACGTTTTCTGATTACTGTCCCATTGCAGTAGGGAGTACGCAGCGTATTCAAAGACCCAACCGATTCTTTATCAAAGAATCCTGGACCAATTCTGAGGATTTTCAAAATACTGTCAAAGCCAGCTGGATCTCCAACCTAAGGTTCAATGATGCCTTAAAGAACTCACATGAGAACATCAACAAATGGGCGGTTGGCAACATGAAGAGTACTGTATATGATAAGAAAAGACTTCTGAGAAATATCGACCTGCTGCAAAAGAGTCTTGCTGAAAATTTTGACCAAATCACTGCCAATATGATTGTTGATATGGAAGCTCAGTACGGTGAAATCTTAACGAAGGAGGAGGAGGATGCGAGACAAAAAATCCATATTAATTGGCTAACTGATGGATACCTCAACACAAAGTTTTAAAACACTTATGTAAAACAAAGAAGACGTCACAACACCATTACCATGCTCAAAGATAACAATGGCGTGTGGACTAGCAATGAGGAGGAAATGTTTGAGCTCATCATGAATTACTTCAAGAATTTGTTTACTGAACATGTTATCACTTATGCTTCAGACATTAAAGATTACATTGGTCAGTTTAACAAACTGAATGAGCAAGAACAACAGACGTTGTGCTCAAAGGCTTCTCTAGAGGAAATCCACAATATTACTTCCAAGCTTAATCTGCACAAGGCACCTGGGCCTGATGGTGCGGATGGCAGTTTCATAAAAAAGAACTGGCATACTGTGAAGCGTTCCTTATTGCTGACTATCAATAATGCTCTACAAGGTGGCGATCTAGATGAAGAAATGTGCAGGTCGACCATTGTTCTGATCCCAAAGACTCTGAAGCCTGAACTGTGTGAACACTTTCGTCCTATATCGCTTAATAATCTCAGTCTGAAAATCACGTCTAAGATTATAGTAGAGAGGATCAAATCACACCTTACTCATCGGGTTTCCCCGGTGCAAAGCGCGTTTGTACCAGGTAGGAAAATATCTGATAATATTGTTATCACTCAAAAAATTCTTCACCTTATGAGGAATAGGAGAACTGGAAAAGGGATGATGGCAATAAAGATCGATTTGTCAAAAGCATATGACAAAATGACGTGGCCTTTTATTAAGGATACTCTTGAAAAGACTGGTATACCCAGCATCATCTGCAATTATATCATACAGTCCATCTCAACGGGTGAAAGCTCTATTATATGGAATGGAAGAGAAGCGGGCTCTTTCAAATCTACTAGAGGGTTGAGACAAGGCGACCCATTATCGCCTTATCTTTTTGTGATGTGCTTAGAACGCCTATGTCAAGCCATTGATAAGCTGGTTCTGGAGAAACAATGGACTCCTTTCAAACTCTATAATTCGGGTCCCAATATTTCCCATCTATGTTTTGCAGACGATATGGTCCTTTTTTCCAAGGCTGATACTAAAGAAATGAAAACTATTCTTCGTTGCTTCAAGCAGTTTGGAAGGGTGTCGGGTCAAGCTATTTCTGTGAAAAAGTCATCCATCTTCTTCTCTAGGAATGTAAGCCAAAATATGAAGTCCATAATTGTTAGGATCAGTGGCTTCACCGTTACTAACAACCTAGGTAGATACCTAGGAGTTCCTCTTATTCATGATAGAGTGAACAAGGATACTTACAATTCAACGTTGAAGAAAGTGGATTCTGCTATAGCAGCGTGGTCTGCACGTTGTTTAAACTTGGCTAGACAGGTTTGCTTGGCAAAGTCAACTCTCACTGCTATACCTAGCTATGTGATGCAGACGGCTGTGATTCCTATCAAAGTTTGTGAACGTATCGACAGCACGATCTGTAGTTTTATCTGGGGAGGAAATCATAAAAGCCATCCTCTCTCTCTGGTTGCTTGGAACAAGCTTACCTGCAGTAAGGAGCATGGGGGATTGGAATTCGGAGTATGAAAGAGATAAATGCCTCTCACATTGCTAAACACACCTGGGATATTACTACTAAAAGGAGTACTAGCTAGTGTAAAAGCCTAACTCGCAAGTATAATAAGCATATTGAAGGTAAAAGTATCAACTTATCCAGACTTGGGCGCTCAGCTCTACAATTTAAAGATTTCATCTCTAATAACTCGACTTGGATACTGGTGAACAGACAGAACATTAACGTCTGGTATGATAAATGGTGTGACCTCGATGGCAGGCTTTTTCAATACAGCCGAAGACCCATCCCTGAGGAGTTATACGACTTGAAAGTAGCGAGCTTGATTAACTTGAACAATGGATGGGATACTGAGTTTCTTGCGGATTGGTTTCCAAATGAAACTGTCAACCAGGTTACCAGAATTGATATTCCTCGACAGAAGGAGGAGGAAGATGTCCTAGCTTGGGATCACTCTGACATTGGCCAATTTACGATTAAGAGTGCCTACCAACTCTTACGACAGAACAAGGACATTAGAGTCCATGGAAGGTGGAGCATTATCTGGGAAGCAAAGGTTGCTAGTAGAGTTAAATTCTTTATTTGTCTGGTTGGTCATAAGGCGATTCTAACAAACAAGAAAAGAATGAATCGAGGCTGGACTACCAATGCTATGTGTCCCATTTGCGGCGACCGGGAGGAGTCCATCTTACATGCTCTAAGGGACTGTCCCCGAGCCCAAGCTGTTTGGAAAGACATTTCGAGGAATCAGCTTTGGAACATTTTTTTCTCGATTACTGATGTTTGGGGATGGCTGGAAAATTGTATCAATACTTATAAAAGTAGGAGCATTATCTTCATGGTTGGATGCTGGCAAATATGGAAAGGGAGGAATGCACAAGTCTTCAAAGGAACTGTTCTCTCTAGCAGCTACATTCCTCATCTTATTAGAAAGGATTGCAAGCTAACTGAACTAGCTTTCACACTAGCAGACAGTAATAAAGAAAGGCCTCACCAGGAGGTTGGAGGATGGCAGCCACCGAATCCCAATTGTTGGAAGATAAACACTGATGCAACCTTCAGGAGTAAAAAGAAGTTCTCAACTATTGCTTTTGTTTGTAGAGACTGGAATGGAGGATGAATAGGTGGTTGGAGTAGGAAAATATATGCCAACAATGCTCTGGAAGCTGAGGTCAGGGCTGTTCACTGGGCAGTTGAAGTTAGCAGTGATTTTACTTGCAATCAAATCAGTTTTGAAACTGACTCCCAGAAGACTATAGAAGCTGTTGAAGGTGATATACAACACTTTCCGAAGCTGGTGCCTTGGTTAGCTGACATCAGGAAATTAGGGTTGTAACACCTTCCAACAAGAAGTTGGTCGAAGGCCTCATATATATATTCTTGGTGTAATGGAGTAAAATAACTAAATAGGTGATTTCATTTTGCAAAATTAACATTTATCATTTTCTTTATTTCTTTAATTTGGAACAACTTTTCAAATTATGAAAACCTTAGATATATGTATCTTTATGTCTTGTACTTAGTACCTTGTGTGTCGATAAGATTGTTTCTCGTATGTTTTAGATTTAATGGTATCTTGGGAAACGTTTTTGTGAGCAACCATTCATGTTGTACCTTGTTTTAAGATCCTAGTTAGTGTGCATGATCATACTTGTATAAAATACTCTTTAATTTGTAATTCAAACTATATAATAAATAATAATATGTAATTATACTTATTGAAAGTTGAGATTATGTGTATGTATCATGTTGTTCATTTTTCATGTATGCTATGCATTTCATGCTTCTGCATGTTTCCTGTGATAACACATTTGATTCATGGGGTCAAGATTCTGGCTCCATGAAAATATGACATTATAGTGTCATTATTACTCCTTTGATAAAATATTTTTTACATTTTGGGCCCAAAAAAATATTCATATAATATGAAATGTATTTATTTTGTCAAATTTATGTTTGTTAGGAGAAATAAACACTCAAATTGGTCTATTAGGTCCTATACATACTCCATTAGTAATTATCAAAATCCAAACTATCTCTTGTAAATGCATTTAGGAGGTCTGATAGAGGGGCACTTTATTTTAGTCAGGAAGCTTATTTTTGGGGATTATTCCTCAAAGGCTACATATACTATGAAATTGATATTGTTGGTCGATATAAAATATCTATGAGGGCCTTGTTCCTGAATATACAGTAAAATTTGTATTGTGAGTATGTAGGAAAATAATTGTTTCCTGAAATATGATTTTTCAATCATATATACTTCAATCTTATCCATGTTGAAATCAACAATATGTACCACTCTTTTACTACACTTGTATTATAAAATGATTCTAAATTATTGCTTTGAGTATCTCCCTAACTAAGCATAGGCCTAGCACTTCTTTTTTAACTATACTCGATTTAATAAAAATATCATTTGATTGTTTCGTAATCCAATGTGCATGAACATGGCTATACCATATAAGAACATCCTAAATTAGTTGTCCTCAATATTCACCACAATCTTCACCCCTAAAGTATTTTGTATCATTTCGGTGAGAAATGTAATTTCTCACATTAAAGATATTTGAACAAATAATGATATAATTTGTTTTGAATACATGGATTTTGTTTACAATAGCCTTGATGGTTGTGTTATGGGCTTTATTGGCTATTGGGCCCAAATAACAAGAAAATTCAATTAGTGAATGAATAATTGAATAATTAAGAAAAGGAAAAATGTGGAAACCTCTAGAAGGCAAATCCAAAGAGGGATTTCGTACCTCTTGGGTTCCTTGGGTTCTAAGGAATCCAAAGTTGCATAAAGAGTTCAATAAGAAAAGAAAAGATCAATTAAGTATTTCTTTATTAAGAAAGAAATTGAAAATAATGATAAAATGTGGAAAACAAGTGAAAAGAGATATAATTGATTTATCCTTTGTAGAATTTCATATCCCAATGATTCCTAATGATAAAAGGAATACGAATGAGGAAAATAAAAGAGAAATAAAGAGAAATCCTTAAAAGGGACTATTTTAACAAGAATAAAACAAGATAATGAAGAATAATGCATTTACAAGGATAATTAGTATTCCTTAAAAAAAAGAATTTCGAAATAATAAAGTTTCTTGGGATCCAAGGAGTCCCAATAAAGAGGAAAGAAAAAGAAAATACCAACTTTGCAAAATAAAAGGATAATGTGAAACATTATTAATAAATTTTGTGATATTGCTAAAAAGAAGTAATTTCTATTAAAGGAAATAGAATTTCGTGTCTTTTGGTTAAAAGGCAAGAATAAAAGAGATTAAGTAAGAGGATTTTCGAATCCCTAATTACCCAAAGATATGGTTTATCAAAATAATAAGGAAAGAGAGAGGAATTTGCTTCTTAATGAAGGAATTGAATTCCTTTTGGAAGAGAGAGTTTGTTTGCTTCGAGGGCAAGCATCCCAGGGCGTTCCTACACTCCCCTATATAAGGGGTAAGGCCTTGGGCCGAGTTCAGAAGATCCCACACAGCATCTTCTCTTATTCTTCCATGTTCTCATCCATAAACCCTAGCAGAGGAAAGCACCATGATCCTGGCACAACTACGAGACCAAGTGGGGTTGTGAAAGAAGCTGCACCTTCCCCGAAGTCAGAGCAAGCTCCAACCAGCATCGCCATGCCCTCAGCAGCGCACCACAGCAGCAGCGCGGCTGGTGGGTAAACCCTACCAACCCTGGCCATCTTGGCCGAGTATTTAGGGTGTTGTGGGTGTGCTCAGCCATGGCGGAGGTGGGGCGAAGGTTGGCATGGAGTTTCATACCTTGGAGAGGGCGGAGCAGCCCTGCAAAGAGCTGTCCTCGGCGGCCATTGTGGATGGATGAAGGTAGGAGACGACCTAAGGGTCGTTAGACAGTTCTACCCCTCCGCAATGTGCTGGATCTGCTGGTTAAGTGGAGGGTAATTTCATTTTTTCGTTATGTTTACAAATCTGCAAGCAACGTTGCATGGGAATAGACACGTGGTGCTCTCCGATTGGCCAAGTAAGTAAAATCTTACTAAATTCATAATTAAAGTTTGGTAACTCCAATTAGGACAAATAATATATGAATTTTGCTCAGAAAAATGAGAGGAATTCAATAAAAATATAGTTAGAAGCCAATTCCTCTTACTATTGTAAAGTAGTGTAAATTATCATCTTTAAATAATTAAAGATTAAGAAACCCTATTTTGAAATGAATAAAGTGTTTAATAGGGTTTAATGGATCATTAAAGTTGATAATAACCTGTTAAATGTAAAAAGGTACTTTAAGATCATAAAGGATGATCTTTGCATATAATTAGTTTAATTTAGAGATTATGTGCATAAATATGCTTGAAATTTGAAAAGTACATAAAGTTATCATCTTTAATGATTTAATTAATGAAAAACCCTTAGATTTGATGATAGATGGATTTAATGTTGTTCAATGGATAATTCAAGCCAATATTAACATGTTGTTGATAAATGTGAAGATAGAATCTAAAAAGATGATCTTTTTTATATAATTGTCTTAATTTAGGGATTCGTGCATGAACATGCATTAATGAGCTTGAAAACCCAAATTTAGGTGAATATTTCTTTTAATTGTTTTAATAGTTCAAATCCATGAATAAATAAGGATATGATGATCCTAAGTCAATATCCTTGTCTTCCTAAGCATGCAACATACTATTCACTTTTAAACAATACCTCTATGATGATAGGGTTCAATGTGTTATTCATAGGGATATCAAATTCTCCAATATACTACTAAATGAAAAATTCAACATTGTACTGAGAGTATTCTAAAGACTTCCAGATTGCAATGCAAATCAACCAAAAAAGTTCTATAAAAAGTTGTGAAATATATTATGGGTTCGTGTAATTTTGTGAAGGCCTTATCCCTAAATAAAAGGAAAAAATTTGTAGTATGAGTAGGTAGGAGAAGAATTGTTTCTAGAAATATGATTTTTCAATAATTGTTGCCACCTATATTTTGATCGTCCATGTTAATATCAAAAATATGGATCATTGTTTTTTTGCACTGATGTTATACATCAATTTAAAATCACTGCTCTGAGTCTCTCCTCAACTAAGTGTATTCCTAGCACTTAGTATTTTTTTATAATGAGGAACTCCTCCCACAAAGGGCAACTATTAGACGCACCCCAGTAGGGTAAACCCAATTACCAAGACTTAGTATTTTAACTATAGTCAATACAACAAGTTGTATTTTCGTTATTTGATTAGACTATTGGCATGCACATGGCTATACCATATACGAAGATCATGATTTCATAATTGTCGACCCCAATTTATTATTTTTACAATTGTATTATCCTTGTCTTCCTAGGCATTGATCTTAGTAGTCACTTTTATAAAGTACATACATGATTAAAAATTTAATGTGTTATTCATAGGGATGTCAAATCCTTTAATGTATCACTATATAGAGATTTCAACAACATATTTGGAGACTTTATAAGACTCTAGGAATGCAATGAAAATCAATACAATATTGCAATGAAGATCGCAGAAATTTGCATGATGATTGGATATTTGGCTTTGGATGCATTTGTTAAATACACATATAAGAACTCCAACCTATATTTAGCTTAGTTGAACCTTATTTACCATGCATAAATTATTTTAATTGATATGATTTTATTTTCAATAAGTTACATAAATAAATCACATACCTTGTCTTAAAATACACCCATAATATATGATGGGAAGATCATATTTATATGTTCATGTTTCATCACCTTAGTGTGTTTGCATCATTAATGGATTGGAGGATGTAGGGGTCAGGTCTTAGGCTCCATGGGAGCTTTTGGTCATTCCCATTGGGCATTTGGGGATTGCATAAAGTAGAACCTTTATTCCCAGTGTGTTTCTAGATACCTCTAGATGTGGAAGCATCGTGCCTATTTCGGTTGACCGATTAGTTCTTAGACATTTCTACATGTGTGTTAGGACGTTGCTCCATTCACTTCTTTGTGTATCTTGATGTGTATGCAAGCTTTGCCCTATGCATTTTAGGGCTTATATAGATGCATATATGACCTTTCTCTATGTGTGTTAGGTATTCTTCCATAGAATGTTCAGGCCTTGCTCAATGCCTATTGTGGTTTTGCCTGAACCATGTTACGAGAGAGCTTGATGTGTGTTTTTTGGGATGGAATGTTATTTTCACCACTTTTCCTAGTTATATGCGGTCAACTCATTCGAAATTCTCATTTTAAACTTCTTGGGCTTCAAGGAATTGTGTAGATAAAGACTAGGAATTTTGGAATGGTAGATACATGGTTGTGCTTGCATTTTGGTGTTTTTCCTTGACTCTTGAAGTTCCATGACAATGAACATATTCCCAAGCTAGCTTTGGCTATTTTCGTGTTAGATATCCAACTTTTCTCATCTTCCCTAGTTGTTTATATTTTCTTTTACCTTGTGGGATCTTTTTTATTGGATATCCATGTGGAAAACCCTCCTTTTGTCTGAACTTATCTCCTTTCTTCCTTCTTTGACCGAGTTGAAGGTAAACCTTGCTAGAAGGGACGTCGATAAGTTGTTGGAGATGTTTTGGAGCTTTGGTTTTTTCTTTTCTTTGTGGATGTTGTAATGTTTATAAAATTCAAGTGACATGGCACTTATTTTTCCCTATATTCTTACCAATCTTACATGTAACTGATGAAAATGGTAAATACATGCTAAAAAGGCTTGAAAATGTGATGTATATGGACGATTTAGAATATATATGAGGAACATTGGGTTTTTACCTTCCCTACTATATCATGTTATTCAAGATCAAAATTGTAATCTTTCATGTTGATATGATGCTTAAGTTTTGTAATATACATATTAATTCACTCAAAGTGGCATTATATGGGCTATTGATGTCTATATAATGGAGAAACCTGGGATTTCTACCTTTCTAATGTTGCATGTGAATGTAAGACGAAAATTTAAGCTTTCAATCAGTTTCATGTTGTATTTTTTGAAATATATGTCCTCCTTTCTCCAAGTGGCATTTTAGGAATTCACTACTTTGGCTATATCTCTCTTATAACTACCCATTTCACACATGCACAAAAACATAAGCATAAATTCCAAACTCAAGCAATAGGGGTGTCACATCACTTCAATAACACCCAATATTCAAAACTAGAATTACATAACATAAGAACACAAAATATACTCTCTTTCTCAAGTGTTCAACACTAAATAAGCCAACACACATCTTAACAAAAAATTCAACCTAAACATCATATCTCAAACATAAATAAGTAAATATGACATAGGAACCCCACCATGATACTTTCTACTTTTCACTATAGTCCTTGTCTTGAACCTTAACCTTAAATCATTTTTGTTCTCCCACCTAGGGACATATTGCCAACATTCATGCAAAGAAAAGAAACAAATATGAGTGGAACTGACTACCCTTGGTGAAAACGATATAACAATTGTGCAAGCTTGAAATAAATGTTAAATTTTGGTACATAATTGTTTACAATTTACATATCTTTATGACTTGGATTTGTTGTTTCTAAATTAATTTCTCCACGTGAACTTGCACCCAAGTGATAATTGCTCACAAGATCTCATATCCCCAAAGTGCTTGTTGCACCAAAGTGCTCATTAATTTAGAAGAATCACATAAGTAACAACACTTTAGTTAGAAATTTTTCTTTAACATAATTTGCACCAAAGTAATCATATGCATAATGAGGTGTCTATATAAACACTAATATGAATATCTAACACTTTTTAAATTATTTTAATAATACTCAAGTGAGTGAGATGGACACAATGAATAATATTTGATTTTAGATACTGAATGAAAAAAACATTAAGCTTAGTCAATTTTGTAATCATAATTTTTTTATTTACATATTCTAATATCACACAATATAATTGCACCTTTATCTTGATATATATGATTACATAATTCAATTAAACCACTTTAATCCATCGTATATGGTTAATGTACATGATCATTCACCTTATGATGGGGCAGAATTCTATGAAAATTATCTTGATTGTAGGACAAACCCTAATATCATGTATAATACATCACATGTACTATTAATCACGATGTAATATAGTATTAAAGGATTTTTAGCAATGGTGTCTATTTAATGAGTATTTATTCAACTATTTATATTTTTTGTTCTTATATCTTTCCAATGAGTATTTATAAATAAGTTCTAACATGGTATCTATTTAATATGATATTTTGAAACTTTGGGTAACCAGAAACTAAGGTGAATCCACATGAAAATTGGATTGGAATCCATGTAGTCCTACATAGATGGGAAAATGGGCATTTGCCATGACCGAATGCTTGATTAAATATAATGCATGTGCTGGTATGTATGCTTAGAGATCCAATCGTATGATGATTGTGATGGGATATCATATAAAAGATTTGATTGACAATAAAGGCAAGCTTACAATTCATTTTATTTCACTTAGTTATTAGAGAAACATAATGAATTTCTAAAGAATGACAATTACTCAATGACGTATGTGTTCAAGTACATGACTTAAAAAATGAGATGATATGGATGTTAAGAATATGTACATTCTTATTATGTCCCTAGTCGAATGTTACCATGGAAGGCAGATAGATAGTAGTAACAAAGACTAGAGAGTGTGTTGGTTGATGAAAGAATCTCATCGGTCATGACATATGTAATATCAAACCAAGAACATAGATACTTGTTGGAGAATAGTGTATCACACAAGCCCATCTTGAGAATTAAACATGAAAACCATAATTGGTGGTCATAATAATTTCTCATAATAAAGGCAATGATTGTGGTTGTTAGACCTAAAGTCATTACACTCATCACATGGCATTCGGGGTGTTTTGACATCATCCAACGTGATCCTGAATAAGCGTTTCCATAAAGGCGGTGACCAGATGTGATGTGACACATGGGGATTGCAAGTGACGTAGATGGGATTTGTCCCAACTACTGGAGTTTGATCTCCAAGACACTTGATAAGTGAGACTAAGAAAATCATGCACATGCACATGTGAATCAATATATTATATTGAGGTCACGTATATCTCAGACAGTCTTTTATGGATCAAGGAACATGGATTGAAAATTGAAAGGATGGTGATTCCATGACTCAAGTTCATTTTAGATACTAGAGACAAAGGAATTGGACAATCACCATAATGCCTGACACAGATCATTGGTTGAAGTTGTTCTCCAACAATCTTGATTATTTAGGTAGCAGTGATGTGTGACTAGGTGCCGCTCTTTGCTTGTGAAGTCATAAATGAGTTATGGACATTCGCTGCCAACATAACATGGAACCTATGGGGTCACACTCATAGGATACACCTAGAAGAGGATTTTAATCATGAATAATAATTAAATTGATATATAAATTGTTTAGGTATTCAATTCAAACAACATTTGTTGAAAATTGACTGATTGGACATTTGAACTGACTGGTTCAAGTGTTGAACCGATTTTTTCCATGTGTCAGGTCAATAGAACCAAGTTTGGTAATTCTACACAGAGAACTGACCAGTTTAGGAAGTGAACCCGTTGGCTCAGGTCCATGACCTGACCAGCTCAGGTGATGAACCTAGTGGTTGGTGGATCAATTTAAATGATTCAAGGATTTGTACTAACCATGTAGTGCATTCAATCAGATATTAATTGCCAATACAGTTGTGATTGGGAAATCTGATAAAACAACATGCTGACTAGGTGAACTGATCATCTCACATGCCAACCAATTGGATCACTTGTGAACCGACCATTTTTCCTATCACAAGTTACAAAAATCACTCCCGTCATAGATTGAGAACCCTAAACCTGACCCTCCTTTACATAGAGGGGTATTTGGGCTTCCCAAACACAAAAACTCAATTGCTTCTAATAATTGTTGTCCTTTCTTGTTGTGGTAACCAATAGAGAGCCCGAGCAAGTCCTACATTAAAAAGGGAGAGATAGAAAGGGAGTTAAATTGTGGGAGAACAAATTAGTGACTAGTACACCAATGGGAGAACAACTCCTTACTGTCTGTTTTACTGGAACGATGTGAGTACTATGTGGTCTATGTAGACTTCCATAGAGGTGAGGAGAATGTTCTCTATTACTAGAAGGACAACATTAGCCTGCTATTCATGGTGGAAACCAGGAGATGTTGTAGATGTCGTCCCAGTGCAACCAAGAGAACTACACTACTGCAACAAGGAGTAATCAACGGACTTGATCCAGGACTAGGTATGAACTCGTTAAACCATCCTTCCCATTACATAGTTGTTGATGTTATCTTGCTATTCTAAGGAATATGGATAGATAAATTTTTAGTTTTCACTGCCTACTCATTGCATGTATTCCCCAACAATGGTATCAGAGAAACATCAATTTACTATGTTTTGGGATAATCGATATGATCATATTTTTGGTTTTATCATTTATTTATTGCATATGATATGAATACTTAAACTTCTTAATGTGTACATCTGATCAATGACCACATATAATCCCAAACATATATATATATATATGCATTTTACATGTGTCGCCCTAAAAGTGAGTTTTTATGGTGGATGTTTAGAATGGTTACGGCCAATAACCCAAATATCTATATGTGGTTGGGTGGTTCCTTTTGTTCATATTATATCTCAGTTTGGAAACTGAGCCTCTACCTTCTTCTTCCCAATGTAAAAGTATTATTCATTCATACCTTTTCTCCTTTCAAATGTAACTCGAGGTTTCACATTACCATGTAACAATTTCGTAGGAATGGGATAGTTTCTTTTCTTGCAATGATGAAGATGGCGATCACCATCGGGTGAGCTGACCATTTCACATGACAAGCTATCCAGATGGAGGACCGAGGAGAGCATACCATAGGAGGAGCGAATTGACAGGCTGGTGGATCCAACTAACTATTTGGAGGAGTTTGTACATCAGTTAGATAGGAGGCCAGATGACCAACCGACCGGACAAGAGGTGATCCAACTGGTTCAAAGGTTGAACCAATCAACCTATATTGGCCAGCACAGATCTACACAAACAATAGGTACATGCACGTGATGTTGGCCTAGGTGGTAATAATTCCTTGTGCCTCCCAAGGAATTACAGTAGTATGGACATAACCATCACTAATGTTTTATATTACATGTTTATGTTGTGGGATATAGAATGTATATGATACAAACTATATATATGTGGTGAATGGATAAAGTATATGTATTTATAAATACAAAAATCCTTGAAATAATATATTAGGTTTTAGATGCTTTCCATAAGCAACACATATGAAAAGCATGATCGACTAAGAGTGGTCACCCCAAGTGTGGTGCGTTGTCTATCTCGCGTAAGTGTGATGGTAATAATTTCGTCCTTCCAAGCGGCATGCATTATTATCATGTTACCTTTTGGGTCAGGCTAAATTGTGTGTCCTTAATGAGATTAAGCACTAGAGGCATGGAGATGACTATGGCAAGGAGTTGTGCATGCCATCTATCCAATAATTTCATATGATGCAATTGAAAAACGTTGCCTACCTTAATAATTAACTATGGAGGCTGGTGTTGGCTAGGTAATAGTTGATGTGTTTTGGATCTTGGCTCATTAGAAGGTTGTACGCTACAGTATTCTAAATTGATATGGGAGGGCTATCAATTTGAATAAAATAGTGGGAGTGATAGTTAATTAAAGACCTTATAAACTACATCAAATTTAAATAAATAAAATCCAAAATGAGTTTTTAACAAAATTGTGAATCTTTATAATCAAATGGAAACACACAACAACACCTTTTCTCTACAATCAGTCCTTGAGAAGGACAAATTAAATGGGAATAACTTCCATGACTGGTTCAAGATGTTGGGAAATTTTCTCACACAAGAGTGCAAGCTCTATGTCCTGGAGACACCAGAGCCAGATGAGCCTCTTCCCACTCCACCTAAGGCAAACAGGGTGCTTACAAGATGCATTATGAAGATGTCATTAATGTCAAGTGTATGATGTTGTGCTCCATGAACTATGAGTTGAAAAGCCAACATTAGAACTTGGATGTAATTGAGAAGGTCACACATCTTAAGAACATGTTCCAAGATCACACAAGACAAGAGAGATACAATGTCTCCAAGGTGTTGTTCAAATGTAACATGGCAGAAGGAAATCTAGTAGGTCCTCATGTGCTCAAGCTCATTGGATATGTGGAGAACATGTCTAGACTTGGATTCCTCTTGGGTCAAGAGTTGGCCACTGATGTGATTTTTTAGTGTCTTTCAGAATCTTATAGTAAGTTTGTCATGAACTACAACATGAATGACTTTGACAAGCCATTGACAGTGTTAATAGGCATGTTGAGAACAATTGAGGCACAAATAAAGAAAGGCAAGCCCAATTATGTGATGATGATAAGCAAGACAGAGGGAAAGTCTATGGGAAAAGGCAAAGATGAGAAAAGTTCTAAAGATGTCTAAAAGCCCAATTCTTTAGATCTCAAGGTAAAAGGAGTGAAAATGGGAGGAAAATGTCACCACTATCACAAGACTGGACATTGGAAGAGGAATTGCCCTCTCTTCTTGGAGAAACTAAAGAAGAAGAAGGAAGAGGCAAAGGCCTCTACTTTATATGTAAACATTATAAGATAAATTTGAATACTTCTTCATCTTGGTATGTGATACCGGATGTAGATCTAACATACGTTGATGGGCAACATCTGATCAGAAGTAAAGCCATTTTGAAAGGACTAGGATGGAGTATGATGAGAAAGAGTTTTTGCAACCTCATCTACATTTATCATAGCTCGTTGGGCATGTAATAGAGTTAGTTGAACTGCTATTTCATTTTTCCAGTAAATGGAAACATTGTACTTATTGCATCTTGTATGGACAAGGATGATTATAAATAAAGAGTTCTTAATGCTTATATTTCAAATATGTGATCTTGTATGGAAATGCCTCATATATCTTATGATCTTTTATGTGTTAATTTGGATTAAAAGATGAATGATCATAACGTAAATACCAAAGGATTATAATTGATAGCTAAAACAATCAACAATCAATAACACTATCATCTAGAGCACACATATGAGAAATGAATTTCTAGAATACATGTTGATGTTTATCTAGACTCTTTTGGTTATTGGATCAATAAGAGACATGCAAGTCTTATATATGAGGAACATGACAAACAACCTCTCACTAGGTGTAGTGGGAGAATGATCATTCTACAAGGACATCTAAATAATGATGTATAGAGATCTTTGGAATAAATGCTATAGATAGTTGTTTGTACTTCATTATATTTATTGATAATTTGGTGATATATACTCAATAAATACAAATCTCTAGAAGTGTTCAGAGAAATTACATATACAATTTCCTTAAAGGTATTAAGATACTTTTATATGATCAAAAGTTCAAATAATTTACAAGAATAGTTTGAGGCCCTTCTAGAGTGAATGTGATAGTGTATCATAATTAAGTCCACCTGAGCATATGATGTGTCAGAGTGAAGGAATGTAATGTTCGGGCCCACTGCCCAAGGCTCTAGTAGAGTTTCAGGAATGACGACTGGCCCCACAGACCACCACTAGCCTTAACTGCACACTTTTTGTCCACTCACGCGCAAGCCAGGAGCAACTTCACGACTGGTCACCCATCCTAGTACTACTCCAAGCTGAGCACGCTTAACTATTAAGTTCTTTAGAGATGGGCTCTCGGAAAAGGAGGTGCACCTTGGTGATATGGGTAGTCCAATCATTCCTTTTAAGAGTGTTCAATCGGAGGCCTCAAATCCTGGGATGTTACAATCTCCCCCACTTAGACTCTTGACGTCCTCATCAAGGCTCAACTATATGACCACATAATCTTTTCCCCATTTCAGTGTAGACCCAAATGACCCATGTACACCCAGCTCCCGACCACAGTTACCAATGCAAGGGTGGATCCATCAACTCGGATAGCCCTTTCCAACATGCCTGGACACTACCAGCACATGGGCGGCTCCATCAACTCGGATAGCCCTTTCCAACATGCGTGGACCGCACGACTCAAAGACTGGCATGCCACAGGCCCATGTGGGCCCCACCTACTGGAGGGAAATTGGCTCTGATACCATTTGTAACGTCCGGGCCCACTGCCCAAGGCTCTAGTAGAGTTTCAGGAATGACGACTGGCCCCACAGACCACCACTAGCCTTAACTACACGCTTTTTGTCCACTCACGCGCAAGCCAGGAGCAACTTCCCGACTAGTCACCCATCCTAGTACTACTCCAAGTTGAGCACGCTTAACTATGGAGTTCTTTAGAGATGGGCTCCCGGAAAAGGAGGTGCACCTTTGTGATATGGGTAGTCCAATCATTCCTTTTAAGAGTGTTCAATCCGAGGCCTCAAATCCTGGGATGTTACAATCTCCCCCACTTAGACTCTTGACGTCCTCATCAAGGCTCAACTATATGACCACATAATCTTTTCCCCATTTCAGTGTAGACCCAAATGACCCATGTACACCCAGCTCTCAACCACAGTTACCAACGCAAGGGTGGCTCCATCAACTCAGATAGCCCTTTCCAACATGCCTGGACACTACCAGCACATGGGCGGCTCCATCAACTCGGATAGCCCTTTCCAACATGTGTGGACCGCACGGCTCAAAGACTGGCATGCCACAAGCCCATGTGGGCCCCACCTACTCGAGGGAAATTGGCTCTGATACCATTTGTAACGTCCGGCCCCACTTCCCATGTCTCTAGTAGAGTTTCAGGAATGACGACTGGCCCCACAGACCACCACTAGCCTTAACTGCACACTTTTTGTCCACTCACGCGCAAGCCAGGAGCAACTTCCCGACTGGTCACCCATCCTAGTACTACTCCAAGCTGAGCACGCTTAACTATGGAGTTCTTTAGAGATGGGCTCCCGGAAAAGGAGGTGCACCTTGGTGATATGAGTAGTCCAATCATTCCTTTTAAGAGTGTTCAATTCGAGGCCTCAAATCCTGGGATGTTACAATCTCCCCCACTTAGACTCTTGACGTCCTCGTCAAGGCTCAACTATATGACCACATAATGTTTTCCCCATTTCAGTATTGACCCAAATGACCCATGTACACCCAGCTCCCGACCACAACTACCAACGCAAGGGTGGCTCCATCAACTCGGATAGCCCTTTTCCAATATGCATGGACACTACCAGCACATGGGCGGCTCCATCAACTCGGATAGACCTTTCCAACATGTGTGGACCGCACGTCTCAAAGACTGGCATGCCACAGGCCCATGTGGGCCCCACCTACTGGAGGGAAATTGGCTCTGACACCATTTGTAATGTCTGGCCCCACTGCCCAAGGCTCTAGTAGAGTTTCAGGAAAGACGACTGGCCCCACAGACCACCACTAGCCTTAACTACACGCTTTTTGTCCACTCACGCGCAAGCCTGCAGAAACTTCCTGATTGGTCACCCATCCTAGTACTACTCCAAGCTGAGCACGCTTAACTATGGAGTTCTTTAGAGATGGGCTCTCGGAAAAGGAGGTGCACCTTGGTGATATGGGTAGTCCAATCATTCCTTTTAAGAGTGTTCAATCCGAGGCCTCAAATCCTGGGATGTTACAAGGAATGACGTCATGATTATTCATAATATAATTATCATTTAATCTAATCCTCTAATTTCCTTAAAAGGATAAGGTTTTACCCTAAAACAAAATATTGTCCAAATGGTTTTAAAGACGTCATATGATATATGATATGTTTATGTCATGATATGCCTTAAGGATTGAAAACTATATCAAGAAAGTAGTTACTTGGAAAAGGTTTATCCACAAATCATGATTTTTTGAACACTACTTATCTCAAACCAACAACAAAAGTGTTTTTTATTGGTTTGTTGTATTCCATTGGAATATGTTGGTGTAAAGTACAAAGAACATTTGAATAATAGGAGGTACAATGAGGACAAAGAAAGTCACAAGTGGTTGTGGAATCTCAACTTCTTTATGTAACACAAATAACTCATAGTTCTGGTAAAACATGTCTAAGATTAAAATATTGTGAATCCTTTAACTCAGATAAGTTGTGAGTTGGTCATAAGATGACGAGCCATCATTCAATTAAGAACTATTGAGGGACCATAGTCTAAAAAATGGCTTGAGGCCATTATATCCAGAATGGAATACATAAACACAAATAAGGTATGACCTTGGTGGTACTATCTAGAGGGGTAAAACCCAAAAGGTGCAGTTGGGTTTTCATAAAGAAGACCAAATGGATAACATATAGGGTACATTGGTTGAAAGGTTTTTTGAACTAGTTCAAAGTGTTGAACATGGTGAAATCCCTTTACCAATGAATGTGTTTATTATTGAATCTTGTTGAGACTATGTGATTTGGCATATGAAGTTTAAAACTGAATTCTTTAATAGGAATAAGAGGATGTGTACGTGACACAACCTAAAGATTTTATGACTCTATTAATGAAAATAAAGTCTATAAGCTACAATGTTCAATCTAGAGATTGAAACAAGAATCTAAGAAACTAAAATCTTTGATTTGACAAGACAATCAAAGATTCTGACTTGAGTCAAGATAAAATATGAAATTTGTGATTACAAAAGATTTAGTGGGAGCATATATATACATATTCCACATATTGATGTGGAATACATATCAATACTAAGTGTTGATACTTGGCATGCAAATCGCTTTCAATATGAAGGATTAGGTGAAATGTCCTATGTGATAGGAACTGAGATCTACAAAGATAGTTCTGGAAAGTTACTTAACCTAAATACGAGCACATATATTGAAAAAATGTTGAAAGGGTTCAACATGCATGATTCACTAAGAGAGAAATTATCCATGAAGATGGGATCAGTTTCTCAAGAATCCAATGTTCCAGTTCTTGTTTAGAATGGAAGAGATGCCATATGCATTCACATTTGGATCTATATACAATATAGTGTACTCATCCCATCATGTTGTATGTATTGGACATGATAAGAAGATATTAGCCAAATCAAATGCAGGTTATTGGAATGTCATAGACAACATCCATTAATACTTGAGAAGCACCAATGGAACAGTTGTTGCACTATGGTGAAAAGGAAGAGTTGAATGTAAAGGGTTACATCAATGCAGGCTTCCGAAGTGACAATATAAAATGTTAGTTCAATCTTAAAGAAGAGTTATTAGTTGAAAGAGTTTCGAACTAATAGAATTTTTTTTTAAATTCTACAAATCGAATCAGAATATCATCATGTTGAGAACACAAGAGTGGATACTATATGGATCTAGAATTTCATATGGGTGAACTTATGGATGTTTCAACCATCGATGACATAGTAGAAATACTATACCAAACAATGGAGTTGCTGGTTAGGCAAGGAATATCAGATATCATATTACGAAAATTCCATCTCATATGTGATATCGTACAATAAAGAGATGTGAAGCATGAAATATACGAATTATAGACAAATGTTGCTAACCCACTGGATTAGCACTTGCATAGTAGAAACATGATGGACATGTTTAGATCACTAAGAATAAGATTCATGGGTGATTGGTTCTAAGTGAAAGTGGGAGTTTGTTGGTATGTATGCCTAGAGAGCCAATCATATGATGATTGGGATGACATATCATATAAAATATTTGATTAACAATAAAGTCAAGCTTTAATTTCATTTTGTTTCATTCAGTTATGAGATAATGAGAAAAAATAATGAATGTTTAAAGAATGATAATTAGTCAATGACATGTCATCAAGTATGTAACTTGAAAAATGAGATCATATTGATGTTAAGAGTACATGCACTCTTATTATGACCCTGGTCGGATGTTACTATAGAAGGCATATAGAAAGTAGTAACACTAAAGACAAGTGTGTGTGTTGGTCGATGACAAAATCTCATTAACCATTGTATATGTGATATCAAACCAAGAACATAGATATTTGTTGAAGAATAGTGTATCAGACAGACCCGCCTTGAGAGTGAAACATGGAAACCATAATTGGTGGTCATAATCATCTCTCATAGTTAATGTGGTGATTGTGGTTCTTAGACCTAAAGTCACTACACTCATCACATGTTGTTCGGTATGTTTTGACATCATCCAACATGATCCTAAATAAGGGTTTCCATAAAGATGATGTTCAGATGTGTTGTGACACATGGGGATGATTGTGGGTGATTTAGATGGGATTTGTCCCTGCTATTGGAGTTTGATATCCATGCCACTTGATAAGTGAGACTGAAAAAGTATGCGTATGCACATGTGAATCAATATGTGATATTGAGGTCACATATATCTCATACAGTCTGATTTGGATCAAGGAACATGTATTGAACATTGAAAGAATGACAATTCCATGCCTTGAGTTCACTAGATAGCAGAGACAAAGGAATTAGACAATGACTATAACACCTGACGTAGATCATAGCTTGAAGTTGTTCTCCAACTTTCTTGATTATTTGGGTAGAAATGATGTGTGACTAGGCACCACTCTTTGCTTGTATTGTCATAAATCAGTTATGAACATGCATTGCCAACATAACATGGAACCTATGGTGTCACACACATAGGATACACCTAGAAGAGGATTTTAATCATGAATGATAATCAAATTGATTGCTAAAGTGTTTAGGTATTAAATTTAAACAACATTGGTTGAAAATTGACTGGCTAAACATTTGAAATGATGGTTTCAAGTGTTTAATTGATTCCTTCAGTGTGTCAGGTCAATAGAACAAAATTTGACAATTCTAGATAGTGAACCGACCGGTTCAAGAAGTTAATTAATTGGCTCAAGTCCATGAATCGACCAGATCAGGTTGTGAACCGTGTGCTTGGTGGAGCAATTTGATTGGTTCAAGTATATGTGTTGACATCATGTTGTGTAATGAATTGATATTAATTGCAAATATAATTGCGATCGGGAAACATGATGAAATGACCTATTCACTAGTTGAACCAATTGGCTCACATGCCAACCGATGGGATCACTTGTGAACCAACCATTTTACTTGTCCCAAGTTAAGAAAATATGTAAGATTTTGGTCTCTTCCACTCCTGCACAGATTGAGAACCTTGACCCTGACCCTCCTATAAAAATAGGGGTACTGGGGAATTCCCAGACACAACAACTACATTGCTTCTGATAGTTGTTGTCCTTTCTAGTTATGGTAACCAATAGAGAGCCCGAGAAAGTCCTACCCGTTAAAGGGAGGGTTAGAAAGGGAGAACAATTGTGGGAGAGACTAGTACACCATTGGAAGGGACAACTCCTTCCTATCTATTGTACTAGAATGACAAGAGTTCTAGGTGTTCCATGTGGACTTTCATAGAGGCGAGGAGGTTGTTGTCTACCTCTAGGAGGACAACATCAATCTATTGTTTGTGGTGGAAACTAGGAGCTACTATAGGCGTTTCCCCAGTGCAAATAGGAGAATTGCACTACTGCAACAAGGAATAGTCGATAAACTTTCTCCAGGACCATGTATGAACTCGTTAAACCATCCTTCCCATTACATAGTTGTTGATGCAATCTTGTTGTTCTGAGGAATATGAATAGATCAATTTTTGTTTCCTCTACCTACTATGTGCCCATATTTCTCAACAGCATGGTCATCCAAGATAAAATCATTTAAAGACTAGTATAACCAATTATCTAAGTGTGACGTCCCCAAATTATGATCATCTTGACCAAATGTGTAACATAAATATTAAAACCATAAACTCAGCCAAAATCTTAATTCAAACATAGCTCCCTAGGACAAGAAGAAGAATATCATAGGAAGTCAAATGAAACAAAAGTAGTGCATGCACATGAATGAGAACAACCATACAAGACAAGCTCACCATTCCACATATGATTACAAAAATAATTATTACAACTTTTGTGATTATATATTGAATAGTTAACTTTTACATATGCACGTAGTACATTCTAAAAATAGGATCTTTAGAAAATATATACACTTGTACATTTGCTTGCCACACAACTCTCAACCATATAGGTATTCAAGATAATATATCCACACCTCCTAAATAATACATTACAAGTGTTACACGTTATCACAATATAATGAAGTATTTTTCTAAGTATGATACAAGATACATATACCTCTTTAGCTCTACAACTTGACAATAAGATAAATCTAATTTTTGGCAGCAAACAATATAACAAAAGCATACTCGAACAAACTCTAATTATAAAAAGAGAACACATATGTTAAGAATATTATCCATTAGATCATCCATGAATTGACTGCCAAAGATTGATTTTACTAAAGGCCTTATGATCATCTAGCAGGTAGTTGGATCACTTAAACATGGGATCAGAGTACCAAAGAGTTTGATTACTTTCAAGTACTTGACTACCAAAGAGTTGATGTACTTTACTTTCCACAACATCACCACAAAAGAGTTAAAGTGCTAATATAATGGAGTAGATATATTGTGTTTCATGTGCTCAAAACCATATATAGGAAAACATGAAAGGTAACATACAAAAAATGTATCCCTTCCAATATCATATTTCAAGTACTTTTGGCACATTTAACAGAACCATACTATTTAGTAGGCCAAGTAAGAGGTAAAGCACACCATGATTCAAGATAACATAACCACCACATATCCATGATGTCAACTACAACTATTTTCAACCCCTAAGTAGGACAAGACCACATATGCCATCACTACACATCAAAAGATTCTTGTTGTTAACCTTGATTATGTCCATTTTAGGGCTAATATTAGTTCACGAAGTAATTCTCATTACAACTTGTTGTGTGATCTCACTATTAGATTACTTTACTCATATTCTAGATAAAGACAAATAATTTGACTATTTGGTTGCTTGACTATTTGGTTGTTTTAAATTATATGCACATTTAATTCTAAGTTATACGCATTAATATAGCTTACTAAAATAATCAAGTTTGGATTTTTCAACATTATAAGTGTCATTACATGCAACATTATTCATATGCATATTACTAATCTCAGAGTTACATCTTGGGTTCTGAATATATGTATCAAGTTGATATATTACAACATTTACTTACCATGGATATGTATATTACATTTTGTTTGGTGATATTATCTCTAATTATATATATTGGGAAAAGTAAGTGATTTTGAGCACAAAACATCACCATCTCAAACTGGAATGTATTAAATAAATGATAATGGATTTACTAACATATTTTGTTGGTTTTGGGTCATCATTAAATATTTATTAATCATGAAATGATAATTATGCATCTTATATAATATCATCCATAATTTTTCATCAAGACTTTGATATTAGGGTTCCATTTCATTCAATTGATTTTTCTAAATAAGATATCTTTTGTATTTTTTTGGGACTGATGCTAATTTCTACAAATTATATAAGACCTTTGTATTTATTGGATATTTTATATGCATTTAACTTTTCAACCTAATGAAACTAGACAAGTGGGCACTAAGGGTGTGGCCCTCAGCTCCACCTCTCATGTTTATATGGATCGTTCACTTCCTAGACCCGGTCTGGGTGATTTGACTGTGTTGAACCAAGTTGATCTCTCCTCTTCTCCTTTCTTTCTCTAGTATCAGACAAGTCCACACCTACACGTGACACTCAATTCTTCAATTTGATGGTGCATTCACACAACTCTCCTTTTGTGAGAAATTAGCACCTATTATTCATCCTTCATTTACTCCTTCTGTGACAATCATCCTCAACATCACCTTCCACCACTCCAAGGCTACTCAAGTTGTCAATTGTGCCTCTAGATCTACAACAACACATGTTTTCCATCACTTGCTTTTGGTGTGGCTGAGAAAAAGATTCAAAATACTTCTGATTATTCCTACTAACTTTTGAAGCTTTCAAAATGTTCATAGAACCTCCTTTAACTTCACAGAGATGCCAGAACATGAAGGATGCACTCAAAAACCTCCTATGAGTCATCTTCCTACTCTAGGGAATAATGGTTGGTTGAAAACTAAAACCACCTTGGAAGGGAATGAAATCCCAAAATCCAACCCTTGTATCCTCCCTATTGGTTTTCCTCTTCTTCATTTCTTCTATTTAGCCTTCTACTTCCATATCCAAGTTTTTTTCCATCATTTTCTCACTATAGTGGAGAAGCAACTGAGGGATGGCTTGTTCTCTATCTATGCTTCACTAAATGCCACACTATGAGGGTCAGAATGGATGTTATAGGGAAGGCAAGGGCAATACCCCCCTCAATGCACGTCCTAGGGGATTGTGGCATCCACAGTGGCTCACGACCTATCATGAATATGTTTGTTACCCTATTCTACACTCTGAATGGCTACATAGACAAAGGCGAGTGGACATGGGCATCTATCTGTAGAATGGCACAAATATTTCACACAGGGAGTATATATGTAAAAGTAGTAACAACAAGATATAACAAGACACTAAAATTGTAGATAAGAGATATGTACCCATTTCTATATTCAAGTAACCCATTGGTGTTTCATTTCTAATCTTAGAGTTTTGAGTGCAGTAGATCCTCATTTGACAACTACAAATCTGATAAAAAAAAATATCAAAGCTAATGCATTAAGTACGCTATGAAAAGGGCAAGTAAACATAGTTTATGTGTATATAAAAGTTGCTTGGATAGAAACATCATACAAAGAAATAAGTAGAAATAAGGCAAGAACACTTAACGACATTGTTTTATCCAAAGTGTGTTTTAAGTGCATTTGCATTATACTTAACAACATCTTATGGCCACTGACCAGCTTCCCATCGGAAGGGTTTGTAAGGGTTCTCAATATTAGACAACCCTTTAATCGACATGGTTTGCCTTATCTTGACATCTCAAGTAAGGTGCCCAACTTTGTGCCTTTAGCCTGAGAATACAGGCACGCACACAAGGTTTGTATAATGGATAAGTTCAATTATGTTCTAGGTTTGTTCAACATATTTCAAGAAAAACAAACATACTAATCCTAGGGAACAACTAGATCAAAGAAGTAATTATGTATCCATCATACGGGCATAGATAAAAACAAGCCAATATCATTGTAGGATCAAGAGATTGACCGTGCCTTGCAAGTAGAGTACACATTATAAGCCACGAGTAGATTTTGGAGAATGTCAATCCATATGGGACCTAAGATATAAAAATACATTAAGGTGGGTCTAAGATTAGTAGGTTTGCTTAGATAAACTTATATCATGTCAAGTGTATGCTCTCCTAAACCTAGGTATCAAATAGTTCAAGTATAGTTCCATCTTATCAACCATGCATGCATTGAATCAACATAGTATGAGCACCAACGTTCGACCTTGGGTCTAGGTGAACCATCCACATTATGAGTATTGTTACATGTAGATAAACTCTGATTTTAAGATAGGGGAAGCATTAGATTTGGTTTATTATCATGATTCAATATTCAAAATCATGAAATCACATCAGATCAATTCCATGCAATAGGGTCATATTTCGAAGACATATAGGCATTGAGGGCATATGATAGATCATGTTGGCTTTTAATGCTACAAGTATGATGAGTTTACTGATTTGAAAACGATAGATCATGGTATCAACATATCAATCATATTTCATCATGTGGACCCAACTAGGTCAACTTAGTCATTTTAATGCATGAACTGGGCCCTAGAGGTATCATGAACTGAGCATGGGTTATATTAGCATGAACTCTTAGATTATCATGGCACAAAGCATTTCAAGGTCACTAGTTTCAAAGTTACAAAGTTGGATGACATCAAATTAAGCTAAGGCCCAAGACTCGATCAAGTTATAGCATGTCAGTACTTAAATGGACAATTTTTTAAGTCATGGTGAGTCAAGGTGCCATTTAATCAAAAATGGATGAGCTAGGTCATCTAATCATGTTTCAAGAGGGAAAAAGTTACTAATGTTCATAGAAATAGGGCCACATAACATTAATAGTAAAAGATATGTAAGTTTACATAAGATTTGATAATTAAATGAGCATGCAAGGGATTCATCAACAAAACAAATGATTTATGAGCATAACTAGGAACAAGGGATATCACCATTAGAAATATGGAATTTTTCTGATCAAAATGGCATATAATACAATAGGAATTGGTTTAGGGATCAAGGAGATAGAGCTACTGTGAGTCTGTGACTTCCCCAAATTTTCTACAACTTTATCAGATGTGTGATGTCCAAATTGAAACCCTCACCTCAATGAGAATCCCAATTTGAGCACCACACACTAGGCTAAGAAGAAGACAATCAAGGGAGTCAGAAGGAAACAAATGGTAGCACATGTACATGAACAATAATAAAACCACACAACACATGTTCACCATTCAACACATAATTACATAATGAATTGTTACATCATTTAATATTACATATTGAACAACAAACTTATACATATACATGTACTACCACTAAACTACAGGATCTTAAGACAACATGTCCACCTGTACATCAACTCGCCACACAACTCTCAAATATCTTGGATCTTCAAGAGCATAACCACAACCTAAACAAAAGATTCATATTCAAGAATATTGTACTGAGTACACCTACATGTCTTTTATATACCTCTCATCATATCTTGGTAATAAGATAAAATTAATACTTGGCAGTAATAAACAAATATAAGAAAAAGCATATACTTGCACAAAGATGTTCATTAACAAAAGAGAACACATATATTGTAAGCACATTTTCCATTATATATCCATGCATTTGCCACCTGAGGGAATAATGCATCATCTCAGCTACCAAAGAGTATGAGATGTAAGGCCTTATGATCTACTACCAAAGAGTTAGATAATTGTACAATGTGATCTGCTACCAAAGAGAATGATCACTTTCCAGCACTATGCTACCAAAAAGAATTAGTGCTTTCATATAATGGAATAGATATATTATGTTTCATGTGTTCATAGGCATAAGTATGGAAAATCAAGCAACATATCATGAAAGAAAAATCATTTCAACCAATATCATATGCCAAGTATTTTACTACAGGTATAACACAAGCATATTGTATAATAAGCCAAGTAATAGGTAATGGTGTATCTTCCAAAGAGATATCCTAATCACATATTCCTCATGTCAACTATATCTTGGTTAAACCCCTGGTTAAGACAAGATCACATACTATCATCAGGTTCTCATCATCTTAACCCTAGTTGAGTTCATATTAAGGTTTTCTCATTGTTACTTGTATCCTTGTCTTGGGATTATTTTACTGATCCCATATTCCAGATCATTGTTCAATAATTGATAATTGTATTTTCCATCATTAGGTGAACATATTAACATTATGTCACACATTAACCTTAGGTTACATTATTAACAAACCATGTATTAAGGTCAACTTCATATAACATGTATTTCGTGTATAAAACTGATCTCAGATTTACATATTAGCTTCTAGTTACAGATATAAGGGTGTTTCATGATTTTCATCACTTATTGAGCATGTATGCATTTATTGCATTATCTTTAGTGATATTAGGCCTAATTAGCCATATTAATCGAATTATATGCATTCGTGCATCAACATGACCATATCTAACATCATATGCATTATAAACATGATTATAGATTTACTGACATTTTTCTATAATTTTATATCATCATTTGATATTTATTACTCATGAAACAAGAATAATACATCTTACATGATATCACTAGTATTATAGCAATAAAAGGCTGATATTATGCTTTCATTGTGTTCTACTCATTTTTCTAAAGATTTTGGTATTTTATTTGTAATTTTTGGATAAACGAGCTAATTATGGCGAATTATTGAAAATCTGACTAATTTGTGAGATATTTACCTCCAGTGGCCAATCAGAAGTCGACACGTGGCAAAGTGGGGTGATGGTTCTTGTTTTCTTACCCACTCAGCCCGACACCTACACAGGATCTGTGGATCCCCTGATCCATATACTCGAGTCAGGTTCTTTCTCAGCTTCCACGTGCTCGTGATTCCTCACTATCCCAGGTTGTGCCCACGACTGTGGGTGTGCTTCTGCCCAATGCTGCCACCGTGGAGCAGAGCTCCAGTGAGGGATAGGCTTTGGGTGCTGCCGCATAGTTCCAATGTCGTGCGACTCTACCCTTAACCTGTCATCTGCTCATGAGCATCGTTGCTGTCTCTAACCTATGGCCATCACTCTGTTGTGATCTCCTCCTCCTGGACCTCCACAGCTTGTCTGCTCAGCCATGAGTCCTCAAGCATTGTCCTAGCTCCACAAAGAGCAAGAGTGATCATTTGTGAGGGCTCAGTAGAGCTCCTCTACTTGCAAAAGTCTTGCTTCTTGGACTCTTGCATGAGAACTAGGTCCTCCACTAACACAACATCATCGCCCTTGGCTCCCCTTCGACAAGCAAGTGACAAAACGAGGATGCACCTCGTCAACCCTTCAGGGTGCCACCGGCTACACATCAAACTTACAAATTGTCCCCTTTGATGGCTTGGAATGCCAGTTGTGCCTCCTAGAAGCAGATGCAGATATGGACCTCCATTTGAGTGACACCGCCCTGAAGTCAGGTTCCAACGACGAACTGGAGGCTCAGCAACACTCCTCATTTTCTAACACTGCCTCGCTCCAAGCCGTCGGCACTACTATTCAATGCTCCTCTCTCCTTCACAATCTCAGATGATGCATGCCAGTGATGGTTTCACCACAGTGGTGGGGAAGAGGCATCCTTGCCTCGCTAGTCTCATCCTCCTACTATTGTGCTCATCTTCTCTCACGATTGTGATCTCCTTCTCCCTTATCTCTCTGTCATCTTTTGTGGTATGTAGAGCAAGGATGCAGTCAAGGAGGGGAGTTAGATCTCCCTCATCTCTCAACTACAAAGATTAGTTCAAGGTCTATGAACCTACCTCATCATGCCGAGGCTAATAGCTAGTTGGTTTCCCCTCTCGCCCCACGTAGGGTGATCGTGTTGATGTGGGACGCTTCCTCACAGTCACAGATAGCCCACGTCTCTATTTTAGTTAAGTATAGAGTAAATATATTATTAGTGTCTTTAGATCATGTAATCCTACAGTCCTAGTTCCTTCTTCGAAGACCTATCTAGGGATACTAGGACTCCACGATTCCCCATCCATGGACTCTCCTTTCTCAAGGATGCTTTACAAATACATGTCACAACTACTAGGTCAAAGATAATCTTGCACCTTGGTACAACTTACATAATACATCAAGTAATCGATTAATTCCTTGAAAAAGGTATATATATCTAGGAACATCAAATGTAAAGTCATGATAAACACTTGGACCTCTTAATATAACTCAAGCACACAGATTCACTTATGCTACTGGACATTAAAGGCTTCAAAAGTGCACTCTATCATAGCTACTTAAGGGTTGCATATTTAAATCGGATTTTGAATGGAATTTTACGGCAAAGGAGGCCGAGATTGGGCCACAATGCTTGTTGGGATTTATGCTAAAGCCTAGCCATGGCATAACTAGTATTTAGTGCCTGGAGTCTATGGTTAACCCTTGGAAGTAGCCACTCACCTCTGTGGGATCAAGCCTTGGTAGGGTGGTCATATGCCTGTTCTGGGTTTTTGGATCCATGTCCTTCGCATGTGGATCCAGTCAATCAACGATCTATGGTTTTTCCACTTCCTCCTACATTCCTTCTCACACAACTTCCTCTCCGTTGTGGCATGGTCACCAGAGCACTGGGCCAGGTAGGGCCTCCGACCCTCAAACTAACTCATAGAGAAGCTGCATTTTGGTTTGCTCCGTTGAATGTAGTGGATGTGTCCCACAGAGATGAGGATCGTCAGGGTGAGAAGCCCCAAAGAAGGTCATGTGGCGGTGAAGCCATGGTACGAGGTGAAAGAAGAAGGGAAAAACCTTGTAGGATGTGTGAAATCACCAATGAGTAGAGAGGAAACGAAGAAGGTATGGCAATGAAGTGGATTAGGGTACCAAGATCATAGAAAAGGGTGAGAACAAAGGGGATTCTATGGAGCAAAGTGGGGGTTAGGTGAGCTATCTCCATTGATGTTGATCTCCTGTATGGAGGTAGGGGATAACCCCCAGTTGTTCGATCAAGGGTCGATCCATGGCATCAAAAATCAATGATTAGGATATGTTTAAATGAATATAAGGCTAGATCACTGACATGGCAAAGTAAGGGAGAAAGCAATTGGACCGTGTGCCCAATTTTGACCCACTAAACCTAAGGAAGAAAAAACAATCAAGGTTAAAATGTGATTAAATTGAGGAATTTGAAATGTCCATAACTCAATCTTTGATGACCCGATTGAGGTGATTGTTGAACCTTTGGGTTCACTATTGAATTATCTTCAACATGAAATACATTTGATAGCAAAGAAATCTTATTGAATGAGTTTGATGTGAGAATTTTGAGTCACTTTTATAGGCTAGTTTCATATGTACTTATGTGATTATTGGTCATTTTCATGGTTAATATTGCATGATTCAGTTCCTTCAGCCTATAATCTCATTATGCATCAAATTTACCTTGTTTTATCTCATTTAGTATGAATGGTCATATTTATCAAAGTTATCAAAGTTGATTCGAGTTTATCTTTGATTTTTAGGCAAAACGGATATATACAGTTGTCGATACCATCGACAGCTATCGATATTATCGACAGGGCCATAGAGAGGTAGCCGCAAAAGAGCAGAATGAGTCGATACCATCGACCCAGAAGTCGATGGTAGCGAGATAGCTTCAGCGAGTCAGATTTCTACAAGTCGATACTATTGACTCTATCTCAGCAAAATCAGCTTAAGCGTCAAATTCCACAGAAAAGCGACGCTGAAGGTGTCGATACCATCGACTCAGAAGTCGATGGTATCGAGATCATGTCAGAGCAAACCCAGAAAAGTAGAGGACTATAGGTATCCAGGTGGGTCGATACCATTGACCCGTGTCAATGGTATCAACGTCGTCAGATCAAGTTAATCTACAGCTCGAGTCTAATCATACGGTGGTGATGTTTTGGCAACCTAAAGTGGTGCTTATACCTAAAAATGGCTTGTCTAAGTCATCTATCACGTCATTAGCCACTGCACAAGTCTCGAGGAGAAGAGAGGAGGAAGAACGGAGCTAGAGCTATGAATTGATTGTTTCGGAGGCCGTAGAAGGAGTTTTCCACTACCGGAAGGTTGTAGAACACTCATCCCACACCGAGGAATGCCCGGATCTTCTCTGTTCATGGGTTACTTCACATCTATCTACGTTTTCTCCATGTTTCCTCTTTCCTTCACCATGTTTTCTATTGAGATGAACATGTGGGGCTAATCCCCTTTGTCTTTAGGACCGGGAGTAGCCCGGGTGATCGTTGTATGACAATTTCAACATAGTTTATCATAATTTGTCTCTAAAATTCGTGGTATGCTATAATTTTCTCTATTATGTCATTGTGCTTGATCACCATAGTGATAATCCAATACCTTTAATTGCTTTTGATGAAGAATTAACGATTGAAAAGAAATGATAATAACATTAATCAATAAATTCCTTGGAAAAGGTGATGTACATTTAATGGTGGGAACCTTTAGACCTAAATTTCATGCACCTTATCTAAGGCATAGGTTACTACTGATGTGGAACCAACTTAGGTTAAGGTAGTGAATTGTATCGCGAAAGCAAGCAATTCTAATTCTAGGCCACTACCCAAATTAGGAGAAATTCCATGGTAATTGTGTAAAACTTAGTGCAATGAGAACCCACGGTGAAACCGCAATCCTAAAGATTCCATTAAAATTGATTAAACCAACCATTTAATCGATCGTTCTATTTTCTCTTGTTTTATTTTTCTTTTTCAAAACAATTCTCAAACTTTTAAAACCAGTTTAGCTGATCATGGGTAGTTAGTAGTATCTACCAAGAATTCCATTTCCCTGAGTTCGACTCGGGCCTCACAAGGCCTATATTACATTGACGTGTGCACTTGCATTATACGCACAGTAAAATCGTGTCAATTGGTTGGCACTGTTGCTGAGGAAACGGCAATTATCAGCACTATGAGTGCTACAAGCGGCCACTCTAGGCTACTTTTTCTTTTCATTTACAATTTTAGTTTTTGAAATTAATCAGCTATCATTCACATTCTACTTTCGTCTAGCATTGTGCTTAATTAAATCCATCTTCTCTCATCTCTCGTCGCACGGCTAGGTTTTTTCTGTGGCAATTCTGCGGGCATGCGTCGGCGGTGTGCGAGCTCCCTCCATGGACACCGCCACACTGATCTCTGTCTGTTTTGCAGGTTCCCTCCATTTGTGATAGCGGACGAGCTGAGTGTGAGATACGTGGGACTCTTGGTGGATGATGAAACAGAGAATGACGTGATCAACTTCAGGCGAACTCAAGTGCAGACGACCAGAGACCATATAGAGTTAGCCTTGGTGGGGCGATTGATGACAGAGAGGACTTATAACTTTCCGGTGATGACCAGAATGCTCCTCGGCGCGTGGGGCCTTAGGCGGGAGGCGATGTTCTACCAAATAGCAAACAATATCTTCGTGATATAGTTTGTTCACTGGAAGGACCGTGAGAAGGTGATGAAGGAAGGACCGTGGAACTTTTATAATAGCCTCTTGGTGATTAAGGAGATATGCGCCGAAGACACTCCCCTAGAAGTAGAGTTGAAGCTTTGCCCTTTTTGGGTCTGTCTGTACAACTTGCCCCTAGGGTACCGATCCGAAGAGGCGGTACAGTTGATCGCCACGAAGATAGGAGAGGTCTAAGAGGTCGACCAATCCAACTGGGGATGGGACTCCTACTGCTGAGTTAGAGTCCAGGTCGATGTAACAAAGCCAATCCGACAAAGCCAGAAGATCAGAAACAAAGATGGGAAGATGGTGCAGATCGACATCAAGTATGAGAGGCTGCCAACCTACTATTTCTTGTGCGGGATCATAGGTCATGCCGACAAAGACTGCAATAATGAGGAGGAAGAACCAAAACAATTGAGGATTTGGGGGTCGTGGGTGAAGGCATCTCTAGTGAAAAGGTGGATTAAACCAGTCATGGAGGACCTAAGGGGGACGGAGGACCCCAAACGCCCCATACTCTTTGTAAAGAAGCCGAAGGAGAAAGTGGAGAGGCGAGCCAGGCGGGGAAAGCACAACAGTAGAAGTTGATCCTAATAGAATAAAGAGGACAGAGGGCATCAACGACACAGTCTGGAGTCAGCGAGGAGCATCAGGGGGAGACCACGGACACGACTGTTGCTGAAGAGATAACCAGACCCAACGTCGAGGTAAACAGACGAGCGGACCACAGGATCGTGCTCGAGGAAGAAGCATGGCGGGAGTTCGTGGGGCCTGAATATCTGAATAGAATGAAAGGAAAGGAGAAGGTGATGGGAACAAGTCGAGATAAAAGACATGAGAAGGGGAATCAAAAGACCCAACTGATCCCAGAAACACTGTCGGAGATGGAACCACCACCGTCGACAGCCATCGACGATCATGAAGGTGGGGGATATATAAGATCATTGTATGAGAAAGATGACACAACAAATGGAAGAAAGGAATCCAATGAACGGGTGAATGAGATCATCCCAGCAAAGCTACCACACAAGGAAGGCGAAGGAAGTTTGAGCAGTGATGTTGCGCAATCACAGCAGCCGCAGATGAACCTTCCCCTCTTCCACGCGGGAGTGGGAAACACTGGTTACAGGGGGCAGAAACTTCGACGACGCAGGGAGTAGAACTCATGCACGAGAAATATGCAGTCACAAACGATCACTGATGAAGGGATCAACCGAGGGAAACTAGGTGGTAAAAGAAATAGGGAGGAATCTATGGGGGAAATGGACGTGGACACAGGGGAATACATGGGCGGAAAGAGGGGTAGAGGAACCGGACTACCAATAGTGGAAGCTGACTTCCAAGTAGCAGACCTCGGCACAGATCGGGTCTGCGAAGAGCAATGAAAATATTATGCTAGAATGTCCAGGGGTTGGACACCCTTGGAATGGACTCGTCTCTCCGGGATAGATGCTGGAGAGAAATGTCCGATCTGGTTTTCATATTGGAAACCATGATAAGAATCCAGGACCAAGAGAAACTGTAGAGGAGTTGTGGTTTTGAGAATGGGTTTGGAGTAGACAGCGTAGGGAAGGTAGGTGGTCTGGGTCTGTGGTGGAGGGGGGATGGGGTGAAGGTGGTTTCCTTCTCCGATCACCATATTTATGCAGAGGTGGGAGGTAACGGGGACTCTAACAGGTTTTGTTTTATGGGTATCAATGGATGGGCAGCGGTGTAGGAAAGACAAGCCAAATGGAATCTAATGAGAAGTATATGTGGGTCATCTCAGCTTCCCAAAATCCTAGGAGGTGACTTTAATGAAATCATAAAAGACGCTGAAAAGAAGGGCGGACAGAATAGAGCTGAATGGCAGATGCAGAACTTTAGGGAGGCCATAGAAGACTGTCAGTTGAAGGACATGGGCTACTAAGGAAACATCTTCATGTGGCATCGGGGAAAAAAGAAGGAAACCAGGACGAAGGTGTGTCTGGACAGATTTTTGGCAGATCAGCAGTGGTGCAATATCTACCAGGTCAGAAGGGTACGTCATTTTCTGATACAGTATTCCGACCACACTCCCATTCTTATCACGGCTATGCAATCAAGACAGGAGGAAAAATATGAGAAAAAAAATCAGATTTGAAACTATGTGGTTGTCGACACCAGATTGCAGGCAAGTGATTGAAAAATCCTGGAACGAGGCACTGGGATGTGATTTGCACGAGAGGACGACATACTGTGGAGAAAAAAATAGAGAAATGGGTTGATAATAAATTCAACAATATTAAGAAAAGACTACAGAAAGCAGAAGAAAATCTACAAGAAGCACAAAATAGACCGGCTGATGATGTGATGTTGAGGGACTGCAAATGATTCTCAGAAGAGGTGCATGAACTGCTCATATTAGAGGAAAGCTATTGGCACGTGAGAGTAAGAGCTAATGAGATGTGAGATGGGGACAAAAACACCAGCTACTTTCACCATAAGGCGAGCCAGAGGAGAAAAATAAATCATATTGAAGGTCTGATGGATGACCAAGGGAATTGGAGGAAGGAACTAGAGGATGTGAAGAAGATTACGATTGATTTTTTTGAAGATCTGTTCAAGTCGTTGAAGCCAATGATATATGACCACATATTAGACGGGTTGGACAATGTCCTCACAGTAGATGAAACCTCGATGTTGGACAGCCTTCCCACAGAGGACGACATATGGGGTGATGTCAGGCAAATGCATCCTAACAAAGCACCAGGGCCAGATGGAATGAAGGTCGTCTTCTACCAAAATTTCTGGGATATTGTTAAAAGATCAGTCATTAAATTTGTACAGGACTGGTGGATGGGAAAGAAGAGGTTGGACAACATCAATAGGACAGACATTGTGCTCATACCAAAAGTGCAACAGCCAAAGAAAATATCAGAGTTCTGCCCGATAAGCCTATGCAATGTCTCATATAAAATCATAACAAAGGTGCTAGCTAATTGGATAAAACCTCTCCTAAATAAGATGATTTCTGAAAACCAAAGTGCATTTGTGCAAGGGAGGTTGATCACAGACAATGCCTTGGTAGCCTATGAAATGTTCCACATGATGAAGAAGAAAAAGAAAGGAAAGGAAGGAATTATGGTGCTAAAATTGGATATGAGCAAGGCATACGACAGAATTGAATGGGAGTTCATGGACAAAGCTATGGAGAAGATGGGCATCCCGGGTCTATGGAGATCAAAAGTACAAGAATGTGTCTCAAGTGTCTCACACTCAATCATCATCAACGGGAAGAGGACGGGAACCGTAAAATCGACAAGAGGTCTACGCTAAGGTGATCCTATATCCCCATATATTTTTATTTTTTGCGCTGAAATTTTCTCTTCTTCCCTTCTCAAAGCAAACAGGGATGGACGGTTACATGGAGCAAGGGCCCGTAGAAATGGGCCAAGAGTGTCACACCTTTTCTTTGCAGATGACAGTATCCTGTTTACAAGGGTGACCCAAGAGGAGTGCTCTTATCTAGCTGAGATTACCAGCCAATACAAGAGAGCGTCGGGACAAAAGATTAACTATGAGAAATCTGAGGTCGCCTTTAGTGCTAATGTACAACAAGACTATAGAGATTGTATCAAAATGAGTCTACAGGTGAAAAAAGTGGACTTCCATGCTAAGTATTTGGGTCTACCTACGGCGATGGGGAGATCCAAGAAATAGGTTTTCAATTCAATTAAGGACACAATATGGAAGAAATTGCAAGGTTGGAAAGAAAATCTCTTATCTAAACCAGGAAAGCAAGTCCTCATAAAAGCGGTGATCCAAGCCATACCAACCTACTTTATGAGTGTGTTTAAAATTTTAGATGGCTTACTAGATGAGATTTGCAGCATGATTGCAAGGTTCTGGTGGGGGGCTAAGGACGGGGAGTGAAAGATACACTGGATCAGCTGGGAGGCTCTATGTGAACCAAAAGGAAACGGGGGGTTGGGTTTTCATAATTTGAAGGCTTTCAATCAAGCTTTATTGGAAAAACAAGGGTGGCGATTAGCCACAAACCCAGATTCACTAGCTGGACGTGTCCTTAAGTCCAAGTATTTCCTGAGAAAAGATATCCTTGAGGCAGGCGTGGTTCATGGTCCGAGCTGCACATGGCGGAGCATTCAAGGGTCCATGCAAAATGTTAGGGAGGCCTTTATTTGGCACATTGGTAGGGGGACGGATACATGCACATTTAGGGATAGATTGGTGCTCAGACACTATGGTAGATTACAAGCATAGCAACCTGAGGGAGGGGAGGATCAGAATGGCCAGGAGCACTATGTACAGTATTTTATCAAGCAACCAGAAGGCATATGGGATGAAGAGCGGGTCCGAATGTCACTACCACCTACACTACATGAGAGGATACTCAGTATTCCAATCAGTGCATCCGCGGGGGAAGACCAAATTGCATGGGAACCTGATCCACGAGGAGAACTCACTACCCGATCAGCTTACCAGTTCATCACAAAAGGCAATATAGGTGCACCGGTGACAGTAGGCAACGAGTGGGACAAGCTGTGGAAGAAGAGATGGCCACCCAAACTAATACACTTTGTGTGGAGGTTATGCAAGGAAGCCCTTCCAACGATGAGCAGGCTATACAGGCGGCAGGTCACAGAAACGAGCACCTATCAATGATGTAAACAAGTGGAGGAAGATGACCTTCACGCGGTCCTTCTATGCAGCTATACGAAGAGAGTATGGGCATGTGGCGGAGATGAGATGAACGGGGTCACCGAGTTGGTGGTGAACACTTCGGACCTGCTACATGTTTTGACAAGTTATGGCAAGGAGGAGGTGGTCGAGGGACTCACGACTATGTTGTGGATTGCATGGACAGCAAGGAACAAGTTTCTGTTTGAGGAGAAGCCGATCTATGAACCGGCGCTGGAGGCCAGCTTCGTCAACCTGGTCCAAGATTACCAAAAACATCAAACAAAGTAGATAAGCACATCAGGGACAAGGATCACGAGGCTGAGGAACATCCCGTCGACGTCGCCAGGGAAGGAGCACTCAAACTTAACGTGGATGCAAGCTGGCAATCTGGAACAGCAGCGTATGGAGGAGCCATCATACGTAATGAACAAGGGGTGATCAAGGCCACAATTCAATAGCAGTTAGGCCACACTACATCAGCTTTCATGGCGGAAGCAATGGCAATGAGATATGCGCTGAAGGAAGCACGAAGGCTGGGATTTACAAGTATGATGGTGGAAACAGATAGCATGAATCTGGTAAGAGCAATTAAGGTGGGCAACTACGGTAGAGGATACGAGGACTACATAATCAAGCAGATTGTGGAAGCTACATTAGAACTGAACGCCATGAACCTACAACATGTTTACCGTGAGGCAAACAGGGTTAGTCACCTACTAGCCACTAAGGCTCATCTATTGGACATCTCTCTTTCCCAGTTAGATAGCTTTGATAATGAAGTCATTGTATTAGCACAACAAGATTTGAATTAATAAAATGACTTCGGTCCCACTTTCAAAAAAAATTAAATCCATCTTTTTGTAGGTACTAGTGCATGGTGAGCACGCGTAGCACAGACTATGCACTGTCATCATCACAGGTCCCATCTTCAGGATCAGACGAAGAGGAAAACAACATCCAAAATTAGCTTGAGGACGTGGATTCAGATTCTGAACCGGAAGCAATGGCTGAAGAAAAAACAATATGGGAGAAGATCAAGGCTTCTTCCTCTTCTACGTCAAAGGGGCCTATTAAAAGGTAGGCAATAAACATTCCTACATATAAAATTGATCTGGAACTGATTAATTTGGTCAAATCTCAAGCGTTTCATGGGATGAAGAATGAAGATCTCGTGGCCCACATAAGCACTTTTGTAGAGAACTGTGATATGATAAAAATTGACTGGTTTCCACAGGAGGCACTTTACTTGAAGTTGTTTCCCAACTCTCTAGCAAGAAATGCACGAGAATGGATGCATAACCTTGATGATGAGATCGTGGAGACTTGGGATCAAATGATAGAGGTGTTCTTTGAAATATTTTTTCCACCAGAGAAGACCAATGATCTCGTGAGGCAGATCCATAATTTCAGTCAAAGGGTCGGTGAGACCTATTCTGAGACATGGGAGCGCTTCCAGATCATGTTGCGGAGGTGCCCATATCATGGGTTGGATAAGGACAAATAAGTAAAAAATTTCTACTGCACTCTCAATGAGCATGACAGAAACAATTTAGATTCAGCAGGCTCAGGTTTTTTCTTGAACAACACAGACACAAGGTGTTGGGAAATTTTGAAGAACATGGATAAGAAATAGTCATGGGGTGTCAGAGATGCACCAGAATAGGTTCGAGTTGCTGGAGATTCAAAATCCATTAAGGCGCTTAACGAGAAAATGGACATGTTAGCCAAGAAATTGCTAGTAAAAGAAGATGATGGATCAGATGATGAGGCACAAGTGAAGTTCATGTGCCAGCAGCAAGGGTACAGAAATAATGACTGTTCTTGGAGGAAGGACAAAAAGTTTTCATGGAAGGATCCAAATAATCTCCTATAGGATCCTAATGCTAAGACACAACCCACGACAGAGGAAAAGAGCAATGAGTTGCTCAATCAGGTGATAAAGAAGAGTCAAGAGCTAATGAGCACATTTGGACAACAAATCAAGCAACAAGGAGAATTTATGAACCAGTTTAGGCAAACTCTACAAAGTCATGGAGCCCAGATGAGGACTCTTGAGACATCCATAGCACAGATGGCTGATGAAATAACAAGTCTGAAGAAGCCCACAGTGCTAGGTTTTCCAAGAAACACAAATGTTCTAGGAGGGAACCACCAGGCCAAAGCCATTCTATTAAGGAGTGGAAAGAAACTTTTAAACCCTAGGGTCGATGAACTGAGCACCCAACAACAAAAAAATCAAGGTGAGACCACAGAGGGTACTGAAGTGGTAGAGACGGTTGAAGATGAAGGAGACAAGGCCACAGATGAGCCTATTATAGAGAAGGAGAAAGATAATATGATGCCATATGTGCCACCACATCAGAGGGCAAAGAACGTCCCCATCCCTTATCCCAACAGTCTCAAAGCCAAGAAAGTGGATGCATAGTTCAAGAAAATTCTGGACAGTTTTAGAAAACTTTCTGTTAATATTCCTTTGTTGGAGGCGATTGAGCAGATACCCTCGTATGGTAAATTTTTGAAAGATATAATTACTAAAAAGAGGAAGATACCTGATACCGAGGTGGTATTGCTTAAGGAGTAGGTCAGTGCTTTCATTCTGGGAAAATTGCCACCAAAGTGACAAGATCTGGGTTGTTTCAACATCTCATGCTATATTGGTAAAGTCAAATTTGGTGAGGCACTATGTGATTCTGGGGCAAGTATTAACTTGATGCCCCTCTCCACATTCAAAAAGCTTGGGCTAAAAGAATCTCAACAGAGCAATATGACAATTCAATTGGCAGACAATTATGTGGTGAGGTTGTATGGTATTTGCAAGGATGTCGTAGTGAAGGTTGATAGGTTTGTGTTCCCGACTGATTTTGTCATTATGGAGATGCAAGATGAACGAGGGAATGAGCTAATGTTGGGAAGACCCTTTCAAGCCACTATCGACATGATACTAGAGATGGGTAGAGGTTGAATAATAATGGGTATAGTTGATGACAGATTTGAAATACTCATGCCGTCAAATCCAAAGCAATCACAAGTAAATGAACAATGTCATAAAATAAAGCACTACGAACACAACATCTCTCTTTGTCTAGGGAATCCATTTTTTTATATGGTCCACATCATGACGTAAGTAGATAAAGGCACAATTGTTGTGGACATCATGGAGCAAACAAAGGTAATTTCTCTTGTGAAAGTAGTGGGTTGTCTCGATGATGAAGAAGAGGAAGTTTCACCGTCTATAGAGGATGAGGCTATAATGGTCTCTATGTTTGATTCATACTCGCAACTGCCCCTTGATGCATGTCTGTTCAACTTAACTAAAGATTGGATGAGAAGTGTCTCATTATAAGAATGTGTAATGATGCTTCAAGTGTTTCCTTGCTACTACGCCAAGCACTATGAAGATCTGGGACCACTGCCACCACCGCTTCAATCCTCCTTGGTCAGCCCACCTGAGTTGGAACTTAAACCGCTGCACCCCCACCTAAAGTATGTTTTCTTAGCAGATAATGAGAATCTTCCGATGATTATATCGGTTTATCAGAGTGTCGATGAGGAAGCACAGTTGATGATTGTGTTGAAGAACCACCGTGGTGCATTTGGGTGGTCCATTTCTGACATCAAGGGGATCTCCCCTACTCTTTGCCAGCACAAAATTTGGCTTGTGGAAGGAGCCAAGCCAGTGATTTAGACACAGCATCGACTAAATCCTAGCATGATGGAGGTCGTCAAGAAGGAGGTGATCAAACTCCTTTCGGCTTGCGTCATCTATGCCATTTCAGACTCAACATGGGTAAGTCCCACACAGGTAGTCCCTAAAAAGGGATGAATCACTGTTACTCAAAATTTGTTGAATGAACCTGTCACCACCCGATTGGTAACTGAGTGGCGTGTTTGCATCAATTACCACCGCTTGAATCATGCTACTCTAAAAGATCACTTTCCTCTTCCATTTATTTATCAGATTTTAGAGCGACTGCTGGCCGCTCTCATTTTTGTTTTTTGGATGGTTATTCCAGTTACAGTCAGATTTCCATTGATCCTAAGGATCAAGAGAAGTCCACCTTCACTTGTCCTTATGGAACCTTTACTTATCGTTGAATGTCGTTTGGTTTGTGCAACGCACCGGCCACTTTTTAGCTCTGTATGCTTGCTATTTTCTCGGATATAGTGGAGTGCTGCTTGGAGGTTTTAATGGATGACTTTTCTGTCTATGGTGCGTCGTTTGAAGAATGTTTGCAAAATCTTGATAAGGTGTTACAGAGATGTGAGGACACACAATTAGTCCTCAATTGGGAAAAGTGCCACATGATGGTAAATGAAGGCATAGTGCTAGGACACAAGGTGTCCAGCAAAGGACTGGAGGTAGATCCAGTAAAGATTGAGGTTATTTCCAAACTACCACCACCAAATACGGTGAAAGGGGTGCGGAGTTTCCTTGGTCACGTGGGATTTTATCGCCGGTTCATCAAGGACTTTTTGAAAATAGCTAAGTCACTTTTAGAATTGCTTGAGAAAGATTTCGTTTTTTATTTCAACAATAAATGCATGCATGCTTTTGAGGTGCTTAAGGACAAAGTGATTTCTGCGTCGGTTGTTCAAACACTGGATTGGACTAAGCCATTCGAGTTTATGTGTGATGCGTCGGATTTTTCCATCGGGGTTGTTCTTGGGCAGCGTCTTGAGAACAAACCTACAGTAATTTTGTATGCGTCTAAAACTTTAAATGATGCACAACTCAATTACACCACTACTGAGAAAGAACTACTTGCCGTGGTTTTCGCTTTCGAAAAATTTAGGAAATATCTAGTGGGTTCTAAGGTTGTGGTGTGGACTGATCATGCTGCCATAAAATACCTAATGGATAAAAAAGATGCAAAACCTAGATTGATTAGGTGGATTTTATTATTGTAAGAATTCGACATTGAAATTAAAGATAAGGCAGGTATTGAGAATGTGGTTGTGGACCACTTATCTTGGTTAGAGTGGGTTGATGAAAAGGATACCCACATACCCATTACAGAGACATTTCCAGATGAGAAATTTCTTTCAATTCAATTGATGGATCCTTGGTTTTTGCATATTGTCAATTACCTGTCCTGTAAAGAAATCTCGGATGATTGGACCTATCAAGAGAAAAAAAAAGGTTTTTCCACTCTTTGAGATATTATTTTTGGGATGACCCGATTTTGTTGAGACAATGCAGGGATGGAATCTTGCGCAGGTGTGTACCGGAGTATGAATATGACAGTGTGCTTAGTCATTGTCATACACTACCTACCGGCGGTCATCATGCAAGTGCAAGGACAACGGCTAAGGTGCTAGAGAGTGGCCTTTACTAGCCTACACTTTTCAGGGACGCCTATGACTATGTGAGATGATGTGATTCATGTCAAAGGGCAGGTAATATATCAAAACAGTAAGAGATGCACCACAGATTCCAAGAAGTTGAGGTGTTTGATCTGTGGGGTATTGATTTCATGGGACCATTTGTGTCCTCCAACTCCAATTTGTATATCTTACTTGTTGTTGATTATGTATCGAAGTGGGTAGAGGTAATACCCACAAGGACTAATGATTTTGCGGTAGTGTGCAGGTTTGTAAAAGATCATATTTCCTGCAGGTTTCGTGCACCACAGATGATCATCAGTGATGGTGACACCCACTTCACGAATCAAAAATTCATTGCATTAATGAGTAAATACGGGGTCAAGCACAATGTAGGCACCATGTATCACCCGCAAACACAAGGCTAGGTGGAAGTGTCAAATAGAGAAATTAAGAAGATCCTGGAGCGCACCGTGGCCTCATCAAGAAAGAATTGGAGTGTGTTGTTACCGGATGCATTATGGGCATACAGGACTGCATTCAAAACACCTATAGGCACTATGCCTTTTAGGTTGGTGTACGGCCGGGCATGCCATTTGCCGATAGAATTGGAGCACAAAGTGCATTGGGTGCTAAGGAAGTTGAATTTGACCATGGATGAGGCTGGGAGAAAGAGAATGTTAGAGCTCAATGAGATAGATGAGCTAAGAATGAATGCCTATGAGAACTCAAGGATTTATAAAGAGCACACAAAGCAAATCCATGATCACCATATCCAACTGCGGATGTTCAAGAAGGGTGAGATGGTACTTTTGTTTAATTCAAGGTTAAAGTTGCACCCTGGAAAATTGCGATCACGCTGGAGTGGACCGTTTATAGTAGAGGAGGTGTGACCCCATGGTTCTATCATGGTTAAGGATGGTGATAGAATGTTCTTAGTGAACGGCCAAAGATTGAAGAACTATTATGGGGAGGATTATACAAGAAAGGTGCATGAGGTTAACCTCATGGCACTTAAGGAAGAATGATGAGCTTTATTGTGTCTAGCCTAAGATGTTAAAGTAGGGCGTTTTTTGGGTGGCAACTCAACATTGGTAATTGCATTTTTATTTAGTTGATTTTTCGCATTTTTAAGTAGTTTACATTAATTTCGTTTTGAGTATAAAAATGATGCCCTGATATGTATGTTAAGTGTGCAGGACTGTTTGGGTGTCGTTACCATCGACCCTTGTGTCGATGGTAGCGACCAGGGTGCAGAGCAGTAGTTGTAGAAAATTTGCTCTGTCGATACTATCGACGGCCTTGTCGATAGTATCAACCACCCATCAAGCTTATCGACAAAATTTTCTGGAGCAAGTCGATAGCATCTACCCCATGGTCGATGCTCGTGAGATCTTTGGAGATTTTCAGACAAAATCTTCTCAGTAATGTCGATGCCATCAACACCATAGTCGATGGTATCGACTTGACTTCAAGCAAAACTAGAGCCAAGGCATCACGAGGATAAGGGATGCATTTAGAAGTCGATGCCATCGACAACCCATCGATGGTATCGACGGGACACGTTAGCGATCCGTGAGACACCGTCAACGAAACACACCAAATTTGGAGGGCAATCTGTGGGATGGGTCAATACTATCGACACCTTTCGATGGTATCGACGCGTCATCGATTCGGGCCCCCACATCCATCAATCCACGACCGTCGATACCAGTGGAAGACAAATCATGCTACCAGTGTCGATACCATCGACACCCTCTTGATGGTATCGATGAGTCAACAGGGGCGTCGATCTCAACTATATAAGGAGGGGTTGAGTTCATTACTTCTTCACACCTTCAGATCTTCTCTCCTCCTAATTGAGCTAGAGCACTTGTGAGCAATCAAGGGCATGCACCGAGCAAGCGGACAATCATCCTCGAGTTCTTCTTCAACAGTGGAGAGCTTCTTCTCTGGATCTTCATCGAGCTCTCTTCCTTGCTACCCTTTCTAATCATCATGGTGAGGAATGTCTCTTTGTCATCTTTGGGCATTGCACCGATGAAGATTGAGACTTTTTTTCCACCACCGCTAGGCTCCATCCCTCATCCCCGGCTTGTACATCTGGCTGTGGATGTGAAAAACATTTATGAGGAGCTTATGAAGAGGACTATCAAGCCGACTCGATATTGTGACTGGTGCATGACCTGAGATCTTGGCTTTAAGGATAACTTGATGTATGTCCTCCATGGCTAAGAGGGGAGGACGGGTAGGATCGATGACGTGTTCACCCATCATGTGGAGGGCCACCCCTTTTTCGGTGAATGGACGACCTACAAAGAACTAGTGGTGGAGTTTAAGGTGTCGCTAGATATTTTTGTCGTGCTAAACGACCTCAATGCCACCGATAGGGAATGGATTAAAGGTCGAGTGTCTTTCCGGCTTTTTAATAGAAACTACAATCTGACGTTGTAGTAGTTCAATTCAATTTACAACTGGTGGCACTCTCCCGAGCAGCATCGATGGCCAGACAACCGGGCTGATTATGATGCCATGTTTACACGGCTGGTAATAGCCCCTCAAGGAAAGACAATCAGCTATCATAATGTCGCATTTGCTTATTTCAAGCATCCTTTTGTGCAGATCCTCCATTGCATGCTTTGTATCACTTTCTTTGCTTGAGGTGAGCTATCGCTGAGCAAATTTCAAGAGACCGATCTCTTTTTCCTGTACAATCTATTGACAAGGGGCAAGCTTAACTGGGGCGCGTTTTTCTTAACGCGCATGATGGCTATGAAGAGGAGCACTAGTCGAGCCCCAATTCATTTTGGGGGACTCATCACTCCTCTAGCCCTCTATCTCGGACTGGATCTTTCTTCAATGCCTCCCCTGGTAAGTAAGAGCTCTGTCAGCCTCCATCATCTACATCGGTCTAATTTGTTGACAGTTTGTGATGGCGTGGTTTATGCAACGTCAATAAAGAATATCAGGAGTGTGTGCTCCCCAATCATGTCTTCAACATTGAGGGGGGCCCAACACTTCAGGTGGCCCATTATTGCCATTGACAACTCTGATAGTGCAAAAGACGAGGAGGACAATGACAACGATGACAGCGATGAGCATGAGGAGGAAGAGGAGACTGTTACTCCGCTTCAGACACGAGTGGCACCAAGGAAGTGGCCATGCTTCTATCCAGGTGCATCATCATCCTCGCAGCCTCCGCCACCACAGCCCTCTCAGGAAGGAGAGGATTCCTACTCTATGTAGGGGATGTATACCATGCTCCAGTCTATCCAGGAGTCCTAGCAGTCCATGCAGCAGTCCCACCAGACAACTTTTGTAGGGATCCAGGATATGTAGAATAGGTTGTATGAAAATTAGTAGGCGATTTTTGAGAATTAACGCCAGCTATTCACCAACCAGTAGTAGGTCTATGACCGGTTGGGGAGGATAGAGAAGCAACAGCAGCCTTTCTACGATCATTACTGGAGCCAAGGCTATTTCGGAGGATATCCACAGCCACTGCCCATGCCACCTTATGATCCGAGCTTTCAGGGGTAATATCCAGATTGGAACCCCCATGCCCAACAGTACCCGCCATTTCTGCCACCACAACAATAGAAGGATATTACTGTTCCACCTTCTAATGTTGTTTTTGACTATGAGGCCATAGTTGAATTCAAGCTTGGGGGGGAGATGGAACAGTTTCTATCTTAGTCTTTGTTTTTATCTTCTTTGTTTTAGTATTTTCTAGTTTTTATTGTTTACAGCTTTCTAGGATCCACATCTATCTAGTGTAATATGTGGATGTCTAATTTGAAATGTGTGTCATCTCTTGTTTTCATATGGGGAAAGTTGAAATTTGAGCATTAATTTAAAAAAAATCAAGTAATTGTAAGCTTGCTTTGTTTGAAATTGAACACTTAACTTATGAAAACAATTGGATAGGTCAACTTTAAAAATATGATCATAATTGTACATCCGGATGATTCAAGAAATGTGGACGGTTTTGGATGTTGAGCCTAAACTGACCAAATGGTAACGAGACCTTAATCATAAGTGAGAGAGAAAAATCCCTTGATTTAATGGTACACAAGTCGGTAAGGAGGGACATATAATATCTTTCGATGGTTCTGTCAATTGGTCTTGTGATCTATCCACCGCAATGTCATTCACACTCCACCATAAGAATGGGGAGCACATTACTATCTTTCACTCTTTGGCTACATTCCATGTAGGTAGGTTTTTCATTACAGTCATTTTTGCATATTCCTTTTAAAAAAATGAAAAGTAGAGAATAGTTATACATACACATTATCGTTATGTGCATGTCATAGTAGTTGCATAATTGACATTATGTAGTTGCATTTGTATCTTTTGAGCATACAATACATTATGAGTCTTATGTTTTTCCAAAAATATTAAAGGTGTTGAACTTGTTCCTTACCCTCCAAAAAGAATGCATCAAATGTACAAGTTATGTAAAAGGAAGAATGCCCAACAAATAACTCATTGTCATTTATGAAAATGAGGGCTTAAAAATATATTTTTGAAAGAAAAAAAAAAGATTTGAGAAATAATAAAGAAGAAGAGGGAGAAAGGAACATGTTCTCACCTAATAATTAAGAAGAATAAGCACATGGTGTAGTTTTCTTAGATATTCCATCTCACCTTGAGACGGAATGATAGTACATGCATCATTCCTCCAAAAATGTAGCATTAGGGCATTTTCATTTGCATTTTGTATCATGATAGGTCATTAATTTTTGTATTGCATGATTGATTGTTATGTGCTTCTTTTTCTTCCACAACCACCCATTACATCTGCCCGTTGCTCAAAACAGTAGGACATCCATGATTATCTCCTCATTCTTGTATATCAGGAGATCTGCTTTCATGTAGATGGTAGTTAGGATATGATCAACTTAGATAGGAGATCACGAGATGCACCAAGCCTGAACTGGAGGATTTTGTTATATTAACTGCCTTATTTGATGGTGTTCGTCGATCTTGGGGTGGATATCTCTTATGGAAGATCATTGTCGCCTTTAGGGTAGTTACCGTTCTGTGGTCAGTGAGGGTCGGCATGTGCATGTCAGGTGGGAATCATGCAGTGATGTCGTTTATGCTCGTATGTTCTTTAGTTGATCCTCGCAATTCTATTCTATAGGTTTGTGCTCGAGGACGAGCAAAGATCTAGCTTAGGCGAGTTTGATGCGAGGATTTTGAGTCACTTTTATAGGCTAGTTTCATATGTGTTTTATGTGATTATTGGTCATTTTCATGGTTAATATTGCATGATTCTATTCCTTCAGCCTATAATCTCATTATGCATCAAATTTACCTTGTTTTATCTCATTTGGTATGAATGATCATATTTATCAAAGTTATCAAAGTTGATATGAGTTTAACTTTTTATTTTTAGGAAAAATGGATATATACAGCTGTCGATACCATCGACAGCTGTCGATAGTATTGACAGGGCCACAGAGAGGTAGCCACAAAAGAGAAGAATGAGTTGATACCATCGACCTAGAAGTTGATGGCAGCGAGATAGCTTCAATGAGTCAGATTTCTACAAGTCAATACCATCGACCAAATAGTCGATACTATCAACTCTGTCTCAGCAAAATCAGTTTAAGCATCAGATTCCACAGAAAAGTGACGCCTAAGGTATCTATGGTATCGAGATCATGTCAGAGCAAACCCAAAAAAGTAGAGGATCGTCGGTATCCGGGTGGGTCGATACCATCGACTCGCGTCGATGGTATTGATGCTGTCAGATCAGGTTAATCTATAGCTCGAGTCTAATCGTACGGTGGTGATGTTTTGGCAGCCTAAAGTGGTGCTTATACGTAAAAACGGCGGCTCTAAGCCATCTATCACGTCATTAGCTGATGCATATGTCTCGAGGAGAAGAGAGGAGGAAGAACGGAGCCAGAGCTACGCACTGATTATTCTAGAGGTCGTAGAAGGAGTTTTCCACTACCAGAAGGTTGTACAATGCTCATCCCACGCCGAGGAATGCCCAGATCTTCTCCATTTAGGGGTTACTTCACATCTATCCATGTTTTCTCTATGTTTCCTCTTTCCTTCACCATGTTTTCTATTGAGATGAACATGCGGGGCTAATCCCCTTTGTCTTTAGGACCGGTAGTAGCCAGAGTGATCGTTGTATGACAATTTCAACATAGTTTATCATAATTTGTCTCTAAAATTCATGGTATACTATCATTTTCTCTATTATATCATTGTGCTTGATCACCATAGTGATAATCCAATACCTTTAATTGCTTTTGAGGAAGAATTAACAGTTGAAAAAGAAACAATAATCACATTAATCAATAAATTCCTTGGAAAAGGTGATGTACGATTAATGGTGGGAACCTTTAGACCTAAATTTCATGCACCTTATCTAAGGCATAGGTTACTACTGACGTGGAACCAACTTAGGTTAAGGTAGTGAATTGTATCGCAGAAGCGAGCAATTCTAATTCCAGGCCACTACCTGAATTAGGAGACATTTTGTAACATCCCTGAACTGGGTTATGTACTAACCCTAGGTGTTTTTCTTAAATATGTAATTAGATTCTTGTGGTTATCTTGTGTAATGTAATTAAGCTTCTGAGGAACTTATATTTCTATTTCAGTCCTTTTTTAACAATGTTGTAATATTGTTTTGTTAAATATGGACTAATGTGCAAATTACCCAATTTGAGGGGTTAACTTGAAAATTGCACATGTTAAGATGTTCCTCTGATGTTGAGACATCATAAGAATGAATATGATGTTATGGAATGGATTCCACAAGCTTGGGCACCAAGATATAGCTTGTAGAGCAATCCTTGTGCTTTAAAAACTAGTTTTGGTATAAAGTGCAATTTACCCAAAACATAGGGTGCAACATGTAAAATATACCATTTAGAGTATCTTTCAAGACTCCTGGAATTAAGTAGAGTAAAGAAAATGAGGAGGGCACCTCATTTGAATGATCAAATAAGAAAGATAACCTTAATATCTAAATAACCAAGTTTTAAGCAAAATGGCCTTTCATATATATATATATATATATATATATATATATATATATATATATATATATATATATATATATATATATATATATATATATATATATATATAGCTTATTAAGATATATGGTTCCTTTTCCTTTAACCTTGGATGAGAGAGAGGTTTTGCATGTGAAAAGGAGGAACAAAAATGTCCAAGGGTGGAGTGATCATGAGTGAATGGGTTTAAGAAATAAAATAAATAACTATCTTTTCTTTGCCTTGCTAATACCCAAATATATATAAGAAACCCTTTTTCCACAAAGCAAGGGAACGTTTCCCTTAGTTTCTTTTCTCATCTTATTGCTTTGGCCGACTAAGGAGAAGCTCAGGAGCATAGGAGGACGACCAAGCTGGTTTGGGTAAGCTTTGATCATCACCTAGCTCGATGGAGGAAACCCTAATACAAGGTTGGTTTAGTAGTTTTCCTTACACAACTCTTCTTTCCAGCCATCTTCTCCATCCAAATCTTGAGGAACGGACCTTGGACGACCTTTGGAGCTTCATCCACCATTAAAGCTACGAATTTGGAGCTCTAGATCAGTCCTATAGGCGGGTTTTATAACTCTAACCCTTAAGTTTTGTTAAATGCATCTTCTTCTCCTAGAATCGATGCTTGTTCTTCTTCTTTTGACATTTTTAAGTGTTGTTGCTAGCAATTCCGTGAAGAACAGTCATTGTTCTTGAGGTAGAAGATGATGACATTATTTCCAATGTTTATCCTAATCTTTCTTTAGCAAACGGTCTCCCACCTCTTTCTCAAACGGTTTCCCAAACCGTTTGGGAGCAAACGGTTTCAAACCGTTTGAAAGCAAACGATTTCAACCAAGAACGCATGGGAACAAATGGTCCAAGACCGTTTGGATGCGTTGACCAGGTGTTGACCATTTGGAGGTTTGTTTTAAACATTATGGACTAATCACCCACCAAAAATCATCATCTAATTCCAAGTAAATCACCAACTAAAGGCACATCAATCACCTAAACCCTAATCGGGTTAGTTGTTGATTTCAATAATACAATCATGTTGAAGTTTGGGTTGAGTGACCCAAACGGTTTCAAAACCGTTTGGGGGTCACCCAAACGGTCTCAAGACCGTTTTTTGATCACCCAAGACCATTTGGAGGTCTAGGGTTAAGTGGGGTTGACCAATTGAGGGTCCAATGATATCAAGTTGTTGAGCAATTAAGTGCTGATTTGGTGACCAAATCTAGGGTTCAACCCTTAAGTGAATGACTTGGTTTTTGATGAAATAATGGGAAAACGGTCTCAAGACCGTTTGGAGGATGTCCAAATGATTCTAAGACCGTTTGGGGGTCACCCAAGACCATTTGGAGGTCTAGGGTTGACCATGGTTAAGTGGTGGAAGATTGAAAGGCAACAAGTTGAAGTATAATCGATTAGTGACTGAATGATCAAATCAATGAACCAAACTGTAATAGGTTGAGTTAGTTTAGATGTTGACTTGAGAAAATGGTCTCAAGACCGTTTGGAGGTTATACAAACGATCCCAAGACCATTTGGGGTCAGGACATGACCAAATTGAATGATGGTTCAATGAGTTCAACATCAATTAGACTCATGTTGATACATGTTGAAGGGTGATCGATTCCAAACCCTAATTCAATTGATCCAAGCCCTAATTAATGATCAATTGAGGGTCAATTGAGGGTCAAATCAGTTGAGGGTTGACCTAATAGACTCAATTGATAAGTGGCTAACCATTTCATGATCGATTGAGGGGTTCAACATTGGAAACCCTAACTCAATTGAAGTGGTTGAGACACTTTTTGGTCCATGCGGTTTTGAGATGGTTTGGACCAAACGGTCTCAACACCGTTTGGGAACAAATGATCCCAAACCATTTGGTGCTCATGCGGTTTCAAGAACGGTTGTGTCCATGCAGTTTCAAAGTCAACTTGGCCAAACGATCTTCATGACCAAACGGTCTTCATGACCAAACGGTCTTCATGTCCAAATAGTTTTGAGTGTGCACTTTACCAAACGGTTTCAAAGTCAACAAAACCAAACAGTCAACACCACCAAATGATTTCAAGGTTTGTTCAAGACCATTTGGGGGGTTAGTGTGCAAGACCGTTTGAGGTCTAAAAAGGTCAAGATTGTTTGATGCCTTAGTGGTCAAGATGGTTTAGTGGTTGATTACCTAAACCCTAAAGATACCTAAAGTGATTAAGGGGTCAAGTAATTAGTAAATTGAAGCATGTTATGATCAATGGTGAACATTACAAAAGTACCCTTGATGGGATATTTTAACCAATACCCTTTGATCAAGTGAATCTTAATGACCACAATAGTAATGACACAACCCATGATGTCAGTGTTGATTTGACTTAACCTAATCAAGAGTAATGTAAACATCATCTAATAGTAAGAGGAGAGAGAAGGCTCCTCATATAAATAAGAATCAAGTAACAAGCTTCCAATATGTATGAATGTACCTAATTAGGGTATGATCCTTCATAGTGAGATCATGGAAACCCTAATTATGATGGTTAGTGAATCTTAACCTAATTTGAGGGCATTAATGGAAGTGATCCTCATACATAATGTTGATATGATCTTAATCCACTATAATGTGAATAGTAAACCCTAATCTAGGGTAATGTAATGTAATGTGAATAGTAAACCCTAATCTAGAGTGATGTGATGGTATGAACAATAAACCCTAATTCTGGGTTATGCTTTTAAGCATGAAACTCTATGATTGAAGTATGAAATAAGGAATCACTATTCCTAATTAAGATAAAGGGGTTGAATAACCCTAATTGAATTGAATAGGTAAAACCTAACCCTATTAAGGGCATAGTGGTACAACCCTTGAATTGAAAGGTTATCTCTGTTTTGCATTATGCTGATATAGAGATAAATTGCCTATTAATAAATGTATTAACCATGCATGTTTTTATAAAGAAGTGATCATAGCCAGGTAAGGGTTATGATGTCATATCCATTGAAAACACTTTATAAGCTTTAAGAGTAATGATATGCTATGTTGCCTAGTAAGTGGTAACATATGAGATTGAAAGGCTGTGATAGCCATGAGAAATATCTGCATTGTTGCAATCAAGGTCATGTTGTTAAATGACTTGATGATAATATGTTACTTGGTAACAAGTGCTATAATGATCTAAGGGTTTGAACACCCATGTTCCTGAATCATAATGATGAGATAGTTAGGGATTGATATCCCAATGATAACTGAATGTGAAATGAACTTGATACAATTAGTACTCTTTCTTTATAGCAGATGTTTTAATGATTTATGTTTGAAAACATGCCTGATGCTAAAATAATGCCATAATGTACATAAATAATCAAGTATAATGATATCATGTAGAGCCCTGACCATAAATCCATCATTGTCAGAAGTAAAATGATGGTGAAACAAGTTTTCCTAAGGGAACTCCTGGAGAGCATATGTTTGAGTATGTGGGGGTTATGGACGTGAATATCCTTACGTCCTAATGTAGGATTTGATGTGAGATGTACTTTTAATCTCTCAATCCTACATTATATGTCTATGCTGGTATGATGTGTCACTAATCTCCCGATGATGTTGTTAATGCCGCATCGATGAAAGATAAACAGGAAATCCCTCGATGGCGAAGAGAGTACAGCATGCCACTGTAACTCTAATAGCGGAGTTGTCAGAATACCCTGGCGAGCTATTATGGCAGAGACACCAGATGTCATGCATGTTGTTCCTCATACTGACTGAGGAGGATGAGGTCATAGGAATCCGGCTCTTTTGATGACCTATGTATGGTACCGATTGTGATTTCGTAATGGTCGGTTGGAGTATGAGAGGTGTAACTCATCTCCTCAGGGCATAACAATGTTTGAAAAACATAATCAGTCGTGTAGCATAACTACTTAGGTTGAACTACGAGAAACAATGATTGATGATAGATTGTTTATAATGTTCTAGTTGAAAAACTAGTATACATGTTCTTCATATTCCTTAATTAGACATGCCTTAACATTCAATTAAGTTATAACTGAAATGATTGCTAAAAGAATGTTGCTTTACTTAGCTTATACAATGTTTACCTGTTGTTGAATAATTATAGTGTTACTGCTTAATGTTATTTCTTTATTGCAATAACAAAGCTTCTGGAAGAGAGTTATAACTCTCGCTGGGACAATTATTCAAATTGTCTCACCCACGTGGGATTCGACTTTTTAGGTAGACATCGAGGACGAAGGAATCCATCAGTGGGTGAGCAACAACAGCAGTAGCAGCAACATCAGGAATAGTAGTGATTTGCACGTGGAGACACAGTCTGTCAAGTCTTGTAGATAGCATGTCCTATGTGTCGTCTCTGTACTCTCAGGTCCTAGGAGTCAGTAGGTGTTTAAAGTAGATCTGAGATTTTGTCTTAATGCCTTGAGATTTTTGTATCTTGCTTTGTACAGATAACAGAGCAATTGATGTGATAATCACTCGAGATGTGATTTTACAGAGATGTAATGATGGATCAGGTTGTAAACAACTTATTTTATTTCTTTATGAAAAACTTTTATTGTTTAAAGATATCGTTACAAAAAATTTTAATTTTTAGTGATTTTTAATAATTCCGCTGCTAGTTAATCGCTTCCGCATTCGTTAATCTTGTTTTCTCAAGATTCGATCATCTCAAATTAAGTGGTATCAGAGCTCTAGGTTTGCTCAGTCTACAGAGACATAGGACTTAGGATGTTGAGTCTGTTCTAGTGTTTTCCAATATATCTGATAGTGTCTTCTGCTCCTCAGGAGAAGAAGATAAAATTAAATATGTCTGGACCACACGAAGAACACGTTGCTAAAAGTAGTGATGTTGCACCCAGAAGAGGTGCAAGAGACCCAGATAGAGAAGAACCTATACCTGAACCACCCCAATTCAATCCAACTGACATGGGGAACCCAACCGTCCAAGCCATGTTTGGACAGTTTATGACTGCCATGACACAAATGAATGACAGGATGCCTCTACATGCACCAAGGGCACCTTCCTATCCTAAAGGACAAGGAATCGGCAAGACATTTGAATGACTTTGCCGAGTTGGAGCCACAGAGTATGCTGGAACAGCTGACCCAGCAAATGCTGACTTGTGGTTAACTGAACTAGATAAAGCCTTTAGAATCCTGAACATCCCAGAAGCTGAGAAGGTTAAACATGTTGTGTATCTTCTCAAGGGGAGTGTTGGTCATTGGTGGACCATGGAAGAATAGAAGAGGCCTGGTGTGGAGGTTGCATGGGAAGTTTTCTGATGGGAATTTATCAATAGATATTTCCCTAAGACGTTTCTGGATGAGAAAATCTCTCATTTTAAGAGGTTAAGGCAAGGTCCAATGAACATTAGCGAATACGAGGCTAAGTTCATGGAGTTTTTGTGATTCTGCCCGCATATGACGACCACATATGAAGAAAGGATTAGGCGTTTTGAGAAAGGGTTAAACGATGAGTTGACTACTCCTGTGTCTACCCTAGAGAACAGAGAAAGGTTTGATACCTTCGTGGAGTCTGTCAGAAGGGTAGAGAGGTCTGTGGCAGAGAAGAGACAGACCCAGAAAAAGAGGATGTATCCTCAGTTCCAAGGATCTTCATCTAAAGGTTTCAATAAACCTTTGTTTTCTGTGCCTACACCACCACCTAGATTCAGTACCCAGTTGCAGTGGACGTCAAATAGGGGTAGAGGACAAAGCCTACCACTAGAAGGAGCTCGCAGTATAGCATCTATGTCGGTTACAGGACCACCCAGACCACAACAACTGAACAGGAGTTGTTATATATGTGGGAAGATGGGACACCTGATGAAAGATTGTAGAGCTAGAGAAGTGAGTGTAATTCAATCCCAAAGGCAAAGTCAGCAAGGATCTCAAAGGAAATAGTTTCCAGGAGGAGCTACAGGACGTGGACAAGCATCCCAAGCTGGATCATCGACACCTAGTCAATGAGCACCGAATCAACCACAGGCAACAATAAGGTTTTATGCGATGAATCCACCTGATGCAGTGATCAACCCTCGAGTTGTGGTAGGTCAGATGGAATTGTTATATTCTGATATGTCTACATCTTGCGTTGTATATGTTTTAATTGATTCAGGTGCTACGCACTCCTTTATCACTTGAACAGTGATTCTTGACTGCAACTTGACTATAAGCCATAGGACAGATAGTTTGTTGCTAGAAACTCCGTTGATGGGGTCTGTCATGTTGCAGGAGGTATGTTCTCCTTGCATCCTCTTCTTTTCTTAACATCACATTCAAGTGGATCTTATACCACTTGAGATGCATGGATTTGATATAATCCTTGGGATGGATACCTTAGAAAGGTATAAGGTTGTCTTGGATTGTGAATCCAAGCAAGTTGTGTTTGTTGATGATAATGACACATGGATCTTTCAAGGAGAGAGAAAGATTCTACCCACCTGTCTTGTATCAGCTATGGTTGCTAAGAAGCTGATCAGGCAAGGATGTTATGCATTATTGGCCCATGTGGTAGATACTACCATGGATAGTCCTAACCCTGTCGAAGTTCCTATAGTCAGGGAATGTTACAACCCCAAATTTTGGGTTCATTTGGTGAAAAATGTAATTTCTCATATTAAAGATATTTGGAAAAATAATATAATTTGTCGTGAATAAATGGATTTCATTTAAAATAGCCTTGTTGTTTGATTTGTTGGCTTTATTGGCTATTGGGCCCAATAACAAGGAAATTTAATTAATTAATGAATAATTGAATATTTGAGAAAAGAAAGAGGTAGAAACCTCTAGAAGGAAAATACAAGGAAGGATTTCGTGCCTCTTGGGTTCCTTGGGTTCCAAGGAGTCCAAAGTTGCATAAAGAGAGCAATAAGAAAAGAAAAGATCAATTAGATATTTCTTTATTAAGAAAGAAATTGAAAATATGATAAAATATGGAAAATGAGTAAAAAGAGGTACAATTGATTTATCCTTGGTGGATTTCCGTATCCAAAGGATTCCTAATAATAAAAGGAATGCCAATGAGAGAAATAATAAGGGAGATAAAGAGGAATCCTCAAAAAGGAATAATTTAATGAAAAGAATTAGGGAAATATGAGTAATTGACAATTCAAAGAAGTTAAAGGCAAATCGATTTTCCCCAATAAGGGAGCTCGTGCCCTTAGGTTATCTTGAGGTCCAAGGGACCCAAAATAACAAGATAATAGCAAAGGGAAAAGAAATAACAATTAATTTTGAATAAATTAATGAATAACTTAGGAGAGAAGGAAGCCTTCTCATCCCTTGGAATTTGTTTCCCAAATTTTGTACATAGCTATATAATTCCAAGAAAAACGTTCCCTTAAAATTTGAGACAAAAAGGAGGTATGGTTTGGGAGAAATCAATTTTTCAAGTTATCTTCAAGTTTGGGAATTATCCTGAATTTTGGGAAAATATATTTTCCTTTTGATGAACCCGGGATTTGAGGACCGTTGGATCTAAATCCAACGCTGGTCGCTCATCTTCAAAGTCCCACGTGGACTGGGACCTTGTAGGTTACAGGAAGAACCTTCCATCCCCATTTTTTCGCAATCCAGTGGATGTGCAAAGCTGTCGTTGATTTCTTTGAACTCGGGGGAGGAAACCGCTGGGAGTCATCCCAAGTTTGACAAGGGTTGGTCGCGTATTGGGAAAGTTCCCAAATCTAGCAAGCCTGTTTCCCACCCTATATATAGGGGAGGTGCTTCAGGTACCAGAGCTCTCACAAATCCAACTTGTGTGTTCGGAGAGAGACGACGAGCGCAATCGTGAGGCCAATTTGAGAAATCATCCTGTTCCTTCCCCTCCACGACCTGTAAACCTCACCAGGTGGAGAGCTTCTTCGGCGGACGGATCTGACATGCATGGAAGAGAATCGAGTGCGTGAGCAGGTTCGGTGATGGCTGGCGAAGAAACAGCAACCTTCAACGGCGTCTGAGATAGTGTAAAGGCCGGAGTCAACGGTGGAGTTGACTCGGCTGAGAACCTGTCTCGCGAGCGGCCTGAACGGAGGAAGAAGATGACCGGCCTGGTCATTTACCAAGACACCCCGACGCCTCTTCAGTATAGGTAAGGGCAATTTCGTCCCTTTGCACCTTTTAATTGCTAGATCAGGCACACGCGACCCTGGACGTTGGATCCTGAGTGGACCAACGGGCCATCGATCTAACGATCCGCGTTTTTCCAGAATTTTCTAATAAATCAAATAAAAAGGTTTTCTTTATAAAAATCATATCTTGAGCTAGAAAACTCGGATGACAAATATGTATACATGAAAATTGATCTAGAAAAATATGAGGGATCCATTAAAAATGGTTTGGGAATCTAAATCAGTATAGTTTTGTAAAAGTATATAAATTGGTTGGGAATAGAATTAAATTATGGTTAGAAAACTTAATTGTTGATAAAGGATTGGTTTAAACATGCAAGAGAGTAAATTAGATCATTATTAACTTGTTCAGTGATAAAAATGAATCTTGATCTGTTTTGAAGACGAAGTTGTAAGAATTAGGGTTTTCAACCTAATCTTGTAATTAATACCCTTAGAAACCCTAAGTGAGGAAGAAAAGATATAATTGATTCGAAGATTAGGGTTTTGTGGTCCAAACCTGGTCTTAGGATCTTAATAGAATATAAAATGAGATAATTAGGTTTTGATGGATATTTTGATAAAAATACAGTAAAAGTGGTAAAAAGGAAGTGAAACCCTAATTATGGTCAAGACCCTAAAAAGGGGGATAGTAACCCTAGTATGATTAGGCCTATTAGATTTGTATACCATGATTCATGATAGAAAATATTGGATGAATCTTTCAGGATTGAATTGTGCTTGCTTGATTTACTCTGGATTACTTAATTGTTTGGATTGATTCTGCACTCAAGACAACTTGAAAGGTATGTGGTTATGCTTATGACTACCCGAATTAGTTTTCTAGATTTTGACGAAGCTTTCATCGTGACTTGAATTAAATTGTTGGATGTTTTAATTCTTGCAAATTCTAAAGTGAATATGACTATCACCATTTAATATAAATGTGTAAATCTTGCACCTACATGCCACCCTGATGGAAGATGCCATAAAGGTCAGGCCCAGGAGGGTAGACCAATGGGCACCATGAGAGGTGACCCTAGACACCAAGCTCAAGAATGAGAAGGTGGTCGATGAGGCAAGACTAAGGAGAACCATGAGAGGTGACTCCCAGGCACCAATCTCGGGATTGAGAAGGTGGCCTTAAGTCAAATCCAGGGTTAGGGCAAAAGCGGTGGGGATTGTCACATGGAAAATGTAAATTGACTTGTTAATTACCTTGATTGCAATACTTAAATTGTTAGACTTAATTGTGAAATTTTGGTTGCCCCCCACATACCAGCAATTGCTGATCGATGTTTTGTTTGTCAGCGTTTTAGGTGATATCCTGAAAAACACAAACACTAAAGCGACACATCGTGAAATTAAGAAATAAAGTGCAAGGAGGATTAGATAGAGTATTTCAAGCTGTGGATAGTTAGATTTCCAAGTTTTATAAAGGTAAGTAAAAGCTTTAATTTTTTTTTACCCAATTCCAGTTTAGTTAGTAGATATTTATAATTATTGTTGATTATATGCTGAACCTTTGATCCTGTAAATTGATTAACGATTCTGACCTTCGGGTCTCCCTTAATTGGGGGTTACCGGGAGGCGGGGTTGTTACAATTGGTATCAGAGCGTAGGTTCTCCATCTAATCATCAATAATTATTAAATTTTACAAATTCCATAGAACCGAGGGAGTTATTAGAGGAGTGCCTGAAAGACTGAGGTGTCTAGAAAAGGATCACTTCTGGGGGCTGGCAAGATTTTCCTCCGCACCTCTAGTCGGAATACGAGGACTCCCAGATTGTGTGACTGCTTGGCCAAAGTCTTAGGGTATGAATCGAAATAAGATACCTTTAGGAATCTCTCATCTTGTTCATCCCTTCTCGACTCAAATTCTATTAAGGACCTTAAGGATTAGGGTATTCTCTCTTTTCCTCACCCTCTTGAGGTATGGGTAAGGTTGATAAGGATTAAGGAATCCTCCATCAAATTAATAAAAAGCATGTAAATAAGATGTCATGGACATAAGCTTAATAGAGTAAGCGTAAAGGAATAGATACATTCTTAGTTCGTATGACATGAGTTGTCATTGCCCTCAGGAGAGATCTGAGGATAGACCTCCGTGGCAGGAGGATGTGTAGAGAGAGTTAGTCCTGGAGGTAGATACCTCCATTAAAAGTAGAGACCTAGCACATCCTTTGAGGATGATGGTAACCCTAACCCTAAGTGAGGGTTAGAGAGAGCTATGACATGATGAGTTAGATGTCATAGTAGACCAGGTGTTTGGATATACATGCCTTGGATGCCATATGAGCCCTGAGAGGTTAAATGATCAAGTACATATGGCAACCCAACCCTGGGAAGGTTCATGCATGTTTGAGCGAAAGATAGATCCTTCGGGGATGAGGTTAGAGAAGAACCTATAGAAACCTTATGGGCTGTTGTAGGTAGGGTATAACTTGCACCCAGAGTACGTCATTGGACTGCAGTAGGTTGAAACCCTGTCCAGTATGCATGATGGATGGCTTATGGGATGAGCATAAAGGGCTAGGTATAATCTTGAACCAAACATGAGTTGGGCATAGGCTTCACCCACGAAGAAGTATACCTATGAGCTTGATCCTTCATGGAGAAAGGACCTCTAGTAGTAAAGGTGGATGTGGAGTCAGCTCTACAGAGTGAAAGCAGGACCCAAGCAAGAAGGTTGAAAGCCTAAAACCCCGAAACTTGAGGAATAGTGGGGATTCGAGAATGATGCGACCTAAGTGGATGATAGTGGTTGCCTTATGCTTGATTCTTGGAAGTTGATGATATCTTGTTTGCCTTTAGAGGAACCAAACCCTAGAGAGAGGACGATGATTCTAGTACCCATGGTATAAGTGGTTACCTGTTTGATGAGAGAAAGAGTGCTTTAGACCCTGAGGAGGTTTAAGTAACCAGTTGTGAGGCTTTATACCTAGTTGTTTGCCCTGGAAGAGGACTCAACTCCGAAGCGTTGCTCTAGTAGAAAGATCATGGAGGTACATGACATACCTTGGACATGCTTGATTCGTGGTTAAGAGGTTGAGCATGTAGTTGGATACCCAAAGGAGAACCTAGGGTTCCTAGGCCTAGGAGGGGAAGCAGTGTATCCGATGCTCGTGATGAGATTTGAGTCTCTATAGTTTTGAGAATGGTACTCCTTGTGTGTAGAGGTAAAGTAAATCCATTAAGTTAAGGGTATGTTTGATGAACCCCTCACAGCTAAGTTGATCTAATGTTGAGGAAAGAGGACAAGTATGACCTAGCATAGTTAATAGGTGGTCTTCTTGTGCCTTAGTAGTTGTTAGGTTAGGCATGCTCATGAGAATGTAAACCCTAAGGATGCTTGTGACCTTTGTTATCAAGGAGTAGTTTCCTCCCATCCTGGGAGAGCGACCCTTTGGTAGGGAGTTTACCAGTTTGGTTGGTGTTGAGGAAACCTAAGGAGGTTTCATAGGATCTTGAGAAGCTAGGTGAAGAGTACATGGCATGAGAATGAACCTATAGACACATAGGTAGCCATCTCTATGTGCATGCGGATGTGTTGCCATAGAGGTAATCGGTTTGGGGCCTGACCAAGAAAGGCAGGTCGCCATGATCCCTATGAAAGGAGGAAAGTCAGTCGAGAATGCAGAGAGAGATGATGAAGGCTTGGGTAAGGTTCCAAGTTGTACATGTACTATGTTAGAATCTTAAGTCTATCCAAGGGTCAGGTAGGGATAAGACCGATGGAAGAAGGAGTCGCCTAATTCCCTAGTTGCACATGACCATGGGGTCGGGAGGTAACAACTATCATTGTCTGAGGGCCATGGGTTAGGAGATTGATCACCTTCATGAACTCATGGGACCCAAAGGGCAGATGAGTAGGGCACTCTCTGATGCATAAGGGAAAAGGGATGACCCCAAAAGTGTCGGCTCCCTATAGTCCTAGAGGAGATGACCTAGGATTATGCTTGGACCAAGTAAGTCCGAGACTAGTTTTCCCTGGAAGTAGTGTGAATATCATGATGTTTGTGATATAGAGACATAAGCTGCATGTTTCAACTTGGATTTGAAAGTGTACGGGCAAGGTGGGTTGTACCATCTCTACTCTTGGAACAGGAAGAACTCTGTATTCGGACTACAGCAAAATGCTTATTTCTTCTTGTTATGGGAGTGAGAGATAGGACAGTATGCATGCCTTACACCAAGGATAAAGATGATGTAAGTTGGAACGTAGCTACAAGGTATGATGATAGAGATGATAACATACCCTGGTAAAGTGAATGATACATGGATGATTCGCAAACACTAAGAGAGGTAGTGTAGTCAGCTTATGAGGATGTTTTATCAGGAACTATGTGGAATTTGCAAGTTAACCAAGGTCGAGTTCGATCACAGTGAGGATGAGCTCAAAGCTTCTTGATGAAGATAGACTTAGAGTTTGAGATGAGGTGATAAATATAATACATGGAGGTGTATGCTACCTAACACTTAAGGATGAGAGGTGGTAATGAATGCTCTGGTTGTGATCTAGCTGCCTAATTTAGTTAGAGGCTAGAAGAAGTTGAGGTTGTTTGGCTAACCCTAAGTTTGAGAAGAAGATGTGTTTTGGCTAACACTCGGATGTAATAAGATATGTTGAACAAGTTAATGGTTGTTTGGGTAGCCAGTTTAGTCCTTGATGTAATAAAAGGATGGTGATAGAACCTCAGATACACTTCTTTGGATAGGAAGGTAATAAAACCCTTTTGAGAGTGGTTTAGGGTTTCCGAGGTATCAATCTTGAGGAATCATAACAATACAGGAGGTCATGATATACCTTGGTACTACAAAAATAGTAAGTGATGGTAGCACTCTGGATGCTTAAAACAAAGTTGCATGTAGCATGTGGCCATGCAAGCCAGGAGGTGAAGGACGAACACCATTAACCCAGTGCATGGATATAAAGTGTAAAGAGTTCCTGAGAGGTAATGGGAGTTCATCATTATGGAGGTTGTGAGTTTCTCCTAGACCAAGAAGGTCAAGATACAATATGGGTTATGGTAGATCGCCTTACCTAGATGACATGAGAAAGGAAGGGTTCTGTCAAGGGGCAGATCTGGTTGAACTACATATGAAAAGATGGTTCAACTACACCATGATGCAAATTCAAAGGTTCTTGATGTGACCTAAAGGTTCACTTCCATGAGGTGGAAGTAGATACATGAAGAGCTTCGTGGTTGTACAGTTTATCACCCCATACTAATGGAAAATATGATCCGGACTAGAGGGTCTGATGAGAGCATGTGTGCTCATTTAGGGTGATACATAGAGACAGTTCTTAAGATGTGATGTTAACCACCATAGCCTTTATCGGGATGCAAGAAGTTCTATAGGGAGGTTGTGTCGGTCACCACTTCATTATGATGATGTTGATGAAGGAGGCCTCGCGAAGGTCAGAAAAGAACCACAGGTGTGTGCAGATGAAGTCGCTTTGATCATGCAATGGCCAAGAGAAAGCCCAATGGTGACATAAGTCACGAGTTGACACAAAGCAGACTGACATGCAATTCACTGTGGGAGAATATGTGATGTAAAAATTCGACCCCTCTGAGCTACAGCTGAGAAAGCTGAGTCCCCGATATATGGGTCCATTTGAGATGGATTGGTGGATATGGTTGTGTTTAGCCTTTCCCCTCAGGATAACATGATGTATAATGTGTTACATAAGTCCGATCTAGAGCACTATGTGAGGTACCCAAGCCATGTGTTGATCCCTGAACCTAATCAGCTTTTGAGAGGCTGAAATGTCTTGAGTCACCTATGAGGGTACAATATACCAAGATAAGAAAGAACTCAGATGGAAGAAAATGAGATAATGAAGGTTCTTGGGAAACACCATGGAAAGGGTGAAGCCACATGGGAGCCCTGATGGACATAAGAAGACTTATCATGTTTGTTTGCTTGCTTGATGCAATTTTGAGGGCAAAATTCTCATAAGAGGGGAAGGATGTTACAACCCCAAATTTTGGGTTCATTTGGTGAGAAATGTAATTTCTCATATTAAAGATATTTGGAAAAATAATATAATTTGTCGTGAATAAATGGATTTCGTTTAAAATAGCCTTGTTGTTTGATTTGTGGGCTTTATTGGCTATTGGGCCCAATAACAAGGAAATTCAATTAATTAATGAATAATTGAATATTTGAGAAAAGAAAGAGGTAGAAACCTCTAGAAGGCAAATCCAAGTAAGGATTTCGTGCCTCTTGGGTTCCTTGGGTTCCAAGGAGTCCAAAGTTGCATAAAGAGAGCAATAACAAAAGAGATCAATTAGATATTTCTTTCTTAAGAAAGAAATTGAAAATATGATAAAATGTGTAAAATGAGTTAAAAGAGGTACAATTGATTTATCCTTGGTGGATTTTCGTATCCAAAGGATTCATAATAATAAAAGGAATGCCAATGAGAGAAATAATAAGGGAGATAAAGAGGAATCCTCAAAAAGGAATAATTTAATGAAAAGAATTAGGGAAATATGAGTAATTGACAATTAAAAGAAGTTAAAGGCAAATCGATTTTCCACAATAAGGGAGCTCGTGCCTTTAGGTTATCTTGAGGTCCAAGGGACCCAAAATAACAAGATAATAGCAAAGGGAAAAGAAATAACAATTAATTTTGAATAAATTAATGAATAACTTAGGAGAGAAGGAAGCCTTCTCATCCCTTGGAATTTGTTTCCCAAATTTTGTACAAAGCTAAATAATTCCAAGAAAAACGTTCCCTTAAAATTTGAGACAAAAAGAAGTTATGGTTTGGGAGAAATCAATTTTTCAAGTTATCTTCAAGTTTGGGAATTATCCTGAATTTTGGGAAAATATATTTTCCTTTTGATGAACCCGGGATTTGAGGACCGTTGGATCTAAATCCAACGCTGGTCGCTCATCTTCAAAGTCCCACGTGGACTGGGACCTTGTAGGTTACAGGAAGAACCTTCCATCCCCATTTTTTCGCAATCCAGTGGATGTGCAAAGTTGTCGTTGATTTCTTTGAACTCGGGGGAGGAAACCGCTGGGAGTCATCCCAAGTTTGACAAGGGTTGGCCGCGTATTGGGAAAGTTCCCAAATCTAGCAAGTTTGTTTCCCACCCTATATATAGGGGAGGTGCTTCAGGTACCAGAGCTCTCACAAATCCAACTTGTGCGTTCGGAGAGAGACGACGAGCGCAATCGTGAGGCCAATTTGAGAAATCATCCTGTTCCTTCCCCTCCACGACCTGTAAACCTCGCCAGATGGAGAGCTTCTTCGGCGGATGGCTCTGACACGCACGGAAGAGAATCGAGTGTGTGAGCAGGTTCGGTGATGGCTGGCGAAGACACAGCAACCTTCAACGGCGTCTGAGACAGTGTAAAGGTCGGAGTCAATGGTGGAGTTGACTCGGCTGAGAACCTGTCTCGCGAGCGGCCTGAACGGAGGAAGAAGATGACCGGCCTGGTCATTTACCAAGACACCCCGATGCCTCTTCAGTATAGGTAAGGGAAATTTCGTCCCTTTGCACCTTTTAATTGCTAGATCAGGTGCACGCGACCCTAGACGTTGGACCCTGAGTGGACCAACGGGCCATCGATCTAACGATCCGCGTTTTTCCAGAATTTGCTAATAAATCAAATAAAAAGGTTTTCTTTATAAAAATCATATCTTGATCTAGAAAACTCGGATGAGAAATATGTATACATGAAAATTGATCAGAAAAATACGAGGGATCCATTAAAAATGGTTTGGGAACCTAAATCAGTATAGTTTTGTAAAAGTATATAAATTGGTTGGGAAAAGTATTAAATTATGGTTAGAAAACTTAATTGTTGATAAAGGATTGGTTTAAACATGCAAGAGAGTAAATTAGATCATTATTAACTTGTTCAGTGATAAAAATGAATCTTGATCTGTTTTGAAGACGAAGTTGTAAGAATTAGGGCTTTCAACCTAATCTTGTAATTAATGCCCTTAGAAACCCTAAGTGAGGAAGAAAAGATATAATTGATTCGAAGATTAGGGTTTTGTGGTCCAAACCTAGTCTTATGATCTTAATAGAATATAAAATGAGATAATTAGGGTTTGATGGATATTTTGATAAAAATATAGTAAAAGTGGTAAAAAGGAAGTGAAACCCTAATTATGGTCAAGACCCTAAAAAGGGGGCTAGTAACCCTAGGATGATTAGGCCTATTAGATTTGTATACCATGATTCATGATAGAAAATATTGGATGAATATTTCAGGATTGAATTGTGCGTGCTTGATTTACTCTGGATTACTTAATTGTTTGGATTGATTCTACACTCAAGACAGCTTGAAAGGTATGTGGTTACGCTTATGACTACCCGAATTAGTTTTCTGGATTTTGACGAAGCTTTCATCATGACTTGAATTAAATTGTTGGATGTTTTAATTCTTGCAAATTCTAAAGTGAATATGACTATCACCATTTAATATAAATGTGTAAATCCTGCACCTACATGCCACCCTGATGGAAGATGCCATAAAGGTCAGGCCCAGGAGGGTAGAGCAATGAGCACCATGAGAGGTGACCCTAGACACCAAGCTCAAGAATGAGAAGGTGGTCAATGAGGCAAGACTAAGTAGCACCATGAGAGGTGACTCCCAGGCACCAAGCTCGGGATTGAGAAGGTGGCCTTAAGTCAAATCCAGGGTTAGGGCAAAAGCGGTGGGGATTGTCACATGGAAAATGTAAATTGACTTGTTAATTACCTTGATTGCAATACTTAAATTGTTAGACTTAATTGTGAAATTTTGGTTGCCCCCCACATACCAGCAATTGATGATCGATGTTTTGTTTGTCGGCGTTTTAGGTGATATCCTGAAAAACACAAACAGTAAAGCGACACATCATGAAATTAAGAAATAAAGTGCAAGGAGGATGAGATAGAGTATTTCAAGCTGTGGATAGTTAGATTTCCAAGTTTTATAAAGGTAAGCTTTAATTTTTTTTTACCCAATTCCAGTTTAGTTAGTAGAATTTTATAATTATTGTTGATTATATGCTGAACCTTTGATCCTGTAAATTGATTAACGATTCCGACCTTCGGGTCTCCCTTAATTGGGGGTTACCGGGAGGCGAGGTCGTTACAAGGAATTTGAAGATGTATTTCCTAAAGAACTTCCAGGTGTGGCACCGCCTCGGGAGATTGATTTTGAGATCAATCTAATTCCAGACACGCAACCAATAGCACAAACACCATATAGGATGGCACATGCTGAGATGGCAGAACTCAAGAAACAACTGCAAGAGTTGCTTGAGAAAGGTTTCATCCGACTGAGTACTTCACCTTGGGGTGCTCCGGTCCTCTTTGTTAAGAAGAAAGACGGGTCAATGCGGTTGTGCATTGATTATAGACAACTAAATAAAGTAACAATAAAGAATAAGTATCCTCTGCCAAGGATTGATGATCTCTTTGACCAGTTGCGTGGTGCAACCGTCTTCTCAAAAGTAGACTTGAGGTCGGGATATCACCAGTTGCGTATTAAGGATAGTGACATACCCAAGTCTGCCTTTAGAACAAGGTATGGTCACTATGAGTTCACAGTTATGTCGTTTGGACTAACAAATGCACCAGCTGCATTTATGGAACTCATGAATAGAATCTTCCTACCTTTTCTCAATCAGTGTGTTGTTGTCTTTATAGATGACATCCTGATCTATAGTAGAGACGCTCAGCAGCATGAACAGCATCTTCATCAGGCTCTAACTTTGCTAAGAGAGCATAAGTTATATGATAAGTTTAGCAAGTGTGAGATCTGGTTACCGAAAGTATCTTTCCTTGGACACGTAATATCTGCTTTGGGTATTCGTGTTGACCCTAAAAAGGTAGAATATGTCCTGCAATGGGAGTAGCCGAAGACACCGACAGAGATTCGTAGTTTCTTAGGGTTGGCTGGCTATTATCGGAGGTTCATTAAGAACTTCAGTTCTATAGCTCTACCCTTGACCAAGATGACCAGGAAGGATGTTCCTTTTATCTGGAGTGATAAGTTTCAACAATCTTTTCAGCTGTTGAAGGAAAGGTTGACAAGTGCACATGTGCTTGTGTTACCTGAACAAGGAAAAGGATATATAGTTTTTTGTGATGCCTCTAAGAATGGACTAGGATGTGTGTTGATGTAGGATAAACAAGTGATTTCTTTTGCTTCCCGACAGCTTAAGAAACACGAGGAGAATTATCTGACACACGATCTAGAACTAGCTGTTGTGGTTCATGCCTTGAAGATCTGGAGACACTATCTTTAGGGAGAGACATTCCATATTTTCACTGATCATAAGAACCTTAAGTATATCTTTTCTCAGCATGATCTTAACATGAGGCAACGCTGCTGGATGGAGTTAATCAAGGACTACGATTGTACAATTGATTACCATCCAGGGAAAGCCAATGTGGTTGCTAATGTTTTGAGTAGGAAATCAGCAACACTAGCCTTAGATAGAGCACAACTGAATTCCTTAGTGTGCTCAAGGAGAGATATGCTTATCTCCTTAAGGCAAGATAATGTACAGCTGAAAGTATCATTGTTAGTCGGGTTGTTAGCTGAGATGCGTATGAAACCTACTCTGAGAGAGCATATCAAGGAGGCATAGCAAGTTGATGCTACAGTTCAACATATTAGATCGGAGTATGGTAATGAGAAACGAGATGGTTTCCATGACTCAGATGACCAAGTAGTATGTTATCATGGTAGGATGATAGTGCCGGATGTGGATAACTTGAGAAAGTTAGTCCTAGAAGAAGATCATTCTTCAATGTATGCTATGCATCCAGGAAGAACCAAGATGTATCGAAACTTGAAAGATATGTATAGGTGGGCTGGTTTGAAGAAAGACGTTGTTGAGTTTGTTATGCGGTGTCCTGTGTGTCAGCAAGTTAAAGCTGAACACCAGAAGCCTGCAGGAACAATGCAACCTTTTCCCATACCATAGTGGAAGTGGGATCAAGTAACCATGGACTTTGTTGTTGGCCTACCCAGGACAAGTAAAGGGCATGATTCCATTTGGGTAATAGTTGATAGGTTGACAAAGACAACACATTTCTTGCCTATCAAAACAACCTATTCTGCTGAGAAGCTGGCACAGTTATATGTTGATGAGATAGTGTGAATGCATGGAGTCCCAGTTACCATTGTTTCTGATAGAGGTCCCCAGTTTATGAGTCGTTTTTGGGAGTGACTTCATAAAGCTTTAGGCACACAGTTAAGGTTTAGTACAACCTTTCATCCTCAGACTGATGGACAGTCAAAAAGGACTATACAGACCTTGGAAGACTTGCTTAGAGCATGTGTTCTTTAGTTTATAGGGAGTTGGGATCTGCACCTAAGCTTGATAGAGTTTGCTTACAACAATAGCTATCAACATAGAATTGATATGGCACCTTATGAAGCTTTGTATGGTAGACATGGTAGATCACCCCTATGTTGGTATGAAACTGGTGAATACCAACTTTTAGGTTCTGATCTTGTACAGCGGACCACTGAGAAGATTAAAGTAATACAACAACAGATAAAGACTGCACAGGATAGGCAGAAGTCTTACGCTGATAAACGTTATAGACCTTTAGAATTCCAGGTTGGAGACAGAGTGTACCTCAAAGTCTCACCTTGGAAAGGAGTTCTGAGATTTGGAAGGAAAGGGAAGTTAGCTCCTAGGTTTATGGGGCCTTATCCAATCATTGAACGGATTGGAAGAGTAGCATATAAGCTAGAGTTACCACCAGAGTTACAGAAGTTACACCCTGTGTTTCACAATTCCATGCTGACGAAATGTCATCCTGATACAGAATCAGTTCTGCAACCTATGGAAGTAGAATTGAATGATGATGTATCTTATGAGGAAGGAACCGTGTCAATCCTTGATAAAAGAATTAAAAAGCTGAAAAGGAAAGACATAAGTCTTGTGAAATTCCACTAGAATTATCGTGTGTTGAAGAAGACACATGGGAACTAGAGGAAGATATGAGAAGGAAATACCGTGCTCTTTTCTCTTAATATGTTTGTTGATTTCGGGGATGAAATCCTTGTAAGGGGTGGATAATTTGTAACATCCCTGACCTGGGTTATGTACTAACCCTAGGTGTTTTGATTAAATATGTAATTAGATGCTTGTTGTTATCTTGTGTAATGTAATTAAGCTTCTGAGGAACTTATATTTCTATTTCAGTCCTTTTTTAACAATGTTGTAATATTGTTTTGTTAAATATGGACTAATGTGCAAATTACCCAAGTTGAGGGGTTAACTTGCAAATTGCACGTGTTAAGATGTTCCTATAATGTTGATACATCATAAGAATGAATATGATGTGATGGAATGGATTCCACAAGCTTGGGCACCAAGATATAGCTTGTAGAGCAATCCTTGTGCTTTAAAAACTAGTTTTGGTATAAAGTGCAATTTACCCAAAACATAGGGTGCAACATGTAAAATATACCATTTAGAGTATCTTTCAAGACTCTTGGAATTAATTAGAGTAAAGAAAATGAGGAAGGCGCCTCGTTTGAATGATCAAATAAGAAAGATAACCTTAATATCTAAATAACCAAGTTTTAAGCAAAATGGCCTTTCATATATATATATATATATATATATATATATATATATATATATATATATATATATATATATATATATATATATATATATATATATAGATAGATAACTTATTAAGATATATGGTTCCTTTTCCTTTAACCTTGGATGAGAGAGAGGTTTTGCATGTGAAAAGGAGGAATAAACTTGGCCAAGGGTGGAGTGAGCATGAGTGAATGGGTTTAAGAAATAAAAGAAATAACTATCTTTTCTTTGCCTTGGTAATACCCAAATATATATAAGCAACCCTTTTTCCACAAAGCAAGGGAACGTTTCCCTTAGTTTCTTTTCTCATCTTATTGCTTTGTCCGACTAAGGAGAAGCTCAGGAGAAGAGGAGGATGACCAAGCTGGTTTGGGTAAGCTTTGATCATCACCTAGCTCGATGGATGAAACCCTAATACAAGGTTGGTTTAGTAGTTTTCCTTACACAACTCTTCTTTCTAGCCATCTTCTCCATCCAAATCTTGAGGAACATACCTTGGACGACCTTTGGAGCTTTGTCCACCATTAAAGCTACGAATCTTGGAGCTCTGGATCAGTCCTAGAGGTGGGTTTTATAACTCTAACCCTTAAGTTTTGTTAAATGCATCTTCTTCTCCTAGAACCGTTGCTTGTTCTTCTTCTTTAGACATTTTTAAGTGTTCTTGCTAGCAATTCCGTGAAGAATAGTCCCTGTTCTTGAGGTAGAAGATGATGATGTTATTTCCAATGTTTATCCTAATCTTGCTTTAGCAAACGGTCTCCCACCTCTTGCTCAAACGGTTTCCCAAACCGTTTGGGAGCAAACGGTTTCAAACCGTTTGAAAGCAAACAGTTTCAACCAAGAACGCATGGGATCAAACGGTCCAAGACCGTTTGGATGCATTGACCAGGCATTGACCGTTTGGAGGTCTGTTGTAAACATTATGGACTAATCACTCACCAAAAATCATCATCTAATTCCAAGTAAATCACCAATTAAAGGCATATCAATCACCTAAACCCTAATCGGGTTAGTTGCTGATTTCAATAATACAATCATGTTGAAGTTTGGGTTGAGTGACCCAAACGGTTTCAAAACCATTTGGGGATCACCCAAACGGTCTCAAGACTGTTTGGTGATCACCCAAGACCGTTTGGAGGTCTAGGGTTAAGTGGGTTTGACCAATTGAGGGTCCAATGATATCAAGTTGTTGAGCAATTAAGTGTTGATTTGGCAACCAAACCTAGGGTTCAACCCTTAAGTGAATGACTTCGTTTTTTATGAAATAATGGGAAAACGGTCTGAAGACCATTTGGAGGATGTCCAAATGATCCCAAGACCATTAGGGGGTCACCCAAGACCGTTTGGAGGTCTAGGGTTGACCATGGTTAAGTGGTTGAAGATTGAAAGCCAACAAATTGAAGTATAATCAATTAGTGACCTAATGATCAAATCAATGAACCAAATCGTAATAGGTTGAGTTAGTTTTTGATGTTGACTTGAGAAAATGGTCTCAAGACTGTTTGGAGGTCATCCAAACTATCCCAAGACCGTTTGGGTCATTTCATTACCAAATTGAATGATGGTTCAATGAGTTCAACATCAATTAGACTCATGTTGATACATGTTGAAGGGTGATCGATTCCAAACCCTAATTCAATTGATCCAAGCCCTAATTGGTGATCAATTGACGGTCAATTGAGGGTCAAATCAGTTTAGGGTTGACCTAATTGACTCAATTGATAAGTGGCTAACCATTGCATGATCGATTGAGGGGTTCAACATTGGAAACCCTAACTCAATTAAAGTGGTTGAGACACTTTTTGGTCCATGCGATTTTGAGATGGTTTGGACCAAACGGCCTCAAGACCATTTGAATCCAAATGGTCTCAAGACCGTTTGAGTCCAAACGGTCTCAAGACCTCTTGAGACCAAACGATCCCAAACTGTTTGGTGTGCATGCGGTTTCAAGAATGGTTGTGTCCAGGCGGTTTCAAAGTCAACTTGGCCAAACGGTCTTCATGACCAAATGGTTTTGAGTGTTCACTTTACCAAATGGTTTCAAAGTCAACAAAACCAAATGGTCAACACCACCAAATAGTTTCAAGGTTTGTTCAAGACCGTTTGGGGGGTTAGTGTGCAAGACCGTTTGAGGTTTAAAAAGGTCAAGATCGTTTGATGCCTTAGTGGTCAAGATGGTTTAGTGGTTGATTAACCTAAACCCTAAAGATACCTAAAGTGATTAAGGGGTCAAGTAATTAGTTGATTGATCCATGTTATGATCAATGGTGAACATTACAAAAGTACCCTTGATGGGATAGAGTAACCAATACCCTTTGATCAAGTGAATCTTAATGACCACAATAGTAATGACACAAACCATGATGTCAATGTTGATTTGACTTAACCTAATCAAGAGTGATGTAAACATCATCTAATAGTAAGAGGAGAGAGAAGGCTCCTCATATAAATAAGAATCAAATAACAAGCTTCCAATATGTATGAATGTACCTAATTAGGGTATGATCCTTCATAGTGAGATCATGGAAACCCTAATTATGATGGTTAGTGAATCTTAACCTAATTTGAGGGCATTAATGGAAGTGATCCTCATACATAATGTTGATATGATCGTAATCCACTGTAATGTGAATAGTAAACTCTAATCTAGGGTAATGTGATGTAATGTGAATAGTAAACCCTAATCTAAAGTGATGTGATGGTATGAACAGTAAACCCTAATTTTGGGTTATGATTTTAAGCATGAAACTCTATGATTGAAGTATCAAATAAGGAATCACTATTCCTAATTAAGATAAACGGGTTGAATAACCCTAATCGAATTGAATAGGGAAAACCTAACCCTATTAAGGGCATAGTGGTACAACCCTTGAATTGAAAGGTTATCTCTATTTTGCAATATGCTGATATAGAGATAAATTGCCTATTATTAAATGTATTAACCATGCAGGTTTTTATAAAGAAGTGATCATAGCCAGGTAAGGGTTATGACGCCATATCCATTGAAAGCACTTTATAAGCATTAAGAGTAATGATATGCTATGTTTCCTAGTAAGTGGTAACATATGAGATTGAAAGGCTGTGATAGCCATGAGAAATATATGCATTGTTGCAATCAAGGTCATGTTGTTAAATGACTTGATGATAATATGTTACTTGGTAACAAGTGCTATAATGATCTAAGGGTTTGAACACCCATGTTCCTGAATCATAATGATGAGATAGTTAGGGATTGATATCCCAATGATAACTGAATGTGAAATGAACTTGATACAATTAGTACTCTTTCTTTATAGCAGATGTTTTAATGATTTATGTTTGAAAACATGCCTGATGCTAAAAGAATGCCATAATGTAATTAAATAATCAAGTATAATGATATCATGTAGAGCCCTGACCATAGATCCATCATTGTCAGAAGTAAAATGATGGTGAAATAGGTTTTCCTAAGGGAACTCCTAGAGAACATACTTTTGAGTATGTGGGGGTTATGGACGTGAATATCCTTGCGTCCTAATGTAGGATTTGATGTGAGATGTACCTTTAATCTCTCAATCCTTCATTATATGTCTATGCTGGGATGATGTATCACTAATCTCTCAATGATGTTGTTAATGTCGCATCGATGAAAGATAAACAGGAAATCCCTCGATGGCGAAGAGAGTACAGCATGCCACTGTAACTCTAATAGCGGAGTTGTTAGAATACCCTGGCGAGCTATTATGGCAGAGACACCAGATGTCCTACATGTTGTTCCTCATACTGACTGAGGAGGATGAGGTCATAGGAATCCGGCTCTTCTGATGACCTATGTATGGTACTTATTGCGATTTCGTAATGGTCAGTTGGAGTATGAGAGGTGTAACTCATCTCCTCAGGGCATAACAATGTTTGAAAACCATAATCAGCCGTGTAGCATAACTGCTTAGGTTGAACTATGAGAAACAATGATTGATGATACATTGTTTATAATGTTCTAGTTGAAAAACTAGTATACATGTTCTTCATATTCCTTATTGATACATGCCTTGACATTCAATTAAGTTATAATTGAAATGATTGCTAAAAGAATGTTGCTTTACTTAGCTTATACAATGTTTACCTGCTGTTGAATAATTATAGTGTTATTGCTTAATGTTATTTCTTTATTGCAATAACAAAGCTTCTGGCGGAGAGTTATAACTCTCGCTGGGACAATTATTCAAATTGTCTCACCATCGTGGGATTCGACTTTTTAGGTAGACGTCGAGGACGAAGGAATCCATCAGTGGGTGAGCAACAACAGCAGCAGCAGCAACATCAGGAACAACAGTGATTCTCAGGTGGAGACATTGTCTGTTAAGTCTTGTAGATAGCATGTCCTATGTTTTGTCTCTGTACTCTCAGGTCCTAGGAGTTAGTAGGTGTTTAAAGTAGATCTGAGATTTTGGCTTAATGCCTCGAGATTTTTGTATCATGCTTTGTACAGATAACAGAGCAATTGATGTGGTAATCACTCGGGATGTGATTTTACATAGATGTAATGATGGATCAAGTTGTAAACAACTTGTTTTATTTCTTTATGAAAAAATTTTATTGTTTAAATATCTCGTTACAAAAGGTTTTAATTTTAGTGATTTTTAATAATTCTGCTGCTAGTTAATCGCTTCCGCATTCGTTAATCTTGTTTTCTCGAGATTCAATTGTCTCACATTTCAAGGTAATTGTGTAAAACTTAGTGCAATGAGAACCCGCGGTGAAACCGCAGTCCTAAAGATTCCATTGAAATTGATTAAACCAACCATTTAATCGATCGTTTTGTTTTCTCTTGTTTTATTTTCTTTTTCAAAACAATTCTCAAACTTTTAAAACCAGTTTAGCTGATCGTGGGTAGTTAGTAGTAGTCTATCGAGAATTCCATTTCCCTGAGTTCAACTCGGGCCTCACAAGGCCTATATTACATTGATGCGTGCACTTGTGTTATACGCACGGTAAAATTGTGTCAAGTTTCAATTTTGATTGCAAGTTGATTACCCATAATAAGCATGGCACTTAAGTCAAAACTCAAATTAGAGGCATATATATATGTACAAAGTGATATTTAGTCAAATCCACCTCATCCATTGAGCATAAAGACACTCATAGTCATCAAATTGAGGGTGAGGAAGGGTATTGAGTACATTAGAGCATCTAATGAGTCAGGATGTACATAAGTTGAATGAGAGAGAAATCCAAGTCATTACATCTTCCCCACCTTGAAAGAAATTTTGTCCCCAAAATTAAGTCAAGTCATCCATAATGAGAATTGATATTTCATATTCAATATTGTAATCACTTGGTATTCCATTACATCAACTTCTATTTCAAAATGAGCAATCAATCATCGAGATCATAACATGGTAGTATTTATCATCAAATTGGAGTATCATCGTACGAGTCACCAATCAGGAGAAATCATCATATAGATCATGAATTTGGAGAGATCACATTTTCGGTCAAACAAATAGAGATCTTGAATCAGGAGTACAAGATGACTTTCGATCCCGACATTGTAGGGTTTTGGATTCTACATTGTCTCAGGTGGGATTATACATCCATTGCGATTTCATATTTAACAATTCATGGCAAGCGTCATGATTTCAACATCGTGATTTCATATCTAGAGTCAATGGAATGTACCACCCTAATCCTCATGGAGCATAAACCTAAGTCATATATCGAGAAAATTGCCATAATCATCAATTCAATATTTTGAGATTTGGGAACATGAAAGTCACCAGTCATATATCAAGGGTGATCCCTAGATCCAAATAGGGTGATCATAGGAGTCGAATTAAGATCAATATTAATAATTATGAGTCAAGATTTCGTTATTTAATATCAAAAGTCAAGTTTAGACATTAACATCATAGATCCCAACATTAATGAGTGAGCAACAATTAAGCGAAATTTCTAGAATTATTCAACTTTTTGCGGCACCAATATGAGCTCATTTCCATAATGTTCAAGGTTGATGAATGATGTAGGCTTAGGTCTTTCTAGGAACCCAACCACTAACCATGGTCAACATCATCATATTTTAGGATCATCGTGAAACTGAGATTCCAAATTGAGTATCAATGTCATTAGGTGTTTGACCTATTATGGACTTAGGTCGAGAAAACAAAATCAGGTGAAAGGGGTCACCCTTCCAAACTCTACATAATCAACAAGATCAGAATTTAGAGCCAGTCATAATGGGGATGTGACCTAGGTTAGGTGATTTATAAGTCAACTACCACCCTAATCTTAGAACTTTAGTCTACATTAGTCATGATCCATCAAGCATACCCAAATAGGGAGAGAATCAATTATAAAGTTGTTCTTCATAGAGTCAAAATATCAAAGATCAAGGTCATATCAGGGTAGGCATATTTTAATATTTCACAATATTGGGGTCATAATCACATTCCTTTCCTTTCGTGTCCAAGGTAAGGATATATTCTAGAAATCTAGAAGTCAAATTGAGAAGTCCAAGAGTTAGAGAATAATAGGGAAAGAGTGAGATCCATGTCCATCACATTGTTCAAAATAGAGATTACCAAGAGGCATTGGAATCAATAGGGAAGATGCCCCTTGTATAAAACTCCTTTTTCATGATTTTGGCAGTCCAAGAGCTTAGTCGTTCTAAGGCATGATCATGGTACATATGAAATAGGGGAAATTTTCTTAGTCAAGTTTGAGGTTTGTTCAAGAATAGGGAAATGTGGGTTCAATCAAATAGGGACCGCATAAAAATGAGGTGTACAACATGAGTTCTCCCTTATTTCACCATATCATGAATTTACCTCAAACGTAGAAAGCACTTATATCCAATTGGTGACATTGAGTTATCATGAGTTCATCACTATCAAGAGTACTTTCTTATATCAAATAAGGGGTTTCAATTTAAGATCAAATCTTGGCATTATCGTCTTAATAAACTTCCATCATTTGAAATAAATTTTAGTTTTTCCATGCATGATCTACCCAAAATTGAGGAATCATGTGATTAATAGTCAAGAGAGAAGAATCACATGAAGGGATAAGAAGGCTTACTAATCATATTCTACTTGGGTGGCTTAGGTGGTCCTTAAAGAAGAGATGATAGGATATAAAACTCTCTAAACTTTGAGGGAAGGATGTTAGTCCTCCATGGGTTCATAAGATGTGTTATCCCTTAAACATATATAAAGTCCTATGTGTTTTTCTCGAATGCCATTTGTCATGTAACTATTTGTTACCCTAGTCCACACTCCTAATGGCTACATAGAAAAAGGTGAGTGGACTTGGGCATACATCCGTAGATGGCATAAATATTTTGCACAGGAAGCATATATGCAAAACTATTAACAAAAAGTATAACAAGACATTAAAGCTGGAGATAAGAGATATGTACCCATTTCTATATTCAAGTAACCCATTGGTGTTTCATTTCTAATCGTGGAGCCTTGAGTGTAGTGGATCTTCATTTGGCAACTAAAAAACCAATAAACAAAACATATTAATGCTAATGCATTAAGTATGCTATGAAAAGAGAAAGTAAACATAGGTTATGAGTATATAAATGTTTCATGTCTAGAGACATCATATAAAGCAATGAGTAGAAATAAGGCTATAACACTTAACGATATTGTTTTATACAAAATGTGTTTTAAGTGCATTCCCATTATACTTAGAAACATATTATGCCCATTGACCAGCTTCCTATTGGAAGGGTCTATAAGGGTGCTTAAGATTAGCCAACCCTTTTATCGACATGGTCTACCTTATCTTGACATCTCAAGTAAGGAGCCAAACCTTGTGCCCTTACCCCAAGAATACAGGCAGGTGCACAAGGTTTGTATAATGGACAAGTTCAATTATGTTTGAGGTTTCTTCAACATAATTCAAGAAAAATGAGTGTACTAATCATAGGGGATAAGTATCTCAAACAATTAACTATCTAGCCAATCATTCATGCAAGCATACATACAAACAAGCTAATATCATAGTAGGGTCCAGAGATTGAGTGCACCTTGCATGTAGAGTACACATTATGATCTATTGGTAGATTTTGGAGAAGGTCCAATCCATAGGGGACCTAATATATATAAATACATTAAGGTGGGTCTTAGATCTGTACGTTTTTCTTAGATAAACTTAGATCATGCCGTTTGGATTCTCTCCTAAACCCAAGTATTAAATAGTTCAAGTATAGTTCCATCTTCTCAACCATGCATGCATTGATTCAACATAGTATAAGCATCAACTCTAAAACCTTGGGTCTAGGTGAACCATCCACATTTTGAGTATTGTTACATGTAGACAAACTATGATTTGGATAGAGGGAAAGCATGATATTTGGTTTATTATCATGTTTTAATATTGAAAATCATATTTAAGTCATATTAGATCAATTCCATGCAATGGGGCCATATTTCCAAGTCATATAGGCATTGAGGGCATATGATAGATCATGATGGCTTTTAATGCTACAATTATGATGAGTTTACTAATTTGAACAAGATAGAGCATGGGATTAACATATCAATCATATTTCATCATGTGGACCCAACTAGGTCAACTTAGTCATTTTAATGCACGAACTAGGCAGTAGAGGTATCATGAACCAACCATGGGTTATATTAGCATGAACTCTTAGATAATCATCGAACAAAGCATAAAAAGTTCAATGATTTCAAGGTTACAAAGTTAGATGATATCAAATTAAGATAAGGCACTAGACTCATCAAGTCATAGCAAGTAAGTACATAAAAGGTCAATCTTTTATGTCATGATGTGTAGAGGTTCAATTAAATCAAAGTGGATGAGCTGGGTCATCTAATCACTTTTCAAGTGGGAAAAAGTTACTGATGTGCATATCAATAGGACCGCATAACATTAATAGTACAAGATATGTAAGTTTGCATAAGGTTTGATAATCAAATGAGCATGTAAGGGATTCATAATAAACAATAGATTTATGAGAATAACAAGGAATAGGGGATATCACCATTAGAAAGGTGGCATTTTTTTAATCAAAATTGTATACAATAACATAGTATTTGGTACAAGGATCAAGGAGATAGAGCTACTTAAAGGTTTTACATTTATATCAGATTTTGAAGTGAATTTTACCCCAAAGGCGGCTGAGATTGGGCCAAAATGCTTGTTGGGCTTGCAGCTAAGGCCTAGCAAAGGCTGGACCTGTTGTGCACTGCCCCCAAACTCCCAGGTAGATATTGTCAATGTCTAGAGGCTACCTTCCACCCTTGTAGGTAGTTTCTCACCGCTATGGGTTCAAGCCTTGCAAGGGTGGCTGGATGCATGTTCTGGGTTGTTGGATCCATGTCCTTCTCAGGGAGACCCAAACGATCAATGGTCTATGGTTTTCCCCCTTCCTCCCACATTCCTGCTCACACAGCTTTTGCTCCGCAGCGGTTTGGTCACCAGAGTGTTGGGCCAGGTGAGCCTCCGACCCTCAAATCGACTCACAAAGAAGTTGGCCATGTCCAATTTGCTCCATTGAAGACAGTGGTTGCATCCTGTGAAGCTAAGGAGGGTTAGGGCAAGAAGCCCCTAAGAAGGTTTTGTGACGGTGCCACCATGGCAAGAGGTGAAACAAGAAGGGAAAAAGTCCAGTAGGAATGTGTGAAATCACCAATTAATAGAGGGTAAACAAAGAAGGTAGGGAAAGGAAGTGGATGAGGGTGCCAAGCACATAGAAAAGGGTTGGAATGATGGGCAGTGGGTGGAACAAAGTGGGGTTTAGGAGAGCTAGCTCCATTGGCTCTGATCTCTTGTATGCAGGTAGGGGATAACCCCCAACCATTTGACTGAGGGTTGATCCATGGCATCAGAAACCAACGATCAAGATCTATTGAAACAAACATAAGGATGGATCGTTGACATGGCTAAGTAAAGGGGAAAGAAATTGGGTCGTGCACCCAATTTTGGCCCACTAAAGCTAGGGATGAAACAAAATCAACGTTAAAACATGATTCAATTGAGGAATTTCAAATGGCCATAACTCAAGCTTTGATGACCTGATTGAGGTGATTTTGAACCGTTGGATTCATAATTGAATTCTCTACATTTGATAGAAAAGGGATTTTATTGAATGATTTCAATTTTGATTACAAGTTGATTACACATAATAAGCCCAACACTTAGATCAAAACTCAAACTAGAGGCATATATAGTACAAAGTGATCTTTAGTCAAATCCACTTCATCAATTGAAAATAAAGAGACTCAAACTCATGAAATTGAGGGTGAGGACGGTTATTGAGTACATTAGAGCATCTAATGAGTTAGGATGCACATAATTTGAATGAGAGAGAAAATCTAGGTCATTACACGATCACCCCACATCTCAGCCTCATCCATCGAAGGTTGAGGACAAGCATACAACCATAAAATTCATGATCTAATTCCTAGATTGACATCAACTACAAGAAAATATGTGGAATCAAACTGAAGCACAATAACCACTAGATTTGAGATCCATGGTCAATATTGTTCCATACATCCCATCCATATAGTAAAAGTGCACGTGACACATCATTGATATTTGAATCAGCCCAAAAAAATTCATTAAACTTGGTCCAAAAATCATGAAAATACTAATTATTTAGCCATATTCAAACCTATATATCCATATAGGAACATCAAATATTATGAAATTTTAACCATCATTTTATTATAACGGATGTTTCATTCTTTTCAAATTTTATGCCAAATTCAACTATTTGACCTGTCAAAAAAAACCTCAAAAGGGCATAAATTAAAACGGATGTTTCATTGTGTTCAAATTTTATGCCAAATTCAACTATTTGACCTGTCAAAAAAACCTCAAAAGGGCATAAATTGGTATCTGAAATGATATCAACATCAATTAGCATCCATGTTGAATCAAAATACTTGGAACTCTTAATATAACCCTAACACAATCACTCATTTATTTCACTAGATATTAAAAGACCCAAAAGTTCACTCTATCAAATTACACAATAAAGAAATTTGTATCAAGGGAACTAAAAGGAAGATCTTTGACCACATTATTTTTATTAGTAGAATGTGGTGACTTACACATCTCATAGCTCAAGCTACTCAATCAAAATCAAGATTCCAGGGGGGTCATGACTAGTATATGATGTTAGAGCCTTGATAAGATTTTTGTGAGCTCAAAGAGCTAAAGTACATGCTATAGGTGGTTCGGAGCCTCAAAATATCCTTCCTCCATTATTATCCATAGGACTCCATAATAACAAAAAGTAGTATAGAGTGGAATGTCTCTAAGTTTTACAACTCTCACTGTAAGCAACAAACAAAGCTACCAAACTGACGAATGAATATGTAGTCATATTCAACAACAATTTCAAGAAAAAATACAATGGATACCACCATATGGCAACAAGTAGACTACCTCATGCTAAGCCAACTCAAAATCCTAGATAGGTAGAAGATGACTCCTATAAGATAGTTGGTACTTTATATGGGATTTATAAGGTTGTGACCATCCATCTGGACCTCCTATGCCACCACATGGAAAATGGGTTTGAGGACTGGCCTCCACATGGAAGTAGTTGAGAAGGATGAGTGGGAACAACTTCTAGAAACTTCACCAATGTTTAAAGGGGTTTCATATTAACTCCAAGAATGAATATAGCATGATTGGATTTTGAAGGTCTGTTTGAGGTTTCAAAAGAGTTAGGTTCATTGGGAGCATTAGGTGAACAAAAACTAGGTCAAACCAGGATCATCAATATTGTGAGATTGGGAGGAATATAACGGACTCATTATACCATGGTATTATATGTTATCAAGAGATAGGAATAGAGTGAGCGAGTGAGTAGTGACTTTTTAGTATTGATTCTAGAAAATCATTGACCATGTTGGAGGGAATGAGAATGACATCCTCTAATTGATCTATCAAACATAGAGCCACATTGTACTAGTTTGATCAAAAGGTCATCACTATTAATCAAATAATGGATCGTGTACCATAGTAACTTAGTCATAAAAATCACATAATCTAGGTAGAGAGTCATTAATTGATTGTATCTAGGAGATATATAGATTGATTGACCATATTATATGCTCAATTCAACCACTTTTATTTGACATATGTAGGGTTGTCAAAATATGATGGAATCTTGTGAATTCAGTAATCTGAGTAAGAGTAACTCGAATTTGTACTTAATTCTTTTAGTTACATTATATTCATAATTATATACTTAGGTTAGTTAATGTAAGGGTATCTCTAGAAAAGAACTTACACTAACAACATTTAAAATATACTCTATTATCTCATTAACTTCTCATATAGTATAAAGGGTGATTAAAAGTATAACTTGTGGGTCAAATTACTTTTTAAACTATTACTAGTAACTAATTACATTTAGACAGTGCCACATATCCTCTGGTGTATCATTAATGTCATCCAACTATGTGATAAGATATGCAATGTTATATGAATCTTTTGGTTCATGTGGCCATAAATATGGACCAACATAGGTAAGCTTCTGCATTACGCTTGGGTTCGAAATTGTTTTTAATGCTCTTGTCTCATCATGGGAATGTTCTATAGTACTATAATGTTTGGTATAACAACCCTCTTTAGAGTTATCTTGATAAAATTGTGCAACTTCCTCCAACAATGTTGGTAATAAATCCACTTTGGCAACAAGAACATGAGTATGATATGACAAATCTAGTGTGAATATGGAAAAGTCAACATGAAAGTAGTATAAATATTTTCCATACCTCACAAAAATAATATAATATTGTGCTAGGTAATCAAAACATGAGAGGTGAGGGGGAAATGGCTCCTCTAAGTACTTATCATTATAAACTTGGTGAAGAGAAATTCATGTCACCAAAACAATGATTATGATGTGAGTATTACTTTTAGGTGAATTTATTTTAATTTTTCTATTATTATAGGACCTATATGATTGGCACAATGAAATCCTAGGTAAAGCACAAAAAGTTTTTAAGTGGAAAATACCATTAATTATCATATCATGCTTATATGATGTTGTCTAGAACCTTTTGGAAAAATCAAACATTGGATCAATAATCTAGTTGTGACTTTCTCCCCACCCCATTAATTTTTCACATGTTTTGATGGGGTTTGAAAAGATCATCATTTTTTTCTACCAAGTGACTATGCAAGTATTTTAATACAATAATACAATTAGTTTGTTGGACGTTTGTACGTGGGTGTTTCCAGAGATTATGAACTAAATGCAAATTTCACATCATGTTATACATTTCTTAAGTAAAACGTTTGTGCTATAATGACAGTGTGTTTTTCCTAAATTTGTAAATATAAATCCAATAACATCATAAAGATCTATTAGTATCATGATGTAGATGAAAGCATATCTATTTTTACGGACCTTCCTTTACAACATCCTGTCATGAAAACTTTATTTGTGCATATGTGATTAGTTGTAGTTTGAATTATGATAGATGGGTCCTTCAATGCCACTTTTCTCTATGCATCACCCAAATGGGCCAAAATGTTAACATATTCATATGAATCCCCATCCCCATACTCCTTCCAACCATATTACTCATAATGTAGGTCCTTAGACAATTGATGTAGTAAGTCATCAAAAGTGACTAAAGTTGTCTATATGGCTATTAGAGTATTGATCCCCACTACCTAGATGGCATGGCTTCCTTAGAGTATTTGGTTGTTGAACTTGGTTCAGTGCATGTGATGGAGATGCTTCTTATCTATTTGATGTGGCATTCCTCCTTTCTCAAGATTGGGGAGGAGGTGTTTGTGTTTATTGTGCATCAATATCATTGAGAATTTCTTTAGGATTTTCATCAAAAGGGTCATGTAACATCCCTAGATTATTAATGACTTGATCAGTTGTATGGTGTCAAAATCGAAACCTTCAGTTGAGTGAGAATCCCAATATTTAATACCCCCACACTAGGAAAATAAGGAAGAAATAAAATGATCATAGAAGGAACTAAAGTTGTAGATGCACATGAACAATAAAGCATTCCATAAAAACAAAGATCACCATTTATGTATTACAAATTGATAGTTTACAATGTGCACTTTTGGAACCCTAAAATGTCCAATGACACAAGTGAAGTCATACATGTTGAGTTTTGAGAATCCCAAGTGTTTTAGTAAAGTTGGAGTGTTGATTAAAGTTTGTATAATGATTTGGATCTATAAGTTATGCCTAATTGAGGAATTTAATTGAATGGTCTAACAATTGAGTTTTGGCACCAAATTCGTGTACAAGGTACCTTAAATAGTCAGGAAGCTATGGTTAAAATTGGGTGACAATTGGCTGTTCCTGGAGGAAGTTAATTAGGTTTGAAATGGGTGAAATAATGTGCCTTTTTGGTGTTTATTAGACCTAAGTTTGGTTGCCACACTTCCCTGGCTTGAGGAGTCGTGGATTGCTGACGTACACCCTGTCCTGACCATTAGATGGGTCAGATCTAATGGCTAAAAGGGTGTCTCCAAGAGCAGTTAGACATGGAAACGTGGGTGTGAAGAACTGGAAACTGGGATCGCGAATTGTGATGGATCGTGGCTCTTTTGTAGCTCTGAAGTTGACAGTTGCCTTCGGTACAAGGAGAGAAGTCGGATGACCCCTCATCTGAAGCAAATCACCACCAGACCAGAGAGTTTCAGGTCCCGCTCCTCCCCACCTCTTCACTGCCTTCTGTAGGTGACTCACGAGGATGAAGACGGAACTAGAGAGTAGATTAGAGGGCATCTTCGAGAAAGATGAAGAAAGGAAATGAAGATCTAGGCTTGGGGAGTTGATTGGACAAGTTTCGGTGCTGTCTGATGGCTTCTTCGAGTGTCGCTCAAGCCAAGGGTGGCAGGAGACCAGCTAGGAGTTGGGGTGCCGATTCAGGTCTCTACAACACAATCCAAGGGTCGTTCCAGGACTTTGAAGATCTGAAGAAGCTTCCCAGTGCCTCACCCATGAGATTCGAGGTGTGGAAGTCTCTTTCCCCTTCCCCCTCCATTACGGCAGCGGCCATGGCCGAGGAGCTTGTGGCCATGGAGCTTACGGGTAGTCGGCGAACAGTTTTGCAGCCGTGGAGGTCCGGAATAGGTATCTGAACCTGGAGGAACCAAGACCCTTGATGAAGAAGGGGGAGGTGGGAACCTATCACTCATCGGAACAGAGCAACGGCGGCCCTCATGCTCGCCCAGAATAGAGCTTCCCTCAAGCCGATGCTAGGCGGAGACCCCGATTGTACGATGCTAAGAAAGAAAGAAGGAGAGGAGAGAGGGTGAATCAGGTCTAGAACCTAGCCCAAACCAAGTGAACCAGAGCGGCTCAACTAGAGAACTGGCCACAGCAAGCAAAGGAGCTGCGCCAGACCTAGAGCCACGTGGCGGGCTCCCATTGGCCGAATAAGGTAATATTCCCTGAAATATGCAGTTCTTCATTAAATCATAGAAAATAGCTCCGATGTCTGAAAAATACAAATAATATACCGAAATTCTCAAAAAAATGCATAGAACCAGATGGAACAATAATATCATGCTTTTGATGCATTAATATTAGTGATAATATGTAAGATGTGAAATGCTCATAGGATGGATAATAAATATCAGACATCGACCAAAAATTATGAGAAAATACCAGTAAGTGACAAATCATATATGTAATCCATCTGATGTTAGTAATCATGATGTTGATACACGAAATCATGTAATTTACTCCATATGGCTAATTAGGGCTTTTAACCTTAAATAAAATGCAATAAATGCACACATGCTCAATAAATGATGAAATTCACAGAGTAAGATCATATCAGTATATGGAACTTAAATTTTAATTATGAGATCATAATGATGAACAGAATCCATGTTATATGAAGATGAATCTTAATACATGTTATAAAACCCTAATCTAGGTTAATGATGTAACCTAGGGTTAATATGTGCACAAAAAGGATATGGAACCTAATGTTCAGATGATGAACTTTGATAATGAGATGTAATATGGAAAATGACATCAGTGAGATAATCTTAAGATAAGAATACAAGTAATGATACACATATCCTAATGAACTAAGAGAAACTCTAATGAACATGATTAGGGTTAAGATGAGATGTAAGATGATGAGAATCTGATGATACTATATAATCTTGTCTTGATCAAGTTTAACAAAGATATAGTTGACATCAGGAATATGTGATTAGGATGTCTCTTTGGAAGGTATGCCATTACCTCCTACTTGGCTTATTATACAATATGCTTGTGTTATATGTAAAGTAAAATACTTGGCATATGATATTGGATGAAATGATTGTTCTTGTATGATATGTTGCATGATTTTCCATACTTATTGTTATGAACACGTGAAACATATAATATATGTTCCATTATATGAAAGCACTATATCTCTTTGGTAAGCATAGTGCTAGTGAGTGATCTATCTCTTTGGTAAGAAGATCACATGTACAATGATCTATCTCTTTGGTAAGCAGATCATGAGGCATGGATGCATCTATCCCATTGGTAGGCAGATGCACAAGCATATAATGGAAAATGAGCTTAAAATATGTGTTCTCTTTTGTTAATGAATATCTTTGTGCAAGTATATGTTTTTCTTATATTTGTTTAATGCTGCAAAGTATTAGTTTTATCTTATTGCCAAGATATGATGAGAGGTATATAAAAGACACGTAGGCATACTCAGTACAATATTCTTGAATATTGTGCTGATGTGTACCGCATGTCATCTTTTGTTTAGGTTGTTGTTATGCTCTTGGAGATCCAGGATAGTTGAGAGTTGTGTAGAGAGCTGATGTACATGTGGACCTGTTGTCTTAAGATCTTGTAGTTTAGTTGTAGTACATGTATATGTATAAGTTTGCTATTCAATATGTAATATCAAATGTTGTAACAATTCATGTTGTAATTATATGTTGAATGGTGAGCATGTGTTGTGGTTTGTTTATTGTTCATGTATATGTGCTACTGATTGTTTCCTTTTGACTTCCTCAGATTTTCTTCTTCTTAGCCTTGTGTGGGATGTTTAAATTGGGATTCTCACTGAGGTGAGGGTTTCAATTTGGATGTCGCACATCAGATTAAGTTTTAGAAAATCTGGGGATGTCACAATGTGATGGAGATGCTTCTTATCTATTTGATGTGGCATTCCTCCTTTCTCAAGATTGGGGAGGAGGTGTTTGTGTTTATTGTGCATCAATATCATTGAGAATTTCTTTAGGATTTTCGTCAAAAGGGTCATGTAACATCCCTAGATTATTAATGACTTGATCAGTTGTATGGTGTCGAAATCAAAACCTTCAGTTGAGTGAGAATCCCAATATTTAATACCCCCACACTAGGCAAATAAGGAAGAAATAAAACGATCATAGAAGGAACTAAAGTTGTAGATGCACATGAACAATACAGCATTCCATAAAAACAAAGATCACCATTTAAGTATTACAAATTGATAGTTTACATTGATTGCTAAGATTTTACATAAGCATATATTAGAACTATACATTTGATAAAGATACACCTATAAACCTACTTCACAAGACTCTATTAATATATGAAGAGCCATCATGATCATGTAGCACAATCAACTAAAATCATAAAAAGTGGCACATGTCAGCACAAGTGTGATGAACATGCATTGAGAAAAATTGTAAATGTTAATATGAAATACAACTTGGCACAAAATTTATAACATAATTATTATTTAACAAGGATATTTATTTACAAAAATAGAATAAATATATTAATCACATGTCCATTATACATCTATGAACTGACAACTGAAATTTGAATGCATTTTAAGGCCTTCTGATCAACTACCAATGATTGGGTAATCTTGCAATGTGATCAAACTACCAAGAAGTTGAGATCACTTTCCAACACTAGTCTACCAAAGATTTGTACTATTTCAATATAATGGAATAGACATATCCACTTGATGTCCTCAATAATATTTATACATAAAATTTAAAAAAATGAAATACAAGAGCACTTTATTCATCCAATGTCAAATGCCAAATTTTTTTGTACAAAAATACTAAAATTGTACCATATAGTAGGAAAAGTAAGAGGTAAAGTGTACCTTGCATCTGAAAACCCTATCCATCAAATTTTCTGAGGTAAACTACAACCTTGGATAAGACCGTAAAAATACAAGATCTCGTATGCCATGCATTATATTCTTTCATTGATCATATTGATGTCCATTTTTATTGTTCAGATTCATTATTATATATCTTCACTTGTCTTTTTATCTTGGACTTAGATTATTTATCCTATATTCTATACTGACCTAAACTATCTAAACATGGGGTTCATATCCTTAATTATTATAGGCATTAACCCTACTATTAGATGAATAAATATATATATAGGGTTTCCTACCATGTATTTTTACTCATCATCATATTAACAATATTTGTGTGTGTTTTAGTGATGATAGATATGCAAATTGTTTCCATATACTAAATGGAAGACATTATAAATATTACAAATATTTATTGATCAATATTGTATTTTTTTATATAAATTAGGATTTTATTCTTGATTATTTACATATATAAATGATATATTTTTGTAAAAAACATCATCAAATTCACTCATAAAATTTTGTCAGCATAATTTAGGGTATGATGGCCTGCTATCATAGGTTTTTGAGATCACAGATAATTTATTATACATGAAAATATAATTTTACATTATAATACAAATTTGGGTATTAAAATAGTTATTAGATTATTATTTTTTGGAAAATTTATGGTAAATTTATTAGATTATTGTGTACTATTCTACAAAGATTTTGAACATTTTGATGTCTTATTTGTATTTTCTCAAACTAGCAGACTAAGTAATGTGAATTGTGTAAGATCTAGTATTTTGAGAGACATTCACTTACTTGTGATTCACCTCATACGCCAAGTTATTTTGTGTATTTCCTGCATGCGCACCACATCAACTTAATGACTATGTGGATCTTTCCTTATTTGCCTGGGTGGCCCGTTTGGTTCATTGGCTGGCTGACTTGAGGTTGAGACCGGTCTTCCATACTTTTCTCTTTCTCTTATCTATTACATGATTGATTGTTCTTTGACTGCTACTTTTGTGTCACTATTTCTCCATAATAGGGCCATTGCCATTTTTCTCTTCTCCAATGTGTGATAGGTCATGTCTAAAGTCTTCTTCCTAAATTAGATGCTTCAACGAGCCTTTATATAACTGTTTGATGGTCCTCAGCTCAATGAGTGTGATGTTGTGACTCTAGAATTTAATATATTGAAATACACCACCTCAAATATATGTTGCAATTGACTCAAAAGAGGCAACGTTTCTTAGATCAATAGAACTCCAAGGAAATCAGTCATTGGGATTAAAAAAGCATTGACTCACCATAAACCTCCATTTCTTGCGAGGAAGAGTCCACAATGGTTGTCAAGCTTTCGATCTCCTCTCTAGTAGTGATGGGAATCCCTTCCTCTCTAGTTTTTCTTCCTTTACCTCCATTTATTTCCTTCTACCTTTGTTTCCATCACTATCCTTCTCCATCTTCTTACTATGTGCAATAATGTAGATGAGGAAGGTAACACTACTGGTTGTCGATCTATTCTTCACCTAAACACACCATATGAGGGGGCACTGAATGGCCTCATGGAGGCAAAACTAACTTCTTTCTCTACTTTTTTCCTTTACCCATGACCTGGGTGATTCGGTGTCACAAGTGTATCACATGTGACATGTGTTAGCCCCAAAATCACTAAAAGTTGAATACATTGGGTTTCCCCTTGGATCCACCATCAACAGTCTAGATCAAACCCTACTATAGAAAAATCCTTGGGACTAGATCACTACCAGGGTGTGTGACATGTCATTGATCTTCAACTTTGTCTATAATTATATAAACCCCGATCTTCCGTACATGCACGTAACTTGATAACATACCAAAACTCATAACTTCTGGTAGGATTATCAAGATGTTACCAAAATTTCTTTGGTTCCTAAACACATAATACACCTTCCATTTTTTTATTCCAAAACTTCATGATTTGACTAGAAAGTAAATTATCTTAAATATGCATAATTTTAGGGGTCTTAACTGATAATATGAGACTCAAAACATCTTCAGGATTTAGAAAATTTAAGGAGATACTTTTGTATTATAAAACACACTTCAAGGACAATTATAAGAGTATTATTATCTATAAGAACCTCTAGTTACTTATATAAACTCATAATCACATAACACTAAGCATGATGATGTCATTACTAAAGATACGAATACATTTTGAAAGTAATCTTCACTCTAAATCCATGAATTTGATTATCCAATTGGGTTCCGAGAACCCTAGAATCTAACTCCATCACATCCTACACACAATAAAATAAATTGTGTCCTTGGAATTGAGCCACTATTTGGTTCATCACATCCTAAAGACCTTAATAAAACAAGTCCTAAAAATTCACCCTTCACTTCCTTCAAAGGAAAAACCAATAGGTAGTCATTGACTTGCATGGTATCAGACAAGGGAAACATATCAAAATACACAAAATTGAAATATGTTTGAAGTAATCCAAAGAGACTTTCAACATATCGAGTGAAGTACCCACCTTATAAGGTTGAAATAGGGGTTATGTAAAAGCGCCTTTCAAATTTAGGATTGTATGTTTGTATTACCGTTGAGGATTCCAACATATACATTTAAAACTTTTAAAAGGAGTTAATTATTTAATTCTTAATATATCCACCCATATCATATTAAGGTGTGATCATCATTATATTTTTCTCATTGTTAATACATATTCATCATCTTTATTAAGAAAAAAATCAACACATCAATTTTTATAAACCATTGTAGCAAAATCTTCCTTGCCTATGTGTTGAATATTTTTGAATTATGTGTGCCCTTTCAAAGTTGAATTTTAGGAGGGCATCAAAGTATACCCATTGTTCAAATTAGTCTGAACCTTCATTAATGATTTCATCACAAGATTAAACAAAAATGAGAGAATCTAAAAACATTCGTTAGGTTTTGCATTATGTCATATTCACATATCATAATGCAAGATTAGATTATGAATATATATATATATATATATATATATATATATATATATATATATATATATATATATATTGATGTATATGTATATATATGTATATATATATATATATCATTGGTGTTGTAAACAAGCATTAAATGGCTTCTCATGAAACATACATCATTTTTTGTCCAGTCCACCTAAGGTTCTCCTAACCTTATCCTTTGGGTAGTGTCGCGCTTAGTATCTATGGGATAATTCAACACGATGATTATTTTATATGTGTAAATTTTAACTTCCCTCATTGGTTTAGGATTTTTTGTCTACCTCACTGGAATTGATATTAGTTTCTCAATATTTGGCCACTCAAGCACAAGTTAAACCAAAACATGATATGATATTTCTTCACAAGTTATCAACCCTTGAGATCAACTAACCCAATTTCTTTATTTCATATACAATGACTAGATTTCTAAGAGGAACCGCCAACCTGAGCATGAGTCTTCATAATATAGCAAAATGTAAAACGTTATGTAGGTTCTCCTTCACCAAGATGAGAGGTACTAATATTCATATCCATGTGGGAATAAGAAGCCTCTCCATCTCTATTGTTTTGTTTTTTCTATTATATCTAGGGTTCAACAAAATAATAAAATCATGCATTAAATGACTCAAACCATTTATCTAATTGTAGTCTAGTTTAGGACACATCATATCAATAATTTCTCATAATTTTCATATCCTGGAGGATAAGTTATCAGACATCCTCCCTATGGGTCTCACACTATCTAGAGTTAACCTCATAACTAGTGTTAACACTAGAGGTCCTTCTTTTTTAAGTTGATCGGGGCTCATGCTTATTCACATCCTTATCTTAACTTAGCATCTGAATTTTGAAAAGCCTACGTACTTAAATCATCAAAACCAATCTCAAATACTAAAACTAAAATATAATACCCAAAAAATAGATGATATAAAAAACTTATATCATCCTATTAAACTTAGACCATTTAATTCACACTTATTTCTTCTATACTATATACCACACAATCAGGTAAGCCTATAGACATCTAATCTAGAATTAGTCTCTCTTCTAGTCTGATGTCACTCCTTCATTGAGGTTGTATGACAAACTCCTACTCTCATGTGCATGAAGACACAACTTCTTCTTTACTTATATATGTTGTGAACTATTATATAGTTCTTTTTGAGAAAATCATGTGTTAGAGAAAAATTTTGAGCCTTCAGATGATTACAAAAAAATTGAATAAGCAAACTGAGTATGCCAAACATAATAGAGATTTGAGTCCCATGCCACCTAGTTAAAAGGGTGAAACAAGGTGTAGAATAGTGTAGATACCATGAACACACATGCAACATATGTCTAGGGTTTCTATTCCCTCTATGCACATCATCTCCAAATGTAATGTACCATACCACCATATGTTAAGGGATGTTTAACACGTCATAACCTATCCCACAACAATCACCCCTTTATACCTATTTCTCTGACATTTAGGTATACCCTACAAGCTATGTCAAATCTAGCATATAAAAGATGACTAATATAACCCTAATTATTTTAAGTTCATGGTTTTATTTAGTTTGAGAAGCATACTGAAAACATGTCATGATTTTCTTTTGTTCATGATCTAATACCATTTGTAACATCCCCAAATTTTCAAATACTTAACCACTTGTGGGACATCCAAATTTAATAACTCACCTACGTTTGAGTCACAATTTTAAGGACGCACATTTGGCTAAGAATAAGAAAAATCAAAAAAAGTTAAAAGGGATGAAGTAATAAATGAACATGAACTATAAAACTAGCCAAAAAAAACTCACCATTAAACATATAATTACCAAATGAAATATTACAAATTGAGATTACACATTGAGTAAAAATATTGATGCATATGCACATAATACAACCACATAAGATTTTTATAAAATAGGTCATCTTATACACCTGATCGTCACACAACTCCCATCATATATCAAGCACCATCATGAACATATGGCACTAACACCTAAAATAATTCTATTCTTGAATATTTAGACATTCTCCACTCCATCAAACTGAAATTTCTTGTCAACATTATGTGTGATTAATTGCACAACAAATTCACTAGGGCGAGAGATCCCTAGACTTTAACCCAGATGACTGTAATTAATCCACCTACAAGCGAACATATCAAAATTAGTATATACAGGGCCTAACTTATAGGATCATGTGTAACTCAAACTTATCATTTTAAATAATGTTTAGAATTTCTTTTGATTGAGCGACTATAGCTAGGAACAAAATAAAATATTGCAATGGGAATATGAATTAAAACTGCAATCGAATCAATCTACAAAAGCATATTGGGGATCTAGAGTTCACACCCATAAAACTTGTGTAGAGATATAGATTGACAAAACCTATTTGAATCAAGCAAGTTAGATTAGGATTAATGAAAAATGTTCTTTCGAGACGCATCTCATAAGATCAAGATATTTGCAAACCTATTGATCTCAGTGTTTGCATATTCTTGCCCAATCATCCAAATAGAGCTCCTTATGAGATCTCATTTGGAACTCTATTTGTCTATTTGGTTGTTCTAAACCTTTAGGGTATGAGTTTTCTTCACCCAAGGTTAATAAGGGGTAGTACAAAGATCAAGTGATAAAACACATGTGAAAAACAAATAGAAAATCATCTAACAGGAAAGATCATAGAGTTAACTACTCTTTCATTATAAAATATGATACAAGTGTAGAAGAAAGGAGAAGAAGACTCATAAGGATAGGTATAAGAAAAGAGAATCCAATAATAGACTCTGATCTAGTAGTATAATAGAATGATTATTCCTCTTTGATCTTTGTTCCTTACAAGAAAATCACTAAGAAGTAGAGGGCAAAGTAGAATGATTATATAAGAAATATTAGATGTTCTTTGTGCTTGGACTCCCCCTCATTTTATGGGGTTGAATGATGTCTTGCCTTGGTAGATCTTCAATTGCTTCCTTGATAGATTTTTGCTTGGTCAAAGGGTAGTGCTTTAATTCAATTCGTTCCTCCACACAAAAGCACAAAGCCATTGGCCAACTTTCCTTTGTAACTTGTCAAGGGAGTATCTTTGAAAACATTGATTACTTGCCCCAAATAGAGAAATTTATTGGACTTCCTTTATTAATATTTTTACCATTCAAATTTTTCGACCCTCTTTGTTATAGATTTCTACTATAGGATAGTCGACCAAATGAAATTTTGGTTGACCAACTGGCCAAGCCACTCAAAAAAATGTTTTTCCTATAGAAAACAAAATTCCATTTCCAAACCATATTTGAACATTAAATTCTTCTTTGGGTTGTAAGAGAGATGGTTATTTTTGTGTGAAATATATCAGGCACTGCAAAACAATCTACGTGCATGTTGATTGGATGGAGGGCCAGTAGACCGACTAGACAAGCCACCTGAAAAATATATTTTTCTTACAAAAGATTGAATTCCCATTGCAGCTCATTTTCAATCATTAAATTCTACATTTGAATGTAGAATTTATGACTATTTTGGTGTGGTGTATTTATATCAGACACTACAAGAAGTTGTACAAACATCTTCTTAGAGTTTTTTGGGAAATCTTGATCTTTTGAGTGATTGGGTCATTTGTCTACAATATCTAATAAACTATAATAAAAGCTTTGATTAAAGATAGAAAAGATAAACTATGACAATTAATTCTAAAACTAGGGAAATAATCAACAAAACATTCCTAAAAAGATATATAAAAGATGCAAATTAGAAGGATAAATATACATTTATTAAGACCAACATGTGAAACTTAAAGATCGTGTATAAATTATCTTTCAAATATGACTACAAGTAGGTACTTTAGAATTGTCCTATTGTATAGAATTGATATAATTCAACTCTATGATAATATATGTCATGTTATATTCAATGTGTTGGTGTTTATGGATACAAATATGGACATGTAGGAAATCGAGATGACAGATAAGGAAGTGAAAAAAAATAAAGCTTGATTCCCTAACTAGAAGGATCATGTCAACTGTAATGTATCTAGGAAGGAAGGTTTGTAAGTTATACTTGGTCCAGGAGAAAGTCTATGGATAGTTCCTTATAGTAGTGTGTCTCTTTCTTCAAGCAACAACATGCTTATTCAAGCGACACTCGAGCAGTCGTCAGCAGTGGCCTCCTGCTGCAACACCATGGATGGAGGTTGATGATGTCCTCCTAACAAAATGATATAGCCTCCCACCTCTATATTGGTCTATGCAAACCATAGAGAACTCCATGTTGCTCTATAAGAGCCAATGGGAAGGAGTTGTCCCTTCGAACGTCAACCTACTAGGATTAATTCACTCTCCCACAATGGTCTCCCCCTCGATGTTCCTCGCTTTGACGGGTAGAGCTTTCTTAGGCTCTCTATTGGTTACTACAACTAGAGAGGACAACAATTGTCAGAGCTTATTGTTGTGTCTAGGAAGCTTCCATTACCTCTCTATTTATAAGAGAGGTTAGGGTTAAGGTTCCAGTCGATTTGGGAGTCAAAGAGACTAAATTCACAATTTTTTTGGAAATTACGAATGGTGAACTGGTCAGTTCACATGCTCAACAAGTCGGTTCTCATTATCAACCAGTCGATTCATGCATGAACCATTCGTCTCATGCTATAAATCGGTCAGTTCGTGAAGTTTCTTGTTCTGAATCACATTGGTATTCAATGCATAATTAGTGCAAAACATGACGTCGGCATCAATCCTTGATCCAATCGAATTGACCATTGAACTAGGTGGTTCATCATATGAACTGATTGGTTGGGACCATGAATCAGTTGTTTCATGCCCTGGATCAACAATTGATCATCCAATGTTGATTCCAACTGACCTAACACTCCAACGAGTCATTTCAACACTTGAACCAGTCAGTTCAGAGTCTAGTCAGTAAATTTTGAACCTCAGTTATTTAATTGAATACCTAAGCATTTTAGTAATAAAAAAACATCATTCATGAATGACCTCCTTTTATAAGTGCATCATATGTGTGTGACCCTATAGGTCCCAAATTATGTTGGCAGTGAATGTCCATAACTAACTTATGACATCACAAGCAATGAGAAGTATCTAGCAACACTTCATTGCTACCCAAGTAATTTAGAAATTTGGAGAAAAACTTCAACCTATAATCCATGATTATTATTACCATGATCGTATAGTTTCTTTGTCTATGATATCTAGATTGAGCTCGAGGCATGGAATCATCGTCATCTCAACGTTCAATCCATGTTCCTTGAACTAGAGTAGATTGTCTTAGATGCATGTGAATTCACATATCACATATTGAATCATATGAGTATGTCCATACATTTCTCATTCTCGCTTATCAAGAGGCATGGATATCAATGTCACATAGGAGGGACAAATCCCATCTACATACTATACTCAGTCCCCATGTATCACAGAGTACCTGAGCATCACCTTTATGGAAACCCTTATTCATGTCATAGTTCAACCATTGATCAGCCAATGTTGATTCCAATTGACCTAACACTCCAACCGGTCATTTTAGAGTCTAGTCAGTCATTTTTAAATCTCAGTTGTTTAGTTGAATACCTAAGAACTTTAGTAATCAACTTAAACATCATTCATGAATAAAATCCTACTCCAAGTGTATCATATGTGTGTGACCTTATAGGTCCCAAATTATGTTGGTGGTGAATGTCCATAACTAACTTATGACATCACAAGCAATGAGCAGTATATAGAAACACATCATTACTACCCAAGTAATTTGTAAAGTTGGAGAATAACTTTAACCTACAATATGTGATCAGTGTTATTGTGATCGTATAGTTCCTTTGTCTATGATATTCAGATTGAACTTGAGGCATGGAATCGTCACACTCTCAACATTCAATCCATGTTCTTAAACTAGAGAAGATTGTCTGAGATCCATGTGAGTTCACATATCACATATTGAATCACATGAGTATGTCCATACATTTCTCAGTCTCTCTTATCAAGAGGCCTGGTGTCAATCTCCTATAGGAGGGACAAATCCCATATATCTACATCACTCACACTCAATCCCCATGTGTCACGGAGTATCCGAGCATCACCTTTATGGCAACCTTTATACAAGGCCACGTTAGATGATGTCAAAGTACAAAAAACAACACATGATGAGTTTAGTGACTTCAGGTCTAAGAACCATAATCACCACTATCACGATGAGAGCTAATTAATATTGTCATTCAATGGCCTCCTTATATCACTCTCAAGGTGGGTCTATCTGATACAATGTTCTCTACCATGTACCTAGGTGCTTGGCTTGAAATCATGTATCATCACTAATGAGACTTTGTCATTAGTCAACACACACACTAGTCTTATGTATTTTTGTTGTCTATTTTTCTTCCACAGTCATATCTGACTACAGACATAACAAGAATGTATGTACTCTTATCATACATATGATATTATTGTTCAGGTCCTCAACCTAAAGACATATCTCATCATGTAACATCATTATTTATACATCTACTATGTATGTATCATATATATCATGATTGAGACAAACATTATAAATAGAATTACATTTATCATTATCAAATCAGATATCTAATGCCCCATTACAATCATCATATGATTGGCTCTCTGGGCATACATACCAACAGGACCAACATAGGTACACCTACAAATTAGGTATTGCTTCTCATTTTTGTTTATTGTCTCAACTCATCCATGGAGTATTCCTAATAACTATAAGGATCCTCTCTAGAGTTCAGTTTCTCCAGTTGGGAAATTTCCCTCATCAATGTTTTGTTTACACCCATTTTGGCAATAAGAACGTGAGTATGATATGACAATTTAGGTATGAATATGGGAGAATCTATATGTAAGTTCTATAAATACTTTTCATCCCTCAAAAAGTTAATATCAGATCATATCATACAAATAGAATAGGTTAGGGGACATTGGATCCTATCAGTAACTAAGGTCATACCCCAAGGGAAGAGCAATGAAGGTCACTAAAGAAACAACTATGATGTGAGTATCACTTTTATTAGACTATTTTTAAGTGTTATATTGTAACAAACGCCATACTAATTGGCACAACCAAACTATAGAAAAAGAAGAAAATGTACTTTCACAACAAACTTGATTATTGGAACTTTGAAACTTTGTGTTTGCGAAAACCTTTAGGACATTAAAAGTTGGATCGATATTTCTTTTGTGACTTCCTTTTTCTCCATTAGCATTTACAAAATTTTTTAAAAGGGAAGAAAGAATCAACATTCTATAATATCAAGCCACTAAAAAAGTTTGGACACAAACATTATTGCGGAAAAAAAGCATTTAGCTTGATACTTTTAGGATGTGGGTGTTTGCAAAGATTATGAACTGAATGCCAATTTTGACAACTTGTTGAACTTTCTTAAATGTACAAAATGAAACTAGTTTTGAGTTGAGTATTCATCATTTGTTCCTAATGATAGTAGATTTCAGTCAAATTTTATGAACATATTTCAAACAATATCATAAATATCAAGTAGTCACATGATATAGATGCAAGCATATCTATTTCCAAGAACCTTCCTCCTCAATGTTTAGTCATATACAACTTTGTCGTTATGTTTGTGATTAGACATAGTTAGAATTCTAATGTATGATTATTTCAACACCACTTTTCTCTACTCATCCTCAAACATAGCACATATGTTTCATATCTATTTGAATCCTCCTCCTCATAAGATTCCTCATAGTTTGGCTCCTTTTTTTATCAGTAAGCTTGCTTGTCTCCTTTCATTATAGAACCATCACATTTACAAGGGGTGACAAATGCTGAAAGAGACAACCTATCTAAGAAGTCTATGTAATCAAAGAAAATTCTATACCATGCACTTTTAGTGGATGGTTTTGCATTTTCAAAAGTAACTTGGTTCCTATTGAACTAGGTATGGCAAAGCATTAGAATGGCTAGGAGTTTACTTTTCTTATATTTTAAAAGCACTAGGTATACTCTACAGTGGGGAGTGAAGCTCATGAATGCATTTGCTAATCTCTAGATCTCCATGGTGAAACTACATTCCCCAAAAATGTGTCTTGTAGACTCCTTTTTAGCTTGACATAGGCAGAACCTTGAGGCTATTTGATTCCTCGTCTATGTAGAAAGTCTTCAACAATTAGACTATCATGTAAAATCTTCTAGAAATTGACTTCAATTCTCTGTGGATTGTTGATATTCCATAGCCAAAATGCCTAAGAGATCTCTTAATGCTTGACCCTGCATAACTACCACGCACCCTTCAGATTGACCTGTTTTAGATCACAGAAGTGGCATGAGTCACTTGAAACCTGGAACGAATGGTATTGAGATCTTCAGATCATCACACATCAGGGATAACCCATTTTCTATCAGCTATGATAACACAAAGTTTTCTAGAAGGACCCAAGTTGGATCTCATCTTCATAGAGTTAGTGTCTTCAATACATTGACTGAGGAATTTTCCATTGACCCAAGGGTCTTTCCACATAGGTATAGTTTCACCCCAGCCAATATTGAATTGAATGAGGAGGGTCATCTCATCCCTAAATGTAAGGATGATTTGCCACATCCAACTTGGGTTTTGTTTGAGTTCACATGACCAGAAGGTTTACTCCTTTATGTACTTCCTATGTACCCATAGTTTGGCTCCTTGGATACATGTTATGAGTAAAAAAAGTTACCTAAACATGTCTTAATGACTCCCAATTGGAGTCGTGTTCCCCAATTCCTAGATGGAATTACTCCTCAAAGTAGTAGGTTTTTGGACATTGTTCAATGTATGTCGTAAGGATTCTTATTATCAATGTAAATCAACATTCCTCTTTATATATATCATACACCATAACATCTAAATAATATTTGCCTATCACAAAATATAAAATCACTAGATGGATACACATGAACAACTTGATATGGTCCATCCCATGTTGATCTTAGTATTCCAAAAAAGAATTTCAACTCCAAGTTATACAACACAACACTCATATTTGACTAAAATCTCTTATTTTTTATTGATTTTTCATGAAGAAACTTCATCCTTGTATTATTCTTGTTACATATATCATTGTCTTCATGTAAGGCCTCATGATCTTTTTCAATTGTAATTCTCTCTAATTTCTATTGTAGAAAGATCTCATCCCACAATTTTCGATGCCCTATGAACTTTGTGTTGTAGATATACTGATAAGTGTAAAATTTTACCATGGATAACCATGAATTGGGTCACTTCATTTGATCCTTTATTTTTTGTTTGATTAGCCTTCAACTCATCATTGAGCCTTTGTGACTAATCATTTTGATATATTTTTACAACCATTTCAAGTATTAACTTGATCTCCAAATTGGAACATTCAACTTACCCACTTGATTATGAGTGATATGGATTCACCACTCCATGATTAATTTTATGGCATTTCTATAAACTATCAAAATCATAATGAATGAAGTGACTTTATCCCTCACATCATGGCTCGCGGTACTTCAAATAGACTAGAGATAGTTAATTTCACAAATTCACAAACTACCTTATAGTCATTTGTGCTTATTGCAGTTGATTCAAACCACTTGGGGTATCTAATATAAGGAAGTCTATTTACAATTATTCCCATAAATTGAGTGAAAACTAGTTCAATGCCTAATATTTAATCCAATATTTTTGTAATGTGGACTAAAACCCATTAATGTGTCCTTATATACCTATGATGTACATATAGTGTGTGCAAGGGAGCTAAACATAAGTCTAAATAAATATATAACTCTAACCAATATATACAATGTAGCACATTCATTCTACAAAGATGACCTAAACAATGAAATGTAATAACTAAAAGCATTCATAAACTATAAGCTGATTGTGAATATATGTAATCCTAGTATCCATTCAAAAATATTACGAGCATCCACATGCAATAAATTTAGTTACTACACGCCATGATATAAATTATGAATAAAATGGATAGACATCTACAAATATGCATTGTTAGTTGTAGTATGTCTAAAACATATACATATGTATTCATCTGGTATTTGAAATAAGTTTCATTATATAAATTGTAAACATACAAATAAAACTATATGAAATAGATTTGATAGATAATCAATTTCTCCCATAATGCATTTTCGAACCTTTGAGCATGGTTAGATATTCTTAAATTAATATTCTCAAAAATAACATAATATAAATTATATTTTATGTATTTTGGTAATGTTATAAAAATTATAAGGTAATATATATATTTCTAAAATGATGAAATAACAATATAATAATATTCTACATGTTCCAATAAGGATAGTAACCATATTTCAAATGGGATAATATTAGCAACTTACATAAAATAAAGAAGAATCATCCCATATAATTTGAAACTATAGTTAGATTAGTTTTACTCGTAGATGTGTCCCACAATCATTAGTAATATTCTAGTATGCCTTCTTGATGTGGGATCATTGTAGATCCACTAAAAGAGGATATGAAAGGACATTTGCATTGTCTCCTACCCTAAATAGTCTTAAAACTATTGTATAATTTTTCTCGGTGAGACATCTCTCTTGTTGGGAAATGTGGGCTCAAATTATAGCAGCAGAAACAAAAATATATCTATCTATATTCCCATAACAGCAAGATCTCTTCAACTACTATGAAATAGGAAGGATGGTTTTAGCAAGTTATACCTAGTCCCGGGGCAAGTCCACCAAAAAAAACTCACTTCTTTGCAACTGCAGACAAGTTTCTCTTGGACGGTGGTTGTGCAGCTCTTGGTCTTCACCATGAATAGTTGTATGTGCAACCTCGACAGTAACTCTGGTCATCTCGCCACAGACTGCAAGTTGATCTTTTCTCTCTGAGAAGCAGCCAAAGGACTCCTACCTCTAGAATAGTCCCCACGAACCAACTAGAACTCTTGTTGTTCACTAAGAATGAATAGGAAGGAGTTGTCCCTCCTGTTAGTGTACTAGTCACCATCCTGCTCTCCCACAATGACAATTTCTCAATTATTCTCAGCTATTGTATGTCCCCCCTGTCAAGTAGGACATGCCTGGGCTCGCTTGGTTACCACAACCAGAGAGGACAATAGTTGTTAGAGGAATTGATTCTTAGTTCTCTATCTTGTATCTTGGGAAGCCCCCACTACCCCTCCTTTTATGGGTGAGGTTACGGTCAGGGTTCCCAATATGTTCGGGATTGCATGGGAGTGTAAAGGATCAGAAGAACTTGAACTTTCACAACTTGCAAGACTCCAAACGGTCATCTGACACACCCATATGGATAGCTGGGGTGAGAGACGGACATCTCACACTGCCAAATGACCGTTTGGCAGTTTCCCAGACGCACACAAATTTGGAAGTTTTTATTCCAATTAATATACATATTAATTTTACTTTCTCTCCAAGTATATACAATTGAAACTATTCGGGAAACTACCTGAACCTTCATTCGTCCCCAACAGGTCTATCTCGCCCTAGAGAGATGCTCATCTCACTCACCTTGATGGCCGTCTGGTGAGTTGAGCTGAACCAGTCAGTTCAATCACATTGAGGTGGTTGGTTCAAGGAAAGAACTTTGCCAATTCGAATTTTGATCATCCTGACCCTCAAACGGCCATCTCAACCACTTGAGACACCGATCTGGCTTTGCCCAAATGGCCGTCTCAATCAGTGAGATGGTCATTTGGCAGACCTAGTCAGCCAATCGAGCGATCATTTGCATGAATTGAATACCTAAACACTTTAGTAATCAATCCAAGCATCATTCAAGATTTAACTCCTCTTCTAGATGAGTTCATATGTGTGTGACTCTATAGGTTCCATTTTGTGTTGGCATTGAGTGTCCATAACTATATTATGACATCACAAGCACAGATTGGTGCCTAGTCACACATCAGTCCTACCCAAGTGAATGGAAAGTTCGAGATCAACTTCAACCTACAATTTGTGTAAGGTGTTGTAGTGATTTTATAATTCATTTGTCTCTGATATCTAGGATGAACTTGAGGCATGGAAGTTCATCCTCTCAACGTTCAATCCATGTTCCTTAAATCAAGATCAGACTATCTGAGATAATGTGACCTCAATATCGTATATTGACTCACATGTGCTTGCACATGCGTTTCTCAGTCTCACTTATCAAGTGGCCAGGATATCATACTCCAGTAGGAGGGACAAATACCATATCTATTACTCATAGTCTATCTGTATGTGTCAAAGTCACCTAATCATCATTGTTATAACAACCCATGTTTCAAGACTCAGTTTGATGATGTCAAAGCGTACCCAATGACATGTGATGAATGTTGTGATTTTAGGTCTAAGAATCAAAATCACCACCTTCAATATGAGTGATGACTGTGACCACCACAACCATGTGTCACTCACAAGGTGGGTCTTTCCGATACATTGTTCCCTAACATGTATCTGTGTGTTTGGTTTGATATTACCATATCATGACTAATGAGATCTAGACATCAACCAACTCACACTATGATCTCATATGTTATTGTTGTCTATCAACCTTCTACAATAACAACCAATCAAGGACATAATGAGAATATGTATATGTGCTCTTAACATGTGTATGATTTCATCCGTAAGGGTAGTAACTTGACAACATACATCATTGAGTAATATAATTCTCTAGAAATTCACTCTATATCCTCATTATCTCATAACTCAATGAAATAGATGAATTAGAAGCTTGTCTTTTACACATGTTATAATTAATAAAATCCTTTTAGGTAAGTATGCCATATCAATAATCTTATGATTGTCTCTATGGGCATACCTTACCAACATACTCCCACTTTCATATAGAGCTAATCACCAACATATCTCATCTTTAGTGTTCTAAACATGTCCAACATGCTTCTTCTGTGCTAGTGATAATTTAGCGGGTTTAGAAACACTTTGCTTATAGTTGATATATTGCATGTTCCTAACCTCTTCATTGTATGATTTTTTGTATGAGACAAAACTGTCATAATATGGTATGTAATGTCCCTTTCCTAGCAATTAGCTCCATTTGTCACAGTATTTCTACTGAGTCGTCAAGGGTTGGAACATCTATAAGTTCATCATATGAACCTTTAGATTCATATAGCATCACTTTGTGTTCATAACACAAGCATACTCGGCTTCTATTGTAGATTAGCATTAATCGCTATTAGTTCAGAACCTTTCCAACTAATCATCACTTATTCTTTTAAATCAAACATATCTTATTTTGTGATCATCTTTTTTTATTATGGAATCTAGCATCAATGTAACCCTTTACATCCAACTCTTCCTTTCATTGCCATCCTTAGGTACTTTGCAAGTACTAACGGATGTTTTAATGACATTCCAATAACCCTTATTGGATTTTTAGTAACATCTTGTCATGTCCATACATACATGATTATATCGGATAAACACATTTTTTGCATTCATGATAGATTCATTGTTGGGGTTAGCCAATGGAATCTTATTCATGATATTTCCATTCTTAACAAGAATAGGAATATAGTGTTCATGAGAGACTAATACAAATTCTCTCTCATTGAACCCATCCATGTTGAACTCTTTCAACACATTGCTATTGCATGTGCTCAAACTTCCATTGTGAAGCATTCAAGAACTATATCATAGGTCTTGATCCTTATCTTATAAGATGTTTCACTTATACCTTCACTGTTGAAGGGGTTTTCATGCTGATTCTCAATATTCATAATAGTGATATGTTATTCCTCATCATATGTGGAATATTCATATATGCTCCGACTAAATCTTTTGTAAACATAGATTTCATCTTTTGTCTTGATTCAAGTCAAACTCTTTGGTTGTCTTGTCAAGTCATAACATCCTATATTTGAGGTGCTTATTTCAATCCCAGATTGAACTTTGTAGTTTATAGACTTAATTTACATTCATGAAGTTATGAAACCTATTAGGTTGTGTCACATACACATCCTCTAATGTATTCCCTTAAGGAATTCAGTTTCCATCTTCATATCCAAAATATCATAGTCCATTCTAACTAAAACAATAAGCATGTCCATTGGTAAAGCAATTTCTATCATGTCCAACAACTTGAAGTTGATTTGAAGAAATTCAACCAATCTGTCTTGTTATGATATCCATGTAGGTCTTAGCCACAAGACCCAACTGCACTTTATGGGTATTACCTCTTGAGGTGGTGCTATTAAGGTCCTACCTTGTTAGATTACATGGTTTCCATATTACTAAGAAATGGATTCTAGTTGAGTAGTTGGCTCATCATGTATGACCAACCCGTCTAAATTGTTGGATTCACAATCCTTCAACTTTAGATGTGTTCTACAAATATTTTGTTTTGTATTACATGATGAACCTGAGATTCGACAACAACTTCTGATTCTCATTGTTCTCTTTGTACCATTATTGTTGACCCAAACACTTTGAGTTCTACTTTTACTCCCACTGATTCTTTAGGAATTTAGTTATCCTATTAACAAAACAATTTTGTTATTGGATTGGGAATCAATAGTAATATTCAATAGTCATGTCTTTGGATAACCTTCTCAAGAAACTATTTTCTTAATGTCAGTTTCAATCCCTTAGACATATTGGGACATTCCCAAATCATATCATATATGATGTTCAATAAACCATTTAGATTGTACATGATTTAGAAATAGATCTATATTTATGAGGGTATAAGAGGATTAATTTTAATTGATAATTATATCATGACTCATCATGTTTTAATTCCTTCATTCAGAAACATCATCATGTTTAGATGGATTGTCTTGTGATACATTATCATGGTTCATTCCTGAAGGTACTCAAGGTATTGATATAAAGTATTTCAACAATTGATCTTATCAAAATATCTTAATACTTTTATCAATGTCACACTTCATTTACTATCTCCTTGAACACACTTGAAGATATTTATGTTTCTTCTTTACTGAGTACATATCATCAGTAAATGAAACAAAGTATAAGAAATTAACCATAGCATTCATACATGAGGTCTTATGAAAGATTTATTCTCCCACTATGTTAGAGAAAGACATCATGTTGTTTTGTTGTGAATAAGACTTGCATGTTTCCTTAGGTTCAATAACCAAGGGAATCTAGATCAACATCAATATGTATTCTGGGAATGCACCTCTCATATTTGTACAAGAAGGCTAATGATAATGATAATCTTGAGTTAAAAATCATTTGGTATAAACATTCATCTTTGGATCATTTCACATAAATATTGCAAGATTGTTTCGGGAAAATGTCATGCAAGATCATATATTTTAAAATAAAAGAACTAATAATTCTTTATTGATAATCATCCTTGTCCATACAAAAATGCATAAAGAAAATGTTTCTACTATAATGTCATAATGAAATAGCACTTTCAATAACTCTATTACATGCCCATTGGGCTAATACAAATTTAAATGTAGACTATGGCTTTCGTAACACTTGTTCCTCCTTGTCCATCTTTGTCTTCTAAGAGGGCTTTTACTTCTTGTCTGATCATGCACATCAGTATGTCAGATCTCTTATCTAGTATCATAAACCAAAATTTAGGAAGCAATTAAACTTATCTTATGTTGTTTATACCTGAAGTGGAAGCCTCAGTGCCATCCTTCTTCTTCTTTAGTTCCTCTAACCAGAGTGGGTAGTTTCTCTTCCAGTGTATAGGCTGGTGACAATGGTGACAATCGGCTCTTTGTTTCTTTACTCCACCTTTTGCTTTGAGATCTAAAGCATTGGCCTTCTGGCTAGCTTTAGAACTCTTCTTAGCTTTGCCTTTGCCTTTAGACTTACCCTTTGTCTTGTTGATCACCATCACAGACTTGGGTTTGTCTTTCTTCATCTATGTTTTAGCTGTTCTCAACATGCCCAACAACTCTATCAGTGGTTTGTCAAAGTCGTTCACGTTATAGTTCATGACAAACTAATTGTATGACTCTGGAAGGGAATGCATAATCACTTTAGTGGCCAACTCTTAGCCCAAGGGGAATCCCGGTCTAGCTAGGTTCTCCACATACCCAATGAGCTTGAGTACATGAGGACCTATTGGATCTCCTTCTTCCATACTGCACTTGAAGAATGCCTTGGAGACATCATATCTCTCTTGTCTTGTCTGATCTTGGTACATGTTCATGAGATGTGTAACCATATCAATCACACCCATGTTCTCATGTTGCCTCTGCAACTCATGATTCATGGAGCAAAGCATCAAACATGTGACAAACATGACGTCCTTAGTATTCTTCTTATAAGCATCCTTGTCAACCCTTGGAGCATTTTGAGCTAGTTCCTCTAGTTCTTGTGTATCCAAGACATAAAGCTTTTTCTCCTATGTGAGAACAATTCTCAGCATCTTGAACTGGTCGTGGAAGTTGCTCCCAATAAGTTTGTCCTTCTTAAGGACTGATCATAGAGAAAAGTGATTGTTGTTGTTTCCATTTGGTTCTATAAAAGAATTTGCAACTTAGTCAAAACTCATTTTGATTTGATTAGATTTGATTAAAATTTGGGTGATAATAATTAGGTCTTTAATTAGTTATCATTCTAATTAATTTGTTCAAATTGAAAACCCTCAAGTATCAATTCAAAAAATTACAAAAAATAATTTTCTAATGAGCCAGACTCAAGATAATTCAATTGTGGCCTGATCAACACTGCAAACATAGTCAATCATCAAGGTATGCAACTTTTGCCAATTGCATCAATGCTGGATAGATGACATGTGCAACTCTTTGCCATAATTATCTATATGACTCTGGGCCTAGACACTCTAAGAATTACCAATTAGTCCCAACCCAATAGTCAATACTATAGTAATGCACCCCATAAAGGAAGAACCTACATTATTACCATCACAGTTCCATAAGGTAGATGGCACACCATGCAGAGGCAGAACATATGCTTAGTAGAACAAGTTTTTCATGTGTATTGCCATTGGAAAGAATCTTAGACTTAATATGTTTGATTGAGGGATTTTATATATATCATATATATACATATATTGTATCTAATTACCACATATATAGTATGTATCATATATATGATATATCCCACAACATAAACATGCAATATAAAATGAAAAGTGATGGTTATGGTCATGTCTACTTGTAATTCCTTAGAGACACAAGGAATTACTGTCACCTAGGTCAATTATCACATTACATGTATCCACCTACGGTTGATGTAGATCTTTGCTTGCCAATCTGAGTTTAGATCGGTTCAACCCTTGAACTGGTCATCTCGCCTCTTGGCCGGTTGGTTGGTCCTCCAATCCAACTGATGTTTGGACTCCTTCCAAATGATCAGCTAGGCCTTCTGGTATAGTCGTCTGGCCTCCTATCCAACTAATGTTTGGACTCCTTCCAAATGATTGATTAGGCCCACCAGGTGGTCATCTAGTTCTATCATCCTATCCTCCATGGTCCTCCAGACGGCCGACTCGTCTCATGAACTAGATGTCTCAATCAGCGATTAAAATCTTCAACGTCATTGAAAGAAAAGAAACTATGATATTGCTACTTTATTACATTGAATAAGAGAAACATCAAGTTACATTTGAGGGGAGAAAAGGTAGGAAAGCATTAATTGTACATTGGGAAGAAGGAGGTAGAGGCTCGGTACGTAGACCAAGATAAATAGGAACCAAATCATCCATCCACAAATAGATAAAGGGTATTGGCCATAACCGCACTACACATCCACCATGAAAACCACTTTTAGGGAGACTTGTGTAAATTTCATATATATATATATATATATATGTGTGTGTGTGTGTGTGTGTGTGTGTATGTGTGTGTGTATGTGTGTGTGTGTTAGTTTGGCATTGTGTGGTCTTTGATCGGATACGCATATGAGAGTAGTTTAAAAATTTGCATCGTATGTAATAAACAAAAGATAGAACTAAAAATCCAATCATATTGATTATCCTAAAACATAGTAAATCGACTTGGGTTAGATACCACTATTGGGAAATACGGGCACAAAGTATATCATAAGAAATAAAAAAAAGTATCTATATATATTCCCATAACAACAAGACTGTGTCAACTACTATGAAATAGGAAGGATGGTTTTCATGAGTTATACCTGATCCTGGAGCAAGTCCAGTGACAAAATTCACTTCTTTGCAACTACTGACAAGTTGCTCATGGATGGTGGTGGTGTAGCTCCAGGTCTTCACCACAAATAGCTATCTGTGCAACCTTTGAAGTGGCTCTTGTGGTCTCGCCATGAACTGCAGGTTGACTTTTCTCTCCAAGCAGTAGCCAAAGGACTCCTATCTCTAGAATAGTACACACAGACCAAATAGAACTCTTCTCGTTTACTAAGAACAGACAGGAAGGAGTTGTCCCTCCAATTGGTGTACTAGTCACCAACTTACTATCCCACAATGACAACTTCTTAGTTATTCTCTCCCATTGGCTATCCCTCCCTGTCGAGTCAGACGTTCCTGGGCTCTCTTGGTTACCACAACCAGAGAGGAAAATAGTTATCAGAGGAACTAATTTTCAGTTGCCTTCCTTGTGTCATGGGAAGCCCCCAATACCCCTCCTTCTATGGGCGAGGTTAGGGTCAGGGTTCCTAGTCTGTTTGAGATTGCGTAGGAGTGGAAAGGATCAGAAGAACTTGAACTTTTGCAAGTTACAAGATGCCAAACGGTCCTCTGGCACACCCATATGGTCGTCTGGGGTGCAAGATGGTCATCTCACACTACCAAATAGCCATTTGGCAGTTTCCCAATCACACACGAGTTTGGTAATTTTGATTCCAATTAATATACATATTAATTTTACTTTCTCTCCAAATATATATAATAAAAAGTATTCCAGAAACATCCCAAACCCTCTTTCAGCCCCAATCGGGTCGTCTCACACAAGCGAGACAACCATCTCACTCACCCAGATGCCCATCTGGTGAGTTGAGTTGAACTATTCGGCTCAATCACATTGAGCCAGTTGGTTCAAGGGCAGAACTTAGCCTATTTGAACTCTGATCATCCTAACCCCCAAACGGTCATCTCAACTATTTGAGAAGCTTGTCTGGCTTTGCCCAAATGGCCATCTCACTTAGTGATATGGTCGTTTGGCAGACCTTGTCAGCCAATCCCACGATCAGTTGTGTGAATTGAGTACCTAAACACTTTAGTCATCAATCCAACTATCATTCAAGATTCAAATCCTCTTCTAGATGAGCTCCTATGTGTGTGACCCTATAGGTCCCATTTCATACTATTAGTGAGTGTCCATAACTAGCTTATGACATCACAAGAAGAGAGTGGTGCCTAGTCGTACATCAGTGCTACCCAAGTGAATGGAAAGCTGGAGAACAACTTCAACCTATAATATGTGTAAGGTGTTGCAGTGATTGTATAATTCCTTTGTCTCTGATATCCAAGATGAACTTGAGGCATGGAAGGTCATCCTCTCAACATTCAATCCATGTTCCTTGAACTAAGAGCAGACTATCTGAGATAGTGTGACCTCAATTTTGTATATTGACTCACATGTGCATGCGCATGTGTTTCTCAGTCTCTCTTATCAACTTGCTACGATATCATACTCTAGTAGGAGGGACAAATCCCATATCTATCACTCATAATCTATCCCCATGTGTCAAAGTCACCCAATCAACACCATTATAACAACCCATGTTTCAGGACTACATTTGATGATGTCAAAGTGTATCCAACAACATGTGACGAGTGTAGTGATTTCAGGTCTAAGCATCACAATTAGCACCTTCACTATGAGAGATGACTGTGACCACCACAACCATGTGTAACTCTCAAGGTGAGCATGTCTGATACACTATTCCCTAACATGTATCTATGTGCTTCCATATCATGACTAATGAGATTTTGTCATCAACCAACTCACACTCTGATCTTATGTGCTATTGTTGTCTATCAACCTTCCACAATAACAATCAATCAGAGACATAATGAGAATATGTATTGTGATAACCCGTTACACTAAACGAGATTACTCAAAACATAAAGCATAATCAATCACAAATCACATACCCAAAAATATGGGTAAATTAAAACTGATTTCAACATCGGGACCCACTCAGAAACATTTGCATAAGAGCCCAACATCTTATTTATATCCATACTATGCCAAGAATTTGATACAAATTGTTCTAGCACCTTAGCCACAACATATATACACAGGAGAACCATAGAACAAACATTAACATGCTAACAAAATTCTGATTCATTTGAAACACCATATACAAACTTTTCATGCCCAAACCTGAGAGTACAAGGATGACTCTAGGATACACTAGACATCTGATCAACTTTCTCAAAGATTCATTACTATAGCTCCTCTTTGCTGCTACAGGTTTTTTTTCATCACTTCATATTACCTAAGAAGACGTGGCAAACCACAAGGGTGAGACCCATTTCCCAGTAAGAGATATAACCTCCAACAATGCTTATTGATTACAACATTTTAAATAGTAGATAACTAAGCAGTTAGGGTATTTAATAATCAATTGAACAGATTGAACAGTTCAAGTATGCTAAATAGATTAAGCAATTAATCTTAGCAACAAGTATGATCATCAATGCATATATACATAACAAATAAATCCATTTTTTCAGATAGATATCTACTCAAATATCATCAATTTGCATCTAATAACAATCATTGTCATTAATCTAACTATCATCATATTCCTTGCTAACAGCACAAGCAATCTAGTAGCATAAGCATCCCTGACATCATGAATATATCTAGTAACAAAACATGGTTATCAATATTGGCATCTCAAATAAAGGGAACATATCTATATCATAAGTAGAACTAACATCATAACACAATGAACTACATAGGCATGATTGGCAGTTTAAGCATTTCTAATTACATAGGTATGGCTAGCAATATTAAACATAGCTAGTAGCAACATCTTAACCATCAGTGTTAGTATATTTGAGAACATAAGCATGGTTACAACATAAGCATAACTACAACATAAGTTTATCTATATCTCTTATTGTACTATACATGACCTTAGTGAAAAGAAAGCAAACAAGGGTTATCATCTGATATGAAGCATTTTGTATAACCCTAAATAGATATGCTACACCGTTGTCTTACATATTTTATTATGCCCTAGGGAATTTGAATGGTACCATCCAAAGTCTAATTGACCCCTACGAAAGGCTATTCGGTTCCGTACAAGATCTAAGAGTGGCGGTATCCTAATATCTCTTCCCTCGGTCAGTACGAGTAAAAAGGCAGTGACATATCAGTCAAATTTGCCACCACAGTGGCATATAATCAAGTTGCTAACAACTAGTCTGCCCTTGGTACAGGTCACGGCACTAGAAACTAGGGTATACAAAACCCTCTAATCTGAGGTGCAATCATAGTTTTCCTCAATCACATCTGATGTATGAGGTGTGACCATAGCCATCCTCCACAACCTACAATGTGGATGGCAAGGATATATCCTCAACTTGCCACCCCCACATACTCAATAGTACGTGCTAACCATCCAGCAAGTTCTGACACTGGAGATGGCTCTACGACACAGGGCACTACATGATTAGAGTTGCACTTGATTAATTATGCCAAATGGGTGAATTAAGGTTGCATCAAACAAGTGGACATACAAACCCTAATTCACTTCTAGCAAGAATATAAATATCACAACTTTCAAAAGATATAAAATATGTGGAACATAATTTCTCATCTTATCATCTCATGGTACTATTCACTTGCCATTCATGAGACCACACTAGTCATCATACTATCACAAGATATAAAACCTTTTCACAATATCATAGGGTATCAACCCCTATCAACACAAGAGGATTACACCTCATTCAGGGCTCAACCATGCCCAAAGGTCACTAAGACCATCATACTATCACGTGATATAAATCTTTTTCACAATATCACAGGGTATCAACCCTTATCAACACAAGAGGATTACACCTCATTCAAGGCTCAACCATTCCCAAAGGTCATTAAGACCATCATACTATTCCTTGCAAGATCATCATTATCTTTGCATGCCTTATAACAAGGCTCAACAACATCACTTACATATAATACACTGGATCACCACAATATTGCATTAATGAGCTAGGAGATATTCATAAACAATCATAGCAGGGTTATATTAACATTGAGAACATTCCTTTATTACATCAACATGCAAGGAATCTAGATATGATTAACCCTCATCATTTTCATAATGCACATGTTTAGCATAAGAAAGTATCAACCATGTGGTTATGCTAAGCACCAATTAACATATTAAGGTTATGATCATATTAAGGAGGTTATTCCACCATCATTCCATCATGTAAGAATGTTAAACATGAATACTCATCTTTATCTATTTGCATTAGAGTTAGGTACAACAAGATAAATTATATTAATGTTACTAATCAGCACTTATACCCAAACCTAACTCACAGCATCCCCATTGGATCATGGATACATAAGGTGAAGCATCACCATCACATTCCATGCCATTATCAAGTATGAACCCACACATAAATCAAGGTGTAACCATCAGGTTATAGCATACTAGGGTTTCAACAATAGTAATAGAGTACTCCATGATTGTTTTAGTCATTCAAGGACTATTCATACCCAATTACCATCATTTAGTTATATTAAAGCTAGGTATAATAAGCTATACCTCATTAGGGTTATCCATTAATTCATTATGGTGATTATAAATCATAATTATATGATGGAAAGGGTAACACTACAAGTTTAAGGCATTGAACCATCAAATTCTCATCATTAGAATCATAACATTACACTACACGCTTCACCTAAAACAATGGGAATATTGAGGCATCAACTTCTGACCGTGAAATGTTTAAAAGGTAAAGCCATTGGTCGTTTACATAAGTAAACACCTTGAATGAATCATCTATTATGTTATTGAGTTTTGATCTATAAAATTCACCTTTTAACCCTAGATATCCTTTGATTAACAACAATAAGGGTTCTGTTGAGAGTAGGGTAAAACCCCCAATTGACTGTTCATTTAAAACAAGCCATCCATTGTCAACAAGTAAGCTCCTTAAGTTGGTCATACAAAGGAAACCATATAAATCACATTATTAGGACCAACATATTACATTAGCCATCATTCCACTTTATTGGAGGAATAAACATTAGATCTTGACTATTCGGTCAAGTTCATAAGTTCCATTGCATCAAGTGACCCAAGAAACCATTGGTCTAAGGCTTAATTGATGATACAACTATATGATTAACTCACCATAGGTTGTGGAAACCTGATCTACCATCATTAGTGACCATTAAGTCACCATAGGTTGTTAGATCAACACTATATTCATTAATCACCCTCAAATATCAAACTAATATCGCCATTAATTGATAGCATCATTAGGGTACTTAGTTGTTAATCACTAAGCCTCTAATTAGGCCAACACCTGACCTAAAGGGTGAATGTCAATTGAAACCCTTGGTCACCACCATCAGTTGTCATGAAGACAACACCATCAGTTGTTGCAATGGTACCTGTGACATCCCCGAATTTTCTAAAACTTAATCTGGTGTGCGACGTCCAAATTGAAACTCTCACCTCAGTGAGAATTCCAATTTAAACACCCCACACTAGGCTAAGAAGAAGAAAATCAGAGGAAGTCAGAAGGAAACAACAGTAGCACATGCACATGAACAATAATAAAACCATTCACACATGTTCACCATTCAACATATAATTACAACATGAATTGTTACAATATTTCAACAACAAACTTTTACATATACATGTACTACCACTAAACTACAAGATCTTAAGACAACAGGTCCACCTATGCATCAGCTCACCACACGACTCACAACCATCTTGGATCTTCAAGATCATATGTCCACAACCTAAACAAAAGATTACATGTGGTACACATCAGCACAATATTCAAGAATATTGTACTGAGTATGCCTACGTATCTTTTATATACCTCTCATCATATCTTGGCAATAAGATAAAACTAATACTTGGCAGTAACAAAAGAAATATAACAAAAGGCATATACTCAAACAAAGATATTTATTAATAAAAGAGAACACATGTCTTTTAGGCACATTTTCCATTATATCATCCATGAATTTACTACCTGAGAGTTGAATGCATTAAGTCCTTTATGATCTAATACCAAAGAGTTGGATCATTTCACAATGTGATCTACTACCAAAGATTTGGATCACTTCTGAGTACTTTACTACCAAAGAGTTGAAGTACTTCTTTTCCAGCACTTTACTACCAAAGAGTTGAAGTGCTTGGATATAATGGAACATATATATTATGTGTCATGTTTTCATAGCAATAAGTCTGGAAAATCATATAGCATATCATACAAGAACAATCATTTCAATCAATACCATATGCCAAGTCTTTATTACCATATAACATAAGCATATTGTATAACAAGCCAAGTAAGAGGTAATGGCGTACCTTCCAAAGAGATGTCCTAATCACATATTCCTCATGTCATCTATATCTTTGGTCAACCCTGATTAAGATAAGATCATGTACTATCATCAGATTCTCATCATCATTAACCCTATTTATATCCATTTTAGGGTTTGCCTTATCTCTTTAGTATATTTCCATATCACTTGCATTCTTGTCTTATATTTATCTTACTGATGTCAAATTCCAGATTATAGTTCATCAACTGGATATACTCATGTGTCACATTATTATGTGAACATATTTAACATTATGTCACTTTCATTACCCATATCAGGGTTACATCACATGTATTAAATGTGCTCATCATATAATATGAATTTCATATATAAAACTGATCTCAGATAAATATATTATATTCTAGTTATAGATATGAGGGTTTTCTGTAAATTTCATTATTTATTGAGCATGTATGCATTAATTGTGTTATCTTTAGTGTTATTATCCCTAATTAGCCATATTAATCAAATTATATACTTTCGTGCATCAACATGACCATAATTGACATCATATGCACTATAAACATGATTATAGACTTAGTGACATTTTTCCATAATTTTATGTCATCTTTTGCTATTTATTGTGCATTAAACAAGAATTACACATCTTACATGGTATCACTAAGATTAATACCACAAAAGCCTGATATTATAGTTATATTATGTTCTACTCATTTTTTTGAGAATTTCAGTATATTGTTTGTATTTTTCTGATGAACAGGCTATTTACTATGCATTTTGTAAGATCTAAACATTTCTGGGATTTTTACCTTGTCGGGCCAATTGGGTGCTGCCATGTGGCACTTGTGGGGACGCGGATCCTTGTTGTTGGCCTCAAGTGAGCCTCTGGTTCACTGGTCATGTGTTCGGTTGGTTACCTGGACCCAGTCCACCTTATCCCCCCTTTCTCTGGTCCATGCGAACGGAGCCCTCCACTTCGTTTGTCATTGTGTCAGTGTTCTTGCTCGTTGCTTACGAGTCCTACCTCCTAGTCACCGTCGTGAGGGTTGGACCCCCAACGAGAGATCAAACAGGTTCTCCTCCTCCTAGCTAAGCCTTCTGCTTAGTGCCCATCTGGGGAGCGCTGTCGCTTGGTTTTGCCGGTCTGTCACTCCTCACTGGGAGTGAGCATCGCCAGGTCAGATTCCAGCAAGCCACCAACAGAGCCTCCATTGCGCTCCCTTACGCAGGCCGCCGCCTCACAGGTTCTTCTCCATCGAGCAAGAAACCTCACAGGGTGCTCCTAGATAGCTCCATTAGCTACGCACGGTCCTTCCTAATCTTCTTGGTTGCACGATCTCCAAGTTTCGGCTTCAGATCTCACTCTATGCGAGTTCACTATCACTGCATCACGAGCTCCGGCGACGAGATCCACCCCCATCGCCTCCTCCTCGTCACAACCCATTTCTTCGAGGAGCTTTGAGCTCCATCCCTTTGCGTCACTGACTTGGTGCCTCAACGCCAGAGTCTTCCCTCTGTGCTAGGTTAGCACGTCGTCGCCTACATCCTTGTTATGTGATGCCAGCTCAGTGCCTCCACTCCGTCGGATGCTAGTACTTCTCTGTCTCGCTTCTCTACTACGGTAGGCGATGGAGGGACTGGGTGTGTGGGGGGGTCTCTCTCTCTCTCTCTCTCTCTCTCTCTCTCTCTCTGCCGGCTTGCATATGCCTCGAGAGAGAGAGTTCTATATGTAGCCCACGATCAGGCGAGGAAACTACCCATAAATTTCTCTCTAGGGCCACGACCTTGACGTGGGTTTTGGTTGAGGTGCGACATTGTATTTGACCCCACGAATAGCTGATAACCGTAGGGAATGCAAACTAGACTTCTGAGTCATCGCGTGGTTGAGATGCAGCTACATTTGTGGTTCTTCCCGTTTACCTAAAAGCATCATGCATCTAGTCAAAGGTTGTGTTGCTTTTATCCATAGATTCATCGCTATCCAAGATATGTCCAATCCAATTTTGACACCATGTTTCACTTATTTGATTAGTCAAACACTTTATCCAAGGTGGTTCATAATTAGGGTCATTAATCATAATATTAGAAACATATATACTTCATAATCATCGTCGCATTACATATTGACACATGTTCATTATTCTAATCTCCAACTCATGATTTAGGGGGGTTTACAACCATCTTGGTGCACAAACACTCCATTTAAGGTTTAGAAACTTTGGTTATGTCATTACATATCTCATATATTAGGGTTCCCACATCATATTACCATGTTCCAAAGTTAACCAAAGTTAACCCATTATATCAAGGTGTCATAATCATTTTATTTAGTTCATTGTTAGAACATGTTCATCATTGACATATGTCTTTTTTGAGGGAGTTAACTATAATTAACCCGTGTTATCCATCTAGATGATATCAAGGTGTTGTAAGCATTATGTTTTGTTAACTGTAAAACTATATTTTTCATCTTTATTAAGCACTATGGTTAACGCCTCATGTAACATGTTGCATTCATATGACCTTATTTCATCACCCATAATAAATTGCAACATTTACTGGTGATTACATCACAAGATTAGCCATCAATTTTCACGTAATCATCTTTATTCATGTGTATGGATAACCATATATGCGTTAACATCTATTAAACCATGTCTAGGTTGTTCATCATTTCATTATATATACATCTCAATATTAGACCACATCCTTACATATATTATATCATGGTTGTGCTAATAAACTTATGTGAGTGGCTTGATAAACATATATCACCACTTCATCTAGTCCAACTAAGGTTATCCTGACCCATATCATGAGGGTAGTTTCATGCTCAGTCTCTCTGAGCTAACTCAGCCCTATGAGTATCTCATATGCATACACCATATCTTCCCTCTCTGTCTAGGGTTCTCGGATTACCTCACTGGCACTCGTGATCAACTTCACAAGCTTTATCCACATAAGCACAAACCAAAGCATGGTATGACATTCTCTTCGGAGGTTTCTACCCATGAATCCTCTTACCCAAAGCTCTCTTATATACACCACTAGACTCCTATGTGGGAAACCACCAACCCGAGCATGAGGCTTTACAGAAACTAACATAGCTACCTCCTCCAGGGTCTTGGGCTCTCTCCCTCACCCAGATGGCAGGCACTCATATTGATGTTCACATATGCACATATGTAACCAGCCTCTCTCTGTCTCTAGGGTTTAGTCCTCCCAAGGACATCTAGGGTTCAGCAAGACTATAGGAATCATGCATGAAGTGACTCAACTCAAACACTCAGGAGTAGTCTAGTTTAGGGCATATCATATCACATATCTCAGAATTCTTATATCTTGGAGTTTAGGTTCTCTAACCTTCTCCCAATGGATCTCACTCTCTCTGGAGGTAATCCTAAAACTGGTCCTAATACTAGAGGTCCTCCTTTGTAAAAGAGATTGAGGCTCGTTCTGACTCACAACCTAGTCTTAAAATCTTATCTCATAAAAGCCTATTTACTTGCATCATCAAAACTTATCCCAAAACCTCAAAACTGAACGTAAGTCCTTGAAGACAAACACAAATCATCATAAACCATCTTATATTATCTATATAACACTTATATCATATCATAGATTCCAACAAGGCTCTAGACATCTAATCTAGAACTACACTCTCTTCTAGACTGATGTCATCACTTTCACTTGGGTTGCATGACCACCTCCTACTCGTACATGTGTGGGGACACATTTTTTAATACATATATATAATAAAATATTATATAGTTTTTCTCTAATAAATCAAGCATCAGAGAAAACTATTGAGGTTTGATCTGATTGGAATCAAAAACCAAATCTAGGAAACGAGTGTCCCACACATAGTAGAGAGTACAGTGCCATGAAAACCAGTGAAAAGGGTGAGAACAGGGTGTAGATTGTTGTATCTACCTAAAAGATAGATGCATCATATTTGATTTAAGCCATTTCCAAATAATGCAACATCCCATACCACTGCACTATAAGGAATGAACAACATCTAAGGACCTGCTATACAACAAGCACCAGTCTAGGCCTAGTTCTTAAACATCTAGGTGCTAAACTAGAGTCTAGGTCAGATCTAGTCTCTAAAAGATGATTAATCTAACCCTGAAGATTATTAAGTTCAAGGTTTTCTTTAGCTTTGAGTTGCATAATGAGCAAATGTCAGGATTTTCTATTATTCATGCTTTGATACCAAATGTGACGTCCCCGGATTTTCTAAAACTTAATCTGATGTGTGACTTCCAAATTGAAACTCTCACCTCGGTGAGAATTCCAATTTAAACACCCCACACTAGACTAAGAAGATGAAAATTAGAGGAAGTCAGAAGGAAACAACAGTAGCACATGCACATGAACAATAATAAAACCATTCACACATGTTCACCATTCAACATATAATTACAACATGAAGTGTTACAATATTTGAACAGCAAACTTTTACATATACATGTACTACCACAAAACTACAGGATCTTAAGACAACAGGTCCACCTATGCATCAGCTCGCCACACAACTCACAACTATCCTGGATCTTCAAGATCATATGTCCACAACCTAAACAAAAGATTACATGTGGTACACGTCAGCATAATATTTAAGAATAATGTACTGAGTATGCCTACGTGTCTTTTATATACCTCTCATCATATCTTGGCAATAAGATAAAACTAATACTTGGCAGTAACAAAAGAAATATAACAAAAGCCATATACTCGAACAAAGATGTTTATTAATAAAAGAGAACACATGTCTTTTAGGCACATTTTCCATTATATCATCCATGCATTTACTACCTGAGAGTTGAATGCATTAAGGCCTTTATGATCTACTACCAAAGAGTTGGATCATTTCACAATGTGATCTACTACCAAAGAGTCGGATCACTTCTGAGTACTTTACTACCAAAGAGTTGAAGTACTTCTTTTCCAGCACTTTACTACCAAAGAGTTGAAGTGCTTGGATATAATGGAACATATATATTATGTGTCATGTGTTCATAGCAATAAGTATGGAAAATCATGAAACATATCATACAAGAACAATTGTGACATCCCCGGATTTTCTAAAACTTAATCTGATGTGTGAAGTCCAAATTGAAACCCTCACCTCAGCGAGAATCGCAATTTAAACATCCCACACTAGGCTAAGAAGAAGAAAATTAGAGGAAGTCGGAAGGAAACAATCAGTAGCACATGTACATGAACAATAAACAAACCACAACACATGTTCACCATTCAACATATAATTACAACATGAATTGTTACAACATTTGATACTACATATTGAACAGCAAACTACATAACATATACATGTACTACATCTAAACTACAGGATGTTAAGACAACAGGTCCACCTGTACATCAGCTCGCCACACAACTCTCACTATCCTGGATCTTCAAGAGCATAACCACAACCTAAACAAAAGATTACATGCGGTACACGTCAGCACAATATTTCAAGAATATTGTACTGAGTACGCCTACGTGTCTTTTATTTACCTCTCATCATATCTTGGCAATAAGATAAAACTAATATACTTGGCAGTAACAGAAGAATATAAGAAAAGCATATACTTGCACAAGGATATTCATTAACAAAAGAGAACACATATTTTAAGCTTATTTTCCATTATATACCAAGGCCTTTATGATCACTACCAAAGAGTTAGATCATTTGTACAAGGTGACCACTACCAAAGAGTTAGGTCAGACCACTACCAAAGAGTTAGGTCGTATGTACAATGTGACCACTACCAAAGAGTTAGGTCACTTCCAAGCACACTACCAAAGAGTTAGTGCTTTCATATAATGGAACAGATATATTATGTTTGATGTGTTCATAGCAGTAATCATGGAAAATCATGCAACATATCATACAAGAACAATCATTTCAATCAATACCATATGCCAAGTATTTTACTACTCATATAACACAAGCATATTGTATAATAAGCCAAGTAAGAGGTAATGGCGTACCTTAAGCTGAGATAAACTATACCACATCCCTGATATCAACTATATCCTTGGTCAAACCTGATTAAGATAAGATTACATATCACCATCAGGTTCTCATCCTATTATATTTAATCTTAACCCTAATCGTGCTCGTATTAGGGTTTCACTTAGTTCATTGGGATATTCTCATTATTACTTTTCTTATCATCTTGTTATCTGGGATTGATGTTACTGATGTCGTATTCCAAATTATTGTTCATCGATTGGATCTATTCATGTGTCACACTATTATGTGAACATACTTAACATTATGTCACTTTCATTAACCATATTAGGGTTACATCACATGTATTAAGGGTGCTCTTCATATAATATGAATTATATGCATATAACTGATATCAGAGTTCCACATTAGCTTCCAGTTACTGAAATGAACTTATTCTATAAATTTCATCATTTATTGATCATTAGTGTATTTAATACATTTTATTTAGGGTGATGAGCCCTAATCGGCCATATGAAGAAAATTACATGCTTTTGTTCATCAACATCATGATTACAGACATCATGAGCATTACAAACATTATTATGGAGTTACTGACATTTTATCATAATTTTAGGCCATCGTTTGATATTTATTAATCATGAAACAAACATAACATATCTAACATGATATCACTGATATTTAAGCATCAAAAGCATGATATTATGCTTCCATATTATTCTACGCATTTTTCTGAGAATTTTAGTACCTTATTTGCAATTTTTTGATGATCGAGCTAATTTCTACAAATTAAACAAGATCTATGATTTATTGAAATAATTACCTTAGTGGACCAATCGTGAGTCGACACGTCAGTTTTGAGAGCTAGCACAGCTCCTTTGTTTGGCCTGTTGGGTTTAGGCCGGTTCAGGCTTGGTTCACTGCTATTGGACCGGCCTGTCAAGCTTTCTTTCTCTCATCTTCCTCACGTTCAACGCGATCTGTTCGCGTGAGCTTGGGGTAGAGCCGCCGCCGCAGCAGGATGCTCTGGTGAGCAAAACCTCAGCCACCGATTTCATCTCTGACATCGCCACCAGCTCCGGCGAACCTTGATAGCCATCAGCTTCTCTCTCTCACACACAGTTTGCTGTGTGCGCCCTGACGTCGTTGTACACAACGAACCCGCCGCCGCCTGGCTTGGTCTCCGACTGAGCGCCGCCGTGCATCGTCTCCCCCATCGCAATGCATGTCGCCGCTACCGGGCTTGCTTTAGTGAGCAAAGGGCGTCACTCTCCTCCTCGATCCATGCTACCGCCGTGGCTGGGTCTCTGACGTGCGGACCGCCTACCTACGCCCTACGTCTCCGGGAGGCCATCTCGTAATCGGCGCATCACCAGCCCGTCCAACGCCTATGTGCTTCCTCTCGCTTGAGTCCATCACTGTTGGCCTCCATGCTAGGGTCTCTGGTGGGAGTACAGTGCCGCCCCGCTCACCTCTTGTGGCTGCTTGGAGGATCAACCACACCACCGGGACGCCGCCTTCGCAGGCTCACTGTCGCCTGCTCTCAGGAACCACCGCGGGCTCCAGCCTCCGGCGTGCGTTTTAGGACATCTTCTCCTCCAAATTCCGACTTTATTTCCGTCGTCTTCTTTGGTCTTTGCCCAACGATGGAGAGCAGACGAGGCTGATAGCTTCCAACTCCTTCATCCCATAACATCTACTCTTAAGTTGGGGTTCAGGAAGAGAAATGTGATCAACTGTTTGCTTGTCTTCCCCTCTCGCCCCACTATGCGTGTACTGGGTATCGTGGGAACTCACAGTTCCAAGGCCGACTATAACCGCATTTGATCAAAACTGACTCACACAGTCTCAAGGTCATCATATAGGTCGATCTGTGGCTTGCATTCCACAAGTCACAGACGTATAACTAAAACTATGGGTGACACCTCCATTAATTAAAGGTTACGCTATATATGTTAAACTTGGGTCTATTAATGGTCATTAATCATAATGTTAACATCAAACATTTCTCAAATTAAGTGGAGTACTTTCATATGGTTAGAATTCACTTCACAAACTATCATCAGATGATTAAGGACTCTAAAAGTCCACTCCATCACAACAATCATTTCAATCAATACCATATGCCAAGTCTTTATTACCATATAACATAAGCGTATTATATAATAAGCCAAGTAAGAGGTAATGGCATACCTTCCAAAGAGATGTCCTAATCACATATTCCTCATGTCATCTATATATTTGGTCAACCCTGATTAAGACAAGATCATGTACAATCATCAGATTCACGTCATCATTAACCCTATTTATATCCATTTTAGGGTTTGCCTTATCTCTTTAGTATATTTCCACATCACTTGCATTCTTGTCTTATATTTATCTTACTGATGTCAAATTCCATATTATAGTTCATCAACTGGATATACTCATGTGTCACATTATTATGTGAACATATTTAACATTACGTCACTTTCATTACCCATATCAAGGTTACATCATATGTATTAAAGGTCCTCTTCATATAATATGAATTTCATATATAAAACTGATCTCAGATACATATATTATATTCCAGTTACAGATATGAGGGTTTTCTATAAATTTATTATTTATTGAGCATGTATGCATTAATTGTGTTATCTTTAGTGTTATTAGCCCTAATTAGCCATATTAATAAAATTATATTCTTTTGTGCATCAACATGACAATAGCTGACATCATATGCACTATAAACATGATTATAGACTTACTGACATTTTTCCATAATTTTATGTCATCTTTTGTTATTTATTATACATTAAACAAGAATTACACATCTTACATGATATCACTGAGATTAATACCACAAAATCCTGATATTATAGTTATATTATGTTCTACTCATTTTTTTTAGAATTTCAATATATTGTTTGTATTTTTCTGATGAACATGCTATTTACTATGCATTTTGTAAGATATTAACATTTCTGGGATTTTTACTTTGTCGTGCCAATTGGGCGCTGCCATGTGGTACTTGTGGGGGCGCAACTCCTTATTGTTGGCCTCAAGTGAGCCTCTGGTTCACTGGTCATGTGGTCGGTTTGTTACCTGGACCCAGTCCACCTTATCCCCCCTTTCTCTGGTCCACGTGAACTGAGCCCTCCACTTCTTTTGTCATCGCGTCGGTGTTCTTTCCCGTTGCTCGCGAGTCCTGCCTCCTAGTCACCGCCATGAGGGTTGGACCCCCAATGAGAGATCGACCAGGTTCTCCTCCTCCTAGCTAAGCCTTCCGCTCATCGCCCGTCTGGGGAGCATCGCCGCTTGGTTTTTCCGGTCTGCCGCTCCTCACTGGGCGTGAGCATCGCCAGGTTAGATTCCAGCAAGCCACCAATAGAGCCTCCATTGTGCTCCCTTGTACAGGTCGCTACCTCATGGGTTCTTCTCCATCGAGCAAGAAACCTCACAGGGGTGCTCCTAGATAGCTCCATTAGCTACGCACGGTCCTTCCTAATCTTCTTGGTTGCACGATCTCTAGGTTTCGGCTTCAGATCTCACTCTCTACGTTGTCACCTGCATCACGAGCTCCGGTGACGAGATCCACCCCCATCGCCTCCTCCTCATCACAACCCACTTCTTTGAGGAGCTTCGAGCTCCATCCCTTTGTGTCACCGACCTGGTGCCTCAACGCTAGAGTCTTCCCTCTGTTCTAGGTTAGCACGTCGTTGCCTACATCCTTGGAATACGTTGCCAGCTCAGTGCCTCCACTTCGTCGGGTGCTAGTCCTTCTATGTCTCGCTTCTCTACTGCGGTAGGCGATGGAGGGATTGGGGTGTGTGTGGGGGTCTCTCTCTCTCAATCTCTCTCCCCACCAGCTTGCATATTCCCCGAGAGAGAGGGTTCTATATGTAGCCCACGATTGGGCGAAGGAAACTGCCCATAAATTTCTCTCTAGGGCCATGACCTTGACGTGGGTTTTGGTTGAGGTGTGACATTGTATTTTACCCCACGAATAGCTAATAACCACAGGGAATGCAAACTCGACTTCTGAGCCCTCGCATGGCTGAGATGCAGCTACATTGGTGGCTCTTCCCATTTACCCAAAAGCATCATGCATCTAGTCGAAGGTTGTGTTACTTTTATCCATAGATTCATCGCTATCCAAGTTACGTCCAATCCAATTTTGACACCATGTTTCACTTATTTGATTAGTCAAACACTTTATCCAAGGTGGTTCATAATTAGGGTCATTAATCATAATATTAGCATCAAACATATATACATCATCATCATCGTCACATTACATATTGACACATGTTCATTATTCTAATCTCCAACTCATGATTCAATTATCCAATTGGATATTTTAGAACATCAAAAATTCAATCCATCACATCCTACACACCTTAAAAGAAGTTTTTTCCTCAAAATTAATCCAAGATCCACTCTGTCACAGTACCACTATTGAGTCATGTGTTTATAGAAGAAATCAACTTTAAACCCTAAAATTGACCATTGCACTACAAAAAAATGGGTTTTTAGTGAAGGTCATTTGTGAAGGACCAAAGCCCTTCAAAAATATTGACATTTTGTGAAGTGACATCCTACACAAATGAACTAGTTTCCTTAAATTGAATTCTTTATGGAAAAGATAATTAGTGAAGGTTTAAAATCCTACCCAAATGCAAAAATTCCGTCATCAGGGCTCCCACCAAAAATTCCCACCCCGCTAATAACTAATTAGAACCTAATTAGTCATAACGGTTTCCTTCCCCTACGCTCACATTTTCCAGTTTGATCTCCCATTGCGGACGATGACTGATGTCGCCCGAGCAACAGAGCCCCAACAGGAGTTGCCGTCGAAAAGAGGAAGAGTGGTTGTCGGCTAGAGCATCCCCACCCCAACAGAAGCAGCGGTCGTTGACGTGAACTTTTGTCTGGAAGAAGTGGCTGCCGTGGTGAGGTCACCCTGCTTCGACCGTGAGGTAGGTCTCCCTGCTTTGACTCTCCCCTTCTTATCATACAAAGTTGTTTATTTGAACCTTTTTCCTCCCTCTGCCATCTCTCCCTCCCTCTCCACTATGAGAAAAACTGAGGAAGATGGGAAATATACACTTCTTCACTATCCAGCTGGAAAACTCGAATCTCTGATTAAGTCTGACGAACTGAGGCTGAAAGATCCTCCCAAATATATTTGTAATGCTGTCCACCCTCCTCCTGGTGACAGAGGTCGACCCTTGTTGTTGCATCTGATGGACCAGGTTGTGTATTGTCTGGCATGTACCTATGAACATACACCTTCTAAAAGTGTCACACCTGTTTGAGATTGAGATGTTCCTTTCACTTGTTGGCATTTAATACATTTACAACTATTTTTAGATAAAGTGTCATATTGTACACGCTTATTTTATGAACACAATCAAACTGTTGTGAGCACATGTCAAGAGCTATTGTTTGGCTTTCTAATATGGAACCATAGAAACATGGTTTATCTGTCATCAATGATTAAGATCTCCAGATTATATGAAAGTAATTCCCTCATCTAATCCATCATCAACTCATTTTGAATTATTTAGCAGTTCCTATGAAAAAATAATCCAACACTACCCTAAAAATATTGCTAATTAACAGATAGCAACTTCTTTGTATGTTGACCCCAATAGGTTCCATGAAAAAGTTGGCTTAAGCATTTTGTAAATAATATTTTCAATGAAAGAAAAAATTTTAATATTGTGTTGGCTCGGCACTGATTGAATCCAAGGTTAGTTTGACATTTTATAAATTACTATTTACCATTTGTCCATCCATATAACCTAGTGGTACATGGGCATATGTATTGTTTGGGTGCATATTTTGACAAAGTGGGTATGAAACTGTATTTGTATCTACCTAATTAAATGGATAAGGTTAACGATATGATCATTCCCTCACCTAATCTATATTTTTATCTTCTAAACGTTGGCTTATGACAAACAACATTGTGTTGGCTTTACTATTTTTGAATATCTAAGATTCCATACTCTTTGTGATCTATATTTTTCGTTCCTTGGATGGAAATTAATGTGTCACATCATCAAAATTTATGTGTGACATCATCTGCTAGCAGCATGATGCAATTGATGAGTGCCTTCTGTAGAATTTTTTAAATCCACCCTCCTATGAGCTCTCATTTTTCTAAATTGTACCTCTCCAGATATAATAATACCACAACATCTTGTTAGATGCATTATAGTCTTTTTCATTCACAAGTACATTGACAAATAATAACTTCCTATAGAATCATCATGCTCAAATGGTAATGATTGCCTTTCTTATCTCAATAGAAGAGTTCAAATATTAAATTAGCTCTTCAAAAGTTTAGCCCAGTGTCATCTTGATAATGAATTTTATTGTAAATTATATTTTTATTTCATCAATTTTTTTTCCTTTGATAGTGCTTGGTAATAGGATTTAGATATCTCTATTTTAGATAGTAATTGAACTTCGCATGAATCCTCAACATAATTGAAGAAGGTTGAAAACACCAATGATACAAAACCCAACCTTATTAATTAATATATAAGCCTTAGCCCATAAATACATCCATATGATGAACTTTTGTTGTGCTTAAGGTATAAACATCATGTTATTTTTGAGTCATTTATTCTCTACAGAACATGCAAGATTTTCTAAGACTTATGTTGAACAATTTCCTCTCAACAAGTCTATTATCTAGGTTATTAATAAAAATGTTTTCACATAATATCATAAATAACTAACTTATTGTAACCTGATCCCAGTATATATTTTAAAATCTCTAACATTATAGAGAAACATCCAGCCATTTTAAATTCCAAATGACTATGCATATATTTATGCACAAACATTTGTTTATTCTCATTTTTCATTGAAAATGGTATACCCTCCTTTATAATGGATCAATAACCTCCATCTTCTAGGTAGTGACCAGTAAGACATCATTGTTTGATATACTAGGATAATTCTTTATCCATCCATAACAACTTGAAGACGTTTAATAACTTAAATAAAACATTTCAGAAATAAAAATAGGTTTATTGATGACGAGAAATGCTCTAAAACATATCACGTGGGTAATACCCATTAATTGATAATTACTAATTAAAAATCCATTTTCTTCATATATATAGCCATTACTATATATATTAGGATAATAGTAGAAGATGTAGAAACAATATACATTTAATATCTATATATTGTATTATTTTGTCGATTGTTTAAATGGAAATATATTTAAAACATTGAAGGCTTGCTATTTAGATTTTGACATATTGACAAAAGATTCCGAAGAATTTTGTATAGTAGCAATGTTCACCCATATTGGTTTAGTGGTTGTAAGAAAAAAATTTATTTGTAAAACATTGTGAATAATAATATATATGTAAAATATAACATCTGAATTTTATATACCATGATCATAATGTCTTTTATTTGCTTTCTATGTTACACCTGTAGTATAGTTTTTGGAAATTAGATATCATATATATAATTTCCTAATTTGTAAGATCAAAAAAATTACAACTATGATGATTGAACCAGTACATACCTATAAACAATAGGAAATAACTTAAAGTGTCATTTTAGTATACCAATTGTTCAAAAATAATAATTTAAAGTAAGTGCACATAATGAAAATGTGTTAGGTATCTACTTTTTATCATAACCTAAAATAAACATTTTCCATTTACATTAACGAATAAAAGATGTGTTTGGTAAAAGGTTTCTAACTCATTTCCCCCTTATTTGTCACTCTATGTGAAAATTAAACTACCAAAATTAATAATAGGTTGAATATAATTTGACAATGGAAGCTTAATTATAAAAAGAAAATGAAATAGTTAGTATAGTTAATTTGACAAAATCAAATTGCACTATGTGTGTCTCTCCTTTGTTTGAGACAAATACATATTATATTATATAAATATTGAGAGATTGTATTATGATTAGTTTCGGATATATAATAGAATCACTTCTATAATGACAAGATAGAGGAGATACAATCAGAACTACATAAATAAGATGTAATGATTTCATAATAAAGCAGGTATACAAGAGGTAGAAAGTAATTAGAGACAAGTCAATCATGCAACCTGTGAACACATCGTATGTCAAAAGAACCAAAGAAATCATTTATAACAGTCTTGTCAAGTAAGAAAGATTTATATGGGAGCTTCTAAGAATGTTGCTTGTGAAATAGATCTCCTATTGTCTATATATTTTTTGTAATGAACTTGTAGAAGGATTTTGATCTGGATCTTACTTGCAATTGTACATTTATTTTAATTGTGTAAAAGAATTAGCGGTAATGAACCCAAAAATAGGTTAGGTCTTTTTAAGATTCTAGAGATCCAAAGAAATATTTTTTTTCATTATATTTTGTCTAGAGACCATATTCATAGATTTATATTGGTAAAAATATTACAATATAAATGTTTATCTTTTATTAATTGTTTCCTTCAATTCATAGAGGAATTTCAAAAATATTTTTCTCTTGTTCAATTTTTTTAATTGTAATGTGACCTTTAACTTCTTGTGTACTTGTATGTAGATGGATTTCTTGCGGGATAGAAATTGGATGTATATTGGTAATAGGATGCAAAGTGAAGTATTCCAATTTGGTTTACAAAAATTCATTGAATTTGCACATACCTATCAAATACCACCGAGACTGGAAAATTTAATTTGCCCTTGTAAAACATGCTCTAATAGATACATTAAATTAGAGGATGATGTATTCTTGCATGTTTTACAAAAAGGATTTTTCTATAGCTATGATGTTTGGACATATCATGGGGAGATGATTGGGAGGAATACAACAAGTGCAACGTCTACTAAAGCTACATCTGCAAGTATGCATCAAATGTTGGGAGATATATTCAGAATGGGCGATACAAGTCATGCCAGTGAGTTTGAAGTTGAGGAGGAGCCTACAAATGTTAATGCCCAACACTTTTTCAAGCTTCTCAAAGAATTCAATCAGCCACTATATGAAGGTTGTAAGACTCATTCCAAGTTGTCATTTTTGGTTCCTCTATTATATCTGAAGGAGGAGTCTGGATGGTCAAATAATTCTTTTACAAAGTTGATAATATCAGCCTTCCCAGAACATGGTAGTCTATATCCTGAGACTTATTATGAAGCAAATAAAGTTGTAAAAGACCTTGGTCTCAAAAAAGTTAAAATTGATGCCTGTCAAAATGATTGCATGCTCTTTCAAAAACATTCATCAAAGAAAGACAGATATGATACTCGTGGTGAGTCTAGATGGAATGAAAAGATATATAAAACAAAACACAAGAAGGTAGATGAAAAGGCGATGTATCACTTTCCTATTATCCCTCGTCTAGAGAGACTTTACATGTGCCCTTCTGTTGCAAAAGATATGATGTGGCCATTTAAAGAAAAAAGACATGATGGTCGTATTCATCATCCCTCTGACACGGAAGAATGGGTCTTAATAGACAGAATTTCCAAACTTTGTTGCTGAGCCACGAATTGTCAGACTTGCTCTAGCTACAGATGGATTCAGTCCATTTAGACTCATGAGTGCTTCACACAGCACATGGCATGTTCTATTAACCCCTCTCAATCTCCCACCTTGGCTTCTTCTAAAGAAGCCATACATAATGATGTCTTTGTTGATCCCAGGTTCTCATATGGTTGGGAATGATATTGATATTTACTTAGAGACATTAATTGATGAGCTTCAAAAACTTTGGGGTCAGGGAGTTAAAGTAGATGATGCTTATAGCAAGAAGAATTTCACTATGCGGGCAATGATCTTATGGACCATAAATGATTTTCCGACTTATGGTGACCTTTCCAATTGGAGAACCAAAGGGAAAAAGGATTTAGGTTGCCCATCTTGTAATATAGACACCTTATCCAAGTGGCTTTAGTTTGGTAAGAAACAATGTTATGGTTTCCATCGACATAATCTGAAAAACAATCATATTTATAGGCGTGATAAAAAAAGTTTCACTGGAGAACAAGATTTTCGTCAACCGCCTAAGCGTTGTTCAGGTGATGATATACTACAACAATTTCAGGGTTGCACAAACATCACGTTTGGAAATACTAATAAATGCAAAATGCCTACAAATGGACATCAGCTATTGCTGCTGGATGGAATAAAATAAGTGTTTTTTTCTGACTCCCGTATTGGAAACATCTATTGCTGAGACATAATCTAGATGTAATGCACATAGAAAAAAATGTTTGTAAGAATATCTTGAACACTTTATTGGGCAACTAAAAGAAAAGTAAGGATAACTTACAAGCTCGTCAAGATCTAAAACAATGGGGTATTCGAAGGGATTTATGGCCTGTCGATTTAGGGAGCCATGAGAAAGAGAAGTATGGAGAAAGAGAAGTACCTCTAGCATCTTTCACAATGAGCAGTACGGAGAAAGAGAAGTGTCTATCTATTTTATAAACATTGAAGGTTCCTGATGGATATTCTTCTAACATATCTAGGTGTGTCAACATAAGAGAGAAAAAAATGTTGGCATTGAAGAGCCATGATTGTCATGTTTTAATGCAACAACTTCTTCATATTGCCTTGTGGAATTGCATAGGCATAGATGTTTATAAACCTATTGCAAGCCTATGTTCATTTTTCAATAAACTTTGCTAAGATGTGTTTGATGTAGAAGAATTTAAGAAGCTTGAGGAAGACATTTTTGTCACACTATGCCAGTTAGAGAGAGTTTTTCCTCCATCATTCTTTACCATTATGATGCATTTGCCTATCCATTTATCTTATGAAGCAAGGGTTGTCAATTCTGTATGGTATAGGTGGATGTACCCCATTGAGAGGTACTTGAAGAAACTCAAGAATTATGTCAGAAATAAAGCTCAGCCTATCGGTTTTGTTGCTAGAGGCTATTTGGCAGAAGAATGTTTGACATTTTGTGCTAGATATCTACCTGATTTTGACACAAAATTCACTCGTGATCCTCATAATTTTGATGAATTTCCTATTAGAGTGGGAGTACCAAAACACTTTGATGTGCAAACTTTGGAACAAGCCCATTGAAATGTATTATTCAATACTGACATGTTCGATGACTACAGAAGGTAATCAAACTTTTTTTTCAATGTTAAACAGTTTCTAATATATACTAACCACAACTTTTGAATTTTTTTATAATCAGTGAACACATGATAAAGCTTCAGGAGACTGAACCAAATATCACACTACGTGCTTTAGGAAAAAAAACATGCAACACAATTTGCTAGGTGGTTGAGAGAGCATGTAAGTAATTTATAAAATTAGTGAAATTCAATTTTGAAAGAGTGTTTTGTCCCTTATTATTTTTATGTTGATAAATTAGGTAATGCGTATGCGAATGGATCATCCAAAGAATGTTAGTGAGGAGTTGAGATGGATATCACAGGGTCCTTCTATAGATGGAATGTCATATGAAGGCTATTCAGTAAATGGATACTGGTTCTGCTCAAAACATGTTGAAAGTAATTCTACTACACAGAATAGTGGGGTGTACTTGGTGGCAGATACATCTAGTTATGCAAGTGGGAGGAATAAAAATCATGTTACGGATACAATTACATATTATGGACAATTGGAGGAGGTCATTAAACTATGTTATGGTCCAAACATAAAAATATCGTTGTTTCGGTGTGCTTGGTTTGATGAAAGTTCTTCTAACGGTTTGCGCATTGACAAATATGATTTCACACAACTCAATTCCTCAAGGAGACGCAATCAAGATGAGTCATTCACTCTTGCATCACAAGCAATGCAATGCTTTTATGTAAAAGATCCTGATGATGATAATTGGTTCATTGCTTTGAAACTTCCACCTCAAAATTATTCAGAAGTACCTCTCGTTGAGGATTATCTAAGTGGAACACAAGTTCATAGTGTTAACAACCACACAAGTGATGATATCTCTTGGTCAAGGAATGATATGCATGGATCATTTGTTGCTAGGGAGCCTGAGAAATAAAGTTGTTTTAATTAGTCGTTGCAAACCTTAGTGAATGATAATGCTTGTAATATTTTTCTTTGTGGATTATTATGTGTTGGTGCAAGGATATTGCCTTGTCATTTGTCCCTTTTTTTATCTTATGTGGGATGAGGAATATTTTGTGTTGATGTAATATTTTTCTTTGTGGATTATTACGTATTGGTTCAAATATATTGCCTTGTCATTTATCCCTTTTTCTTTGTGGATTATTATGTGCATACAATATTGTACATTTATTTCATAAACTATTGGACTAAAATCTTATGCATTACTACAACTATTATGTTTTCATCTTATGCAAGATGAGGAACACAAAGTCAACTATGAGAGCTTCTACAACTCCACCACAACCCACTGCTACTTCACCTACAGACTCCTCTCCTTCAACTGAAGTAAGAGATGAGCATGAGGAATTTGAGGATGAACATGACCACCATAGATATGGAAGGGGGCCTGCAAGTGAGGTTAATCTAATTCTAAAACTAGGAGAGCAGCGACACAAGGTGGAATGGAATGCAACGGGTGATGCAGTTGTAAAGAATAGTATAAAGTTGAACAGGTATTGTGGCATATTAACTAGAAAACCACAAATATGGAGTTTAGATCTACAATGGCGAGAGAAACCACAACTAGCATTTGAAGATAGAAAATCATGCATTGAGGTACTTAAGTAATTACAAAATTTCTTTTAGTCTAGACTTAGTGTATATTTTAAGATTTTTTATTGTTTCTTAATATCTTCACATATTTTCCAAAAATTCTTTGATTTGGTAGATCATCCAAATGCATGGAACTATGTAGACGCATTCTTTGATACAAAGGTAACACATTCTAGTTTGTTTATGAGATTGATTGGTAAAGAAACATGTCTTACTCTGTCGCATTGACCTTTGATTTTTGTAGGTTGCTTCACTTTGGGGATCAGTGCAATGAAAGTCTTATTTACCTCCTTGAGTAGTTTGACTTTCAAGAAGAAATATTTGATTATAGTACGGACATCTGGGCCAATAATGTGCCATGTATTTTTGAAGAAATGTGCGTTAAACCCGTCAGGAGCAGGTGATTTTTTGTTGTCAACCTTTTTGACCACTTCAAAAATTTCATCATCCATGACATATCTACACATCTGGAAGATTTGTTGCTCGTTAAGCTTTGGCATGTTGAACCAAGGGTAGTTCCTTCTTCTATTAGTTGTAGCTTTGAAAAGATTATTGTAATGTGACTGGAAAGCATTGTCAATGTTGTCGTTGCCCTTTATTTGTGTACCATTGTGCTCGATGTACATAATTTGATTTTAGATCCTTCTTATTTTTAAGGAGGCGTAGAAGAAAGAAGTGTTACTGTCTCCTTGCTTCAGCCACTTTACCCTTGACTTTTGCCAAATTATGGACTCATCAATATCTTTAGCTTTAAGGGTGTCTTCCTTTTTTATTTTTGCAATATCCCATAATAACAAGTTCTGTGGGTCTGCATCAGCTTGTTCCTGGGTTGTGAGGGCATCTCTTTCTTTATTTTTTGCTGAGTTTGTAATATCACCTTGTTTCTCCCAGTTCCAGGTCTGTAGTGCCCTTTTAACTACTTTAAGTCTGTGGTAGAGCTCGTACATTGGGTTTCTGGTCTGTTCAATGCTCCATGCGTTCTTTACAGTCTCTTGAAAATTGCTCAGCTTTGCCCAGGCATTGAAGTAACGGGTAGGGAACTTTCTGTTGGGACCCTTCTCTTCCAGGTGCATGATTAGGATGTGATTATCACTATAAATCATAGGAACTATCCAGCCATAAGTTAGGAAGTATGTTCAGAAAATTAATTTGTTTGCTACTACTGAAGTATCTGATTAAAATATATCTTCAGTTGAAAAAAGTAATAGTTGAAATCTGAGGTGGCAAATTTAATCCTAAAATGTCTTTAGTTTATAAGAGCTTATGTAAAACATATAAATAAATCTAGTTTTTCCCCTTCGTATAAAAGATTGAGGAGTTAGTACTTTGTTTGAGTATTCTGACATTCTAGCCTCCAATGTTTAATGCAGGTGAAATCTGAACTTACAAAATCAGTTATTGAGGAAATTCAGCCTATGCTTGTTCAAAAAGGAGTCGTGATATGTCAAAGTGTGCTTTCACAATTCAAAAATTATATTTCTATGTGTGGTGATCCCAAAGAGAAGTTGAGGGTGGATCACCTACTTGGCTTCCTAAAGTAAGATTTTAAAATCACATTAGAATTATCATTGCTAAAATTCCAAGTCACCCTTTCTTTCTAGTTTATGAAAAAATACCAATGCATTAAATCAAGAAATAATTTGGCTATGCAACATTGTTGTCATGTTGTGGAAATCATCTATGTACTTCCTCTTATCTCCTGCATCAACATCTCTTGGTGGATAATGTGTTTACATTTATCTTGAGTACGAAGCTGAATAAGGTGAATGATTCTCTGGCATATACTAAAGAACGTTGTAGCCTGTACATATTTGTTTGGTGTTGTGTTAGTCTGTATATAATAATGATTTTAGGCTGTAGATTTTAGTTGCATGTCTATATGATAGTCCAGTTTTAGGTCACACACCTTTCACGATCTCTCTGGATCCTCTTCTGATCTAATGGGACATTTAGAGGGTCTAGTGTGGAAATATAAAACATATTGTCTTCATCTCATATTTGGGTTCGTTTTAGAAATAAAGGTTGAACTGTCCAAGTTAAATTAATTAGTAAACATGGAGGGAAGTAATGCATGTTTTGCCAGTCTAGTTCATAGCTAAAATTGTTGTCCCAAGGTTGATTCATTTTAGTTATACAAACATAGCCCAAAGATAGCCCAAAGGTGCATGGACTGACTTCTGAGTAGACAGGAGATCCATCATTTTATCAGCTTCTCTCTCTTACTGCATTGTAACTGTTCTTTCTAGCTTGAACCATTTCTCAGTTTATAATAATAATTTATTTATGGTGAAGCCCTATGTAATTGTTTAATCAGTCAATATTTTCATAGTGCAGTTTTAACATAATGCAACAAACTCAAAGATTGTAAAGCTGAACCGATGTCTAGCATTTGGAAGGTTGTGATTTATGCACCTTTAATGTGACAATTTTCTAAAATTGGTGTGAGGTGATGTGTTTCGGTTTCGATACATATAAATCACTTTTAAATTTCTCAGGGGAGAAAATGTTAAGTGTTTAATCTTGTATAACTTGGTTGTGGTCAAATTTTGCACTGAATGGTCTTTTGATTGCACTTCTCAAGACAGTTGTGATGTGGTTCTTATATTCTAAGCGCACTTTTACGGTTATTGGCTTCTATGGGAGGTTTCAATCCTTTGGGCTTCTATATTTTGTTGGTTTATTGATATTCATCAAGAATAATGGTTTTAGGTTGCTCATGATTGTACCAGTAAGTAGGTTTTTTCAAAAAAAATACAGTAACAATTTAACGGTTTAGGATTTACAGGGAAGATGTGGTTGTGCCTTATTTTCTATTTATGTGAATTCAAGACTGAATTCCTATACACGATCACTTTCTACAGCTAAAAAGATGATCAAGAAGAACAAACTCTTGATTATCTATATAGTTGTTATAAGAGATAGGTGATCAATCTTGTTGAGTTTATTCATGTACTTGTTATGATTGCAACTACAGTGAATTTTACTTCTCATAAATCTCTTCTAAACTTTTTGCTAAATTAGTATATTTATATTAACAAAGACAGACACAAAAACCATAAACTACAAGGATCATTGTAGGACTTTGATCGTATTTGCAATTTCTACTTGAGGGGGCATTTAGATCACTTGCAGCCAAATTTCTCATGTCAGCATATATCGGCTGAACATTAGTAGATATACTCATTTCCAACAGTAACACTTGATGTTGCCCCTTCTATTTTATATGTTTCTTTCCTTGATGCAGTGTTTTGTTGTCTTTTTTGGTTTCATGTCTTGAGTGCATCTGAATCCCCTATTTGATAATTTGAGTATCTTGACCATTTTTCTAATACCGTAGTTACTAGGCATTGAATCCTATAGATCCTTGAATTAGATGGCTATGTTAACGTGCAACTCAATCAATGATTCTATTTCTGTGGCCTGGTGTCACTATGAATAGAAAATGTAGTATATGGCCTGTCTTGCAGAACATGTGGAGTCGGTATTGCCTTGTTTCTCAATGTCACATTTACCTCAGTTCTCCTACTAAGAAGCTTTCTTGGAGAACTTTCTTTTCATGAGGTTGGCCATCTTGGTTTACTATCTAGATTTTTGGTCTTATAAATCCTTCAATCTTACTTTTCAGGTGCATACGGGCGAATTCAAGTTTTATCATGAATATGCTTCAGATAGTTTTGCATTTTATGTCGATTCATCACTTTCATGCTTATTGTTTCACTTCAAATAAAATGCAATGTATTAAGGAAATTCTTGTGTTTGGCACAGGAGATCTAAGCTTAGTTTCCAACTCATTTTCAACTTGAACATCATGTAGTAAGTGTATTCAGCTCTGATTTTTAAATTCTAGTTTCCTACCTTTTTTAAGCATGTTAGTAATCTCTTGCCTTGTGTTGTATGCAACACATGTTTACCACCAGGAGTTATGCCATTATAAGCTAGCAAATATTGATGTCTATTAAACTCGCAATGGCTAGTAATGGCCAAAAATGCCTCATTAGTTGCTCCTCTAACCTCCTGTATCCTATATACACACACAGCAACAAAAGAGTTGGTTGATTGCTCCACCAACTCCTATTTTTTTATCACCAAGTCCAGGAGATTATAGATGCCAGACCCTAGAGTATTTTCAAAAATGTTGACAGTTCTAATCAAATAGGTAGATTACATCAAGCCTAAACTGAACTAACATTGGAATTGGACATTAATTATATATTTAGTATACTTGAAAATACTCCAGCTTAATTAAACCATAATGGGCAATATCTACACTGAAAAGAACATAAATTTCACCAAAGAGCCGCCTTGGTATTCTTCGTATGCAACAACTATATGAACAAGTATATAGTAAACATCATAGCACAGTACAACACATCCACATATCGAGGAGGATGCCTCATGAGTTGTTATCAGAGGATGAGGGATTAAAGAATTAAACTGGAACCTATCACACAACTATTGGGATCTAGGGAGAGATTAAGTAAATAGTAATGGATCGGTAGTTAGATATAGATATATAACATTGAATTTAGCATGATCTGGTTACATATTGTTGTGCTAGAGGATTACAACATGGTACATGTGTACCTCACCTAGTACTAACTCACAGAAAATAGATAAATGGCAACTACTAGAAATTAGATATTTATAAACCATATTTAGCAAAAAGATGGCTGGAATTTGTGGCTAATATGGATCTGGGTATGGTGTCAAAGCAAATCAAGGAGGTGTCTCAGTATGTAAAGTACTTTTGTGGTTTTTTCTAAAGGATGCAGTCAGCAAAAAGACTATAAGTTTATGGGGACACCTTGAGTATTATTAGTGTCGTCATTGACAGGTTTGTGGGGACACCTTGAGTATTTTCAATGTATTACTAGGCCTGAAATTAAAAGTAAAGACAATAGTCCCTCACATGTGGCAGCAAGTGGAAGCTATTGTGAATTACTTCCAATGAAACACAATACTACTTCTTCACTCTTTGTGTTAATCTTACAAGTTACTCAACATTTTGCTTTTATTAGAAGGGTATTTTAAGTTATTTTTAACTTAGTTATTGCATGTGTACAACTTCAATGTTGCTTTACATCTTACTCAAAATATATTCTACTAGTCAATGGTGGTGACTATTTCTTTATGTGCAGAATCATGTTTTTTTCTTCTCATTTTTGAAATTTGCAGAGATCTTGCTCGTATTACAGTTGTATGAACTGACATACCAAGCATAGATGATGGGAGGTTGAGAAGCTTATAGAAACAAGGTGACATGTGCGTAGCTATTTCAACTTCTATTGTTGAGGGGTCATAGTCTCATGCAATATTCACAGTCATTTTTTCGAATTACAAATTGAACCTTGACTCTATTTGAGAAATAATGTTGCAGGTGTTATTTACAATATCCACATGGCCGGTTAGTTGTAAACTTAATAATATTGATCCCCGCCATAGTATCTCCTAATGGGATCCCATTTTCTATCCATTCACCATTAGAAGAGACACATTAAGAGGAGTTTGTCAAAAATTGATTTATTCCTCTATGAGTTTGAGTTTATTAAATCCTCCATTCTGATGCATCTAGAAAGTTGGGAAAGGTGTCCCTTTTGCCTATTACCTTTCATTCCTATTATTACCACTCACAGTCAAATTTCATTGAATTGAAATTTGAGCTGGCAATCCTTCAATAAGGTTTTTTTTAACTATTTTCTATCACTTTTTTATAACAATTGCAGTGTCATCCAGCAGGAGATGTGGCAGAGAGAGGAGAAATGGCTCATCGGCATCCTCCCAATCTGGATGCTTCTGTTGCATATATTGTTAGCTTTGTGATGTCTCCATGTATTAATATAGTAGTCCCCTCCTGCTACTATTTGGGTATCACTATGCAGTTGGTTTGACACAAAGTCTCTCTCCTCATTTATCATAGTTCGTCTATAATTCTATAGTCTCTCTAGAATTGGATGGTCATCAAATTCTTTAGTTTAATGATGTAGATAATCTTAAGAAGTTCTAACTTCTATAGCATGGCCTCGAGCAAACCATTTAATAAACCCCTTCTCAATTCCTCTTGAGTTTTGTGGCAATATTTCATTTGGGTTTTTCACAACCACAACATCTGGTCTAGATTTTCCAACATCACCACCTGAAAACTCTTTGTTGGCAGCCAACCCAAACATGATCCAAAATCTCCTAGCCCCTCCTCCATGTTGCTCTATAATGTCTATTTCTGTTGCTTGTGCCAACGAACAAAACTTGGCCATATTCATCAATTATGGAAGCTATAGGAAATACCCCAAAAATGGAGCTTGCTTAGAACAAACAAGGAGGAGCAAAATTAGATGGTACACATTATCTATAAATCTATGACATCCTATTTGTGAGTGTGAAACTAAGGATAAGATAAATATTGATTGAGGCTGGGTCTTGGGGAGAATTATATATCATTTATTAACCATCCAGTCCCATCCTTCCCCAATTCTTTTATAATCACTTACCGAAAACCAAATACATCGTAACACTTTGATATCATCGATACACAAACTGTGGCTTTCCTAAGAATCTAAATCCTCCAACAAATTTCTCAATGTCGTATATGTGTGTACCTGATTTGGCTAAGTTTACATTTTTTGCTTAAGTATGAGTTTATTTGTCAACGTACATATACAAGCCAAAATAAAACCGTGATAGTTTATTTTATACCAATACTTATATCTTATTCTTTTTATTCTACAACCACATCTTACTTCTCCATTGTTCGTTTGGTGCTGAATTTTCTCTTTATTTGCAACCCCAACAGAGTTGTCCTCGACATCATAGGAGCTCTTTCTTTTGTAATACTCATTTACCTATGCCATCTTCTCATCTAGGAAAAGACTGCAGCCCCAAGAGCATACCACATGCAGCTCTGACATACCTAAGACAATCTAAACTACTTAAAAAAAGTAGGCATACAGCAAACAAAAGCAGCTACTGAAAGCAAGCAGGCAGACAACAACCAAAAGCAGGTCAGTCACATGCGCTTATTTATAGGGTAAATAAGATATTATGGCATTCTTTATTTAAATTGCATCTTTTTTATTCTAGTAGAATTGAGACTAAGACATCCTTATAGAATTCCAAAAATGATTCTCATTCTCATTATTGACAGTGTAGATACATCAAAGAGGGTCGGATAAATCGCCAACAATACTGAAGGGGAAAAGAAAAAGTATATCTGCTCGTAATCACCTTACTGATTCCTCTTCAGCTTGTATGGAGAGTGCACTTTTTTCCTAATTTGGGCATTCAGGTTGCTCTCGTGCTCATGCATTATTTAAATTTGCAACTGAAATTCACTTTTAAGTGGTAAGGGACTATACATTATTTCAATTTTTATACCAAGTTGGTTGGATGTGCCTGCCATACTCAGTGTTAGGGACATTATTTCAGTGTTTGCAGCTACGTAATGATGGCAGAGTTTGTAGATTGGTAAGAACTTACTATGTTTGGATTTCATAAAATAATGAAGTGGTGTGCAGCTATACATTCTAAACAGAGTTATAACTACACCTCAAATTGCTATGTTCATTATTTATGGTCTAAATGATAGTGACATAGCAAAGACTTTGCTTGCTAACTATAATTGCTTCTGTGGTTGCAGGATTATTGGTGTGCTATCAGGGTTTAGGCACTCTTATATATGGAAAGGGTTACTTCTAGATGGACGATGAAGACCAAAAGTTTGGAAAGGTGGTCCAAAAAGTAAAGATCATTGTTATCTCATTGCATGCAGAGAAGTTGGCTCTAAGTCATTCTTTGATGGCTATTACTGGAATCAGTACCCAAGAAATTTGTTGGAGATGGCAATAATTACCTTATCATCGAAGATTATTGGAGAAAATTTGTTCATAACCACTAAGCTTCCTCTCAACATTATCAAAGATGGTCATTGACTAAATGAGTGATAATGTCAAAATGTAGATATATATTTATATTGAAATTTGTATCGATTAAGGGGAAAAGGCCCATGTCCTCCCCTATGTGATGAACAATTTTTCTATGTGAAATAAAAAGGAATGTTTCAAAAGAGTGCTTTGTTGTGTCCTATTAACTAAATTCGTTTATTAAAATATTATTTGTGCTTGATAGAAGCCACAAATATATTACTTAATGAAATATAAGAAAGCTAAAACCTCATTGGCAAATAACAAAATGTACATCACAATTGTAATTTATGAGAAATTAAGTATATTAGTGAAGGCCCTAGAACCTCATTGAAAGTTTTGAAATTAGCCTTCACAAATATATTTGGGAGGCCTGGGAAGTCTTTTTGTGAAGGTCAAATAGTCCTTCACAAAAAGTATTTGTGAAGGCCCTAGAACCTCATTGAAAGTTGTGAAATTAGCTTTCAAAAATGTATTTGGGAGGCCTGGGAAGTTTTTTTGTGAAGGTCTAATAGTCCTTCAAATAGTATTTGTGAAGGCTAGAGTCTCTCATAAAAGTATTTGTGAAGAGGCTTTTAGAGTAGGACTTTTTGTGAAGGAATGGCCCTCAACCGAATTTTTTATTGAAGGAATTAATGTACATTTGTGAAGGAATCATCCTTCACAAATAGTTACTTTTCCTGTAGCGTTGGTTGATATGTGTTTAGCACCATTGGTTGCCAAACCAAGCTAATCCAAGTCATATTATACCTTAGGAATAATGTACACATGAATATAGGTTCATCTAAAACTGAAATCAGACAGGAAACATTATAAAAATTGAAATCCAAGTCAAGCATAGCCATTTAGTGCATGGATCATCATTTTCAAGTAAGAACATGAGCTAGAAAGCTTTTGGTAAGCAATAAACGTGGAGAAAGTTATAAAACTTGCCTCTAATTAGAATATAAACTCCCAAACAGAAGAAAACACAAGCAGGTAGGGTAGGAAATCCAAGAATAAGTTGTGAACTCGTCCATCTAGCACCTTTCTTCATCAAATGAGCAAACCCTAAGCATAAGGAGCAAGAAAGGTAGGGTTTTAGAGCTTTAGAGAAATTTCTACCAAGGAACAGCAAGGTTCCAACCTAGATAAAGGTAGGAGGAAGGATAACAAAGAAATAAATGGAGGAAAGAAGGGGATTATTACTCTTTTAGGTCAAGATCACTAGAAGGAAACTTTTCAAACCCTAAAAGGAAGTCAATTGCAACCCTAGATTCTTTTTCCAAGAAGATCCCCTCTTTGTTCTTCCTTGGATAGGAAATTCACAGAAGAAAAGAGGGAGAATAAGGTTCATATAAGGAGGAAATGGTGGAGAGAAAATGGCTCATTTGGGTGTTTAGGGATAAGTATATGAAACTTTAAGATAAAGAAAAAGAAAAACTTGAAGTTCTAGTATCTTTCCAAGTGTCCATTTCCTTAAACTATTAAAAATATATAATCACACACACAAGCAGCTCCCCCACCGTCCATATAGACATTCTTAGATTTCCTTTTTTGAATTTCTAGGCCAATCAAATAATTCAATAGTTGATAGCTACTAAAGGTAGTTCATCCATGAAGGGGTCAACCCTAAAATACCCTTGAGGAAAACACCTTCAAATCAAGGTTTAAATAGGTTCCCCATGGCTCAAAAAGCTCAATAATGATGAGAAAATATCCAAGGAACAAATTGAAAGTGATGAATTGCAAATAAAACCTCTCAATTGGGTAAATTGCAGAAAAGTCCAAAATGTGCATAAAATTGCATAACGTGCTCAAACAGTGTCCAAATTGGACCAAATTTGAAACTTAAGCTTGTCTTATGATTTCAAAGAATATAAAAAGGTTATAGTAGGGTTATATGAATTCAATTATGATAATTAAGCTTATTCAACTCATTAAGAAAGTTTAGGGGCCTTACAACTATAAACCCTAATAGGGATTTTGCCACAAAATCCAAGGTAAACAAAGATGGGTACTTCCTTTGTACCTCATCCTATTTCCTTCACATGGTTACTTGAATATCATGGTGATGTCACATCATTCATACATATCTCCTCTTGGGTCAGCACAAAAACCCCCACCTAAGAAGACATTCTCGATATGGAATGTAGAAACTTGTTGTGTCATCTATACAACTCTAGTAGTAATGTTCAACTTTAAATTCTAGCTATCATCATAAAATTATATATATTGTATCAACACATTACTCAAAATTCATACTTGCTAGCTTTTTACCAATCATGGCATGTGTCCCATACCATTTCTTGAAGCATAAAAAAAGGTGATGTATCTGTCCTTTTTTTTCTAGATACACTGACATTGGAACACTTGTCAGTTCTTTTTCAGCATCAAAAGAAATGTTGATGATAGCACCTATCATTCCATATAAGTAAACATCATTCCTAGTCAACCTTGTTAGGGGTGAAACAACAACACTATCTTCACCTTACTAGGATTTACACAACCTACTTAGAAGACATATCATGATCCCATAAAGACACTTAATAAACTCCATCTCACTCTTGTTCAACTTGTCTCATAGTTATTGCTCGACAACCCTAAGGTTTTTGAAGAAATATTGATCATATTTTTACCATATTTGAAATACTTTGACATGTCATCATTCAAAGATTGATATAACTTGTATGACATGACTGGAACACTCTATTCCTCCTATTCATAAATTCTATTTGTACATTGGTTAGTCTAAAGGACATAACTCTAAACTCATCATGGTCATTTGAATTATGTCATCCAATCTAACTCATGCATTGATATTTGATCATAGGTTTATCTTAAAGGAACACGGTATCACATATCTATTAACCAACAAACCATCTATCCATGATACTGGTCTTGCCCAGCTATCACTGAACCATACACAACATTATAGAATCCATTTTGTTTTTCCTTCCAAACAACATTTAGAGGGTCATCATCAACTCTCTCTCCCTCTCTTTAAGGGGGAGGAATACTTGATATGTTCATTTAGTAAATATCTCCAACCTTCACATACTTCCCATACTATTGATACATCTTAGATACTAGGATTCATTACCTTGGTATCCACCTCATGTGCTATCAGGAACTCATCTACTTTTACCAACATAATAAATTTCAAAACATATAAGAGGAGTCTCCCAAATTATTAGAAGGCTCAAGAGCAAACTCATCACAAACTTTATGATCTTGGAATCGTAGTCCAAGCAACTTTATGCTATAATAAGATATCCACCCTCATGTTTGTAGTGAATCCACACGTACCAAGTAGCAATGATCCACCCTCATTACTCCTTCCTTGATGACTATTTATCCCACTAGTGTATGTTCTCTTATTTTATAATGTTTTTCAACCATTTGTCAACAGGTAAATCATCATATTCTTCATTTTCTTCATTAAACATGGATCATCTCCCTTAATTTCTTTCACATGCCATGCTGATTTTATAGTAACACTTTCTTACACACATAGGTTGGTCTGAGATTAACTCGGGTTCCACCTTATTCCTTTGTCATTGTTCCCATTTATCTTCTCATTTTGTACTTGTTATAGGAGTCCTTTTCATCTTATCTGGACTTCATACCTTGATTCACTTTATAAGCTTAGACTTACCTATATTTTACTTTATTATCTTCTTGAATCACATCTTCAAGACTCCTCTTTTTCTAATTTGTATTCAGATTTAGATTTCATGTTGTTGTATCTTTCTCTTATAGTTACCAAACATTCAAGTTTTGATAGATTATGATGCAATTCTCATCTTCTTTAAGGTAAGATTGAGATATTCATACCATGATTTCTTATTCATTATGCTCTTAGATTGTCTCAAAATGACTACTTGATCAGAATAATCAGAAAGATAACAATCTAAGAGTTCCATACTTACCTTTCTTCAATAATTGAATACCTGGCCAAGGCATCCAAGTACTAAGATTAGGCAGTATGCACTATGTTTTTGTGTCACGTTCCTAACTTAGACATCATGCTAGTCTTGAGTCTTAGTGTCCCTGTAGACTCAGTAAACCTAAAGCTCTGATACCAACTTGTGAGAACCCATTACACTAAATGAGATTACTCAAAACATAAAGCACAATCGATCACTAATTAATCACATACCCAAAAATATGGGTAGATTAAAACTGACTTTAACGTCAGCACCCGCTTAGAAACATTTGCATAAGAGCCCAACATCTTTCTTATTTCCATACTATTCCAAGAATTTGATACAAATTGTTCTAACACCTTACCCACAACATATATACATAGGAGAACAATATTCTTATATGCCACACAACAAACATTAACATGCTAACAAAATTCCAATTCGTTTGAAACACCATATACAAACTTTTCCTACCCGAACCTGAGAGTACAAGGATGACTCTAGAACACACTAGACATCTAATCAACTTTCTCAAAGATTCATTACTATAGCTCCTCTTTGCTGCCACAGGTTTGTTTTCGTCACTTCAGATTACCTAAAAAGATGTGGCGAACCAAAAGGGTGAGACACATTTCCCAGCAAGAGATATAACCTCCAACAACACTTATTGATTACAACATTTTAAATAGTATATAACTAAGCCGTTGGAGTATTTAATAATCTATTGAACAGATTGAATAGTTCAAGTATGCTAAATATATTAAGCAATTAATCTTAACAATAAGTATGGTCATCAATGCATATATAAATAACAAATAAATCCATTTCTTTGGATAGATATCTACTCAAATATCATCCAATTTGCATTTAATAACAATCTTTGTCATTAATCTAACTATCATCATATTCCTTGCTAACAGCACAAGCAATCTAGTAGCATAAGCATCCCTGACATCATGAATATGTCTAGTAACATAACATGTCTATCAATATTGGAATCTCAAATAAAGGGAACAGATCTATATCATAAGTAGAACTAACATCATAACACAATGACTACATAGGCATGATTAGCAGTTTAAGCATTTCTAATTACATAGGCATGGCTAGCAATATTAAACATAGCTAGCAGCAGCATCTTAACCATCAGTGTCGGTATATTTGACAACATAAGCATGTTTACAACATGAGCATAACTACAGCATAAGTTTATCTATTATCTCTTATTGTACTATACATGATCTCAGTGAAAAGAAAGAAAACAAGGGTTATCATCCAATATGAAGTGTTGTGTATAACCCTAAACATATATGCTACACGGTTGTCTTACATTTTTTATTATGCCCTGTGGAATTTGAATCATACCACCCAAAGTCCAACCAACCCCTATGAAGGGCTATTCGGTTCTATACAAGATATAGGAGTGTCAGTATCCTAAGATCTCTTCCCCTTGGTCAGTATGAGTAAAACGTCAGTGACATATTAGTCAAAGTTGCCATGACAGTGACATATAGTCAAGATTCTAACCGCTAGTCCGCCCTTGGTACATGTTACGACACTAGAAACTAGGGTATACAAAGACCTCTAATCCGAGGTACAACCACAGTTGTCCTCAATCACATCAGATGTATGAGGCATGACCATAGCCATCCTCGACAACCTACATTGTGGATGACAAGGATATATCCTCAACTTGCCACCTCAACATACTCAACAGTATGTGCTCTGAGTTTCCCTTAGGAATACTCATTTCACTATCTAGCAAGTTCTGACACTGAAGATGGCTCTATGGCATAGGGCACTACATGATTAGAGTTGCACTTGATTAGTTATGCCAATTGGGTGAATTAAGGCTACATCAAACACGTGCACATACAAACCCTAATTCACTTCCAGCAAGCATATAAACATCACAACTTTTAAAAGATATAAAATGTGTGGAACATAATTTCTCGTCTTCATCATCACGTGGTATTATTCACTTGCTATTCATGAGACCACACTAGTCATCATACTATCACAAGATGTAAATCCTTTTCACAATATCACAGGGTGTCAACCCTTATCAACACAAGAGGATTACACCTCATTCAGGGATCAACCATGCCCAAAGGCCATTAAGACCATCATACTATCACAGGATATAAATCCTTTTCACAATATCATCGGGTATCAACCCTAATCAACACAAGAGGATTACACCTCATTCAGGGCTCAACCATGCAAAAAGGTCATTAAGACTATAATACTATTCCCTACAAGATCATCATTATCTTTGCATGCCTTATAACAAGGCTCAACAACATCACTTACATATACACTGGGTCAACACAATATGGCATTAATGAGCTAGGAGATATTCATAAAAAATCATAGTAGGGTTATATTAACATTAAGAACATTCCTTTATTACATAAACATGTAAGGAATCTAGATATGATTAACCCTCTCAAATTCATAATGCACATGTTTAGCAAAAGAAAGTATCAACGATGTGGCTATGATAACCACCATTCCATCATACAAGAATGTTAAACATGAATACTCATCTTTATCTATTTACATTAGACTTAGGTTCAACAAGATAAATTATATTAATGTTACTAATCAGCACTTATACCCAAACCCTAACTCATGACATCCCCATTGGATCATGGATGCATAAGGTGAAGCATCACCATCACATTCCATACCATTCTCAAGAATGAACCCACACATAAATCAAGGTATAACCATCAAGTTATAGCATACTAGGGTTTCAACAATAGTAACAGAGTACTCCATGATTGTATTAGTCATTTAAGGACTATTCATACCCAATTACCATCATTTAGTTATATTAAATCTAGGTATAACAAGCTATACCTCATTAGGATTACCCATTAATTCATTATAGTGATTATAAATCATAATCATACGAGGGAAAGGGTAACACTACAAGTTTAAGGCATTGAACCATCAAATTATCATCATTAGAATAATAACATTACACTACACTCTTCACCCAAAATAATGGGAATATTGAGGCATCAACTTCTAACCATGAAATGTTGAAAAGGTAAAGCCATTGGTCGTTTACATAAGTAAATACCTTGAATGAATCATCTAGAATGTTATTGAGTTGTGATCTATAAAAGTCACCATTTAACCGTAGACATCTTTTGATTAACAACAATAAGGGTTTTGTTGAGAGTAAGGTAAAACCCACAATTGACTGTTCATTTAAAACAAGCCATCCATTGTCAACAAGTAAGCTCCTTAAGTTGATCATATCAAGGGAACCATATAAATCACATTATTAGGACCAAAATATTACATTAGCCATCATTCCACTTTATTGGAGGAATAAACATTAGATCTTGACCATTGGGTCAAATTCATATGTTAAAACCACCAATTATAGTATAGGTCCGACCATTGCATCAAGTGACCCAAGAAACCATTGGTCTAATGCTTAATTGATGCTACAACTATATGATTAACTCACCATATGTTGTGGTGACCTGATCCACCATCATTAGTGACCATTAAGTCACCATAGGTTGTTAGATCAGCACTATATTCATTAATCACCCTCAAATATCAAACTAATATCACCATTGATTGATAGCATCATTAGGGTACTTATTTGTTAATCACTAAGCTTCTAATTAGGCCAACACCTGACCTAAAGGGTGAACGTCAGTTGACACCCTTGGTCACCACCATCATTTGTCATGAAGACAACACCATCGGTTGTTGCAATGGTACCACCATTGAGTCATGTGTTTATAGAAGAAATCAACTTTAAACCCTAAAATTGACCATTGGTTGATAGGTGTTTAGCACCATTGGTTGCCAAACCAACCTGATCCAAGTCATATTATACCTTAGGAATAACGTACACATGAATACAGGTTCATCTATAACTGAAATTAGAATAGGGAACATTATAAATTTTGAAATCCAAGTCAAGCATAGCTTTTTAGTGCATGGATCATCATTTTCAAGCAAGAACATGAGCTAGAAAGCTTTTGGTAAGAAATAAACATGGAGTGAGTTATAAAACTTGCCTCTGATTAGAAGATAAACTCCCAAATAGAAGAAAACATGAGTAGGTAGGGTAGGAAATCCAAGCATGAGCTGTGAACTCGTCCATCTAGCACCTTTCTTCATCAAATGAGCAAACCCTAAGCATAAGGAGCAAGAAAGGTAGGGTTTTAGAGCTTTAGAGAAATTTCTACCATGGAACAGCAAGGTTCAGACCTGGATAAAGGTAGGAGGAAGGATAAAAAAGAAATAAATGGAGGAAATAAGGGGATTCTTACTCTTTTAGGTCAAGATCACTAGAAGGAAGCTTTTCAAACCCTAAAAGGAAGTCAATTGCAACCCTAGATTGTTTTTCCAAGAAGATCCCCTCTTTCTTCTTCCTTGGATAGGAAATTTGCATAATCACAGAGAGAGAATGAGGTTCGTTGAAGTAGGGAAGTGGTGCAGAGAAAATGTCTCGTTTGTGTGCTTAGGGATAAGTATATGAAACTTTAAGATAAAGAAAAATAAAAACTTAAAGTTCTAATATCTTTCCAAGTCTCCATGGCCTTAAACTATTAAGAATATACAAGCACACACACAATCAGATCCCCCACCATCCATATAGACCTTCTTAGCTTTCCTTTTTCGAATTTCCAAGCCAATCAAATAATTCATTAGTTGATAGCTACTAAAGGTAGCTCGTCCATGAAGGGGTAAACCCTAAAATACCCTTAAGGAAAACACCTTCAAACAAAGGTTTAAATAGGTGCCACATGGCTCAAAAATCTCAATAATGATGAGATAATATCCAACGAACATAGTGCAAGTGATTAATTGCAAAGAAAACCTCTCAATTGGGTAAATTGTAGAAAATTCCGAAATATGCATAAATTGCATAACTTGCTCAAATAGTATCCAAATTGGACCAAATTTGAAACGTAAGCTTGTCTTATGATTTCAAAGCATATCACAAGGTTATATTAGGGTTATAAGAATTAAATTATGATAATTAAGCTTGTTCAACTCATTAAAAAGTTTAGTGGCCTTACATGTATATGTACACTTAACATCCATATGATCTCATCCACAAGGGTACTAACTTGAAAACATATGTCATTGAGTAATGTAATTCTCTAGATATTCACTATGTATCTTCATTATCTCATAACTATGTGAAATAGATGAATTTCAAGCTTGCCTTTGATATATGTTATAATCTATCAAATCATTTTAGGTAATTATGTAATGTAAATCATCATACTATTAGCTCTACAGGCATACCTTATCAACATATCTAATCTCCATAATCATTCATGATTTTTTCTTAATTTATTTCCTTATATTAATCTTATTCCATCGACTCCCTTCGTGGACCTTGATTGAACATGTTTTAAAACAAATGAATCCTCCTCTCCTCCCTTCCATGCTCCTTTATTTAAAAGTCATTGCAGTCTTTTCTACGTACACCCAACCTTCCTTACACAACAAGATACCATCCATAAATACTTTTGTTCCATCAATTTCAGCCAAATGTTCCACTTCTTCACAAGTAAACTAATTTTCTTTGTGTAAGTTGTATTTGATGTTCTTCATCCACAAAACATATCATTAAAAAGTAACTACAAACCATCCTAGAGATAACCCAAGGTCCTCAAGATGTTAAAAAGGACTTTAGATTGGTAGGAGATCACCCAAAACCTTAGGTTGTAGTGTGTGGATGAGTTGCAATGCTGATTGGTTCTTGACTTGGCATAGCACATATTTTTTGATGATAGGTTTATGGAAGGTCCATAAATCCTCCCTCACAGGCGATACCTTTTGATTTTTTTATCTGTTTGAGTGCCATCTTCCACCCTTTCTTCTTTAGTACCTAAAAACCATACGATGTATTCAAATTTTGTTTTGTGTTTTTTTGTGATCTTGGCTATGTTGACTCTGCAAGGATTTTGTGAGCTCATTTTTTATATTATTTTATATTTTTTAATTTGTGATAATGTTTGCATCCTTCCATTCAAACATGATGGTAGCCAACTCTTTTGAGCTAGTTGCTACCTAAAGATGCCTATTTAGTGTCATTAAGATAAATGACATGAGCAGATTGCAAAGGAGCATTTATCCTGTTCTTGTTGGGGTGCATCGTGATCTTAACCTATTTGATCAATCTTCATATAGAACTAGTCTGTACAAATTCTGGACCATAAGAATTCAATGTTTTGATTTTTTGTATAATTCCTAACTTTTATTATTCTATTTCATGCACACATTCATAGTTCAGCCTTACAATGTTTGGTTTTACAAAATCACTCAAGATAGTAATATAGAAGTCAATGATTCAGAAACCATGTAACACTTACTAGTTACAAAGAAATATGCAACGATACATTGGTCATTTACATGGTTTTTAATTCGTGAATATCAATAAACTACATTAATGCGGCAATATCAATAGATCATTACTAAAAAATCAAAACAAAATTAGTGATCGTGGAAATATAATCCAAATGTATAGATTTCATCACTTAAATTGATTGGGTTAGAATTTTTTATGTTTTATATATCTATTGATAAATTAATATAGATTTTATGTAAAATCATGTTAGGTTAATTGAAGCTATGATTAGTGGACGTAGTGATATATTTTGGATGCCTTTGGAAATAATTAAAATATGTCTATTCTTATTTTTAGGCTGGGAAATGAAACTAGCCTTTGGAAATAATTAAAACATGTATATTCTTATTTTTAGGATGAGAAATGAAACTAGTTATCTTGATCCATGATTCATAATGATGAAACTTTTATTTCGTACATCTTAAAATGTCTTTTCATAAACTCTAATTTGTGATGTGGGTTCATTGATATAGTTGTTACCCAATTTATGTCTATGTATTGTCCCTCTCTAATTTAGATTGACTTAACTGATATATCTACTATAGTTAATGCATGGTGGATTGAGTGCAGTAGTTGGAGATGTTTATCGGGTGGTGGTGTCTAGAACACATACTATAAACTTTTTATAACCTTGAATGTTGGAATGGTGTTTCTTTTGACATGGTTTATATAGTTTATAATACTAAGGTTTGATGTAATGGTGCCTCCACCGATGGCTTCAAGTGGTGATACCTCATCCTTACACATTATGTTGTTCATGTTTACTATTTAATCTATATGCACATGATTGTTTAATAGTTTTGAACATCTAATTTAACAGAAAACCATGTTATTCCTTCATCAAAATACCTAATCGACATATTCATTAACTTGTTCACTATGATTGTGTACTTGATACTTTTTGTGTTGTCTCCTAAAAAGGGACTGACCTCTTTTGTATCTCCTTTGACCTTATATCCAAAATAATGCATTGTATACAACACATACTAGTTTTTATTGATGATTATATGTTTATATGTATCCATGTTTAGATATTCTTCCTAAAATACTCATGTTAGATATCCACAACTAGCGATAAAATGAGGGAACCTCCTCTAGGACAAAACATTTAAAGATAGCTCCAAATAGACAAGTTTCCCTCTACATGTAGTCCTTTTTAGATATGGTTTATGCTTTCACTTTCTAGTTTTTCTAGATATTTGAATGTGGAACATTTATGACTTAGTAATAATGTAACAATCAATTTCTTTTCCTATTATATATTTGACATTGTTTTGCTGAATTGTAACTAAAAAATGAAACTAAAACCTATCATGCATGAATTTTTGGTATTTTATGTGGTAAGATGTATGTTTATACTTCTTTAAATATTGTACCCCTCTCACATCTCTCATTAATGATATATATTAAACTACCGCAAGTACATATACAAATCTAGATGGAATAAACCATAAATTATATCCTTTATAATCAAATATGTTCAACATTTAGATTGTTTATAGAGACATCATGTCTCACTAGGTAATTGTACCCAAATTTTCTGCGCCACTTGTAAACTTTGCAGTCATTAAGAAAAAAATATAAGTGAGATGGATAGCTGATTCAATATTAGAATTCATAATCCAATGTGACTCATGATGAGAATATCCAGTTTTCACTATCTAACACACATCTTCAAATATGCAAATTGGTGCAAAAACCTCCATGTGTCTAATCTCCATATATTGTTGGTATTGTCTAGAAATCATCTTCTTCAATTCATCTATACATCAATCACTCATGTTGTGGGGACCATTATTTCTAGCTATAGTAGTTTCCACAACAAGGATTGTTACCTTTGTATTTGCTTTTTGCTTCTAGGTCAAAGAATAACATTGACATGGTCTAGAAGAAATACACCCCAGGGTCCCAATACTAGCCACTACAATCATTAATTCATTAATTCCTTGTTTGCATAAATGAGTTTTCATTGTGTACATCCTCAGGAGAAACACCTTGGTAATACAAGAAAATGTAAAAATTGAATATCGATATGTAGTTTTCTTGTATAAATAGACTTTGACTAGATAGAAACCCATACCACTAAAAATTGTATATATCAATCTGATGCATTATTATGATATGTGATGATTAAGATATGATTGTATATTAAGATATTTGTTTATCACATTAATGGGAATGATTGCATGGGGATATCATCTAGTGGTCATAAATCAGGTATGAATAATGTTGAATTTGATTATGATGATCTTCTGATACTTAAGATCTAGTTCTTGTATGGTCGTTAAAGGTTATATACTCCAATGACTCTACATTATAGTGTTGCATCCATAATCCAGTTATCTTAATAAGAAGAATTTGAACCATTTCATGAGTGTTAACAAGAAAAGAATTTCCATGGTGAAAATTCATTTAAAAATACTTTTGATTTGAGTAAGATGATTCCATATCACTTTCCCTTCATTTTCCATCATTCATGCAAAATATATTGGATTAAAATAATATTTTCATGATTACCAAAAAGTATTTCTTCTTTTCTTTAAGTTTTCTATTTGATATTTTTTTATTTACATCTTTCTATATCAATGTGATCATTGTTTGCATTCTTGTAACCATAAAGTAGATGCATGATGAAGAACATGCATAATAAAGCAAACTACAAAGTATGAAATGAGTTTATGTTAGATGTGTCAAATATGAGATCACCAAGAATTATGCGGTTGCATGGAAAGGATGAAGAAAAACAATAGAGAATGAATTTTCCACATGGGTGGGGAGAATAATAGGAGATAGAAAGTTTTATTTGGCTTATGTTTTGGCTTTTTTCATTTCAGTTTGACTTAATTATAAAATATAATAAACATGGTGCATTTTTATAATAGTTTATAAATCATGTTAACAAAAGTGTTGCTCATCTATCTTTTTATTGTAGTGTTGAGACCTTCATTGAGTCTCGAAATATGAAGTCAAATTGATGGTGTAAGATCAATTTCATCAATGTTGTTGCACCTCTACTAAACATGTCATTATTTTTGTCTTTATAATGATTGCATACGTGAATGTTTGGATGAAATGGTTGTCAATAGTCTTTTCTTTTGTAATATAGGTCTTTTTGTTGGACTACATTTACAACTCATTGTTTGGTAATCTAAAATATTTTGTTTTGGTAGAAAAGTTTTAGTGTTTAATCATTTCCCTATAAGTTTATTAAGAGGTTGTATGACTCAAGATTCTAAATTAATGGTAACAAAATACATATTGGTCAGAAGACGGTACAACTAAGTAAAAATACATTCATAAGAAACATGTTTCCATAGTGTGTGAGGTTGATCGCTTGCTTTTGTCATAGTGAGGCAAGAGATAAACCTCAATCTATCGAAGACATAAGTCCCAAATATGTTGGCATTCATAAAGATGTAGATGTATACATGTATATACATATTTAGGAGTTTTTTGCCTCTACATGAAAATCAGGAGTTCATTAATGTACTTATTTCAACACCAAATAGGGTGAGTGGAAACAAGTAGTAGTTGTTTAGCACAGTATGTCAACACATAACACATGGTACTAAGCAAAAAAGATTTATCTCCCCCTCTCACACATCCTATAGTGGAATCCAGACTGCCAGGGTATAAATCAGAAGACTTTATTAAGTGGTTTGAGAATGGGGTTTGTTCGTCGATGCACCATTGAATTTGTCAAACACGCTATCCCTCGGCAGGAAGAACACTAAAAATGTGACAATGGGACACAGAAGATAGTTCACTTATGATAAAATAGAAGTGAGTCTAAATTCTACAAAATTGTACAATAAATAATAGCATAAATGCAAATCAAAATTGATGCCCACTTTAACTACAAGTATTTTAGGTTAACCCAAATGGCTCTTTTTATAGATGTATATATTACATACATGTGTATGCATAGAATATATATGTATATAAAGAATAATTAAAGTGAAATAAAAAATATTTATTTATCTTAGTAAATATAAGTAGAGGTTGAAATCTTTATGGTAATAAATAAATGTAAAGAAGATAATGTAACATTAATGATTTATACTTCAAGATCCAAGTATATAATTAGACAAAGAAATAGGGGAAATAGAACTTGGAATCAGTAGTAATAAGGAACCCAAAGTAGTTAGAAATGATATGACATTCATTGACTTTAAAAATAAAAAGCAAGAAGGCATAGAGATAAGTTTAACAAAGAAGATTGAAAGATCACACTAAGAGAGTGAGAACTAAAAATTTGATTAATTGCATAATGATAAAGAACTAAAAAATTGTGGCATACATTTTATAAAAAAATGATTGTAATAATATTACAAGTAGAATAATTGGTTGTTTATGTAAGACATGACCATCCAAAATCAAGGCTCACACCACAAGTAAGGCTCATACAAACAATGCTTTAAGGTGAGTTTTAGACAATTTGAGGAGTAAGCCTCAATCCGCAACACAGACGTGTAAGCTTCAAGGAAGACATAGGAGAGCCTCACCTCCAAGCATAACTCTTGTGACACTCAATACAAATATTTAAATATTATGTTTTCTAGTACCTTAAATAACTAAGAAATTCTTCTATATTAGTCCCCATCAACAAAAATTTTACTTTTTTAACCAAAATACTAAATTTTAAATATCTATAACTAATATAGGCCTAAAAGAGTCATAAAAATCAATTATGACATCTCAAATATAGTTGATATTCTTAATATGAATAGGTATAATGTAATTGTATTCATGAACAATGCCTCGTGTGAGATATTGGGTAATTTAATAAAACAATAATGCAAGTAATTGAAAATATCCACTTCAACTTTCACTAATTCATTTATAAAAAGGAAACTTTTTATCTCATTTTGACAAATGATCAAGACTAAATGGATTTGACATGCATTTTTACAAACACAATTCAGATACCACTGAATTTTTAATCTAAGCTATGTCACAAACATTTTATGAAATTGATAATAATATAGAAAAATATCCATGATAAGTAAAAATTACATAGCTAAGAATAAAAAGGAGGATAATACAATTGATATCCAGCAATATCGACCTTATAATCGGATAAATAAATCATATAGAATTTTAGACAAGCTTTCTAGATCTGTAAATTAAAATGTATCAATGACAATGTATGAATAGACCAAACCATTTTTCTTAAATGTTAAAGCATGCATGATTCTATATTATGGGCAATGTGATAATTCACACTACCTAAAATAATAATGAACCTTTACTAGCACTCCCATTACACTTGGAAAAAGCATTTGATGATGTTAGATAATTTCTTTATGTAAATTATGAAGGTTATAATTTTCTTCCATTAAATGGAGAGCATATGTATAAGTACATGATGATCATCATTTACTATTAATGAATCACCAGTTAGATAGTTCAAATGTTAAAATGACCTTAGATAGGGTGACTCTTATCATCCTACCTTTTTGTGATAGTTACATCTATCATCTATTATCCAAGATTCAAAATGTGCATCAGTGTAATATTATCCAATTTGTTGATGATATGAATACTTTGATAAAGTCAGGTGATAGGGACATTATCAACTTCTTGAGAATTTTGAGTCTCCTTCAAAACATCTATGATTGAAAATCAACTTGATACATATACTCTGGCCAGAGTTCATAAAGAAAAATCCACTCTGGAAAATTATATTTTCTTGACCAACTAAAATTGGAGGTGTTTCTCTATAAATGTTTGAGCCTACCATTGCCACCATAGAAACTTACAATGATAGTTGGGTATCCAATCTTATACAATATGTCACAAAGGCTTGTATATTATAGAAAAAAATGTTTAAATAAAGAGAGAAGTCATAACATCATTAAATCTTCTAAACTAGGGGTACCCTCCTCCTTTATTAGTTGTATCCCTCAATTCCAAATGGTAAAGGATAATATTAACACTTACCGTAGGTTCTTCCTATGGGGTTGTGCAAAGGGAAAATAGGTTATTTATTTGATCAATTAGAAAGATATATGTACACCTTTGCAACAAGGAGGATAAAGCATTATAAACTTCAAATTACACAATAAATGAATGTTTAATAAAATTATTGTCAATATCATAGAGAATGAAATATGCATTTGTTACATTTCACCATGCTAGAATATTATATCAAAGACAACCTAGAGTTTAAGGATAAATATGCTAAGATGAATCTCCCCTATGAAAATATGAATCAAAATGTCAAGAACTTATCAATGATATCATACAAATTTCTCCTCAATATTTAAGGCAACCACATTTCTATATTGACTCATGCCCCCATTGAATTATTTAAATCACTACAAATCAAACCTCGTACCTGAAAATCAATCAAAGTGCCTTTGTTGACAAAGCTTATTATCTCATTTTCACTTGTCAAGACAAACTTTTAAAAAGTACTCTATAGAAACCTTGGTTTAAAGGATCACAAAAATGACCTACACGGTAGAATGGACAAACCTTATAACAAACTTAGCATGCTTTGACCTTAATGAAGTAACTTATAGGTTTTGTAAACTTGGGACATAACACTAACTATGGTATATGTTGTTGGAGAATAAAATGTCCCGAAATGCATATTCTTCTTTGGTTATTGGTAATAATAAAATGCTTATAGGGAGAAATTGTGGTAAATGAGGATTTTTTAACCACACATTTGTTGTTTTATTTCAACTACGATGAAAATATCACTTTTATTTTTTTATTTTCAATATTAAAGAAAGTATGGATCATTTTTTTCCATAATTAGAATAATCAAGATAATTATTCTTTGATTGAGTTATACAATCTATCAACAACAAATAGGCATGTTTATATTTGTCTTACTAGAAGAAGAAAAAATATTTCTTAGAATAAACAGCAATAAAAAAATTGTTCAAAAAATCAACAAAAATTTACAATATTTGTCTACATATATGTTAACGGTTATGTCTTGTCTACCAATAAACTCAAAGCTTTATCTATTGTGCTCTTGTTCTTCAAGGAAGATGACTCCTTCTCTCACCTAGGTTTTCTCAACATTGAAGGTGCAAATGATGAGGAGATGAAAACATGTAAGGCTTTTAAGCCTATTGTCTAATTATGTAGTTTTTTTAATGTGGGATGTTTGAAGGGAGCCCACCGCCATTTTTTAACAAAAAAGTCATTTATCCCTTTTATGATGAGTTGATCCCATGAGTATATTGTTAACATGTCTTCTTAAAAATAGGAGTATGTAATTATATGGTGTATATAGGTATAAGGAAAGTACCCATTAAGATATACATCTATAAGTAAAGAAGAGACGTTACATGGAATGGAAGGTCAAAATGTTACAAGGGAAAAAGGAAACAAAGTAATATTAACAACCCTGCTCAAACTCATACTGAGTCAAAGGTGTAGAGTTTGCAAATCAACTTGTTGTCATCTGGCACAATGTGCTTCTTTGTGAAGAGGTCTGCAACCTATAATGTAGCATTTATGAATGTCAGTGTGATTATTTTTTGTAGATGCTTTTCATGAACAAAGTGACAATATTTCTCTATGTGTGTTTCCTATCATGAAAAATTGGATCATTCGCAATCTTTATTGCATTCTTATTATGGCATAACATAGGTTTATCATCAAAAATGAAAAACTCCCATTTTGCTTAAGCCAATAGAGGTGCACTATTTTCTTGATTGGTATCATGTATTGCTATGTATGCACTATTTTCTTGATTGGTATCATGTATTGCTATGTACTCTGGCTTGGTGGAAAAAAGAGATATAACGTTCTATATCTTTAACCTCCATTAGATCAAATCACCATGAAGAAGACAAAGGCAATGGTGGAGCGTATGGTAGTTGGGCATCCAACCCAGTTAGCATCAATGTATGCACACAAAGTAAAGTTGATAGAAGAGATCATGAATAGAGACCACATTATTATTTCCTATATGTATCATATGATATAGAGTACATCATCGTAGAGAACACTTCAAGGAGAAGATAAGAATTGTGACACAATTCTAACAACATGTTGAATCATAGGAATGGTGTTGTATCAGTAGTTATCCCACTAGTTGGAAATACCTTACCAGATCAGGAAGTGGTTCACAAACAGTTGGGTGCAATGTTATATGAAGTTCAAGACGTGCATATGCATCCCTTAAGTTATATATGTAGTCACTCTTGATGATATATATTCTATACTTTTATTGAGAGACTAGAATTCCTTTATGCCTATAAGAAATCTCTAGGCATAAAAAGTAGTGAATTGTCCCAATGTCATTCATCCAAAAAATTAGCAAGATAACATTGCAATTCATCAATTCTTGTAACACTATATCCTCATATGATCATGTCATCCACTTGCAGGAAAAAAATGACTCATCCTTGAGATGTATTGCACACAAACATTGAATAATCGCATGAGTTATTGGTGTAACCCACACAAGTGATGGCTTCTCTAAAGCAATCAATATAATCTATGGGTTCCTATTTGAGACCATAAAGTACTCTACACAAAATACAAACATGAGTTTCAAGTATGATCAGTCTAGGTAGAGGAGACATGTGTTTCTAAGCATGCTCCATGTAGAAAAGAATTTTGAACATCCATATGGTATAGAGGCCATTGATGGATTGTTGCAACTGCTAGAAGAGTTATGACAGTGGTCATGTGGTCCCCTAGAGAAAACTTTTCTTCATAGTACACTCCATACTCTTGAGTGAATCCTGTAGAAACTAGGTGTGCTTTGTATATATTTTGTTCCATAAACCTTGTGTTTGATCTTGTAAATTCACTTGCAACTGACTGGTGAAGTGCCTTTTGGTAGAGGAACAAGATCCCAAGTATGGGTACGCACAAGGTCATAGAGCTCTTGATTAATAGCCTTATGGTGGTCCATAGAATTGGTTACACTATGATGTGAAGATGGACTAGAGTTTGTATGAAGAGTAGTGAGGAAACTTGCATATTGTGTACAGTAATATGTGACCATTGAGAGCATAGCGTGGATTTGGCCAGTGGCCATGATGATGTATGTTGGATCAATGTTCTCAAGAAGGGGGAGGGGTTAATAGATCCTAAACACTTAAAAAAGATTCATTAGATCCTCGAATCACTTCAAGAGATAATACTACAAATATGGGATTCAATGTTCAACTAAACATACATAGCAAGGATGACAAAGATTGAATGAGATCAATAATGATCTATGTAAAATGGTTACATACTATGAACTACAAGAATGTACATCCACTACCTAAAGAGGTTAAGCCCTATGATTTTGTAGCCATTGCATACTTATATTCCATTATAACACATACAATAAGACCTTCCTTTTGTTGGTCAAGGATATCTAACCTTTCTTTTTTAAGGATAAAAAAGGAGCCAATAAACCTTACAAGGTCTTACCTATCCTTTGATCAATAGTCTTGAACCTCTATAATGGCTTACCCACTTTTTCAAGGAGCATGACACCTTCAACAAGGAGCTCCCCTTCTTGGAACAAGTCCTCCACCTTGAAGGAATTACCCACTCTTCTCAAGGATCTTCAGCCTTCACCTTCTCCTTCACCAAGGAGAAGCTTTCACCAACTTTGCTTTCAAAAAAAGGGACTGGGAAAGGGAAGATTGATATATTTACAATGATTACAAGGAAGTATCTCTCTCACAAACAACCTATCTCACTCATATTGATGTTTTTATTAGTAAGTAAGAGAGATAAAGGGGCTCTTATTAGACAAAATCACTCAACTATAGCTAGGGGCATAAAAAGAAAACTTGAGATGAAGCCCAAGGGTCCCTATTTATAGTTGGGGATATCTACTAGCCACTAGAAGCACTTGGGAACAAATTATAGTCATTTAAGGTGTTGTAATGGATCTATTTTTGAGTTTTCCAACACTCCAATGGCTAGAAACACTTTCTTTCCATACTCCATATAGTGTGGTCTATCAAGTTTTAATAAATCATACTCGAATGATTAAACTATGAAATAAAGAAAATTTAAAGTGTCAATAGAGTTTGTCTTGGATGAAACTCAACCAATGGCTTAAATTTGTTTTGGATGGGTAGGGGTTTTTATTGTGTTTATCATGAGGAAAATCAATCGAACCTGGAGCTTCCCAAAATCCATCAAGGGTGTCAGTCAAGTTTATCAAAGATGAAATGTGGCTGACAAAAGTCCCTATAATGAATTTTGGAAATTGTCATTTGAGTGCTTGAATATTCATTTTATGTGCTCCTGATTTTTTCTCATATTAATTACAAGTCATAACATCAATACAAATGATTACAAATATTGTCCTAAGGGTTTTGGGGAATTTTCCACAAAAGTGCATTTGCATTGACTTTGGCTTGTATTTGATCAAGTTAAGGCTTGATTGAATTGATCATTCTCATGTACCAAATACCTAGCAATCTCAAATAGACATATTATATATAGATGAATGGAATGTTTAAGTCATCATCAAAGTATGGACAAGGTATAAATGTTAGTCAAAATTCTCCCACTTTTTGAAGATAACAAACCATTCCTCAAGATATTGAAAAAAAAATTGGAATTTAAACTTTTACCTTGTGACTTGTAGAGGGATACTTGAATGAACAATAACAATTTCTCCCCCTCAATTCATGCTTACCTTTGTATGTATGGTTAGTTTCTTCAAAATGCATAACGATAGCACATATATACTATTGAGTCATCTTACTACGATAACCTGGATTTCCACTCTCATTATATTAATGCACATCTTGAATCATTTGACTCTCTATTAATTTTCACAACCTTCCTCACACAAAATTATACAATTTGGAATCACATTGTACTCATTTGACAAAATGGAATGGAATAAATGTCACATCATGTTTGGTTGACTATAGTTGAATGCATAATTTCACAATTACAAGTGCATTTCCAAAATTGAGTACCCTCACAATTCTCATAAAGGATCTAAAATTTTATCATAAAAAGTATAATAAACTTGTGAATTAATTGAGAAAAGTTCATGTCAATCAGAGTTACGGCTTGAGAGTTATGAATTTTTAATATTGTCAAAGAAACACAAAGTAGCAGCTGACTTAAACAACTCAGCAATATGTGTGATCCCCTCTCGAGTAATGAGATCGCTCAATTTTTGAAACCTAGATTCCTACTCTCAGACCTCGGACCATCTTTTGGTCCATGGTAGACCCAAATTCCATGCCCTCGGTCATCTTCTACCTTGTGTCAAGACATGTACAGTAGTTCTACCTACTCTCTTTTGCTTAGCCAATATGAACTCCTATCACCCCCTTTTATCACCAATTTATACACCCCTAACTTCACTTCTCTCCCCTCTTTCTTTTCTTCATGTTGGTTTGAGATTTCGTGCCCCCTTCGCTTTCTTTCCTCCTCCTTCTCCCACCTCTTTCCATGGCGGTGCAACTGTTATAGCCCATTTGGGTGTTTTCGCTCTATTGCATCTTAGGTGGACACAAACTCCATTTTGGCCTTGCGGGACCTTAACAAGGAGGTTAGGAACCTTCTCCTAGCTGATCGGTTCCCAAATCCCCCCTCATGACACTTCAGCAAAGCCACCAAAGAAGTTGGGTCGCACGCCACAACACAATCGCATCGTTGTGGCTAAGCGTCGGAGTCGCTTGCAGCAGGTGGCAACCTGAGACTGCCTAGAGAGTGATGGGTAGTGATCACCAACCACATAAGATAGGGCCGATTTGAGGATTTGTGGGTCAAGGGTTGTCGTGAAGCGAGGCCTAGGAGGCTCAGTTCGGATATCATCAATCTAGGTGCCTTCCTCATCCCTACGATCAAGATCAAACTGCCCAATTTCATCTATCTACAAGGTAAAGTTTGAAAAATCATATATTTTTGTTGCCTTAACCAAAATATAAACTTCTTGTATACCATTTTGATCAAAAAATTGTGATATTTCCATTAAAAATACTTCTAGACCTTAGATTTTTTATTACTCTATTGATATCCTAAAATGCATTTTTTACGTTCTTTTGATATTTTTATCCTATTTGAATGCATGATCTTGATGTTTGATGTCTCAAATCCAATTATTCAGTCTCTTGAACACCTTTATGCATCATTATCCGGACCTTATTCTTTTGTGCACACTAAAATGGTCTTATGTTGATGAAATGACCTAAAATGGACCCTATATGATAAAGATCACTTCTTTAATGTTTAACCCTATTTGAATGTGTTTCTAATCCTCATGCTTGTCCTAAATTAGCAAATTTTGATGCATGTTTAACTAAGATTCGAACTTATCCATGTTATCATCCTAATTTGACTTGATGATGAATATTGAAATATGCTTAATATGGATACTTTGGTGTTGAATTTAAACCCTAGCTCACATGTGGGTCTTCTATGTATAAATTGATCATATAAATCTCTAAATATGTAATTATTTATGCTATGTGCTCTTATCTACTTTTTGGATCATTTTGTTCCCTAATCTGATCAAATTCCCTAATCATGACTTGAATTGTGACATAATGTACATGGTGAAAATTAGGTCCCTAATCTTGCATGAATCTTACTTTAATGATAATTAGGTAATAGGTACACCATGATCGATGCTTCTGCTCAATATGATAATACAATGATCTTACTCTGATGATACCAAAGTACATGCTAATGAAATTCTCATGGGTTGATATATGGACTAAGATCTTGTTTCAGGTACTAGTTTAGTTCCTTTTATGACATGTTATCTCTTATCTTGTTCTTGTTTGTCATTTTATTCATGCATAAGTTATGTAGTCCATTCTCAGGACGGGTGCCCAGGTCCACTCACCTTTGGATGTGTTTCCATTAGGAGTGTGGACTTAGGGTAATAAATAACTCCATGACAAATGGTATTAGAGCAATCACATACCCTCTATGCATGTTTAACAACCCATTTACACATACCCTAGAGAGTCTTCTAGAATCTCATCTCTTCTCTAAGGACTATCCTAAGACACCTATTAGATGATGATAAGTCAGATTCTCATCTCCTCATGTGATTCTTCTCTCATGATAATTAATTACATGATCTCTCAATTATGGGTAGCTTACGGATGGGGGAAAACTAAAATTTGAATGAATTGGTAAAATTTTGAGTAAAATGATGATGATGCCATGATCTGATCATAATTTGAAAAACTAATTATGACGAATCGAAGTACTCTGGTAGTTAAGTACTCATGTATAACCTCCCAGGCCAGGTTAATTTATCTTTACCAAATCTAGACTACATGCTTTGGTATGTTTGGGGTCAAATGATAATTATTTTGATATGATGAGATAAGGAGGATTTGCACATTATACCCTTTTTTCCGTGTGGTCCCTATTTGATTGAATACATGATGCCCTATTCTTGACCAAACCTCAAACATGATTAAGCAAACTCCCCCCCTACTTGTTATGTATGATGATTATTTCTTGGAATGGTTATGCTTTTAGACTATCAAAATCACGATGAAATACCTTGTTACAAGAGGTACCTTCCCTATTGATTCCTATTCCCCTTGGTAATCTTTTTTTCAAATAATATGATGGATATGGATCTCACTCTTACCCAAATATGCTCTAACTCTTGTACTTCTCAATTTGAGTTTTAGATTTCTAAAATATATCCTTACCTTGATCATGAAAGGAAGGGAACATGATTGTGACCATGATATTATGAAATCTTGAAATATGGTTGCCCTATTATGATCTTGATCTTTGAAATTGTGACTCTATGAAGAACAATTTGATATTTAGTGCTCTCCCTATTTGGATACACTTGATGCCTCATGATTAACATAGACTAATGTTCTATATTAGGGTGGTATTTCATTCATGACTCCCCAAACCTAGGTCTAATCCCCATTATGACTGCCTATAAATTTTCATGTTGTTGACTATTTAGAGTTTGTAAAGGTAACCCTTTCCACCTGATTGTGATTTCTTGACCAAGTCTCTAATGGGTTACACTTATGATGATATTGATACTCAATCTTGAATCATGATTGGATGATGATCTTGAAATATAACGATGTTGACAATAGCTTGTGGATGATGTCCTAGAAAGAACTAGGTCTAGATCTTTCATCAACTTTGAATAGTAGGATAATGGACTCGATATTGATATCTCAAATGTCACTAGAATGATGGTCAAAATGTTGCTTGATTGTTTCTTGATTGATGTATATGGATGAATGATCAGCCTTATAAGGGTTAGTTATCCACTTGGTTTAGGAATTGAGGTAATATTGGATGTCACCTAAAGTTTGAGGGATTAAGTATACAAAGCATGAAACAACATTTGATGATTCTAATTCATTGAACCCAATTATGCCATCTCCGAGGGACAAAAGTAAAGGTCACAAAAAAAGTGATTGACAATATGTGATCAAGCCCCGGAGGGAAGGTCACCAAAATTCCAAGCCTATGAGGGAAGGCCATAATGAAGACCAACCCTAGGAGGGAAGGTCATCAAGAGGCCAAGTCCTGGAAAGAAGGTCGTCATGGAGATTAGAGCCCAAGAGGGAAGGCCACCATGAATACCAAGCCTAGGAGGATAGGTCACTGAGAAGACCAAGTATGGGAGGGAAGGTCACCATGATCCCAATGATGTGCACCCTAAGTGATGGAGAAAATTTGGATTAACATATTATATAGAAACTAATGTGCTTTAATATAATAGAGAACCCTTAAGAAAATGTCTCAATAAAACCTTAGGAGGGTTCGATCCCTAAGTCACACCTAAGGCCTAAAGTAGGAATCTAGACCTGTCTTTGAAATTTTGGACGTATGACCATGATGTCCAAACTTGACTCTTAATATTGAATTAAGGAAATATTGACTCATGATTAATGATTTGACTTTGATTTGACTCCTATGATCACCTTATTTGGATCTTGAGAACACCCTCAATGTATGATTAATGACTTCCATGTCCGCAAACCTCAAAAATGTAAAATTATGATTATGTTAACTCGCTTGATTTATGACTTAGGGTTAAGCTCCATGTGGACTAGGGTGGGCCCTTCCATCAATCTTGAGCACAAAATCATGATGTCGAATTTGATGTTTGTATCAAATTGTTGAAATATGAATTCTCAATCATGGATGTATAACTCCACCTAGGTAAATGTAGAATCTAGCACCTCAAATGTTAGGAATAAAAGTCATTCTTGCCTCTTGATTCAAAGAGCTCTATTTGTTTGACCTAAAAGTGTGATCTCTCCAAATTTGTGATATGTAGGATGATCTCTCCTGATTTGTGACTCATATGATGATCTTCCTAGTTTGATGAACGAATTAACTGTACTCTAATCTAGATACTTGACTTCTCAGTTAAAAAATAGTGCTAAGGATGAGGGAATACCAAGTGATTATGATATTGGATAGGAATTCTCAAATTTCGGTTGATGAATTGGTTTAATTTTGGGGTCAAATTTCCTTTTAAGGTGGGGAGGATGTGATAACCTAGATTTCCACACTCATTATACTAATGCACATCTTGAATTATTCAACCTTTTATTATGTTTCACAACATTTCTCACACCAAATTACACAATTTGGAATCACATTGTACTCAATCAACAAAATGGAATTGTATAAATGTCACATCATGTTTACTTGACTGTAGTTGAATGCATAATTTCACTACTTAAAGTTTATTTCAAAAATTTATTACCCTCATCATTATCATATAGGATCTAAAATTTTATCATAAAAATTATAAGAAATTTTTCAACCAATAGAGAAAATTTCATATCAATCGAAGTTATGGCTTGAGAGTTATGAATTTTTAATATTGTCAAATAAACACAAAGTTGAGCTGACTTTAACAACTCAGCAATGTGTGTGATAACCTCTCGACCAATGAGATCACTTAGTTTTTGAAACCCAGATCCCTACTCTCAATCCTCAAATCACCTTGTGGTCCATGGTAGACCAGAGTCCAACAGCCCTCGGTCATCTTCTACCTTGTGCCAGGGAAAGTACAACACCCCTACCTACTCCTTTTGTTTTGGCAAATCTGAGCTCCTCTAGCCCCCTTTTTTCACCAATTTTTACACCTCTAGCTTCTTTTCTCTCCCCTTTTATTTTTCCACTCTTGGTTTGCAATTTTGAGCCCCCGTCCCCTTCTTTCGTCCTCCTTCTTCCACCTCCTTCAATGGCGGCACAACTGCTACAACCCAATTGGGTGTTTTCATTGTATTGCATCTTAGGCAGAGACAAGCTCTGTTTTGGCCTCACGGGGCCTCAACGAGGAGGGTCGGCACCTTCTCTAGCCAATCAGGTTCTACATCCCACCTCCCCCCTCATGACGATTCAGCGGAGCCGCCGAAGAAGTTGGTATATTTCCCATTAACCAGCGGATTGTGTCACTAACTATGCAATAGAAAGGAGGGTTTCACAAAGATATACCTGGTCCTAGAGTAAGTACAGTGACAATCCTCTTTGATTTATATGTGCACTCTATCTTAGATGGTGTCTGTGCAGCTCCTGGTTGCACTGGGACTCATTTGACTGCTCCTCCATGGATAGAAGACTTGAATGTGATTATCTGCATCAACTCCTCTCATCATGGACTATTGGTTGACGTCATCCTCCTTAGCAGCAGACAAAGGCCACCTTGCATCTAGAGAAGTCCACACGGACCAACTAGAACTCCTGGCATCCTGTTAGAATGGACAGGAAGGAGTTGTCCCTTCCACTAATGTACTATTCACCAACCTACTCCCCCATAACAATGATCCTCGGTTGTTTATGTCATGTATCTATCCCTTCCTAGTCAAGTAGGACTTGCTTGGGCTCTTGGGCTCTCCTGGTTACCACAACTAGATAGGACAACAATTGTCAGAGTAATTGATTCTCAATTGTTTGTGTTGTGCTTTGGGAAGCCCCAAGTACTCCTCTATTTATAGTAGAGGCCAAGGTCAAGGTTCCTAGTCTATGTGGGAGTGGAAGGGACCAGAAGATCTTGAATTTTCACAACAATTGTGGAAATTTTGCAACCTGCAAAAATTGAACAGATTTTCTTGCATGCCAGACGGTTGGCTAGCATGTCTGGCGGTCATCAGACTCCATTCAGATGGTCATCTGGCACTTTCCCAGTTTTGTACATGTATCAGCAATTCAATTCCAATTAGTGCATCCCCTAATTGGTCAATTGGTGCAGTCAAGACGGGCATCTCACACAAGTAAGGCAGGCGTCTTATAGTCTGGGTCAAACTAAATTCCAGCCAATGTACAATACAATCAGCCTGGCACTCCAAACGACTGTCTTAACACTTAATCTGATTGTTTGGCAGTCCCGACAGCTGATTTGTTGTGTGAATTTAATACCTAAGCACTTTAGTAATAAATCCAATCATCATTCAAGATTAAACTCCACTTCTAGATGAGTTACTATGTGTGTGACCCTATAGGTCCCATATTACATTGGCAGTGAAATGTCCATAACAACTTATGACACTACAAGCAATCGGCGGCGCCTAGTCACACATCATTGCTACCCAAGCAAATGGAAAGTTGGAGAACAACTTCAACCTACAATTTGTGTATGGTGTTACAATGTTTGTATAGTTCCTTTCTCTCATAAATCTAGATTGAACTAGAGGCATGGAGAAGTCATCCTCATTATTCTTTGATCATGTTCCTTGAACCAGAGTAGATAGTTTGGGATATATATAAGATCAATATCTCATCTTGACTGACATGTGCATGGACACACATTGCTCAGTCTCGCTAATCTAGAGGCCTTGGATATCATACATCCTTAGGAGGGACAAATCTCATCTCTATCACTCACAATCAGTCCCCATGTGTAATAGTCACCCAATCATCACCTTTACAACAACCCATGTTTCATGATTGCATTTTATGATGTCAAATCATTCTAAATGACATGTGATGAGTGTAGTGATTTTAGGTCTAAGAACCACAAAATCCACCATCACTAAAAGATGTGATTGTGACTTACCTTTGTTGTGGTTTCCATGTTTCGTTCTTATGGTGGGTCTATATGATACATTGTTCGCTAACATGTATCTTTGTGCTTGGTTTTATATCGACATATCATGGCTAATGAGATTTTGTCATCAACCAACTCGCATTCTAATCTTATGTGTTATTGTTGTCTATCTACCTTCCACTATAACAACCGATCAGGGACATAATGAGAATGTATATACTTTTAACATATGTATGATCTCATTCTTCAGGTCCTCAACCTAAAGACATATGTCATTGAGTAATATCATTCTCTAGACATTTATTATGTTACATCATATCTTATAACTGAATTATACAGAATAAATTGGAAGCTTGCCTTTATTATTAATCAAATAATTTACACTTGTGACATTACAATCATCATATGATTGGCTCTCTGGTCATACATACCAACAGACTCCTACTTGCTCTTATAGCCAATCACCAACAAATCGTATGTTGAGTGACTTAACATGACCATAATGCTTTTGTTGTATAATTTCTTTAGTAGCGGGTTTAGTAACATTTGGTTCGAGTCAGTATTTTGTAATTTTCACATCTCTTTGATGTAAGACTAATCATATGAGATGGAAGTGTTGTAGTATGCTATCTGAGATTCCCAACCTAACTAGTAACTCCATTGTTGTAATCAAAAATTTCTACTGTATCATCAATGGTTGGGACCTCACACAAGTTCTCCCATATGGACCTTTTGATCCTTATGGTATCCTCTATTGTTCTTATAACACAAAGATACTGGGATTCTATTGTAGATTTCAACAACTGTCATTAGCTCAGAATCCTTTCTAGCCTACAGTTCTCATTTAATGTTAAACCTAATTTTAGATTGTGATCCTTCATTTATTAGTTTGGAAGCTTGTATCACTGTAACCCTTTACACCCAACTATTAATAATCACTATACTCAAGGAACATATCCTTCTAGTGATTTACAAGCACATGAGGATGTTCATTATGGTAGTCCAGTGACTTTTACTGGCATCTGACATATACCCCCACGTCATGTCAAATACATATGAGATTTCTAGATAGGTATATTTATCCTCTCATTGTACATATGAGATGACTGGATATCCTTTCATCATGTCTGATACATATGAGATAGAGAGATAAGTACATAGCATTACATTTAATAGATCCAAATGTGAATGCATATGGCATCTATCTATGTGTTCTTATTCTTTACAAGAACTAGGATACTATGCTCTTGAGAGACTAACTCCATGGAACATGGACAACTTTTCTCTCATCGAGCCTTGCATGTTGAACCCTTCATCATCTTGCCAATGTATGTTCTCTTTCTTAGGTTGAGAAGCTTTTCGGATCTATCTCTATGCATCTTGGTTCCTATCACATAGGATGCTTCTCTTAAGCCCTTCATAAAGAAGTTATATTCCTTGTCAAGTTTTAACATTTACAGTATAAGAATGTTATTCCCATCATTATGTGGAATATATATATGCTCCCACTAAATATTTTATAATCACAAATTCCATCTTCATGCTAACCCAAGTCAAACTCTTTGACTATCTTATCAAATAGAAGCTTCCATATCTGAGATTTTTACTTCTATCCAAAGATTGACCTTTGTAGCCTATAGACTTTATATACAATAATGGATTTATAAAACCTTTAGGTTGTATCGCGTACACATCCTTATAATTAATCCAAATAAGGAATGCAGTTTTAACATCCATATGTCGAATCTCATAGTCATGATATGCTACAATAGAAAGCATGATCTTGATGGACTTAACCACATCCACTGGAGAAAAGGTTCCATCATATTCTACACCTTTGAACTTATCTAAAACCCTTTCCAACAAATCTTCCCATAAAGGATTGTACTTTACCATCCATGTTTGTGTTCTACTTGAAGACCTACTTGCACCATATGGGTTTTACCCCTTCAGGTGAATCCACCAAAGTCCATACTTTGTTGGCATACATGAATTCCATCTTAGATCTCATGTCCTCAAGCAATTTTTGAGATTGTGGTACCTCAATATCTTCTAGATAGGTTGTTGGCTCATCATCTATGACCAACTCACCGCCTTTATGAGTCACAAGATATCCAAATCTCTCATGTTTAAGACATGTCCTACTAGATCTATGAGGTTCCTATGCCACATGAGGAATTGATATTCCACAACAATCTATGAGTCTCCTTGTTACTCTTGTACCTCAGTTGGTTTAGTGTTTTCTTATTGGTCTTAAACCTCTTTGAGTTCTACTTTCCTCCCACTAATTCATTTGGCAATGAATCACTTTTCAAGGAACAGAGACTCTCTACAACAAAAACTTTGTTATCAGTTGGGTTATACAAGTAGTATCCCATGGTTTCTTTGGGATATCCAACAAAGTAACATTTATCATATCTAGGGTCAAGTTTTTTAGGAATCATTCTTGACATACGCTTCACAACCCCAAATCATCATAAAAGACATTTTGGGACGCTTCCCAGTTCATATCTCATTTGTTGTCTTTTGAACCGATTTTGATGGTACTTGGTTAAGTGTAAATGTGGTGATTTCAGAAGCATACCCCCAGAAGGTAGTCAAAAGATCAACAAAGCACGTTATAGATTGCACCATATCCAGTGATGTGTGATTCCTTCCTTATGATACACCATTATGTTATAGTCTTCCAGGTGGAGTCTATTGTGATATAAAACCACAGGCTCACAAAGGTCCTCAAACTCTTGGTTCAAGTATTCTCCACCTCATTCAGAGCGAAGAGCCTTAATACTTTTACCAAATTAGTTTTGTACATCAGTCATGAAGTCTCTAAGCTTTTCAAGAGCTTTTGACTTAGTTTCATCAAGTAAACATAGACATACCTAATGAATTCATCAATAAAGGTAATGAAGTATTGACACTCATCTCTAGAAGTTGTTCTAAAAGGGCCACACACATCAGTATGTATGAGTCCTAATAGATCACTAGCCCTATTACTATTTCCATTGAAGGGAGTCTTGACCATCTTTCCCAACAAACAAGATTCCCATATATTTATTGATTCAAAATGAAAAGAGTCCATATAACCATCTTTATCGAGTCTGGATATGCATTTCTCATTTATGTGCCCTAAACGACAATGCCAAAGGTATGTTTGATTTGAGTCATTGTGTTTTTTGTCTTTTAATATTTGCATTATGTACGCTTGTCTCTAGATCTATCAAGTATAGACCATAAGACATTGGGGCACTGCCATAAAATATCACATGTTTACTAATAGAACATCTTCCATTCTTTATAAGAAATTCAAATATGTTCTTATCCAAATAAGATACAGATATGATGTTCCTATTAATGGTAGGTATGTAATAGTAGTTCTCTAACTCTAATACTATACCACTTGGTAGAGATAACTCATAGGTACCAACTGTGTTGGCCACAACTCTTGTGCCATTTGTAACTCACAATTCTACCTCACCTTTCTCTAAAGGTCTACTTCTTTTCAGATCCTTCACATTTGAGCAAATGTGTGATGCACATCGGGTATGTAGTACCAATGATGAGGAAGTAGTAAAGTTAACTTACATAATGTATATAATAGAAGTAAAGATCTCAATCTTTGTTTCATATTTCTAGGTTCCCTTATCCTTCTCCTTATTTTGAGTATAGAAGACTTGGACTTTAGCTTAGCCACAAAATGCTTCTTGGCCTTGCCTTTGTCCTTGGATTCAACTATGTTGATCATCATCACAGATTTGTCCATATTCATTTGTTCTTTGACACTTATCAAGATGTCAAGCAACTTTGATAGTGGTCTAGACATGTTACTCAAGTGATAACACTTGATACACTGGCTATATGACTTAGGCAATGATTGCAACATCATATCCGTGGCCAACTCTTGGACTAAAGGAAATCCCAATCTTTCAAGATGCTTCATATGCCCAATCATATTGAGCATGTGAGGTTCTACTGATCTCCCTCTATCATTTTTCACTCAAATTGCCCCTTAGAGACATTAAACATTTCATGATTATCATGTTGTTTATGCAACTCATAGTTCATACAACCCAGCATAAGGTTGTTGATTTCTACAACACCATTGGCATGCTTCAAAGAAGCATCCATGTCAGTCTTAGGCTAATATGGAGTGGATATTGGCACTGGTGTTTTAGGATTATGCAGAACACTTCTCAAGGTCATGAACCAATTATGGAAATAAATCTCATTTAATTCGTCCGATCGCAATAATTGAGTGTTTTCCATTTGATTCTATAAGAGAAAATCTGCATTTGTCAAAAATCATTTTGATTTTATTTGATTTGAAAAGTTGATATTAATTGGGTCTTTATTAAACTACCGCTCCCGCTATTTTATTCAAATTGATAGCCTTCAATATCAGTTCGGAAGATTGCAGCAAACAATCTTCTAGTGGGCCAAGATCCAAAACAATTCAATCAATACCCAACTAATGTTGGCACTCATGACCAATTATTAAGGTAGGAAACATTCGCCAATTGCATCTTATGCAACTCTTGGATAGATGGAATGTCTAAATCCTTGCCAAAATTGTTTGTAAGGTATGCCCATAGAGCCAATCATGTGATGATTGATGTGGCATAAACCATAAAGGATTTGATTAATACATATAAAGGCAAGCTTCCTATTCATAATGTTTCATTCAGTTTGAGATAATGAGGAAACACTATGAATGTTTAGAGAATAATATTACTCAATGATGTATCTCTTCAAGTATTAGTCTTGGGGAAATGAGATCATACGAATGTTAAGAGTACATATACATATCCTCATTATTTCCTCAGTCGGGTTTTACTGTAGAAGGTAAATATACACCAGTAACACATAAGACTAGAGTGGGGGTGGTTGATGATAGAATCACATTAGTCATGATATGGCAATATCAAACCAAGCAAACAAATACATTTTATGTAACAGTGTATCAGATAGACCCACCTTGAGAGTGACACATGGAAACCATCATTGGTGGTCATAGTCATCTCTCATAGTGAAGGTGGTGATTATGATTCTTAGACCTCAAATCACTACACTCATCACATGTCGTTGGGTATGCTTTGACATCATCAGTCACAGTCTTGAAACATGGGTTGTTAAAAAGGTGATGATTGGGTGACTTTAACACATGGGGATGGACTGTGAGTGATAGATATGGGATTTGCCCCTCCTACTGGAGATCAATATATGGGCCACTTGATAAGAGAGACTGAGAAACACATGCATGCACATGTGAATCAATATATGATATTGAGGTCACATTATCTCGGATAGTTTGCTCTTAGTTCAAGGAACATGGATTGAATGTTGGGAGGATGATGATTCCATGCCTTGAGTTCATCCTGGATATTAGTGGCAAAGGAATTATATAATCACTGCAACACCTTACACATATTGTAGGTTGAAGTTGTTCTCCAACTTTACATTCACTTGGGTCGCACAGATGTGTGACTAGGCACCACTCCTTGATTGTGATGACATAAACTAGTTATGGATGTTCAGTGCCAATGTGATATGGGACCTATATGGTCACATACATAGGAACTCATCTAGAAGAGGAGTTTGATCTTAAATGGTGATTGGATTGATTCCTAAAAGCATTTATGTATTCAATTCACACAACAAATCAGCTAAATATGATGTTTGTACTGCCAGACGACCATCTGACAGAGTGAAATGAGCATTTAGAGTACCAGACAACCAGATCAAGAATTGAGACGGCCATTTGGGTCATCAGACTAATTGGAACTCGAATTAGCTTAGTTCTTCCCTTTGAACCAACCGGTTGAACTGATCAACTCATCTCGACTCATCATACTGGTGTCTGGGTGAGCGAGACGGGTGTATCACCTGGGTTAGATATCTAGGTTAGGTTGAACGAAGACTCGGGATGTTTCTTGAACTTGTTCAATTATGCATTACTTGTGGTACAAGAAATTAATATGTAATATCAATTGGAATTGAATTGCCAAATTCATGTGTGATTGGGAAACTCCCATACCGCCATCTCGCAGTACGAGACAACCTTCTTGCATGAACAGCCAGACAATCATTTTGTGGTTCACATGTTGTGAAAATTCAAGATCTTTCGGTCCCTTCCACTCCCACACAATCTGATATAGTCTCCGAATCTTGACCCTAACCCCGCCTATATATAGAGGGGTATCTTGAGGGATTCATAGAGCACAACAACATCAACTGACAATCAGCTGCTATGACAATTGTTTTCCTCTCTGGTGGTGATAACTGAGAGAGCCCAAGCAAGTCCTACTCGATAAGGGAGGGATAGCTATAGGAGAGAACAACTGAGGATCATTGTTGTGGTTGAGCAAGTTGGTGACTAGTACACCAATGGGAGGGACAACTCCTTCCTGTCTGTTCTAATTGAATTACAGGAGTTCTAGTTGGTCCATGTGGACTACTCTAGAGGCAGGAGCCCTTTGGCTGCTGCTAGGAGAACAACTACATCAAGTAGTCCATGGCAAGATCACATGAGTCATTGCAGAAGTTGTCGTGTTTGTTGTTTGTGGTGAAGACCATGAGCTGCACAGCCACCGTCCAAGAGCAACTAGTTAGAAGTTAAATTGAAGAGAGTTGTTGTTGCTGGACTTGCTCCAGGACCAAGTATAACTCATTAAACCATCCTTCCCATTTCATAGTAGTTGATGCAATCTTGTTGTTATGGGAATACAGATACATAAATTTTTTGTTTCCGCTGCTATACTTTGTGCCTGTATTTCCCAACAGTGGTGTCAGATCCATGTTAATTTTTTATAATTTAGGATAATAGATATGATTGTATTTTAGTTTAATAGTTTATTTATTACATATTATGTGAATATCTAAACTGTCTCATATGTGTATCTGATAAAAGACCACATCATCCCAAACTAATATATATATATATATGCAATTCACATGTGTCACCCTAAAAGAGATTTGGATGGCAGATGAGTAGTGTGGCTATGGCCAATACCCATTATTTGTGTGTGGTTGGATGGTTTGGTTTTATTTTTGTTTATCTTGGTCTGTGTACCGAGCCTTTTCCTCTTTCTTCCCAATTTAAAGTTAATTTATTCCTACCTTTGCTCCCCTCGAATGTAACTTGAGGTTTCTTTTTACAATGTAAAAGTTTAATAGCAATAGGATAGTTTCTTTTCTTACAACGACGTAGAAGATGATCATCTCTGGATGAGACGACCAATTCATGAGATGAGATGACCGTATGGAGGATAAAACGATGGAACCAAAAGGCCACCTGGTGGACCCAACCGACTAATTGAAAGGAGTCCAAACATCGACTGGACTGGAGGCCAAACGACCGTGTGTGATGACCAACTGACCGGCCAAGAGGCAAGATGACCGGTTCAAGGGTTGAATCGATCTGCACAGATTGGCAAGCACATATCTACACCAAAAATAGCTTCATACATATGAGGTAATGATTGACCTAGGTGGTAGTAATTCTTTGTGGAACCAAAGAATTACAATTAGACATGGATATAACCATCATTTTTTGTTTTATATTACATTTTTACGTTGTGGGATATAGAATGTATATGATATGTACTATATATGTGGTGATTGGACACAGTATATGTATATATATAGAATATATATAAATCCCTCAATGAAAAATATTAAGTCTAAGATGCTTTCCAATAGCAATACACTTGAAAAACTTGTTCAACTAAGAGTAGGTTACGCCTTCGCTTGGTGCACCATCTACCTTGTGTAATTGTGATGGTAATGATGTAGGTTCTGCCTCCACGAGGTACATTATTATCATATAGTCTATTGGGTCAGACTTAACTGGTGATTCTCGAAGCATATGGGCCTAGAAGCATGCAGATACTTATGGCAAGGAGTTCTGCATATTATCTATCAAAAATTGCATATGATGCAATTGGAAAAAGTTGCCTACCATGATGATTAACTACACTTTTTAGCCTTAGTCATGCCATACTTGAATTATCTTGGACTTTGCTCATTAGAAAATTTATTCGTTGCAATTTTCTAAATTGATATTTGAGGTTTGTTAATTTGATCAAAATAATGAGAATAAAATTAATTAAAGACCTAATAATTATCGCCCAAATTTAATTAAATCAAATAAAAAATGATCTTTTGACAAATCTTCGGTTCTTTATAGAATCAAATGGCAACAAACAACTATCACTTTTCTTTGTGATCGTTCCTTGAGAAGGACAAACTAAATAGGAAAAACTTCTACCACTGGTATAGGATGTTGAGAATCATTTTCACACAGTAGCGCAAGCTCTATGTCCTAGAAATACCAGAACTAGAGGAACCACCTCAAAATGCACCAAGGGCTAACAATGATGCTTACAAGAAGCACATTGAAGACAACATGGATGACAAGTGTCTGATGCTATGCTCCATGAACTATGAGTTGTAGAGGCAGCATGATTGAGATGGTCACACATCTCAAAAACATGTACCAAGATTAGGAAATACAAGAGAGATATGATGTCTCCAAGGCATTGTTTAAATGTAGCATGGCAGAAGGAGATCCAGTAGGTCCTCATGTACTCAAGCTTATAGGGTATGTGGAGAATCTAGCTAGACCGAGATTCCCTTTGGGTCAAATGTTAGCCACTGATGTGATTCTGTAGTCCCTTCCAGAGTCGGTTTGTCATGAACTACAACATGAACGACTTTGACAAACCATTAACAGAGCTATTGAGCATGTTGTGAGCAACTGAGGCACAAATGAAGAAAGTCAAGCCCAAGTTTGTGATGATGGTTAGCAAGACAAAGGGGAAGTCTAAAGGCAAAGGTAAAGCTAAGAAGAGTTCTAAACCTATCTAGAATCCCAAGTCTTCAGATCTCAAAGAAAATGGATGTGTGAAGAAAATAAGAGGCAACTGTTACCATTGTCACCAGCCTGGACATTGGAAAAGAAATTTCCCACTCTAGTTAGAGGAAATAAAGAAGAAGAAGGAAGGTACTGAGGCCTCCAGTTCAGGTATAAACATCATAAGATAAATTTCATTACTTCTTCGGCTTGGTATGTGATACCAAAAAGAGATCTGACATACTTGATGTGCAGGATCTAACAAGAATTAAAGGCCTTCAAGTAAGGACAAAGATGGATAAGGCAGAGTAAGTGTTGCGGAAGATTTAGTCTACATTTAAATTTATCTTAACTCAATGGGAATGTAATAGAGTTAGTAGAATTTCTATTTAATTATGCCAATAAATAGAAACATTTACTTCAAAGCATCTTGTATGATAAGGATGATATATCCATAAGGTAAGTTTTAATGTTTCTATTTCAAAATATATGATCTTGCAAGGCAATGCCCAAACATATAAATAGTCTTTATACTAAGGATTTTGGGATGAATGTTTATAACATTAATACCAAAGGATTACAATTGATAACACAATATTATCATTACCAATAGTCATCTTAGGCGTACATATAAGAAATGAATGTCTAGAATACATATTGAACCTGAGGAAATATGCACATCTTACTTACTCACAATGTGAAATAACATCCTTCACTAGATGTGGTGGGATGATAAGTTTTCCATTATACCTCATACATGTGATTCATGAAGATCTTATGGAATGACTGATATAAATAATTACTCATACCTCATTTCATTTACTGGTAATATGATGATATGTACTCAATAAAATGGAATTCTCTTAAAATGTTCAAGGAGATTATAATTGAATTATGACTTTAATGAAAGTATTAATAAAATTTGATGAGATCAAATGTTGAAATAATTTGCATCAATAACTTGAGAACCTTCAAAGAAAGGACTGTGATAATATATCATGAGTCAAATCCATTTGAACACGATGATGTGTCAAAATGAAGGAATGATACCTTGATATAATTATCAATTGATATAATCTTCTTATCCTCATAAATATATACCTATCACTAAATAATGTACCATCTTGAATGGTTTATTAGACATCATATATGATATGATATGGTAATGTCCCAATATGTCTAAAGGATTGAAACCTACATTAAGAAAGTAGTTTCTTGAAATGGTTTAGCCATAAACCATAATTGTTTAATGTTACTATTAATCCCAATACAATAACACAAGTATTTTTTTGATAGGATAACTGACTTCTAAACGAATTAGTGGGAGTAAAAGTAGAACTCGAAATGTTTGATATCAACAAAAAGGGTACAATGAGAACTAAGAGAAACACAAGTTGTTGTGGAATCTCAAGTTCATCATAGAACAAAAAGGTTCTAGTAGAACATGTCTGAGATTGGAGGATTGTTAATCCAACAACTCACATAGGTTTGTCATGGAAGGATGAGCCCACTAATCAACTAGAAGCTATTAAGTACCATAATTTGAGTATTGACCCTAGTCCATTATGGAATTCATGTAAGATAACAAGGTAGGACCTTGGTAGAGCCACCTAAAGGGGTAATACCTAGAGGGTGTAATAAGGTCTTGTGGCAAAGATATACATGGACAACATAATAGGACAGATTGGTTGAGTAGGTTTTTAAATGAGTTCTAGGTGTTGAACATGATAGAAATTCCTTTATCAAACGTCAAGCTTGTTGTTGTAGTTAAAATAGACTAAGATATTTGGCATATGAAGATAGAAACTAGATTCCTTAAAAGGAATACATCATAGGATGTGTATGCAAAACAACCTAAATGGTTTTATAACTTCAAGAATGCAAATAAAGTCTATAAACTACAAAGTTCAATCTGGAATTGAAACAAGCATCTCAGAGATGGGAAATTTTGTTTTGACAATATAGTCAAAGTGTTTGACTTGAATCAAGATAAAAGATGGAATATGTGATTACAAAAGATTTAGTGGGAGCATATCTGAATATTCCACATATGATGAGGAATAACATCTCAATATTATAAATATTGAGAACTGGCATGAAAAATGCTTTCAGTAATGAAAGATGAGTGAAACATCTTATGAGATAAGGATCAAGACCTATGATATAGTTCTTGAATGTTTCACATTGGAAGTTTGAGCACATACAATAGCAATGTGTTGAAAGAGTTCAACATAGGAAGGATTCAGTGAGAGAGAATTTAGATTAGTCTCTCATGGACCTTATGTTTCAATTCTTGTGAAGAATGGAAACATCATGAATCAAATGACATATGATGGATCTATCATGAATGATGAAAGTGTACTTAATCCATTTAATCATGTATGTACTGGACATGACAAGATGATACCAAAATCTAATAATGGTTATTGGAATGTCATTAAAGACATCCATTAGTACTTGTGAAATACTTAAGGATAGATTGCTAGTCAATAAGGATAGAAATAAAAGGAAGAGTGGATGTAAATGGTTACATCGATGCAAGCCTCCATAATGAAAAAAGTGATCACAATAAAATATATTTGATTTAAGAAGGAGATATGTTGTTAGTTGGAAGGGTTCTGAACTAATAGACATTAATTCTATAATAGATTTCGAGTATACTTGTATTATGAACATGAAGTGATACTATATGGATCCAGAAGTTCATGTGATGAGCTTATGGATGTTCCAAACATTGATGAGTCAGTAGTAATATTGTGACAACAATGGAGCTACTTGTTAGGCATGAAATATCAGATACGATATTATGATGGTTTCATCTTAGAGCGTATAGATAAGGAACATGCAATATACCCACTAATAGAAAAATGTTGCTAACCCTACTGGATTAGGCACTTGTACAGAAGAAGCATGATGGACATGTTTGGATCACTAAGAACAATAATTGTGGGTGATTGGCTCTAAGTACAAGTGGGATTTTATTGGTAAGGTATGCCCATAGAGCCAATCATCTTATGATTGAAATGGCATAAACCATAAAGGATTTGATTAATGCATATAAAGGCAAGCTTCCAATTCATTGTGTTTCATTCAGTTATGAGATAATGAGGAAACACTATTAATGTCTAGATAATAATATTACTCAATGGCGTACATCTTCAAGTATTAACCTTGGGGAAATGAGATCATACGGATGTTAAGAGTACATATACATATTCTCATTATGTCCTTAGTCAGGTTTTACTGTGGAAGATAGATAGACCCTGGTAACACATAAGACTAGAGTGTGGATTGGTTGATGATAGAATCTCATTAGTCATGATATGGAAATATCAAACAAAGCAAACAGATACATATTAGGGAATAGTGTATCAGACAGACCCACCTTGAGAGTGACACATGGAAACCATCATTGGTGGTCATATTCATCTCTCATAGTGAAGGTGGTAATTGTGATTCTTAGACCTAAAATCACTACACTCGTTAGATGTCATTGGGTATGCTTTGACATCATCCAACGCAGTCTAAAAACATGGGTTGTTAAAACGGTGATGATTGGGTGACTTTGACACATGGGGATTGACTATGAGTGATAGATATGGGATTTTCCTCTCCTACTGGAGATCAATATATCTAGGCCACTTGATAAGATAGACTGAGAAATGCATGTGCATGCACATGTGAATCAATATATGATATTGAGGTCACATTATCTCACACAGTCTGCCCTTGGTTCAAGGAGCATGGATTGAACGTTGAGAGGGTGATGATTCCATGGATTGAGTTCATCTTGGATATTAGTGATGAAGTAATTCTACAATCACTACAACACCTTACATAGATTGTAGGTTGAAGTTGTTCTCCAACTTTCCATTCACTTAGGTAGCATTGATGTGTGACTAGGCACCGCTCCTTGCTTGTGATAACATAAGCTAGTTATGGACATTCACTGCGAACAAGATATGGGACCTATAGGGTCACACACTTAGGAACTCATTTATAAGAGGATATTGATCTTGAATGATGATTGGATGGATTAATAAAGTGTTTTGACATTCAATTCATGCAAAAAAATTAGTTCAATGTGATGTCTGGACTGCCAAAAAATCGTCTCATAGAGTGAGACAAGCGTTTGGAGTACCAGGAGACCGGCTCATCTCTTGAGATGCCCATTTGGGTGTTCAAACTAATTGGAAATCAAATTGGCTTAGTTCTTCCCTACAAACCGATCAGTTCGGCTCGACTCACCAGACAAGTGTCTAGGTAAGCGAGATGGGTGTCTCACCTAGGTGAGATGGCTTGGTTGACTGGATGAAGGTTTTGGATGTTTCCTAAATTTGTTTGATTATACAATACGTATGGTGTAAGAAATTAATATGTAATATTAATTAGAATCGAATTATCAAATTCCTGTGTGGTTGGGAAACTATCAGATGGCAGTCTCGTAGTAGGAGATGATCATCTCATGTGACCAGATGACTATTTGGGTCACCAGACGGCCGTTTCATGATTCACAGGTTGTGAAAATTCAAGATCATCTGGTCCATTCCACTCCCACATAATTCTATACAGACTGAGAACCCTGACCCTAACCCTACCTATAAATAGTGAGGTATTGGGGGCTTCCCACAAAACAACAACATCAATTGAGAATCAGTTGATCTGACAATTGTTGTCCTCTCTAGTTGTGATAGAGATCCCTAGCAGGTCCTACCCGACAAGGGAGAGATAGCTATGGGAGAGGACAACTGAGGATCATTGTTGTTGGAAAGCAAGTTGGTGACTAGTACACCAACGGGAGGGACAGCTCCTTCATGTCTATTCTAGTTGAATAATAGGATTTCTAGTTGGTCCATGTGGACAACTCTAGAGGTAGGATTCCTTTGGCTACTACTAGGAGGACAATTGCAGCCCACAATCCATGGTGAGACCATAGGAGTCGTTGTAGAAGTTGTCATGTTCATTGTTCATGATGAAGACCAGGAGTTGCACAACCACTGTCCATGAGCAACTAGTTGACAGTTTCATAGAAGGGAGTTGTTGTAGTTGGACTTGCTCTAGGACTATCTATAACTCATTAAGCCAACCTACCTATTTCATAATAGTTGACAATATCTTTCTTTTGTGGGAATGTGGATTGATAAAAAAAATTGTTTTCACTTCTATACTTTGTGCCTGTATTTCCAAATAAAAACCATCTGCATGCTTTTGGAATTAGACTCTCTAAGGATCACCAGTAAATCCTGACCCAATATCCAACACGATATTAATGCACCCTGCTTGGCAGGCCCACATTATTACCATCACACTTTCATGAATTAAACAGCGTACCACCCTTGGGGTTCCCAAGCTTGGTTGACCAAGCTTTTCATGTGAGATGCTAAGGGAAAGCATCTTAGACTTAATATTTTATTGTTGAAGTTTGTATAATACATATGCATTAACTAATCACCACATATATATAATATGTATCTTATACATGTTATAACCCACAACAAAAACATACAATATACAAAAAGTGATGGTTATGGCCATTCTAATGTAATTCCTTGGAGCCACAAGGAATTACCACAACCTAGGGTCTACATCACAAGCAAAAATATGTTGCTAAGTAAGATATGTGCCTGCCAATCTGGTAGATCAGTTCAATCCTTGAACCAGTCGTCTTGTCTCTTGGATGGTCGGTTGGTCTTCACACTAGTCTTCTGGCCATCGGTTCCACATCTTGTGGATCTTCCCATCGATCGGTCGGGTATGCCACTCGATTGGGTCAGATCATCCTCCTCCACCCTTATCGGTCCTTTGTCCAGTCTGTCTGCCTCCCAAATAGTATGCTGGCCTGGTGTGGAGCATCTTCTTTTTTGTCATAAGAAGAAAGTAAATTATCCTACTATTAAATGATTATTGAGAAACATCGAGTTACATTTGAGGGGAGCAAAGGTAGAAGAGAATAATACTTTTACATTGGAAATATAAGAGAGAAGCAGAGACCAAGATAGGAAACACACAACAACCATGCACAAATAAAGGGTATTGGCCATAACCACACTACACATCCACCATCAAAACTCACTTTTAGGGCGATGCTTGTAATTTGCATATATATATATATATATATATATATATATATATATATATATATATATATATATATATATATATATATATATATATATATATATATATATATGTTTGGGTTCTTATGTGGTGATTAGTCGGGCGTTCGCATTAAACAGTTTAAATATTCACATTGCATGCAATAAATAAACTCGATAAAACAAAAAATCTAATCATACTTATTATCCCAAAACATAATTGTTTGATGTGGCTCTGATACTATTGTTTAGAAATATGACATCATATAGGAAGTGGGAAAATATATATACTAACATACTTCCCATTAACCAGCAGATCACATCAATAACTATGCAATGGAAAGGATGGTTTCACAAAGATATACATGGTCCTGGAGCAAGTCTAGTGACAATCCTCATCGTTGTAGATGTGCAACTCTTATTTGTACTGGGACTTGTCAGACTGGTCCTCCATGGACAACAAACTTGAACATATTCATTTGCAGCATCTCCTCTCATCACGGACTACTGGCTAATGTCATCCTCCTTAGAGATGGGCAAGGGTCACCTTGCCTCTAGAGAAGTCCACACGGACCAACTAGAACCCATATTGTCATGCTAGAATGGATAGGACTTACTTCTCCCTATGGTGTACTCTGACCCTTGCCTCTAGAGAAGTCCACACGGACCAACTAGAACCCATATTGTCATGCTAGAATGGATAGGACTTACTTCTCCCTATGGTGTATTAGTCACCAGCCTGCTCTCCCACAACAATGATCCTTAGTTGTTTCTCTCTCGTAGATATCCCTCCCTAGTTGGGTAGGACTTTATTGGGATGACTTGGTTAGCACAACCAGAGAGTACAATAATTGTTAGAGCAACTAATTCTCAATTGTTTTGTGTTGCGCTCTGGGAAGCCCCCAGTACCCCTCTATTTATAGTAGAGTCCAATGTTAGGGTTCCCGATCTATGTGAGAGCAGAAGGGACTGGAAGATGTTGAATTTTTGGAACAATTTTAGAAATTTCACAACCTACAATAGACGAATGGGTCATTTGGCATTATAGACAGCCAGCTCTCATGTCAGGTAGTCATATCACTCAGTCCAGATAGTCGTCTGGTACTTTCCCTATTTTATACATGTTTCGGCAATTCAATAACAATTAGTGCACATCATGATGTCATCACCAATCCTAGATGCAAGCAAATTACATCCCTGAACCAGCTGTTTGGTAGAGTTGAGATGGGAGTCTTGCACCATGACAGACGGCCATCTCAGACAAGTGAGACTGGCACCTCACAGCCCAACTCAGGCTGAATTCTAACCAATGTATAATACAATCAACCTAAAACTCCAAATGGTTGTCTCAACACTTGAACTGACCATTTGACAGTCCAGTCAGCTGATTTACTATGTGAATTGAATACCTAAACATTTTAGTAATCAATCCAATCATCATTCAAGATTAAACTCCTCTCCAAGATGATTTCCTATGTGTGTGACCCTATAGGTCCCATATTACATATGTAATGAATGTCCATAACAACTTATCACACCACAAGCAATGAGTGGTGCCTAGTCACACATCATTGCTACCCAAGTAAATGGAAAGTTGGAGAACAAATTCAACCTACAATATGTTCATGGTGTTATAGAGTTTGTATAGTTCCTTTATTTCTAATATCCAGATTTAACTAGAGGCACGGAGCAGTTATCCTCATTATTATTCAATCTTGTTCCTTATACCAGAGCAAACTATCTGAGATATATGTAAACTCAATATCACATATTGACTCACATCTGTGCGGCACACATTTCTCAATCTCACTAATCAAAAGGCCTTGGATATAATACGCCCTTAGGAGGGACACATCTTATCACTCACAGTCAGTCCCCATGTGTCACAGTTACCCAATTATCACCTTTATAACAACCTATGTTTTAGGATTGCATTTGATGATGTCAAAGCATACCGAACGACATGCGATGAGTGTAGTGATTTTAGGTCTAAGAACCACAAACACCATGATCACTATAATATGTGATTGTGACTTACCCTTGTTGGGGTTTCCATATATCAGTCTTATGGTGGGTATGTCTGATACAATGTTCCCAAACATGTATCTGTGTGCTTGGTTTGATATTGCCATATCATGACTAATGAGATTATGTCATCAACCAACTCACACTCTGATCTTATGTGTTATTTTTGTCTATATACCTTCAACAATAACAACCGATCATGGACGTAATGAGAATGTATACACTCTTAAGATCCATATGATCTCATTCTTCAGGTCCTAAACCTGAAGACATACATCATTCAGTAATATCATTATCTAGAAATTTATTATGTTACATCATTATCTCATAATTGAATTAAACAAAATAAATCAAAAGATGGCCTTTATTATTAATCAAATCATTTACATTTATGCCATTACAATCATCATATGATTGGCTCTCTGCGCATACATACCAACAAGTTGTACTGCTGTGACTCAGTGCCCACTATGGCTGGCAGCAGGCACAACCCAGGACCGCTTAGAGAGTGGTGGGTAGTGATGCCAACCGCAGAGGTTAGGGTCGATCCGAGAAGGTTTGGGCCAAGGGTTTCCATGGAGTGAGGATCAAGAGGCTCGGTCCTGACTTCAGCAATCTAGGCACCTTCCTTGACCCTACGATTAGAATCAAATGGCTCAATTTGATCTATCTTCAAGGTAAACTTTGAAAAATCATATCTCTTTGATGCCTGGCTTAAATTTGGACTTCTTATATACCATTTTGATCAGCAAAATGTGATATTTCCATCGAAAATACTTCTAGACCTTAGATTTTCTTGTTCCACTACTAATATCCTAAAGTGCATGTTTTTTAAGTTCTTTTGAGATGTTTATCCTATTTGAATGCATGATATTGATGTTTTATGTCTCAAATCCTAATTTTAGCCCAATATCAGTCTCTTGAACACATTTATGTATCATGATTTGGACCTTATTATTTCTTGCACACTAAAATGGTCTTATGTTGATGGAATGACCAAAAATGGACCCTATATGATAAAGATCACTTCTTTAACGCTTAACCATATTTGAATATGTTTCTAATTCTCATTCTTGACCTAAATCAGTAAATTTTGATGCATGTTTAACTAAGATTCGAACTTATCCATGCTATAATCCTACTTTGACTTGATGATGTACCTTTTTTTTAATTAAGTCAGGGGGAACTTTTATTCATCCCATCCCCCTCGGATGGGCTATATCGCAAACAAATACAACTCCTGCTCATAGCAAAACGCAGGTATCATCCCTTAATCCTAAAGCAAGCTCCAAAAAAATAGGGCCAAACAGCCCATCAACCCGAGTCCACCTTCTGTAAAACCACATATGGCATACCCCGCTTCTCCAACATCGCCATCCCTCTAATCTTAGACGGCATGCTCCTATGGTCAGTGACCACAAAAATCTCAGTCGAATTCCTCCCCCCACACCCCCAACTCTCTGGGGATCGAATTAACTATCTTGTGAATCAGCGATCCTCTGACATCATCATTCCTCAACTCTCTCTTGAGATCACGGGCAAAAGAACAAACCCGCCATGGAGCATCCCCGTTACCCCACAAAATATTATAGACCTGCTCGTCATCGATCTCTAACACAGAGATATTCAGATTATTATCCACCGCGAGTTTCATTCCAATGGCGCATGCCTGCAGGTAAGCTGCAACATAGTCAGAAGCTTTCAGCCATGCTCGAAAGATCATAACTATTTGAGCGTCGTGATTGCGAACAACACCCGCCGCCCATCTTCGATTCACCCCATTCACGTCCATAGCTCTACCAATGGTGATATTGCATTTGAGATTATGAAGATCCGGCATCCTCCATCGGAATAATCTGATCTCCCTCATCTTCATCTTGGGTTCGTCAAAGCCCGCTTCCCTCATAGCAACATATATATCTACGTTAGGTGATATAAGAAAGGACTCCTTCTTCAAAAGAGTATCAATGGACAAGACAATCTGTTCCCATTCCCGGCTCACAGACCTCCTGGTTCCATCGTATCTAGCCACGCATCGTAGTCTCCAAATACTGAAGGGGATGAGGGTTGAGAGCTTCGCGATCAACCAGTCATCTATCTTCTTGGATTTCCCTCGTGCGCAGTTCGCTATTAGGGATTTAAAATCATGCGGGACAGCAACATTCGTTATCGACGCAAACTTATTCCAGAAAAAACCAGCGAGCTATCCTTGAAAAAGCAAATGAACCATATCTTCTGTCTTCGGCTCCTCACAACAATCACACTTGGAGACTATAGGTATGCAGCACTTAGATTTGACGTTATCATCAGTAGGAACAGCTCCCTGAAGGAATTTCCAAAGAGTAGCACTCGCTCTAGGTATTTCAAGGCTCTAGATCTTTCCTATGTCCGAAGGTCCCTCTTGCAAATCTACAGCCAAACATTTCTTCACAGATTTCAGCGAAAACTTCCCTCTCACGTCCGGAGCCCATATAAGGCTGTCATCTTCATCATCTATCCTCACCGCAGCTTTCTAGATCAAATCAATACCCTGATCGTCAAGAATCTGACGGAGTGTCGGCCAATCCCATCCCTGGTCCTGTATCCAGAAATCCTTAATCAAGAACAGATGCCTTCTGTCACTGTTATAAATGGCATGATCATTTAGAATCTCCTCACACCACCACGAATCCCAGAAAGGGATATCGCCTCTACCAATCCACCATCTACAATTAGGGTATATCTTGGGGAACATGTCCCAGACCTTCTTCCAAAAAGGCGACGGGGTGCTTCCGATCTTCAGATTACAAGGATATGACCTAGATCTGCCCATTTGATGATTGCGATATTTGTCTCTATAGAAAGTAGCCCACATTGTGTCCCCAGTCAAAACCTCCCAACACGCCTTTGCAACTAGGGCTTCATTTATCATCCGAATAGATTGTAGGCCTAAACCACCTTTGTCCCTTGGAGTAGCAACCCTATTCCAGCTCAACCACGCCTTTCTGTGATTATTAGATCTATCCGCCCAAAGGAACTCAAGAACTTCTACTCAATTCTCGTGATGATCCTCGACGGAATTCCAACGGCAGCACTAGTATACAAAGTGATCGACGTCAGAACATGTATAACCAGAAGTCTTCTACCAGCAAAAGAAAGGAGCTTTGACTTCCAAGAAGCAATCTTTGCATATATCTTCTGAATCATATGATCATAGTCTTCCATCTTCGTTCTGCCTTTGGAAATGGGGACCCCAAGGTAGGTCAAAGAGTCTGTAACGTCTCTAATCTGTAGAGTCATTGCTATAGAATCCGCCATGTGTTGATCTTGACCTCCCACCACGCAGACCGACTTATCTCTATTGATACGCTGCCCCGTGGCCTTCTCATATGCCACAAAAGTCTTCCTGATCTGCTCAATGGAGTTTGGGTCCACGTTACAAAACAACATTACATCATCTGCGTATAGCAGTATAGAAGGGGCCTCCGCATAACCTCTAGTTATGAAGCGGGAGATAGCTGCATCTCTGGTTAATCGGTTAAGCTTTCTGCACAGGAAATCTTCAAATATTATAAACAATAAGGGGATAACGCATTGCCTTGTTTAAGGCCCTTGCTCATCTGGAAGAAACCCGCTGAAACTTTGCCAATGGTCACTATCGCCCAAGTATGAATAAAGAAGTTCATAACCATCTCCACAACATCAGGAAGAAAACCCACGCCTGCTAGAATCTTCCTCAGGACCATCCAATCCACCCTATCATACGCTTTCGACATATCATATTTCACCACTATGTTTGGGTGGCTAAGCCCCTGGTTAATATCGTGCATGAGCTCCTTTACCAGCCTCACATGATGGGTCATATCCATCCCTTTTAGGAAAGCCCCCTGCGCTGGAGATATCAGCCTAGGCATGAGAGGAGCAAGCCTATTACTCAGGATGTGCGCCAAGATCCTCTCCGACATGTTCTCAATTGAAATGGGCCTGAAATCGGTCTTCAAGACCCTAGGAGAATCGACCTTAGATATAAGGAGGATCCTGCAGTAGTATAAGCTTCTGTGGCATATCTGTCCTCTGAAGAAAGCTCCCGCCAACGCCATGAAGTCAGAGCCAATGGAGTTCCACGCCGCCGTGAAGAAAGGTAGTGTGAACCTGTCTGGGCCCGGGGCCGAAGAGGCATCCATCTCTCTCATCGTCTTCAACACCTCCTCCGCGTCTGGAACAGCCATCAGCGAGAAATTATCGTCCATTGGGATAACTTCCTGGACCTCCTGCATAAACCAATTAAGATCATCCTGATCAATGTCGGGCATGTCGTTGTAGAAATCTTGAAAAAACTCCGCCTCTTTCTCTGCCATCATGTTCTGGTCTGCTATGATCATCCCATCCTGCAATACTAAGGACTCTATGCACCTCCTTCTTCGCGATTTAACCACAGCGTGGTAAAATCGCGTGTTTCGATCGCCATCCTTCAACCATTCAATCTGTGCCTTCTCCTTCCAGATCAACTCCTCCATGTCAAGCAGTTGTTGGAGCTCTTCCTCCACCATCTTTAACATCATCTCATTAGTCGATGTAGGGTTTTCATCAAACGCCACCTGAGTGGTAGAAACAACATCATGAAGGTCATTTACATGTTGAGAAGTGTCCCCGAACATCGTTTTGCTCCAAGACTTCAGCGCCAACTTAACCCTCTTCAATTTTTGAAAGAAGATGAAGGATGGATGCCCCACCACCGGTTCTTGCCACACCTACTGGATCACATTCAGACACTCTTCATGCTTAAGCCATGCTGAATGGAAGGTAAAGTGAGATGGTCTTCTGTCTGCCTGCTGATCTCCCAGAACAGTTAAAATGGGGCAGTGATCTGACACCCTGAATCTCATTAGATGTATGGATCGCGTTGACGGTTGTCCCGCTAGCCAGGCGTCATTGCATAGCGCTCTATCGATTCTCTGCCAAATCGTGGGAGTAAGATGATGTTTGTTTACCCAAGTAAATCGACTACCTTCAAAAGGCATCTCGTTCAGTCTCGCATCCGAGATGAAGGAGTTAAAATCGAGCATGTCCTGATAAGGAGTAGGGTTGCCTCCTCTCTTCTCCTGATTGTCTCTAATCACGTTGTAGTCACCGGAGATCAACCATCTCGCATCCCCAATAGCGTCCACCATCTGTAGCAAATCCTCCCATAAGAGCCTCCTCGCGTTCATCTCACAACTAGCATAGACTGCAGTAATGAAGAATAATTGCCCATCTCTCCCTTCAAATCTGGTAGTAATGTGTTGCTTATGACTCCTCATCACCGTAGGGTTTAGGGTAGCGTCTGCAAAGAACCAAATCTTTCCTTCTTCCTCTTGGTTGTCTGAAGCCCAGTACAACCTAACCACATCCAACAACTCCACGGCCCTATCAGCGTGCAAAAAAGGCTCCATAAGGCAGACGACATCTGGTTTGTGCCATGCACAGATCCTACCAAGGACTCTTCTCGTAGGGTTGTTAGCCGCTCCCCTTATATTCCAGAAGATAGCTTTGGAATTCATAAAGGAACAGAAGAACCGTTATACTCTAGTTGGGGCTCCCTCCACTCAGTAGCTATATCTCCTCTCCCCCTCCAAACTATCGAGTTCATCCGAGAATCTGTCATCATCGAAGAAACTACGTCTTGATCTTTCATGTCTAGGAACAGATCGGCCTCTTCTAAAGCCCTCTCTGTCTCCTCTAAATCTCGATCTCTCTCGGTCCCTTCTGCCTCTTCTATCTCTTTCATCATCTTCAAACTCAACATGTAAGAAATCCTCCAATCTCCTGTTTTGAAGAAACTGCCTATTGCCCTCAGTATCAATAATCACCCTTCTTGGGGATCGTTCTCTATGGATCTGATCACCCGCTGAAGGCCGCGCAACCTGTTGTCTGACTGGTGATACATATCTCGATCTTTCAGCTTCCTGTATCGGCGGGACCGGTGGCGGCAACACATTCACAGTAATCGTATCTCCTCTCAATCTCGTTAACGCCTCTGGCGGAATCCCCAATTCCTTGCCAACCTCAGTGATTGTGGTATTCTTCGAGCCAGTCTCTCCTCTAGCCACCATGTGCAACTGCATAATTGCTCTCCTTTCCCCAAAAGTAACAGATACAAATTGCGGCACATCTTCGCTAAAAGCTTCGACTTTGACCAGGATCCCAGATATATCGTCTTCTTCTTTCTGCCAATCAAAAATGAAGCCCAAGCTTCCAAATTGCCTGATAATAGCGGCTATGGATGCATCATCCCTACAGATCAAAGGGAGATCCGCAATCCAAAACCAAAAGGCTTCCTTTTGGCTATGCCTTTCACCTCCCTTCATATGATATAGATTAATCTTGGCTCCACGGAAAGCAAGAACTCCTCTCCCAGCCATGTCCCGCGCCTCCTCTGGGCACGAGAAGAAGGCTATCGCTTTCCTCGCCGCAAAACGGTAAAGGTCAGCGACCCCCGGCCAACAGTCGTGCATGAATTGGCTTAGAGAAAACCATGGAACACTCTTCGACCGGGATATCTCAAGCGCCCTCTCCAAGGTCCTTTCCTTATTCCTCCTGGCTTCATCATCCGGCCCTATATCCACCGCGGTCTGCTTCGGGACGTGTTGCGGGGCTCCTCTCGCCAGAATCGCCGGCGTCAATGGGGGAAAGATCATTCGGGACTGGATGTCTGGGACCCTAGGCGTCAAGGGGACGCGGCAACGCACGGCGACATGACCTGGCCTCCGACATCGGTAGCAAACCTTGCTCCTTTGACACTGAGCTTTCCAGTGTCCCTTTCCCATACATCTGAAGTAGACGTCGTGTGGGATGTCATAGAGAGGTTCCTTCCTCCTTGGTCTCTCCTCCGTCAGGGTCGGTGCCGCCGTCCCCTGGTTTGGCGCTTCCCCTCCCTCGATCGTCAGTATCGGAACGTCTATCGACGATCATCCTCCCACCGGTGAGGGAGCGGTCGTGTACTCCACTGAAACAGGCGGCGTAGAGATCGCTTCTGTCGTCACAGGGTTCTCCGTTCTCGCTGAGCCAGGACCATCAGGATTCCCGCCGTTCCGGCCTTCCTCCTCATAAACCCTAGGCGACGGGTTATGGTGTTCCTCCTCACCGTTATCCAAAACAGCCCTAATATCCGGTAATATCTCCTTCGTTGGTACGTTAGACGCCACCAGGTTTGACCTCCTTTCCGCAACATCCTACTATGCATGGACTCTGCGCATGCTCTGCCGGGTTACTCTGCGTATGAGAGGCGACGGCAACATCTTAGACTGGAACGCAGTGACAAGGGGATGGTAGCCCCCGGCTGGCGGAGTGCCAAGCCGGAGCGTATGGAGGCGGCGCCGCCAAAGCAAGATCACCCTAGGGATTAGTTCCGATCACCCACGTCGTATCGTATTAAAGTGATCAATAATTTCTTAATGATTCCAAATTTGAATTGCACTCGTAGAGATTGGAACATTCTTAACATGGACCTTGAAACTTGATGATGTACCTTGGACCTTGAAACATGCTTAACATGGAACTTTGATGTTGAATATAAACCCTAGCTCACATGTGAGTCTTCTATGACTAAATTGATCATACACATCTCTAAATAAGTAACTCTTTATGCTATGTGCTCTTATCTACTTTGTGGATCATTTTGTGCCGTAATGTGATCAAATTCCCTAATCATGACTAGAATTGTGACATAATGCACATGGTGATAATTAGGTCCCTAATCTTGCATGAATCTTACTCTAATGATGATCTATTCCACATTATGACTTCAAATAAGTAGCTTAATGACTTTCATGACTCCAAATATGACTTGATCTAACTTATACTCTAATGGTCACAATTTTGGATGAAAATGACTCAATATGACTTGTTATGCCAATGTTGATGCTTATGCTGAATAAGCATGCTCTAATATTATGATTGATCTAGTTAGGATCTTGAAACTCTAATAATGTATTCCCAATATAGTGGTTATGTGTCGCTCTAAGTGTTAATGAATCCATGACGTATTATGCTGCTTAATAAAGCCTATGCATGACCTAGTTTGAGATATTGAAAACAATATTGAAGGAATGAGTACCTAGATTTAGGTGACACATCCAACCACCATTATGATGATTAATGAGACCTTATCTTTCTATTTTTGATCCCTATTATCCTCATTTGTAATCTTCGTATCTAGCTATCGATTCAATTGCCAAAATTTAGTCAAGCTTGCTACATATGGTTTTCTAAATCAATGGTTAATCTTGTGTTCCACTCAATGTACGCTTTATCCTCCTATTGACCAAACTAGTGGTATTGAACTTGCTTGTATGAATGTATGCTTAAATTTCTTGTCTTTATATACTTGTTTGAGATACTTGTTCCCTATGATTAGTATGTTTGTTTTACTTGAAATCCACTATAGTTGGAATATCTCATTCATCTAATGGGTATGTAATAGAAATAATTAATTGCTATTATGTAGTTGGCATTAATGAAAACATCATGTATCTTGTATGGAAAAGTCTATTATAAATAACTGATGTTTTGTTTTAAAAGATAAGATCATATATGGTTGTGCCCAATGTCTCTTAGTATATACTCAATAGTTCTAAAGACAAATATGTATAACACATATATTGAAGGACTAGATGACACAAACAGTGAATACCTATATCATTGACATCTAGAGAACATAAATGAGAAATGCATTTCTAGAATTAATAGATATGGTTTCCTAGACTCTTTTGGTTTATTAACCAATAGAGACATGCGAGTCTATTTGTTGGGAAATATGACAAAAGTTCCTTTCACTAGAAATGGTGGGAGAGTGAATATTCTATTAGGGCTCGTACCACCTGATGTATATAGACCTTTTAGAACAAATGCTAGAAGTGGTTACAAGTACCTCATTGTATTTGGTGATGATCTTAGTAGATATGGTAGATTCTATTAATTGAAATACAAGTCTAAATCTCTTGAAGTGTTAAAGGAGATCATGAGTGAAGTACATAACCTTCTTGGTATAAATATTAAAATGCTTCCATATGATCAATGTGGAATTTATTTAACCAAGAGTTTGATGACCATAGGGATATTGTGATAATGCATCAAATGAACTCCACCTGAAACATGATGATGTATCAAAAAGAAGGAATCTCTCACTATTAGTCAATATGTGATCATCAATAAATCTAGTTGATTTTCCAATTTCCTTTTTGGGAACATACTTTACACTAAACTATGTACCATCTAAGTTGGTTCAAAAGACACCATATGAGATATGGCATGGGAAGTGTCCTGATATGTATTTTACATGGATTAGGAATGAAATATTATATAAGAAATTGTTTCTTAAAAAGCATTGTACACAAATCACGTAAATGTTATTTTGTTTAAAAATACCTTTATATTTCAATCTGACAATGAAAGTGTTTGTTGCTCAGATGGTTGTATTCCTAAAAGGGAATTTAATTCCAAAGGAATCAGTGGGAGAAAAATAGAACTCAAAAAGTGTGAGACCAACAAGAAAACATTGGACCTAAAGAGGTACATTAGGAAGAAGGACAATCACAAATTGTTGCAGAATCTCAAGTTCCTTATGTAACAGAAAACCACATAGATCTAGTAGGACATTCCTTGAGCTTGAAAGATTAGGATATAATATGGCTCAAGAAAGTGATAAGTTGGTCATAGACGATGAGATAACAACCTACCTAGAAGCTATTGAGGGACCATGGTATGAGAAATGGCTTGAAGCCATTTATCCAAGATGGACTCCATGTAAATAAGGTATGATCTTGGTGTATCCACCTAAAGGGATAAAACCCATAGGGTGCAGTTGGGTCTTCAAGGAGAATATTGGCATGGATGGTAGTGTACAAACTATAAGGGTAGATTAGTTGTGTCAAACAAGTTCAACATGTTGAACATGACAATATCTTTTACCAGTTGTCTTGGTTAAATCCATCAGGATCATGCTTACCATTGCAGGTTAGTATGAGTATGAGATTTGGCAAATGGATATTAAAACTACATTCCTTAAGGAACATTGTGGAAGTTTTGTGTGTGACACAACCTAAAGGTTTTATAAATCCAATTATGTCAAATGAAGTATGTAAGATACAAAGGTCATTCTATGGATTGAAGCAAGCATCTCAGAGCTAGAATCTTCAATTTGATAAGACAATCAAAGAGTTGGACTTTAGTTAGAATGAAGATAAAATTTGTGATTACAAGACATTAGTGGGAGCATATTTATATTCCACATAATGATGGAGAATGACGTCCTTATCCTGCAAATATTAAAACTTGGCCGGGAAGTACCTTTTCTATGAAGGATTTAGGTAAAACATCCTATATTTTAGAAATCAAGATCTATAGAGATAGATCTGGAAGGCTTCTTGACCTAAGTAAGAGAACATACATTGGCAAGATCCTAAAGGGGTTCAACATACAAGACTCAATGAGAGAAAATTGTGTCCATGTTCCATGGAATTGGTCTCTCAAAGAGCCTAGTGTCCCAGTTCTTATAAATAATAGGAACACATGAGTAAGATGCCATATGCACTAGCATTTGGATCTATCATGCAATGTTATGTACTCGTCTCATAGTCTCGTATGTATTGGACATGGTGAGCATATATCTATCAGATCCTAATGAAGGTCACTAGACTACCATAAAGAATATCCTTAAGTACTTGAGAAGCATTAAGTATTAGTTCCTTGTTTATGGTGATAAGGAAGAGTTGGGTGTAAAGGTTTACACCAATGCAAGCTTCCAAAATGACAAAGAAGATTAACAATTGCAATCTAACTTTGTGTTTGACCTTAAAATGGATCTGTAAGTTGGAAATTTTTTGAGCAAGAGATAGTTTTTAATTCTACAATAAAAGTCAAATACCTTGATGTTATGAACACAACAAAGGATACTATATGGATCAAGAAGTTCATTTAGATGAACTTGTGGGAGGTTCTGACCATTGATGACATAGTAGAAATATTGTGACAGAAAAGGAGCCACTGGATAGGAAAAGGAACTTAGGTAGAATACTACAACATTTCCATCTCATACAAGAGATCGTACTTTGAGGAGATGTGAATACTTGAAAAGTACCAACTAGAAACAAATGTTGCTAACCCACTACAAAAGCACTTGTGCAGCAGAAACATGATGGACTTATTAAGATCACTTGGAATAAGATTTGTGGATGATTGACTCTAAGCGCAAGAGGGAATCTATTGGTATGTATCGCAGAGATTCAATCATATGATGATTGTAAAGGGGCATTAAATAATTGATTTGATAATTATAATGGTAATTCCATCTATTATGTAAGTATCAATCATGAGATGATGAGACATACATAATAGATGTATAAAATGTGATGTTACTTGACGGCATATGTCTTCAGGTTTAGGACATGAACAATGAGATCATATGTATGATAAGAGCACATGCATTCTTGTTATGTCCTTAGTCAGATATTACTATGGAAGACAAATAAATGACAATAATACATAAGACTAGAGTGTGTGTTGACTAATGACAGATTCTCATTGGTTTTGATATGGGATATCAAGTCAAACACATAGGTACATGTTAGATAATAGTGTATCGAACAGACCCATGTTGAGAGTGATACATGAATACCATGGAATGGTAGTCACAATCATCTCTCATATTGATAGTGGTGATTGCAGTTCTTAGACTTGAAGTCACTACACTCATCACAAGTCTTTTGATGTATTTTGACATCATCCAACGTGATGTTGAATAAGGGTTGCCATAAAGGTTATGCTCGGGTATGTTGTGACACATGGGGAGATATTGTAGGTGGTGTAGATGGGATCTAATGGATATTGATATCATGTCCACTTGATAAGTTAAACTGAGAAATGTATGGTCATACTCATGTGACTCAATATGTGATATGTGAGATCACATTCATCTCATATAGTCTACTCTAGTTTAACAAACATGGATTGAATGTTGAGAGGATGTGATTCCATGCCTCAAGTTCAATATGAATATCAGACACAAAGGAACTATATGATCACTATAACATTGATGATGGAATGTTGGTTGAAGTTGTTCTCCAAGTTTCAAATTACTTGGGTAGAAATGATGTGTTTCTAGATACCGCCCATTGCTAGTGATGTCATAAATTAGTTATAGACATTCACTATTGTGACGTCCCCGGATTTTCTAAAACTTAATCTGATGTGTGACGTCTAAATCGAGAGTCCCAATTTAAACGCCCCACACTAGGCTAAGAAGAAGAAAATTGAGGGAGTCCGAAGGAAACAATCAGTAGCACATGTACATGAACAATAATAAAACCATACACACATGTTCACCATTCAACATATAATTACAACATTAATTGTTACAACATTTGATATTACATATTGAACAGCAAACTAAAACATATACATGTACTACAACAAAACTACCGGATCTTAAGACAATAGGTCCACCTGCACATCAGCACGCCACACAACTCACAACTATCTTGGTTCTTCAAGAGCATAATCACAACCTAAACAAAAGATAACATGTGGTACACGTCAACACAATATTTCAAGAATATTGTACTGAGTACGCCTACGTGTCTTTTATTTACCTCTCATCATATCTTGGCAATAAGATAAAACTAATATACTTGGCAGTAACAGAAGAATATAAGAAAAGTGTATACTTGCACAAAGATATTCATTAACAAAAGAGAACACATATTTTAAGATCATTTTCCATTATATGTTTGTGCATCTGCCTACCAATGGGATAGATGCATCCAGGCCTCATGATCTACTTACCAAAGAGATAGATCATTGTACGTGTGATCTGCTTACCAAAGAGATAGATCACTCACTAGCACTATGCTTACCAAAGAGATATAGTGCTTCATATAATGGAACAAATATATTATGTTTGATGTGTTCATAATCATAAGTATGGAAAATCAAGCAACATATCATGCAAGAACAATCATTTCATCCAATATCATATGCCAAGTATTTACTATCGCATAAGACAAGCATATTGCATAATAAGCCAAGTAAGAGGTAATGGTGTACCTTCCAAAGAGATAGATCATTCTAAACCATATTCCTCATGTCATCTATATCCTTGGTCAACCCTAATTAAGACAACATTACATATCACCATCAGGTTCTCATCATCTTACATCTCATCTTAACCTTAATCGTGTTCATTAGGGTTTAGCTTATCTCTTTAGCATATTTCCATGATTACTTGTATTCTTATATTAGATTTATCTTACTGATGCCATATTCCATATTATAGCTCATTATCTGAACATTATCTTCCATATCATTTTTGTGCACATATTATCCCTAGGACATATTCATTAAGCATATTAGGGCTTATATCACATTAAGAGTCAACATCATCATATAATGTGGATTATGTGTATTATCCTGATATCATATTTAAATCTGAGGTTCCAGATACTGATATGAGATTACTCTATAAATTTCATCATTTATTGAGCATGTATGTATTTATTATATTTTATTTAGGGTTAAAAGCCCTAAATGGCAACACTAAGAAAATTACATGATTTCGTACATCAACATGGACATATCATCTGACATTATATGCATTACAAACATGGTTATCGACTTACTGACATTTTTCCATAATTTTATGTCATCATTTGCTAATTATTATCCATTAAACAAGCATTACACATCTTACATGATATTGCTGATATTAGTTCGTCAAAAGTCTGATATTATTCTTTCATTGTGTTCTACTCATTTTTTTGAGAAAAACGGTACCTTATTTGTATTTTTCTGACATCGTATGCATTTTATACAAATTATACAAGATCCTAACATATTTTGGGATTTTACCTTTTTATGCCAATCAGGCATCACCACGTGTCCTTGAGGCTTGCACAGATCCTATCTGCTACTGGGACCCAATCTGGATCCTAGGGTTGGATCCATGGAGCTGCAGGTCCGCTAACCGGATTCGCTCGGCTCCGTCTTCCCCGTTCTCGCGAGCCTCACGGTCCCCTATTTCCTCTGTGAAACAGGGCGCCACCACAAAGGGAGAGCTCCAGCGATCAAGGGCTCGGGATCGAGTACTCCTACTTGGCTCTTCATGATTCCATCACGATCAGAGTCCATGAACCTCCCTCGGTGGCTACTCAGAAGCTCCCTACGGCCGATGGACCTCCATCTGGGTAGGAGCACCGCCGCCAGCTTTGGTTGCGGCAGAGCAAAGGGGCAATTCGCCTCTGCTCCTCCTCGCGTCAATCTAAAGACTCCACTAGCTTCCCTAGGCCTACACGAACTCGCCCACAGCCAACGTTCAAGGTGAGAAGCACTCTACACTTGTCCCCTACCTTCACCTCCATCTCCGGCCAACTAGGGTTGGTCGACCATTGAAGTCACTGGGACTGGGCACGAAACCAGTTGCATTCATCACCTTAGGACTCAATCTTCCCTTCCCTTCTCTTATCTCCCTCTAGTCAGTGCTCAAGCACCACACTCTTCCTTTGGCCATGACCTACAGGTTGCGATGGAAAGGCAATAGAGACGGGGAAAGTGGAACTCCCTCATCTGAGCTCTGTCAAGCCCAAATAAGGGGGGTTGTCCGACTCCTCTCCTCATGTTGAAACCAACTGCTTGGTTGGACTCTCCATTCATACCCATGATCAGCGAGTACCTCGACATCGTGGTTGCTTCCCGGGGTCAAAGACATAACCGCAAGGTACAAGACAATACAACTTCCCTTGATTGCCAATCCTATGATCTGAGTTAGTCCTCCACTTGGTCCATCTGTGGCTCACTCAAACCCAAGAGCGCTTCCACTATATTAGATATGTAGGGCTTGGATCTTGCCATGTATCCCATACCTAAATCAAGGGCGTGTGACATATCATATTCATAACAACTTAGGCCTATAAATCATTAATAGCATGCATTATTTCAGCATATTCAAACTTGAATAACTTCCTCTTGGGTCCTCCAATTGACACCAAAATTTAACCATAGCTTCCCTGCCTCTCAAGCTACCTTCTACTCAAATTTGGTGCCAAAACTCAATTGTTGGACCATTCAATTAAATTCCTCAAAAAGGCATCAAAAGAGAGAGATCTTAATCATAATGTCAACCTCACATCAACAGACCTACTTGTCAAAATCTTGGAACTCTCAATCTAAATCAAACATATGCTTTCATTTAAGTCATTAGACATTTGAAAGATTCCAAAAGTCCACTCCATCACATCCTACACACCTTAAAGAAATTCCGTCCTCGGAATTAAACCAGAAACCCAATCTTTCACAACTACCAACATAATTGGGTCCCTATAGGGTCACAGACATAGGATGCAACTGGAATAGGAGTTTACTCATGAATAAGGTATAGCTTGATTACTAAAGTGTTTAGGTATTCAATTTAAACTACATTGGCTGAAAATTAGTTGACTGGGAATGTGAGTTGACTGACTCCAGTGTTGAGTCGCTTACTCAAGTGTTGAGTTAATTTAGAAAACATTGTTTGTACATTGGCTGAACTGGAATGTGAATCGACCTATTCAAAATGTGAGCCAATCGGTTCCGAATGTGAATGGACCGGTTCATAATGTTAGTGGACTGGTTGAGCGATCACTAAAACTAGAAGGATTGATGTTGATGTCATGTTGTGCATTAATTGACACTTTGAAAGCCAATATGTTTATGAATAGGTAATATATTGAATCAACCCATTCACATGTGAACCAACCAGTCAAATGTGAACCAACCGATTCATGATTTGTGGTAGCCTGAGATTTGTGAAAATCCATCTCTTTGGCTCCTAGTTGATTTGGAAACCTTGACCTTGACCATCCTATGAATTGAGTGTTAATCAAGGATTTTATGAGACACAACTAATACTGACAAACTTTGTCCTCTCATAGTTATGGTAACATGAGAGCCCAAAGCAAGTCTTACCCATAAAAGGGAGAGAGAAATAGGGAGAATAAGTCAGCACTAGCACGTTGACATCGAAGGGACAACTCCTTCCAATTGTCTTTAGTAAATGGAAAAGAGGAGTTCTCGGTGAAGAGTTCAAGAATATCATAGATGAAGTACGAATTTGGTAAAGTGTTAATTCTTGATGAGATCAATGAATAAAATACTTAAACCAAATGTTTGATATCCTTATGAGTGATTATGATAGTGTATGTATCATAGTGAACTCATGATTAAGTCATGGTGATGTCTAAATCAACAAGGAGTCATACTCTAAGGAGTTAGAGGATGATTATCAAATAACTAATTTCTTCTTAAATAAAGAATACCCCACACTAATAAAGGACATTAAGAATCATAAGGAGTTGTGAGTTATTATATCCTTGACAGATACACCTCGGTTATCTATGTGATGAGTTGGTCATGTGATGAATCAACTATCTAGATGAATATGAGGAACCGGATTTTGAGTTATGGTTTATGACCATTACATCCTAAATGACTTCCATGTGAACCATGAGGTATGACCTTGATGGTAGCACCCATTGGGATGAAATCCATAAGTGTGAATGATTCTTAAGTATTAAGACACATGGATAACATTTTGAGAAGGATGATGCTTGTTGATTGCAACTTAATGACTAAAAGATTTGGCATACGAATACTAAAACTGCATTCCTATGAGGAATAAGACAAGGATGTGTACGTGACATAACCTATAAGGTTTATGAATCCATTAATGCAAATGAAGTCTATAAGTTACAATGAACTAATCAATGTGATTGATTAAGTACAAGCAACTCAGAACTGGATCTTTACTTTGATGATATAGTCAAAGGGTTTGACTGATGTATCAAAGATAAAGAAGTGATTTGTGATTTAGTGGGAGCATATTCACATTCCACGTGTTGATGTGAAATGGAAATGTTCTAGAATGGAAATCCAAAGTGGAAATTATCTTTAGGAAGATAGAGACGTTTCCTATGTGATATGAATAGAGGTCTATAGAGATAGTTATCGAAAACCTCTTGACCTGAAAAGAGAGAGCATACATTGGCAATCTATACTGAAGGGTTTAGTATGCACAGATTCAGTGGGAGAAAACTTGTCCATGTTACATGGAGTTAGTATCCCAAAGCCAAGTGTCCAATTCTTATGAAGAATGGGAACACTAAGAATATATATGGGTCTATCATGTATGAAATCATCCCATCATCTTGCATGTATGGACATGGAAAGAACAAAATGCATTTATCATCTTGTATGTAGGACATGACAATATGATATGCTCATCCTGATAACTCATATGTGGGACATGATGAGTGGATGTCTATCTAGTTCTAGTAAGGGTTACTGGAAGACCATGAGAACTTGATAAGTACTTGAGAAGTACTAGTTCTATGGACACAAGGAAGGGTTCATTGTAAAGAGTTACACTGATGCGAACTTCCAAAAAGGATAGAAAATTAATCACAAAATATATATGGGATATATAAAAGTGAATGTTTGTTGATAAATGGAAACGTTCCAATAAAGCTGGTTAAAAGGAAAAGTCGAGTATTTCTGTGTTAGAGAACATTAATGGATACTATATGGATCTAGAAGTTCATGAGATGAACTTATAGATATTCTGATATTTGATGACAAGTAAGGAGTACTTGATCATGCAATATGGCTAAAGGTTAGCAAACGAATACTATATCGCATATTACGGCAACTCCATCTCATACGTGTAACGTACAGCGAAGAGATGAGAGACATGCAGTCAATACCGACTCTGGAAAGGTGTTGCCATAACTCACTATGTTAGCACTAGAGCATAGTAACATGTGGGACATGTTTGAATATCACTATGAATATGATTCAAGGGTGATTGGCTCACAGTGCAAGTGGGAGTTTGTTGGTATGTATGCCCTGAGAGCCAATCATGGGATGATTGGTAGGATACATTAAGATTAATTTGATAAACATTAAAGGCAAGCTTCCAATTCTTTCTGGTTCAGTCATATGAGATAATGATAGAATAGATTGAATATCTAGAGAATGATAGTACTCAATGACATATGCTTTCAAGTTAAGGACCTGAACGGTTAGATCATATGGATGCTAAGAGTTTGTACATTGTTATTATGTCCCTAGTCAGATGTCATTGTGGAAGGTAGATAGACAACAATGACACACAAGACTAGATTGTGGTGTTGGTTGATGATAGAATCTCATTAGTCATGATATGGAGATATCAAATCAAACACATTGGTACTTGTTAGAGAACAAGTGTGTCGGACAGACCCACCATGAGTTTGACACATGGAACCATGACATGGTAGTCACTGTCAGTTCTCACATTGATGGTGGTGAGTGTAATTCTTTGACCTAAAATCACTACCCTCAATACATGTCATTGGGTACACTTTGACATCATCAAACGCAGTCCTGAAACATGGTTGTTATAAAGGTGATGATTGGGTGGCTTTGACACATGGGGCTTTTGAGGGGTGAGTGATAGATATGGGATTTGTTCCTCTTGAGGGAGTTTGATATCCATGGCTGCTTGATGAGTAGGATTGAGATAGGTGTGTGCACGCATGTGTGAATCAGTATGTGATATTGATGTCATACATATCTCCTCCAATCTACTCTGAGATCAAGAAAGAGAATGAACGTTGACAGGATGATTGTTCCATGCCTTGAGTTCATTCGGGATATCAGTGACAAAGGAATTATACATTCGCTGTAACACCATTCACGGATTGTAGGATTGAAAGTTGTTCTCCAACTTTCCTTTTCACTTGGGTAGCACTGATGTGTGACTAGGCACCGCTCTTTGCTTGTGAAGTCATAAGTGTTATGGACTTTCACTGCCAACGTGAAATGGGCCTACAGGGTCACACACATAGGATTTAACCTGGAAGAGGAGTTTATCCACAAATGATGTTTAGATTGATTAATAAAGGAGTTTAGTATTTCAATTAAACACTCAATCAATTGATAACTCAAAATCATAGTATTCAAGGTGTTGGACCAATTGATTAGAGTATCGTATTGATTGAAACTGGAATTAACTAATTTGCACAGTCTGCTGTCCCAACCGATCGGCTCATGTGATGAACCGATCGGCTCAGGTTGGTGAACCGATCAGCTCAAGTGGTGAGTCGATCGGCTCATGTGTCAATGAAATGATTGGCTCAATTATTGAACCGGTCAATTCATGTGACCAACCGAGATCGTTTGGAAAGTCAGAAGATTCTTTTTGCAAAAACATATTTGTTTCACTTGTACAAATTCGATTTTGACAAGAACTAGTATTTGATTAGTTGGAAACAAACTTAGAAAGTCAATTCGATTTGGACCAGGACCATGAACCGATCGGCTCATGCTTGAACCGATTGGCTCAGGTGTCCCAACCGATCAGTTCAGGTGTGAAATGATCGGCTCAGGTCCCCAACCGATCGGTTCATGCTTGAAATGATCAGTTCAGCTGGTGCAGTTGGTTGTTTTGTGGAAAATCTCAAACCCTTCTACTCCTGCTTTAATCCTGCATTGCCCGGGGTAGAGAACCCTATCCCATGACCCTCCTATATATAGGGGTATTGGGGGCTTCTCAGGAACAACTCAGAATACCAGTTTCTTTACAAAGTTGTCGTTCTCTCTGGTTTTGGTAACCGAGAGAGCCTGATCAAGTGCTACCCCATAAGGGAGGCACAGCAAGGGTAAGACAACTACAGATAGACAACTGGTTGCAGGAGAGTGTGTCGGTGACTAGTATACCGACAGGAGGGTGCGACTCCTTCCGATTCCTTGTGCGACTAGGAGATCGGAGTTCCAGGTGGTCCATGTAGACTACTTCAGAGGCGGGGGACTTCTACCGCTCGAAGGATAGCTATCAATCCTAACAGTCCCGGTGTGACCAGGAGCAGCACAGACACCATCTAAGACTGGAGGTGAATACCACGCAAGTCGTGAGGTAACATCGACGAGCAAGCCTCGGGATAAGGTACGCCTCTACAAACCATCATTCCTACTGTATAGACGTTGACGCGATTCCTTTATTCTGGGTTTGTGACGAGAAAATTTTTGTTTCCGCTACCTACTCTATCTCCCCTAAAACCCAACATTCCATCCCTTGAACATCCACATAAGGAAGTATAGATCTAAATTCATAAGAGTTCCTCCATGGATACAACTATCTAGGCACTTAAAACCATTGTGGTTAGGTTCAGGGTTATTTTCAAAAGGCTCCCACCACAATCTAAGGACATGTGGGAACCTATTGGTGTCCTCGAGGCCAACAAGGTGGATCTAGTAGAGGAGGATCCCTGTGGTGGGAAAAATTATTTCCACATCATTGTTTTCTACCCAAGATCGAATCTAGATAGTGGTAGAAAAGTTGGCATATCTTGGGCAATATAGACGATGCATCACACACTCTCATGAATGTTGGATCTTGTATCCCTCAAAGAGGACCTTGGGGTGGTAATAGTAAATCATGGTGACTTGTTAGAGGAGCACCATGATGGTGGTGACATGTATTTGGTATGGAGAGGACAATAGTGAGAACTGAGGATAGTGTGTTCATGCATTGCCCAACTTGAGATGATGAGCCCATTTGGTGTGGTAGGGAATGGGTTGAAGAGGGACCCCTAGAGTATTTATACCAAGCCTATATCTGTTGGGTTCATCCCTAACGTGTCAGGACCTAGCCATCTCATATAGGATGAGATATTGAGAGGGCATATACACATGGGGAGGGTAGAATAGCTAATCCATGTAGTGCATCAAAAGCCACTTGACATAAGTTCAATGATTAGAACTCTGATAATTGGTAAAAATATCAGAAATCATAATGAACAGTAGAATTGTTCACTTAAAGAAAAAAGTACATTTTTACAAAGAAAAGAGATCTAACTAACACAACCTTGCCAAACCTTTATCACAAAAATATTAGTGGTTTTCTTAATTGAAGTAATTGTGTGACATGTTAATTTAATCGTGATTTTTAGTGATAGTTATGTCTAGGATTGTTAATATGACATCAATGGATCTCTAATTGTGAGAATGATCATCTAATGTCTAAATTGAAATCCAGTATGGTATACATGAACATTGCTTAACTAAGTTAATTTAACTGTAAAATTTAGAGTTAAAGTACTACTGATGATCTTAAAAGATTAGTAAAGTTAACATGTGTAACAGAACTGTAGGATCTATAACTCAATTTATCATACTAATAAGAGTATTACCTAACCTTCAGACTTCCAATTTACATGAAAGTTAGTATCTAGGGTGATACCATACATCTAGGTACCCTTTTAGACACCTATCAAACCAAATTCCCTAGAATAAGGGTTGACCGGTATATTGAACTAGTTTAATACTAATGTAAACAAAAGCTAAAGTGATGGATTGTAAGTCACATGGTGGAAATTAGGGTGTTGTATTATGATAGTGGCCCTATTATCTATCCAATTATCTGGGAACTCTAGATTTGAAGTTGATTCACAAAATTTGTTAATGGACTAAGTCATTCCTAATATAGCTATATAAGACAAATAAGGTATATAATACACATCATATGTGAAATGATTTAAATAGGAGCTGATTGAGGTTAGGGTGACTTAGGATACAAGATTAAGATCTAGGGTTCTAAGCTACATAGTTGAATTTTAGGTTATTAGATCCCGTTTAACTTGCCCACCTAGTTTTATACAACTTTACATGATTGACTAGTAATTATTTTTCTTATCGACCTACTTTCTTGTGTGTGGGTTATATAGTATACATAATATATTATAGTATAAATGTTTTTGAATACACATGTTAGTTATTATAATAGATAGTATATTGTACTATAAAGTCTTTGAATACAAATGTTATTTAACTCTCACACATGGTCCTAAGAACTTAAGTATTCCCTACTTATCTAAGTTAATGAAGTAACAAAACTAGGGAATGACACATCAATATATGACCTAGAGTTAAAATGCTCATAGTGTTTAATCAATATATTTTTAAATCCATATTCTAATAGTGGAATTTGGGTTTATCTTAGTTACATCTTATACTAATTGACCCAGAATTGCTATCATATTCGTTTTGCCTTGATCCATTAACCTTTGTTGACCCATAATGCATACATTCTTTTGGCATAAAGATAGTTTCTAGATATGGGACAAAAACTCATGGAGTTTGTTCATGTATAGTAGTTGAATTCAAATTTTAGATCAATATATTGTCATGTACAAGTTGTTAAGGTTTAGAAAGTTATTAATAAATCTTTTCATAGTATACTTTATTAAACATGTGTGCATGTTGAGGTATATTTGGTGTTTTTGGGTATACTTATTTGTATTTTATTCTTTGACTTAGTAGTATTTTACTCAGTTAGTAATGTTAGGTTGTCATATAAGTTGAAAACTTGGTACAATATAGTATTAGAGTCCAAACAACACAACTACACCTTACAACGTCTCATGACAAATAAGTATTGGAAACCCAAAATAGCAAAATATAGTAGTTTAAATTATTTTGTTTCTTAGAAACTATAGACTCAAACTTCATATCAAAATCTTAGATGTTGTAGAATTGAGAGGGTACTAGTATCCTATATATCCCTCCCCCTCTTTGTCTTGTGGTTTGTAACTAGAATTATGGTTGAGAAGATGAGTCATAACAGTTTCCATGGGTTGGCATCACATATGATGGTGGAATTGGACACCACATTCTTCAGTTGATGGGATGCAATAAAAGTTATATTTAAGGTATATTTATGCAATAATTCTCATGTTTAAGAAGGATATATTTCATTATTTTCAAGAGGGATTAATTGTGTTGATAGAGCTAACCTAAAGTTAAGAGAATGTTCATGTAAATGTTAAGACAAAGGGATTAAAACAATTTCTATATGCATCTCACAATGAGGGACCCTTATCGATTGTTATGGGATTCCTAACAATTATTCTTTTCAAGTATTAGGTGTTCCTAAGTAATAAACTATGTAGAGATCTCATATGTCTTTTTATTTAAAAAATTTTGTAATGAAATTAACTAGTTTAATATATCATAAAATAAATGATGTCAATTTCCCTTCAAGTTGTGTATGTTTATTTTCATTATTATATAAATTGTACAATATTCTTTACTGACATTATTTTCTTTATTGCATGGTAATAGGGTAGGATGTCCCTAGATCAATGAGCATATGATCATGAATGAAATACTTCAAGAGACATCTATTTCTCAAGATTTAACTAGGAAGGTGTCATGTTTCTATTAGAGACCAAGATATTGAAAATAGATTTACATTATAAATTAGAACATCACAAGTCATGTATAAGGGTTTTTTATTTTGAAAACACAATTTGTATTAGGTATTCTCTTGTTGAACTTTATAAGAATAAAATACTATAACAATGTGTGGTGTTTTTTAGTTTCTTTGTGACTTACATGGTTGTAACACCCACCAAGAATTTTGACCCATGTTATTAATTAGCATGTCTTCATTATCCCACTAGTGCCTAAAACTTTAGAGGGGTGTTCTATTGATAGTTCTAGAAGTGGTGGTATGGGTGTATTATTCAAGGTGGTTGTGTTTTCCCTTATATTTTCCCTTTAGACTTGGTGACCACTTAGGTGGATGCATTGTATCCCTTCTCTAGACCAACAACTTTTGGCTTGCTCACCCTTATCCAATTTTACTTTTCCTAGTTTTTTCATTTTCATTTAGTGTTTTTTGTTGGTTGTGACGATATCAACTATCATTACTTGTCATCTTCTTTAGAATTTATTTCCTAATGGTCATGTAATAATATCCTCTCAGTCGTGAAAACTTCAATTTACCAACTCATGCTAGGTCTATATTCACCCCGACTATACCTCTTCACTTTGATGTATGGATATTCTTATGGTAGTTGTTTCTAGAAGTATTTCCTTGGGTGCATACTATACTCCAAGTACACATGCCAAGGTTGAAGGAATACCTATTTAGAAAGATGCTTTAATCATTTCTATGGTCTAGGATTCACTATAGACATGATATATTCTCATTCCAACATAAGCTTTAAAGGTCCATTGATTATCTTCCTAATAGATGTATGTTGATATATGTAGATATGTGTATATGTATACATATGCATGTATATATATAGGTTTTAAACAATTTGTATCTTTTAATATTTGTTTTATAAAAAATATGTTTTATGTAGTTTTATCCCTAAACTTGTAGCCATGTGCATTAAAAACAAACCAATTATCTTTTATGTTTTGCTAACCTACTTTGCAGGTTAAGTTAGATTAGCATGGCCTGTAATCTCATAAATAGATAAGATTATGGGATTTGGGTCTCAAAAAGTTAGATTATCATGGCTTCTAATCTTGAAACTAGATAATATTATGGGATTTGGGTCTCAAAAAGTTAGATTAGCATGGCCTCTAACCTCATAACTAGTTAAGATTATTGTATTCGTGAGTGATTGGCTCTAAGTGCAAGTGGAAGTTTGTTGGTATGCAAATCATAGATCTAATTATATGATGATTGTATTGGGGCATCATATACTTTATTAATAAGAATATAGATAATTTTGTCTATTATATGTGTCCCGGTCATTATATGATGACACAAACATGATAGATGTCTAAAGAATGATGTTACTCGATGATATATATCTTTAGGTTGTGAACTTGAACAATGAGATCATATGTATGATAAGAGTACATATATTCTTTCTATGTCCCTAGTCGAATATTATGGTGGAAGCAAAATAGAAGACAATAATACATAAGACTAGAATGTGTGTTGATTGATGATAGAGTCTCATTAGTCATGATATTAGATATCAAGTCAAACACATAAGTACTTGTTCAAGAATAGTGTATCAGATAGACCCACCTTGAGATAGCCACAATCCTCTCCTAAGTGATAGTGGTGATTATGATTCTTAGACGTGAAGTCGTTGCACTCATCATATGTGTTTTGTTGAACTGTGACACCATTCAACATGACCTTAAATAAGGGTTGTCATATAGGTGGTTCTCGACTAAGTTGTGACACATGGGGATTGATTGTGAGTGATGTAGATGGGATTTGTCCCTCCTTCTGGATTTGATATACTAGCCACTTGAAAAGAGAGATTGAGAAACATATGGCCATACTCATGTGAGTCAAATGTGATATGTGATCTCACGTGCATCTCAATAGTCTGCTCTAGTTCAAGGAACATAGATTGAATGTTAAGAGGATGAATATTCCATGTCTCGTGTTCAACTTGGATGTTAGAGATGAAAGAACTATACGATCATGGTAACACTGATCATACATGTAGGTAGATGTTGTTCTTCAACTTTCTAATTAATTTGATAGTAATGATGTGTTTCTAGGTACCTCCCATTGCTTGTGTATTCATAATGGTTATAGACTATACTACCAACATAATTTGGGACATACATGGTCACACATATAGGATGCACTTGGAATAGGAGTTTACTCATGGATAAGATTTAACTTGGTTACTCAAAGTGTTTAGGTAATCAACGTAAACAACATTGGTTGTCAATCGGTCGATTGGAGTGTTTGATCGACCAACTGGTATGTTGTCCATTCATCTAACGGGACTACTTTTGACAATGGTTGACAAAACTACGCAGTCAATCAATTGGTTGGAGTGTTCAACTAACTGACTAAACAATGTTCCCTACAGATGGTCAAAATACTCAACCAATTGGAATGTCCGACCAGCTGCTACACGCGTAATGATCAGTTTGATTGGGTCAAATGATTAATGATATGTGTAATGGCATGCATTACTCATCGCATTAAAATCTGATGTTATTGTGTTGTTGGTCACACACTAGTCAATCAACTGGATGATCCAGTCAACCGACTACATGTGTGCAGCAACTGCTAAACCATGAGATCTACCCTTTTGTATCCCCTATGTTTTGAAAACCCTAGCTCGTCCACTCCTATATAAGGAGGGGGTGGTCAATGCTTTTCATAAGGCTTCTCTTATGGCAGTTGCGGTAACATGTGATAGCGCCTAAGCAATCTTAACTAAGAAAGGGAGATACAAGAAGGGGAAAGGCAGTCGGCGCTAGCACATTGACAACTGGAAGCACAACTCCTTCTTGTCAACTTTGGAAGTGTGACGTGGAGTTTCTAGTGTTCTATATGGACTACAGAGAGGCATAGAATCCTTTTTTGATATGCTAGGATGATGGTATCAACCATCATCTATGAGTTTTATATTATAAGGACGTCATCGACTACCTTCTGTGTGCTACTTAATAAGGAAGCACATATCCATGCAAGGATGGTCGTTGGACTTGCTCTAAGACAAGGTACATCTTGCACCCTCTTTCCTAATACATTATTGTTGATGTGATATGCTAGTTAGGAAATATAGATAGAAATTTTTCATTTCTACTACCTACTATGTCTCCATATTTCCCTAGACTATGTTCTCCAATTCACACAACCCACACAAATAAACTTCACACTACTAGTATTCTCCATAATAGATTCAGGTAGGGGAAGGTAAATGATCTACCTTTTTCTTGCGTCCAAAAACGAACGCGAGACAAAGGAAGGAATCAAGCTTTAAATTTATAACCCGAAACCTTCTAGGCCCCCGCAACTTTTATTACGGGGTCGAAGTAGATATACGGGGTCGAACACAGGGACGTGGTGACGTTTAGGACGCCACATATTTTTGTTCTAAAGTCAGATAAGCCAAGATGATAGTCGATAAAAGTAATTGCTAGAACTAGTCTAGCGGGTTGTCACGATATAAAACAAAACAAAGAAAACAAAACAAAACAAAACAAAACAGAGCTCGTGAGTCTACTAATCAGAGAAAGAGAGTTCCTGGCTGTCCTGTGGGGTCATCCCACTCGCTCTCACGATGCATGACTAAAACCATCAACAATATGTCAATGACCCTCTCTCGAGGAATGACATATCAACACCTCAGAATACACTAAGTTCCCACTCGGGTCTTAGGATATTCCGGGGTGTTAGGAACAGAATACCTTGGATCGTCCTCCTCTCAGGTTCAGATCCAAACTATCATCTCTTAGCTATTCCTACAACGGATCTCTCGATACAGGCAGAAATAGCAGTTTAAGCGAGTAAGAGATCAACCAAAATAGCAATCATAACTTGGAAAGAGAAAATAGAACATGCAACATACTAGATCTGATATGAATCTACTCACTTAAGGCAAAAAGTATATAAACATGCCCAGATCGGGCTACATAGCCAAGAAGGAGCTAACTAGCCATAGACAAGCATAACTGGCACCGAACAAAGATGGATAAACATCGTTTGTACAAGAAACAAAGGAATGTAGTAGAATGAAAGAGAAGAGGGAAGAGATATATCTCGTAGAGGAGAGGTGGCTCTCGCTCCTCGGCCTCTGTGTAGGTCGGATCTTGATCCTTGGGTCTTCTCTTTGTCCCTCTGGACTCCTCGTCTCTCTATCTCTCTAGACTGTATCGGGCAACCGTATCAGACAAACTGTATCGGGCAAACTGTATCGGGCAAATCGTATCGGGAAACTGCATCGGGCAGACCGTATCGGGCAGACCGTATCGGGCAAACCGTATCGGGCAACCGTATCGGGCAGTAGACTCTCGGGGAACTCGACACAGTAGCTCCTTGGTCTAGGCACTAGCTTTTGCAGGGTCCTCCCTCTGGCTCCTCCCTTGATCTGTAGGTTGGCAGCTGCTATTTATAGGCAGCGAGTTGATGGGAGTTGTAGATTTTATTGGTCCATGTGTCCTTCATCCATGGCTTCGATATTGAGGCATCAGGTGGGCCAATATGACCGTCTCCCGAAGACCGTATCGGGCAGGGGGAGTGTCAGGCAGCTGTATCGGGCAGGCCGTATCGGGCAGCCATATCGGCCAGACCATATCGAGCAGCTATATCAGCCAGATCGTATCGGGCAGCCGTATCAGCCAGCTATATTGGCCAGATCATATCGGGCAGCCGTATCGGCCAGGCCATATCGGGTAGTCCGTATCGGGCAGACCGTTGGAATTCTTGTCTTTTCAGGTTCGGTACTTGAAAGTCCCAAAATTAGCTAGTTTCGGTGCCTGTAAGTCAAAAATTGGCTAATTAGCTACATTATTGGCTATTTTTACTACTTTTATCTAATGCGAGACAGAAATCATAAAGCATGAGCAAAAGAGTGCATATTAAGACTAAAGTGGCACAAAACTATAGATCAAAATGCATAGAAAATATGCGCTAATTTGGGTGTTATCAGTAAAGGACCATAAAAAATACAAATAAGAAAGGTCAAAATGGTAAGAGTTCGATTGTGCCACTAAAGGAAAGAGATTAAACTTCTCGCCTTCTAGCTTCGTTTTTATCTTATCTATGACATGAATATAGAAGGATATCTTTAGATTGCCACATAAAAGTGGGAGTCCTAGGTATCCCATGGGAATCTCTCTAATATAGATATTGAGAAATTCATACATAAGGCCTTGTTAGCATTCTATAGAGGACATTGCTCTTGTAGGATTAGCAAGCAAGCCAAAAATATCCCCAAAATCATAGAGAATGTTCTTCAAATTCTGAGTGCCAACAACAACTGCATCGGATAACAACATAACATCATCAACAAATAGTAAGTGGGATGTCTTCATTTTTGGATTATAAAAAGGATGAATGAGCTTCATATTCACAAAGTAATTCATAATGGAGTTGCAACATTCCATGGATAAAACAAAAAGGTTGTATGAAACATGACCCCCTCTCAAATCCCATTAGATGGATAGACCGCAACGATGACTTTTGCATTGATGAACACGTGGACGATAACAAAACTAAAGAGAGTTTGAATCCTAAAGCTAGCACTCTAGGAAGTTCATCATCTTAAGCATGGAAAAGTGAAAGGAACATTTAATTGAGTCACAAACTTTCACTAAATTATCTTTAATACACACATTCAGTCTTGAATTAGATTTATCGAATCTATGATAAGATCAAACTAGCAAAAGAGAATATGATATTCTTCGTCCTTTTATGAAATCTACTTGGTCATGACTAATAAAGTCATTAATAATGGGTTGAAGCATGTTACCAAAGATTTATAAGGTAATCTTGTAAAGGAAATTGCATAAAGCATAGGGTGACAACTAGACCAGTCAAAGTGGTCAGGCATCCATAGGCACCCATGGGTTGACCCATTTAAAAGTTATGTTTTGGTGATGATATTTGCCACTAGAAAAAAATATCCAAACCCATATTCACCTATCTAGCAAGTTTCACTAATCACCCATGGGCACACTCAACTCACCCACTCAACTAAATTAATTATAATAAAATAAATATAAGTTTCTACTACTACTAAAAATATATAATGATCTAATGATACCTATTAGTTGTACAGAGTTCTAGTCCAAATTTGAACTTGCCCAACAATGGAAGAAATGTTGGAACATGAATATGTGGTTACCATATTTTCTAATTGCTTTATCAAAGTTAATATGAAGTTTTATAACAAGTTACTAACTAGTCCATCAAGCATAATCACACATTAGAGAATTCCAATCATAAATTAGAGAATTTTATCCTAAAAACTAATATGTGGCTGAATGATTGTAACAAATGAACAATTTTTTTTGTTCGATAGTGGCAATGTGTAGTATTTGGTGTTTTTTGATGAATCCTAATTCATCATGATTTTCAGTCACCATTCTGGGCCCAATTCGACTCAATACATTCGATTTCATCTCCTCCATCTTACAAAATGCAAGATTTCTTACTTGATTCAATTATCAAGATTATTAACTAGGTTTATATTGATTTTATGCAAATCATGGTGAGGTTCAACCATCAACTGGAACTCACTCAAGATCCTCTCAACCTTGGTCTTGATCAATTGGTCTTGACCAAACAGTTGTGCCTATTCGGTCTTGATCAATCGTTCTTGACCAAATGATTTGCCCTAACGGTCTACCCATTTGGTTTTGACCTCTCAGTCTTAGCCATTCACCCACACGGCCCTTCTCTCATCATTCTGCCTTAACGGTCTTAAGCCTTCCCGCCCCCCTTATATGGTCTCAAGATCGTGTGAGGCCAAATGGTCTCAAGACCGTATGAGCATCTGCCTACCCAAGATCGATTGAAACCCATCAGTCTTCAAGATCGTTTGCATCTCCAAACCATTTGGAGCCAAGACCATTTGGAGTCAAGACCATTTGGATCCAAGACCGTTTGGACAATGAAGACCGTTTGATGACAAACGATCCTTAAGACCATTTAGTGGTGCACAACTACGAGACCGTTTGGAGGAGAAGAACACTAGAGTATCCAAAACCGTGAAGAACTAGTATCAACCCAAGACCATTTGGTTAGTCTAATCGGTCTCCAAGAGTGCTCGGACATGAGTTCCAAACCCATCGATCTCCAAGACCATTTGCATTTCAAGACCGTTTGGAGGCCATCGATCTCTAAGATCGTTTGGCAGCTCCCGACCTCAAGACCGTTAGGAGCCTCTTGATTTCTAAACCATTCAAGCAGACTGTTTGTTCCAAACTGTGTGAAGAGCACTCACGCCAAAAATGTGAGGACTTGACCAGTGCCTATAAATAGAACCATGAGGGTCCTCATTTGAGGCATCAGACCCAGGACGCCGATAGGCTGCCTGAACTCAGGTTCGATCCCACATACATCCACACCATCGCCACTTCACATGTTGCTCGTGCTGCAAGCAAGGAGGTCAAGAGGAGAAAGAAGGTGGAGAAGAAGATCTTCCCAGTCTTCCTTGGTGGTTCTTCCTCCTCGTCTAGATATGCTCCGATACGGCGTAGAAGACCGCATCATCTTCACCGAGCTGTGACTACCTTCTGCATCATGCTCATGGTGGAACCTTCCCTCTCTCTTATTCTTCTTATTTCTCGCATGATGAGCGAGTAGTTCCTTTTTGCTGGGGTGCAGGGACTAGCCCCGCTGCCCATGCAAGCATGTCCTCTTGTTAAACATTCCATGGCAATGTATATAACTTTTCATTTTGTTGTTAACCATTAAATGTTTGTAAATTGATTACCTACTTGTTTTTATCTTGTTCTTCCCTATGTTGTGAGAACTTCTATATGTAGGGTAGAATGTCAATTAACAAGGTTGACTCCCAAACTATAAATAGAATGGGATTCCTTGAGGTCGTAAGTGTATGATCCGTGAGGGGATGAGCCATATAGCCCTCGGTGACGCTTCTGTGTACCTAAACATCCCTCAGGGAGGGCCACAACTTCAGTTGGAAATCTGTATCGTCGTCATTAATCGTCAATGTTTGCTTGTAGATTAATCACCTGTTTGCTTGTCGATTAGCACGGTTGACTCCCTGACTAGAAATAGAAAGGGATTCCTTGAGGTTGTAAGTGTATGATCTATGAGGGGACGAGCCATCTAGCCCACGGTGATGTTTCTGTGTGCCTAAACATACCTCGGGGAGGGCCACAACTTCAATCGGATATCTATATCTTCAGAACTATAAGTGCATGATCTGGATGGCGATGAGACATCTAATGCCTAAGGTGATGCTTATGTGAACCTAAACATCCCTCAGGGAGGGTTCACAGCAGTTCTAGTTGGATAGTTATATCTTTCCTGGATGTTTGATGGTTGGATGTGTTTGCATGTGTAGTGGTGGTGAAACCCGGGACCATCCCAGCTATTCCATATCATTAATCTAGATTCAACTTAAATTCTTCTCTTTACTTTCTAGCACTTAGTTTAATTAACCTCAAATAAACCAATAATTCTAAATATTAGTCTTACTTGAGCTGGATTCGACTAATAAGGATTCTTAAAAATGTTGTCTATTGGGATTTGATCCTCAACTATACCGCGATAAGACTTGTCCGCTTGCGGGTGGTATTATTCCAAAAGGTTTAGGTAAAAGCTCAAGGACTTCAACCTTGAGTGAGTTTGTTAGTGTGATAATAAACCACGTCAAATTCTGGCGTCGTTGTCGGGGACAACGGAATCAGTTAGTCAAAGCTAGTTCTTTTGAGGCTAATCTAGGATTTTACTTTTCTTTTGAAACTATCGATCATCTACTTGAATTTGACTCCACTATGTCAATATCACTTTTGAAAGATCTTTTCATCTTAGGTACCCCCAAAGACTAGTGCATGCACCATTTGAATAGTCTCGGACTCTCTACTAGCTTTGATCCTGAGATAGACAGAAAATTTCGTCGTCAAAATAGAGAAAACCAAGCAAGAATGGCTCAAGAGGAGGAAATAGACCGAAGGATATCTCAAGCCCTTAATGCACAAAGAGAAAGGCTCATGCAAGAAGCCAGAGTTGCGGTTCAAGAAGAAATCCAAGTAGCATAAGCAGCAGTGCAAGTAGCAGAACTGCAAAAGGATCTTAGGGAGTTATCAATTCCTAAGGTTGCTGACGTTCATCCCCCAGTACAACCTCCTCCCATCAATGCCCCAAACTTTGAGATACGATCACTCTGGATCACCTTGCTTCAAAACAACCCATTCTATGGTAAACAAGGAGAAGATAGTCAGGAACATCTTCTGAGATTTATCGATCTATGTGCTATGACAAAGCAAAATGGAGTCTCAGATGACACCATCCGACTCCATCTCTTCAAGTATTCTCTTGCAGGTAGAGCTACAAGTTGGTACAACTCCTTACAATGCGAACCCATCACTACTTGGGAACAACTTCAAAACATTTTTCTGGAAAAATTCTACCCTCCCTCTCTCACCTATGAAATTAGGGGTCAAATAACAATGTTCACTCAAGCCTTTGGAGAAACCCTTGCTGAAGCATGGGAAAGATATAAAGACCTTATACGCAAGTGTCCACACCATGGAATCCTTAAGAATCAGCTTATCGAGATCTTCTATAGGGGTGTGGATGATGATATCAAGAGGTTTTTAGACTCCTCATCTGGAGGTAATTTCATGCGTCAGAGTTATGACAGTGCATGGAAAGTTGTCACCCTTGGAGCTAAAAATCAAGCTAATTGGGGTAGGTCTATAGGTAAAGGAGTGCTGAAGGTAGCCATGGCTGAGGTTATTCCTGAGTACAAGTCTATCACTGAAACCCTCAAACTCTTAGTTGCCAAACAAGATTATATTGAATCGTCTTTAGCTACTTATGAAAGAAGACACTCACCCCCTCGACAACAAGAACAGATCAAATCAGCTTCACTTTTTTGTGAAGCATGTAAAGGCATTGATCACTCTACTTTGTCCTGCAATGTTCTCTATGATGTTGTACTAAGCAATGTTTTTAGTCAAGGAGATAATGGCCAGATGGAAAGTCTGAATGTTGTCAACATTATCCCTGGTCAAGGATACTATAACCCGAATCAGAATAGGAACCATCTCAGTTTTCAATATGGAAATCCTTTGGGAGCGGTAAACTCACATCAACTTGGTCCAAAAAACCAACAACAAAATTTCGGGAATCAAGGGAACTTTAGAGGAAATTTCCCAAACAGGAACTACAACCAGTACCAGAACAATTCTCAGTTTTAGAATCCAAACCAAGTCCCTTACCAGAATTAACAACAAGGGCAACAAGCTAGACCCACCTCTCCTGAGGATAAGCTTTCGGCCATTAAGAAGATGTTACAGTCGCAACAGACAATGATAGCTAACCAGCAAGCCCATCAGAAGGCTATTGAATCTCAACTAGCTCAACTTGCAGCTAGCATGAAGCCACCTCCAGGAGCTTTGGCTGGCCAACCAGAAGATAATCTGAGGCATGTGGAACAACTTAAGGCTGTGACAACTCGTTCAGGATTTGTCTTATCAGAATCTACGATCCCTGTCACCGTGATAGATACCCAAGGTGTTGAGCATAGCACAATGGCCACTCAGAACGATATGACCGACAAGGCAGGTTCTGAGGAACCTATTGTTGTTGATGCAGAAGGCTCGCCTAAACCAGTTGTCCCAGTGTATAAACCTCGTACACCATTTCCAATTCGACTCAATTTTACCCAACTCGATAATAGGTTCAACAAGTTCAAAGAAATCATGAGAAAGTTGTATGTCAATATTCCGCTCTTAGATGCCATGGCCGAGATGCCCCAATGGTCAAAGTTCTTCAAACTCCTGCTTAGTTGGAAACACAAAACTGAAGATCATCAGACAGTGAAACTAGAAAGAACATCATCTGATTTGGTAATGGATAGGATGCCTCGCAAACACAAGGATCCTGGCTCTTTCAAAATTTCTTGCTCAATAAACGATTCCATCAACCGACCGTGTCTAGCTAATCTTGGAGCTAGTATTTCTATCATACCTCTTAGCCTATGCAATAGACTGGGCCTTACTAACTTCTCACCTACCAGAATGTCCATCGAGCTTGCTGACTCCTCCATGACCAAGCTAGTTGGCATAATAGAAAACATCCCCGTAAGGCTTGGGAATCTATATGTCCCGTGTTATTTTGTAGTTATGGACATCAAAGAGAATCCACACTACCCCCTCTTTTTGGAAGACATTTCCTCTCCACTACTAGAGCTTTAATTGATTTGGAAGCCGGAGTTTTCACCCTAAGAGTGGGGAACCAATCTTTTGAACTCTATGCATCCAAAAGTGCAAAGGAACGCACTGTAGAGGAAGAGGCATATTTCATTGACTGAGTTAACCAATTTACTCAGATGCAGTAGAAATTCCTTTCCTCAAAATCTGATGTTCCCTCAGAAAAAGGCCATGATGAAGAGAAGACTGAGAGTGAACCAGTCTGTGAAGAAACAAAAGAAATACAACCAACTCTGGAGGAGACACCTCTCAACCGTATTGGTACACATACCGAACCTTCTTCAGGTGTCCATAAGTTTCCTCATCTAGAAACAACTGTCCCCTTGAATGCACCGACAGCCCAGCTGACAAAGATTACTGATTTCATCTTCCCTCCGCAACAAAATTTGGATTGTGGTTTCTACAAAGAACATCCCCTGGATCCATATCTGATAGATGTTAATGATCAACATTGCTACGATGAAGGGATAGTGCATCAGCAAATGAACTTTTCCTCTGCGCCTCAACAGCAGTACACCATCAATGGTGCCACTCATACCCCATACAATTATTCTCCACCTTAGATTGAGCGACAAAGAACAATTCAACATAACTCAAGTTGTCTCCCTATGTGCTCTGACATTGCTCGCTCTTTATGGGGAAGAATACAAGAAGCTAATATCAAAGTGAATATTAATGAATGGTTGAGAAAGAAACCACCAAAAGAATACGTCAATCCAGATCAAGCTCCACCTAGAGCCCCACCATGGTGACAGTATCCATGTCAAGCCATTGATGTAAAACAAAGGCGCTTGTCGGGAGGCAACCCGATCAATAAATCCATTTTTACTTTTAATTTTTGAATTAGAAATGTTTTTTTAATTTTGTTTTTTAAGATAATTTTGCAATAAAATAAAAATTGCATCGCAAGATGCTATCTTAAGTTCTGATTAGTCTTCATTTTTGAGATTTACAAACGGAGGATGCACGTTGATTGGAACGCAACCACATCTGGTGGTCCAATCAGCATGAATTTTCCCCTCCATCTTGGATTTAGAGTTTGCTTAGGACGAGCAAATTTCTAAGTTTGGGGTGGAGGGTGGGTGGTATGTACTTTAATTTTCACCTTCACCCATCTATTTCAGACTAAGATTCCATCGTTGCATTTTCGATCAAAATTTTCAAAAATTTTAAGTTTTCAAAGAAATTGTATAGAAATTGGATGAAGTTTTGATGCTTTTCGAATCATTATACCCTCCTTATTCGAAGCAAATCCTCAAGAGGACCACTTTTTGAAACTAAGCCTTTTGATTGAAATCATTTTGTGAAGCTTATGAATCCTAACATCATGATCTTTATGCAAAAATGGCAAGTGTTTGTCAAACTGATAGGGATCAAACATGTCATGCTACCTAACTGACTAGTGGAACAATAACATGGAATCCCCACCAGATCCCCATCAAGTCATTATTTGAGTAGAGTATGATAAAGAGAACAACTCGGTGCACTGAATTGTAAATCAAGTTGCATTCTGATCTGAACTCTCTTCTACACTTCTTCTATCATCTTCGTACCCCTCCATCCATTAAAAAGAAACAAAAATAGCCAAAATAGTGCCAAACTCTAAGTTCGGGGTGGCACACCACCTCTTTCCATATACGCTTCTTCCATACCCCTCGTTAATAAATAGGGGCGTACCACCAAGAAAAGATGCCAAAGCGCACACAAAAAAATGCAATCTTGAGTCGAATAGAGGAAAGATTCGCACACAAAAAATGCAATAAGTGAAATTGCAAAATGTATAATAAAAATCTCGAGTCAAATAGAGGAGAGATTTATTTCTTCCTTCCATACCACCCTTCACTCCCTTTTCTACCTAAAGGCACAATGAATGCCTCCACTATCTTGAAAAACACCAGTGTCTAATCAGGTGCACACCTGTTGTTCTGCGGGTATCTTTGGACTCTTACAAAACTCTTAGAAATGCTTGTTGTTGGAAAAAGTGAGGAGGAAGTGATGTTAGAAAACAAACTCAGGAATGAAGATATGGTAAGATGTGTTCAGTGGTCTTAGGACGTTGAGATGCTTAGTCATACTGAGCAGAAAGAAAACAATCGTGACATGAAAAGGAGGCAATTACACGATTTGAAAGTATTCAGTTGGCAACTGTTTCAGACTTTGTGTTACTTGAGGACGAGCAATGTTTATGTTCGAGGTTATGATGAATCCTGATTCATCATGCTTTTTAATCACCATTTTGGGCCCAATTCGACTCAATACATTCGATTTCATCTCCTCAATCTTACAAAATGCAAGATTTCTTACTTGATTCAATTATCAAGATTATTAACTAGGTTTATATTGATTTTATGCAGGTCATGATGAGGTTCAACCATCAACTGGAACTCACTCAAGATCCTCTCAATCTTGGTCTTGACCAATCGATCTTGACCAAACGGTTTTGCCTATTTGGTCTTGATCAATCGTTCTTGACCAAACGGTTTGCCCTAATGGTCTACTCATTTGGTTTTGACCTCTCGGTCTTATCCATTCACCCACATGGCCCTCCTCTCATCGTTCTGCCTTAATGGTCTTAAGCCTTCCTGCCCCCCTTATACAGTCTCAAGATCGCGTGAGGACAAACGGTCTCAAGACCGTATGAGCAGTCACCTACCCAAGACCGATTGAAGCCCGTCGATCTTCAAGACTGTTTGCATCTCCAAACTATTTGGAGCCAAGACCGTTTGGAGACAAGACTGTTTGGATCCAAGATCATTGGGAGCCAAGACCGTTTGGAAGATGAAGACCGTTTGGATGGAGGGATGCCAAAGACCGTTTGATGACAAACGATCCTCAAGACCGTTTGGCGGCGCACGACTGCGAAACCGTTTGGAGGAGAAGAACACTAGAGTATCCAAAACCGTGAAGAACCAGTATCAACCCAAGACCATTTGGTCAGTCTAATCGGTCTCCAAGATCGTTCAGACGTGAGTTTCAAACCCATCGGTCTCCAAGATTGTTTGCATTTCTAGACCGTTTGGAGGCCATCGGTCTCCAAGACCATTTGGCGGCGCCCGGTCTCAAGACCGTTAGGAGCCTCTCGGTTTCCAAATCGTTCAAGCAGACTGTTTGCTCCAAACTATGTGAAGATCACTCATGCCAAAAATGTGAGGACCTGACCAGTGCCTATAAATAGAACCATGAGGGTCCTCATTTGAAGCATCGGACCCAAGACGCTGACAGGCTGCCTGAACTCAGGTTCGATCCCACGTACATCCACACCAATAACACTTCATCTTCTTCTCATGCTGCAAGCAAGGAGGTTAACAGGATAAAGAAGGTGGAGAAGAATATCTGCCTGGTCTGCCTTGGTGGTTCTTCCTCCTTGTCCAGATCTGCTCCGACACTGACATAGAAGACTACATCATCTTCACTGATCTGTGACTACCTTCTGCATCATGCTCATGGCGAAACCTTCCCTCTCTCTTGTTCTTCTTATTTCTCGCACCATGAGTGAGTAGTTCCTTTTTGTTGGGGTGTGGGGACTAGCCCCGCTGCCCATGCAAGCATGTCCTCTTGTTAAACATTCCATGACAATGCATATAACTTTTCATTTCATTATTAATCATTAAATGTTTGTGGATTGATTACCTGCTTGCTTTTATCTTGTTCTTCCCTATGTTGCGAGAACTTCTATATGTAGGGTAGAATGTTGATTAATGAGGTTGACTCCCAAACTAGAAATAGAATGGGATTCCTTGAGGTCATAAGTGTATGATATGTGAGGGGACGAGCCATATAGCCCACGGTGATGCTTCTGTGTGCATAAACATCCCTCAGGGAGGGCCACAGCTTCAGTTGGAAATCTGTATCGTCATCGTTAATTGTTGATGTTTGCTTGTAGATTAATCACATGCTTGCTTGTTGATTAGAATGGTTGACTCCCTAACTAGAAATAGAAAGGGTTTCCTTGAGGTCGTAAGTGTATGATCCGTGAGGGGATGAGCCATCTAGCCCACGGTGACGTTTCTGTGTGCCTAAACATCCCTCGGGGAGGGCCACAGCTTCAGTTGGATATATGTATCTTCAGAACCGTAAGTGCATGATTCGGATGGTAATGAGACATCTGATGCCTAAGGTGATGCTTATGCGAACCTAAACATCCCTCAGGGAAGGTTCATAGTAGTTCTATTTGGATAGTGATATCTTGCATGGATGTTTGATGTTTGGATGTGTTTGCATGTGTAGTGGTGGTGAAACCCGGGACCATCCCAGGGATTCCATATCATTAATCTAGATTCAACTTAAATTCTTCTCTTTACTTTCTCACAGTTAGTTTAATTAACCTCAAATCAACCAATCATTCTAAATTATAGTCTTACTTGAGCTAGATTCGACTAACAATCATTCTTAAAAACGTTATCTCTTGGGATTTGATCCTCAACTATACTACGATAAGATCCGTCCGCTTGTAGGTGGTATTATTGCACAAGGTTTAGGTAAAAGCTCAAGGATTTCAACCTTGAGTGAGTTTGTTAGTGCGATAATAAACCACGTCATTTTTGTTTCTATATTTCATGTAAAAGTACTAGAGAATCATACTTTTTTAACCATTGGAGTAGCATCTTTCAAAACTTTTAGTTGAACACAAATTATACGGTCACCTGTGGGTCAACCTCACAACCTATTGGATCAGGTTTGGATTTTTCATTGATCCACCCAATTAGAACTCAATATTTTTTACCAACACCTATGAGACCCAAACCCACAATGACCCAACCCTCCCACCCATTTGACAAGTCTAGTGACAATCCTTGATGTTCACTGCCCCTTCACTTTAGGTATTTAAGTTATTTACGATTATGAACTTCCTTCAACGTTTTACCATTCCTAAAGAAATTCTAACACCAGCCCCAATGATGGTACATGTAGATTGAAAGAAATAACACTAAACCCATTTAGACTAGGGGCCCTTTCACCATCAACCTATTGAATAACGTTCTCATTTTCTAGGGGCCCTTTCACCTTCTTATTTAGTCTCAACTTCATAAAGACTTTGCTTCTGGTCAGAAGAAAGAATATAAAGAACCCATTCTTTATTCTAGATAAAGTTATCCTTAGTATATTCCTTATGTTGATTGAAGAGTTTATCACAGAAAGAGAAGATGTGTTGAGAAAGTTCCTCTTCATTGAAATATTACTATTGACTTGAAGACACCTTATAGAGTTTATAATAGCTATAAGTCAGATAATATTGTAAAATAAGAGGCTTTTATCACCTCACTTCAGCCACTTTATTGTTGAGACTTGTTTACTTATATATTCTTCATATTCAACAACTTCAATGGCCATCTTCTTTTATCAGATACAATAAAATATTGTAAGATTAGAATTAGCATCTGTATGAGCTTAAATAGCTTCAAATTCAAAATTATAACATTATCAATGGTGTCCCTAAAATCCTCCTTATTCCCCAAGCTTCCTTAAAATATTTGTCATATGATTTCCTTTCACCTCCATGCCCCAAGCTTCCTTAACATCTCAAGGAATTATGGATGCTTCATCCATACATTTATGAATTTGAAGTAGCCCTTTCTTTTCTTCACTTATTTTTCAAAATTAACTATAATCTATACATGATTATTGTGAATCATATTTTTTATACATTGATGAAAATCCATGGTACTATCCATAAAATCAGCATTGGAAAAACATATGTCAATCTCGAACGAGATATATTTTAATTTTCTATCTATTTTCCCAAGTAGAACATGGAACTTTTATTCCATGTTTCAAAAAGATGAGTGTAATAAATTTAATTATTACAATTCTTCATAGCTTGATAGGATAAAAACCTTTCACCTTCTATCATTAATCTTGTACCATTGAAATTACTAGGTACCTTCCAATCTTTAAAAATGTTATGACTCAAATCAGAACACAATTATCCCATAATAACCTTATTTTTCTTTCTTCATTCTGTCCATATAAAATTGTAATATAGAAACATGTATCTTTATAATAGACCATACAATGAAGAAATCTGTCACTTTTTGTAATCATAATGACTTTAAGAATATCGTGGTCCTAGATATTGATAATTTTCCAAAATGATGAGAAGCATGGTTGGAAAACCATTGTTGACCATACCTTACATTGTTCATAGATTTTAATATCTACTTATATCTAATCATGAATTCAATTATAAAATTCATATGACATCTATCACTGAGAATGATGTCTCTGGATTTACCCTAGTGCCCTAACCTATTCAGGTCTTGGACATTCCAAGAGAAGATTTCTAAGTTGTCATCCACTAGGATGAATGGTGATCGAAACTCTATCCATCTTAATACTAGAACTCCTTTCATCATCCAATCCACCAAGTTTTTCAAACATATTAGAAAATTTATCCCTCAAGTGATTAGATTTTATTCTATTATTTGTAATACTTTTGATTTTTTCTATGAGGAGGCATTCTATTCTTCGATTTAACCATATGTAGGCTATCTTTGTCAAGTATAATTTGAGCATTCACAGTCATATTTTCATCAAAAATTTGTTGATATTGTGAGGAACTCATATTTAGGGATGGCCAGGACTGGAGCCAATTTGTTACATTGAAACTGTCAATTAGTTCTTATAGAATGTAACATATATAGGAGAATCATACATTCACTGGATCCTACACAACCTCCAGTGTTCCATAATTCCTTCCTTTCTTTGTTGCAGAACCATCAAAAGATGTACTTCTTTCTACAACTTCTCGAGTACTAGATCAACTTTATTTTCCCTAAGGGGAATCCCTTTTAATGCTAGATGATTCAATACAATGGGTCAATCATGTAAGAATTTTTAGAAAATCAGTGTAGGGTTAACTACCTTATATTGAGTGTCCTTTTTGTATTAACAAATTTATTATCCAAAGTAATCACATTGGAGTTATTGTGAAAAACAAAAAAATAATTTGCAGTGTTATGCACACTTTTGTGCATAGGAATCTGGAGCCTCGTAGGAGAATTACATTCCATAGACGAGCATAAACTAGCTTCGTTACCAAAAGAAACTACACTCTTGCAAATCTCCAAGATTCACTCATAATCCACTTTTACTACACTACATATGCATCAGTCCCCTTTATCACTCCATATGACAATCTCTCTAGAATCTATAGAATCAAAAGAGATAAGTATTTGATTTTATGCATAATTCCATCTATGCATGTATTTAGTGGCCATGTATGAGCATATTGTCTTTCCCAGGAATCTTCCCAAAAGTGCTAGCATGCCTTTATCCTAGAACTTGAGTGGAATATTAGGAAATTTCACATATATTAGAATTTACATGAGTTTCTCCTTATCGTGGCTTGTCGATCTCCCACTTCTTTAAGATAAAATATTTCCCTTCAACTAACCAGGGTCCACCTTCCACCACCATTTTTAGATATCCTAGATCATCAAAATTGATTATGAAGAATCTCTTACTAGGGTGAATAACTTAAAAACTAAACTTAGGTCTCCATGAAATTTCAAGATGATGACCAAAGTAAGCCAATGAGATTTGAGGTCAATGATGCATCCTACATGTGTGTTCTTCTACTTGCTTATAATCTCAACAACCCTTGATCTCTATTAGATCATATCACCATCAATTACCTCTAGGGGTCATATTGTAGGCTTTTTTCCCTCTTTCCTTGATTAGAGAAGAGGTCTAACCACTTCTTAGAAGAGATGATAGTGTTATCCTTGCTCTAATTACATATTATACAATAGGAGAAAATGATATTGGTATCCTTGGTCTTAGGCTAGAGAGGCTTCAAAATGTGAGTGAGGAAAGGTTGCCTTCCTTCTCACTGAATTGCCTGACCACTCAGCTCTCCTCCTTTTGAACTTTCTGCCATCATGAAATTTTCATTCACTCTCCACAAACCCTTGATTGTCCATATACTGCAAATTTTCAATTATAGTTTTTAGTTCCTCTACAAAAGAAACATGTATTATAAATACAATGATACATTCTTACCATGGTCAATATCTAAAAATTACCCATTAAAGATGCAATTGGACCCATGATTCTTTGTTCCACTTTCACATAAAGAATTACATTGAGACTCACCCTCTCAATTTTTTCAAGTTAAAAAAAAGAGATGGTGGTCAAACATATAAACACTCATGACGCATAAATAACAATAAATATATTCAAATAATCATGTAGATACACGAAGGTCAACTAAAACTAAAATTGTTATCATGGGGTTCCACCCATGCCTAATTAGATAATACTCATACTTAGGAAGGATTACAATTAAGAACATGTATAATTTTGAGATAAAAATCACAAAGAAATGATAAGGTGATGAGGATAAAGTACTTTGTGGTACATAGGGATGAAATCCTTCAATTCCTCCTACTCTTGGTAGTTAGTTTGAAATTTTCCTTATCTTCTCCTACTCATTCCATACTTGTCAATGATTATTTCCTCTTCCCTAACATTTTCTTTTGAATCCAATGCATAAGATCCCCTCCTTCATTTCTGAAAAGAAGTATTTATATATTTTGGAGGCTTGGGCCCAAGTGTAATGAATTTGGAGCAATCCATAGTGGATAGGTCTAAAGACTTCACAGTCAAATAGTTGGAGATTCAACCAATTGATTGGAATTCCATGCCGCTCCTAGTTGATCCACTAGGAATCTAGTCAAGCAATTGGGCATAGTTGCTTTTGGCTTCATTATTCTATATCTCATCGATCAATTGAAGGTAATGTGAACTCTTCAAGTTTTTTCCAAGGTGTTTTTGACATGTGAAGTTATTGAGATGATTTCCAAACTTCTATGCCTCCATGTTTGGAGGTGTGGGAACCCTTGAATGTTTTAGTGAAGAATAGTTTCAACTTTCATCTCTTATCTCAAATTCTTCATCATTTGGTTAAAAATCACAAGGAATGGAGAGACTAGACATCAACCAAATAAATTTAAATAACGATATGAAAGATAATAAATTCTTATGGTCTTGCAACATCCCTAGAATTTTATTCTAAAATAAAAGTGACCAATAAGGCTAAGGTACACATTTATTATCTTCTAATGATGTAAAACCCTAGAGTAACCCATTAATATTATGATGACACATTGTTTTTCATCATATTCAAATAATCCACAATATCGAGCACTAATTATTACATGATGACTAATTAGGGTTTAAAATAGTAATTTACCTCATAATTGTACAGAATATGTTCCATGGTTTAGTTTATTAATTAATGAATATTAATGCATTATTTGTCTTAAGTAACCAATGTTATAAATCACATGATTTCCTATCTTAAATGAAAAATCTAATTTAATATTTGGATTCCTCATGCTTATCTTAACAAACCTACCAATTTTCATTTGATTTAGATAATTCTAGCTATTGTAATTAATATAAGGAAGAAAAGGTGAATAAATGCATGTATTATCACCTAATTATCTAATCAATACATGATACTTACATTTTATGCCTAAATCCACCTAAATAATTTGACTCGGATGTCACACGCTCTTCTAGCGAGTTTTCCTTGTACACAGGTTTGTTCTTAGTTGTTGGATGTTCATCTAAGGGTTAGACATGCATCCCTTACCTCTTGTGTGAGGTGACTCAGGGGTAACAGAAACCTTGAAGCACATGGACTTACGTACTCTTCAATTTTCCTCACAACCTAGTGAACAAGTTGGGTTTTCATCCTCCCATTAGAACCAAGACACCTTCACGGGTATAACTAGCCCCCGATATAACCCTAGTTTGCTGGATTCACAAAATGCCCAAACCCAATTTTCTTTCTCTCACCAACGCCTACTGAAGATGAGTGGTCTGGTCATTGCAGTGATTGGTTATGATCCCCACGGATTTGCAAGACCTTGAAAGGTACCCCTTAACCTCCAATTTAGACTAGTCATTACCGGAAAAGCCTCCCAAATTCCTTCTTCTTTAGGGACGATGAAGGGCTCGACCTGAAGACTCCAACCGTCTTAGTTAAATTATAGGTGCATTAAGCTTCCTAGAACCTATATCTTCCCTACCATGATGCTTTCTAAGCGTGATCTTGACCCTTCTAGTGTATCGACAAGATCCAGCCATGGCCAAAAGTGGTGGTGGTAGTCAGGCTACTTTGGTAGTATTTTCATCATCATTCTTATGTAGGCCTTTAGTAGGACATTTTGAAGCCAAAGACAATACTTGTGCTGAGATTTTTCCACCGTAGTATTGTCTACTATTTCTTGACCCTCTGCCCTATTTACAAGCAGACTATAGTGGATTTTCAACATTCTTGGCCATCACAATATTTATGCTTTGTGGGATAGGTCCTATTGAGCATGATGATCTCATTCATCAATGTGGTTTTCTAGGTTTTTGCTTTAGACATGATGTTTCAACATGATCTCACAAGCATGCTTCATAACTGTGATAGAAATTTCTATTCTTCCTATCTCTGCCACTTCTAGGTCACCTTTGTGGACTTCAAGGCTCATCTTCAACTTTCTTCTAGGTGATATGTGATATGCGGGTTCATATTTGTCAAAGTTGGAACTCCACTGGGTCCTTGATTATGCCATGGGAAAAGTAGAAGATGCTCGACACCAGAATGATGCAGTGGCTCTCTCTTTCTGGATTTTTTGTCACGCCACCATGGGTTTAGTGGTATTTTGTCTTTCCATCTTTGGTGCAATTACGATATGTTTTGTCAGAGCAATGACTATTTGAGTCCTTGTCATGCTTATGCTTGGAAAATAGCATAAGGGGCACACCCTTCCTTTAGCCAAATTCTTGGTCAAACTTTCAATAATTAGGTTATTGAGTTATCTTTATCCTGTTGGTCAATGAAGGTTGAATCTTTAATTAATTGTAACAAATTATCTAGAAATCAGATAGGGCCGATCCTTATGTAGATTTTAATTGATTTTTTAAGATCTACTTAATGGTCTAGGATTTATGACCTCTTTTGGGTTGGTTCTCACAAAGTACCAGATGTAATGTAATTAGGGTTTAGTAACCTAATTAAGAAACTTTGGATTTTATCACATATTGATTGGAAAATATAATTGAGTAAACTTGGGGAGATTTATTTCTACTGATCTAGGTAAGTGGTTCATGCCCATGAGTATTCATACTTATTAAAATCAATATATATACATGAATTTCATATAAGGAATTAGGATTTATGTGTTCTAATATTCTATGATTCTAAGTGAGATATGCAATTAAAGCTTTCATACCTTCACAATGGTGGTCTCACATATACCTAATATCTCAAGTAGAGATATTTTATTAAGATTTTGTAAATTGTTTGGGATTCATTAACCATGTTCATGAGAAAACTAAAGTACCAAGTTCCTATAAGAGTTCTTAGTAATGATTCACATTAATGAATAAGACTACAATATAAGATACACAAGTAAGATTGTCATACTTAATTGATAATTTGGGGTAAGTTTGTATTTAAGATTTCAAGTAGAAATATGTAATTAAGACTTCTTGTATAGATTTTGATCGGAGAACTAGGAAGTCATTTAGATTTCTTAGAATGATTAATATCTAAGATCTAATTACAATATAAGGATATAAAATTTTAACATATTAAGACATGATAAACTTTCCTAGATAAAGATTCTACTAAGATTAAAATACATTGAGAATTGAGTTTGTGGTAATATTATAGGATGTACTAAGAAATGATTAAGTTCCTAGTTATGATTTTATCTAGATGTATGACTTGAGTCATGATAAGTATATGCGAACAAAATGCTTTAAGATTTAATCTCACATGAATGCATTAAGATTCATGTTAAGATAAGATTTAATGAGACTATAAAGAGATTGAGTTATCTTGTTTTACATATTTGAGATATTTGATACTTAAGTTACTTTAATATACTTAGTATTTATATATTTAGTTCAAATTATTTTCTTAAGCCTTTAGACTCAAGTGTCATACATCAGATATCATAATTTATTTAAGTCATTCGATTAAATCAGAACTTTAGAATAAGATTTATCTAGACAATAAGAACATTAAATTTCATACTCATAGTTAGATTTAGTTTAAATTAAAGAACAAAGATATAGAATCAAATAATATATTAAGATTCAAAGATGAGAAATAAAAAAAATATTCAAAGATAAGAGATTAAGATTCAAAGATAATAAATTAATGACAGAGATAGAAATGACTTATGAACATTAATTATATACATTATATGATAATCCTCACTGGATATTCCTAGGACAATTCATAGGGAACACTATGCCAGATAGTGTGGATGTCACAGAGGGCATGTAGTGCCAAAGAGGGTGTTTTGCACCATAGAGGACACTTCAGTGTCAATAGAGGGCACGTTATGCCAACAGAGGGTGTGTTACACCATAGAGGACCCTTCGGTGTCACATAGGAGAAATTATCATATGATGGTGTCCACAATTAGATAAAACACGTACATAAAAGATACCTTGATTCAGAGCATGCACACAATCTCATTATAATTATGATAAAATAAATTGAGGTAAGAGAGACATGACCCACTCCCTATATGTAGGTCATGAGACCCAAGCCCTTAGTCCAGACTGAACCAAATACATAACCCAGACCCTAGGTGCAAGTTATGTGACCCAGAAACCCTAGTGCAGGTCATGAAACCTAGGTACCAGAGTACATGTCTATAGAGAAAGATACATAAAGATAAAGATTTAAGAGTAAGAAAGAGTAGTTGTTCATGTATAATATTTTCTACATATTTTAATTTTAGTTCCATGCATATGATGTTTATGAATATTTTTAGTGACTTATTACTCCAATAATGCTTATATTAGATACTCATGCCACTTACTCTAACAACTCTTTTTCAAATGTGTGGTCGGGAAGGAGATGTTTGCAGGTGAGAAGCAGAGGCAGAGGCAGAAGTAGCACCCGGAGACTTGGAGCAAGATAAGGTCTGGTAAGATGACAATTACAAGATGATCCTCAGATTTATAGACCTAACTATATGTTTCCATGTTTAGAAATTTAGAGTAGATACTTTGTATTAAAATGTTAAATGTTTGTGTGATGTCTTTTATGTTTCCTTTTGTAAAAACAATTACGAGAGTGTTTATTATGTAAAGTTTGTGTGATTGATTGTATTTTTGCTATGAATGCTAGTTTTATGTAATGCCCCCTTAAGTGTACAAGTTATGGATAACTCTATGTCGCTTCTACTATGTGTATGTGTGTGCTTAGGGAGGGCATTATATGCTATTAGAGCAACATTATAGTTGTCCACCGGGTACGGTCTCTCTCATGCATAATTTAGAATCCAAGTGATATTAGAATATAGATTCATAAGATAATTAGTGGCCTGAGGTATGAAGAAGCAAGTGAAAGATATTATAAATCAAAGTAGATGTCTAGTTAGAAAATAAAGGTTTAGATGAGGATTAGGGTTATGTGCCTAGATGGTTTGGAATTTTGCATTAATTCTAGAACATATATATAACATGCTCTCCCTCTTTCTGGCATGTTTGCGGTATGTAATAAAAGCCTATGGGATTTTGTATAAAGAATTTTATGTGCATTATCATGCTTGTCGTGCCCTTTCTAGAGTATCTGGTATGGGCCAATTGCACTAGGGAGGCGCTAAAATAAGTGTGATAAGACATGTCATTCTAGATATATGACCAACCGACATGTATCCAAAGGTGATAAAGAAAACAAGAGTTGGCACTAAAAGTTTGAGACATATAGTCACCTAAACCTAATCATATACATAGTAAGACTAAGAATGCAAACAAAGGGTATATATTTTTGACATATATAAATGAATTGATTCTTAAAGTGAAACAAATACCCGTTACAGCTCCTAAAAATAAGCAAGCTAGGTTCCTTACTAAGATGATGATGAAAGTATTATTTAGATTTCAAGCTCCACTAGTAATATGTGCACATACTAGTTTTGATAATGATGTTAGATATAGATAATTGGCCAAGTGAAGGTTATATCTTAAATAATGTTTCTATGACAAATGTTGAGAGTTAGACATCATATAATATGTGAACCCTAAGGTGGGTTGTAACATACTCAACTCTAGGTACCCATCTAATCCCTCCTCTTTACCTAGGAATTTGTCGTTCAAATAATGTTAGATACCTTTTTCCACAATTCATGTTATATTAGGGTTTAATTGGTCACATAACATCATGAATGAATAACACCTCTTTAAAATTGAATCTTAGGATAAAATAACTAGTTTATTTGACTAGTGGGGTTAATTATACAAATTCTCCATTTAATGGGTTATGAATCTATTTTATAACTCTAGAGTCTTAGATTAGAGGATCTACAAAAGTGAAAGAAAAAAAATATTATATCATAATTGATTTAAAAAATAGATAAATTGGAAATATTGTAATCAACTAATTAAAGGTGTGATAATGCACTATATATATTTATTTACCCAATAGAAGGCTAAAATATCAAATAGCATCAAAAGGAGAAATCAAAAATAAAACTGGACTCCTCATATCTAATTTAGTCTACTTATCAATTCTTGGGGAAATTGGACATTGATTTCACTCTTAAGTAGTCGGCTAAAGTTACTAGATATACCACTTGATTATTGCATTCAATTATCTTTCTTTTACCAAGCTAATATTCACCCCCTCTATAAATTCATACCAAAACCTATAATGCCTCATGTGCATTACTCTCCTCTCTATCTCACATGTGATCTCACATTCTTTCCCTTCGAAATTGGCAATGCCCCTCTATGTAACTGACATCCTTTACCCTTAACGATGGTTGTCCATGCCCTCTCCTCTTTCCCCTTCCTCTCTTCCTCCATCTCCTATATCTCCTCCATCCTTCCCTCTTTTCTTATTTAACCTTCCAACCCTAGCCGCCAACACCCCCTGTTCCATGCGCCTAAGGACAAGCCTACAACCTCATCTCCCTACATCTAACAGCAAGCCTGCAACCCCGACCCCTACATCCAACAACCATGAAAGCCACAACCCTATCTTTCGTCCCTATTGCAGAGGCCACAACCAATACCCTAACAACAATGCTGACAGAACTCTAGTTGCTAGAGAAAATTCAATCTCCTTCACCACATCAATGCCTCCTATTATGTTTGTCTTCTGACCCTACCCAATGATTTCCTCGTCCATCACGGTGTCACCCTCTGGTCTAGTGAGGATGATAACTTATTCTTCTGTTCGTTCATAGGGTGGAGATGGTCTTCAGAGTGAGTCCATCAATCACCCTCCCGTTATACCATGCCCAAGAGTCTCCACCTTGAATCGTGGGTTTGGTAAGAAGCCACTCTATGTTAGTTCTCCTTCCCTTATCCATAATGGTGCTTCTCCAGATTTCATTTATGTGTGGAAGTGCTACGCGTCCTATCTCTCTCTCTCAAATAACCCACAATCCATGATTTGGTTTCTGTTAGATACCCCGTGTCTTCTTATTCTTGAAGGCCTTCACCCTTATTTTTTTTATCGTGGCCTTTATCTATTTGATAAACCTAGTCCATGTTCTTCCATTTTAGACCTCCAGTGGTACTAGATACCTTGAAAATATACCAACTAGTAGCTCCTTCTTTCTTTGTTCATGGTCAATGAGAGGAGACTCATGGAGCATGGATCTTTCGGTCCTATATCTAACAACCTTGGTTTATGGGGAAGGATGAAGTGAATATGTCACCCCCTCACCACTGATGTTGATTAAAATCGGTCCTCCTGTGTTGGTTCCATATACAAGAGATGTGAGTACAATTTTCTTTACTAATTAGCATTTTAGATCCGTAAGAGTTGAATATATAATATGTATCCTAATCACTATGTTGATTACAACTCTTCAACCTAACCCTCTAGAACACCTAGTTGTGTAACCAAATCCTATGGAATATGCATAGTAGTATATAACATCGAGCATTCAGTAATCACGTCTACTATAAGTATATAATTGGTTCATTACCTATGCTAAGTTTATAGAATAGTATTAATAATTAAGGAATAGGCTATAACCAATTCTAGTAATCATCTAGACTCCTTAACCTTATAGCCATATGATATAGGTATATATGAATTCAAATTGGTTCACTAGTACCAATATATTATACTGAATTATATTAGGGTTGTGGTTCAATAAACAATTAAAAATCTAATTCATTGATTAAATAACTCATGAAAACTAATCATTTAGAGCTAAAAGAATAGTATATATACACATACTACTGAAATTATAAATAGATCATGAGAAATATAAATTAATAGACCCTCTCTATAGTAAAAATGGGCCAATGCTAACATATTACATAAGGTGGGTGATGATAATGATAAATTTTTGAACAAATGAAACTCATCTAGAATGTTCAAGAGAGATAGTCCATGTTAATATTTGTAACGATACAATAGTAATCTAAGATTGTGAATAGGATATAAGTTTTAAAAAATTAGATCCTAATGATATGAAATATGATCTATGAAATTTTCCTAAAATACCTACTATTCATAGCACTAAAAGGATTTATTTGGTCAATAGAACCCATAATCTAATCATATTAATGTACAATGGTGCATTAAAAACAGTTGGATGAAGTTCTACACATTAATTTCCTAATAACTCTAAATATTCTTGTTATTTCAAAACAAAAGGCTAAAACCCTAATACGTCATTAGGTGTTGGAGGATAAGATATGAATAATATAAAAATCTAAAGTAAAGATGTATAAGCAGGTTCACATGGGTTTGACTAACATATATAATATGTTCACGGGGGTGAAAAAATTTCTTTGTGGACCATTTCTACCTATTATGATAACCATTAGTCGTGAGGTCCAGGTATGTACTCCTACCAATTTAATTTTGGGTATAATTTGACTTAAATCTTCTTACAATGAGTCATCTTTTGAATATTGTCTCCTTTTATTCAACCATGTTATGAATTCTTCATTTCCTGATATTGAATCATCTAATTCCACGATACTTGATGAATACCTTATTGCCTCGGGTCTATGATCCCACTTGCTTTGTTGTTTGTACTTAGAAATGTAAAGGGTGAATGCTTACTATCTTGCCACTCTATTTACGCATGTTAGATAATTTGACTAGATAACTATCGCAGACGCTTATGCGTAATGTTACAACCCCAACTCCTGATAACCCCCAATTAAGGGAGACCAAGAGGTTGAAGCCGCACCCATTAATCCCGGATCAAAGGTTCAACATATAACCATAAACAATTATTAAATTCTAACAGACTATACTAAAAATGGTAATAAAATCTTTCTTTGCATACCTTGAAAAGTTGGGAACAAACTAACTTCTAACCTCAGCTGAACTATTATATCTAATTCCTCCTTGTTCTTTAATTCTTGAATTCACAAGGTGTCACTTTACTGTTTGTTCCTTTCATTGTACCTAAAACACCGACAAACAAAACGTCGGTCAACCGAAGCTGGTATGTGGAGGAAACAGATAACGTTCAACTATGTTAACAATATAATCATTCAATTAATCGTTTAACAATCAAGATTACATTTTAAGCCATACAACTCAATCCATACATATTCTTGAACTCTGGGCTGTCCCTGCAGTGGACATGAATATCACCTCTCTTTTAGGTAATAAAGTCGCATGGCACTATCCGAAGATAGCCCAATATCTAACTCATTATGACTTGATGGTCCTACCTCCATGGTAGCCATGTACTAAGTCAACCATAGACCTGATGGACCTACCCAATAGGTAGCCATGTACTAGGTCATCCATAGACCTGATGGACCTACCCAATAGGTAGCCATGTACTAGGTCATCCATAGACCTGATGGACCTACCCAATAGGTAGCCATGTACTAGGTCTTTCTCTAACCTGATGGACCTACCCTTAGGCAGCCATGTACTAGGTTAGCTATTATGCCACAGAGAGAACCAGGATCTGAGTTTATAGGCATATACATTAAGTGATAATCATAGTCACTTTATATTTGCAATATGAACATCCAAACAGTTTAGTTGTATTCAATGCGATTAAACATCCGAGAAAACATCGGAAAACTAAGCGGTTATTCATAAGTAACCACATACCTGTCTTGGAGATCTCAAGCAACAATTTATCCAAATCCAACTAGATGTCCAATCAAGCAAGCCAATCAATCAATTAATCAAGCAAACATTGATCCTGAAAACATGTATAATGTCTAATTGTCACAAGCATATCCCAAACAACTCCCTATTGACTTGGGACACCTTTCTAAGGTTTCTAAGTCTCATTAGGATACATTAGGGTTTCTTATATCAATTTCTCAAACTTTATCCTTTTTAAGTTAACAAACCCCAAAACAACTTTTCCACTCATAAAAACCCTAATTACTCAAATTATCCACCTTAAGGATCTTTTATGCTCAAATTGGCTTAGGATCATCACATCCCTATTTATTTACAGATTTGAACAATTAAAACAATTAAAAGACATATTCACCTAAATTAGGGTTTTCAAGCTCATTAATGCATAATCATGCACGAAACCCTAAATTAAACCAATTATATAAAAAGATCATCTTTTTAAATCCTATTTTCATTTTTATTAACCATATGTTAATATTGGCCTAAATTATCCATTGAACAACATTAAATCCATCTTTAATCAAAACTAAGGGTTTTTCATTAATCAAATCATTAAAGATGATAACTTTATGTACTTTTCACATTTCAAGCATATTTATGTATATAACCCCTAGATTAGACTAATCATGTGCAAAGTTCTCCCTTTTTGAACATAATGTACTCTTATACATTTAACAGGTTAACATCAACTCTAATGATCCATTAAACCCTATTAATCACTTTAATCATATCAAAGTAGGGTTTCTTTAATCATCATTATGCTAAAGTTGATAAATTACACTACTTTTCACATTTCAAGAGGAATTGGCTTATAAACATATTTTATTTAGATTCCTCTCGATTTTCTGAGCAAAATTCATATATTACTTGTTATCATCGGAGCTACCCATAATTATCTATGAATTTTGCATTAAAATACTTACTTGGCCAATAGGGAAGTGCCACGTCATCAACCCATGCAATCGTTGGTGCGGCTGCTTTCTTTGGAAACATAACGCAATTACATTATTACCCCTGGGTAAGTGATCAGTCTCTTAACCCGCGGAAGGGCGTTTCTGTCCAACGCACTCCGCCCTTCTTCCACCTCGCGCAGCCCTAGGCTGCCGCCCTAGCTGTTATTGCGCGGCTCTCCCTCTCTTCTCCAGGACCCGGTGGCCACCATGGCCGGTTCCTCCTCCATCGTGGTGCCTCTGCGCACCTGGGGATGCCTCCGGACCACAGCCAAGATGGCTGGTTTACGACTTCCAGACTTGCATGTACGATCTGCCTAATGCCGACCTGCTGTAATGCGTGGATGATGTGTCGCTTTTCTCCGGTGCCATAGGGGTGTCGAGCTTCCATCAACCCTCCCCCAGAAGCCCCTCGCCGCTCCAGAGGTCGTGCTTCTTCCGATGGGTCTGCAGATCGTGGTCGCGCCACCGTGACGCCAACCACCTGCACCTTATCGTCGTCCTCCAACCCTGCGCCCAGGTCCGGTCAGAGGAACCTCCCTTTAAAGCCATCGTATCCCCAAGGAATAGGAGTGGGTGTAGATGGAAGATCTTCTGCATCGGCCACCACTACGTCAAGGAGGAACTAGCGTGGAACAAGCTCTCATCTCTTTCAGTTTACGAAACCCAGCGAGGATGCCTGGGTACGCAATGTGGGATCCGTCTTTATATAGGGGTCCTTTCTATTAGGGTAGGACCAAGAGAAGGGGGTAGGGTTAGATCATCTTCATCCTCCTAGAAAGGAATGTAGTTGCAAAGGCAACCATGCATTTGATTACTAAAAGCCCTATCTTTCCTTGTGTATAGGAAAAACTCTTCTCTTTTAATTATTAAAAGACACCTTTTCTATTTCACGATCCTTGGTTATTAAGGAATCCGAATTTTACCTCCTTTATGTTCCTTGGTTTTGGCTTTTAAATCTACTAGCCACGAAATTAATATTTCCTTTTAATAGAAAAAGCATTATCCTCTTATTTTGCCTCTTTAGTATTTTCTCTTTATTTCCTCTTTATTGGGACTCCTTGGATCCCAAGATACTCCATTATTTCGAAATTCTTTTTATTAGATACTTATTATCCTTCTAGATGCATCTTTATGCATTATTCTTCATTATCATGTGTATTTCTTATTAAAATATTTCGTTTTGAGGATTTCCCTTTATTTCTCTTTTATTTTCCTCATTAGCATTCCTTTTAATATTAGCAACCTCATGGATACGAAATTTAACCAAGAAATCTCTTTTATGCCTCTTTCCACTCATTTTCCACATTTTATCATCATTTTCAATTTCTTTCTTAATAAAGAAATACTTAATTAACCTTTTCTTTTCTAATTACTTTCTTTTCGCAACCTTGGTCTCCTTGGTACCCAAGGAACCCAAGAGGCACGAAATCCTCTTTGGATTTGCCTTCTAGAGGTTTCTACATATTTCTTTTCTCGAAAATTCAATTATCCATTTACTATTTGAATTTCCTTGTTATTGGGCCCAATAGCCAATAAAGCCCACAAAGCAACCAATCAAGGCTATTGTGAATGGAATCCATTTATTCAAAACAAATCATATAGTTATTTGTTCAAACATTTTTAATATGAGAAATTATATTTCTCACCACTTGAACCCAAAAATTGGGGTTATAACATCCTTTCCCTCTTATAGGAATTTTGTCCTCAAAATTCAGGCAAACAAACAAACAATTCAGGATAAGACTTTTCCATGTCCATCATTGGCCCCTATGTGGCTTTACCGTACTCATGGCATTTCCAAAGAACCTTTATCATCACATATTCTTTTCTCTGAGTTCTTTCATCCTGGCGTCTATAAACTACACAGGTGACTCAGGCCATTTCAGCCTCCCTTGGGGCTCACTAGTTTCATTGCTCAGCACATGGTCGGGGTACCTCACATAGTGCTCTAAATTGGACACATGGAAAAACATTCGAGGGGTTAGGTCAATCTTAACCTTCTCCACCCATCCATTTCTAATGGACCCATGTATCGGGGACTTAGCTCTCTTAGTTATAACTTAGAGGGGTCGGATTTTCATGTCATATTTTCTCCCACAACAACTTGTATGTCAGTCTACTTTGCATCTGCTCACGACTCTCAATGTCTCTAGGCTCCTTTCAGCCCTTGCACAAACAAAGTGACTTCATCTACACGCACTGGGGTCCCTTTTTTTTCTAACCATCATGTGGTACTTTTCTAACCATCATGTGGCCCTTTTCACCAACATCACCTTACTGAAGTGGTGACCGACACGACCTCCCTTACAGAGCTTCATAAAAAAACCCAATACTGGCTATGGTGGTCATTGTCACATCTTTCATAGGACAAGAACTATCTCTAGATATCACCCTGAACGAGCACACATGCCCTCATCAGACCCTTTAGTCTGGATCATACTAACCATAGTTAGGGGTGATAAACTATACTAACATTGAGTTCTTCCACTTTATGGAAGTGAACCCTTAGGTCAAACTCAAGAACCTTTGAACTCGCTTCATGGTGTAGTTGAACCATCTCTCTCATGGGTAGTTCAACTAGATTTGTCCCTTAACAGAACTCTTTCTTTCTCATGTTATCTAGGTAAGGCGACCTACCATAACCCATATTGTATATCAACCTTCTTTGACCCAGGGAAGACCTATCACAACATCCATAGTGTTGAACTCCCATTCCCTCTCAGGGACTCTTTTGTCTTCTATATCGATACACTGGGTTACTGGGGTTCGTCCTTTACTTCCTGGCTTGCATGGCCATAAACCACATGCAACCTCATCTTGAGCATCCAAAGTGCTATTGCCATTTTCCATGGTGTATCATGATTTCCTGTATGTCATGATTCTTCCAAGATCAATTCCTCTGAAACCCTAAACCACTCTAGTCGGGGTTTCATCACCTTCTCTTCCAAAGAAGTACATCTGAGGTTTTACCACCATCCTTTCATTGCATCCAGGACTAGACTGGCTAACCAAACAACCATAACTTTTCAATGTATCTTGTTACATCTGAGTGTTATCCAAACACCTCTCCTTTTCGAACTTAGGGTTAGCCAAAAAACCTCTTCTAGCTTCTAGTCAAACAAGTCAGATGTATCTCAACCAGAGCATCCATTACCACTTCACATCCTTAGGTATTAGGTAACACTGAAGACATACACTTCCATGTATTTCACTTATCATCTTCTTCATTAAGAACACTCTCTGATTTCATCATCATGGTGATCAAACTCAACCTGGTATAACTTGTAAGCTCCACTTAGCTCATGCTAGAAGCATCCTCATAAGGTGACTACCTCATTCCTCTTAGTGCTAGTAAACCATCCATGTGTCATTCACTTTACCCGGGTAGGTTATCTTCTCTATCCCCATTTCTCGTGGCAACGTTCCAACCTACATCATCTCTTATCCTTGGTGTATGGCATGCGTAATATCCTATCTCTCACCCCCATAACAAGAGGAAATAAGCATTTGACTGCAGTCCAAATACAGAGTTCTTCCTGTTCCAAGAGTAGAGATGGTACATCCCACCTTACCAATACACCTTTACATCTAAGTTGCAACGTGCCACATATGTCTCTACATCATTTCGATATCAAACTAGTCTTGAACCTACTAAAATGTATATCCTTGGTCATCTCCTCTAGGTCTATAGGGTACCGACTCTTTTTGGGATCATCCCTCTTCCCTTGTGCATCAAGAGAGTGCCCTACTCATCTGTCCTTTGGGTCCCATGAGTTCATGAAGGTGATCAATCTCCTAACCCATGGCCCTCAGACAATGATAGTTGTTACCTCCCGACCCTATGGTCATGTGCAACTGGGGAATTAGGCAACTCCTACTTTCATCGGTCTTATCCCTACCTGACCCTAGGATAGACTTAGGATTATCCATCATAGTACATGTTAACTGAGAACCTTACCCAAGTCTTCATCATCTCTCTCTTTCTACGTTCATGGGCTGACTTTCGTCCTTTCATAGGGATCATGGCAACCTGCCTACCTTGGTCAAGCCCCATACTGGTTACCTCCATGGTAACACATTCGTATGCAATTAGAGATGGATATCTATGGGTCTACATGTTCATTCCCATACCATGTACTTTTCACTTAACTTCTCAAGATCCTGTGAGACCTCTTCAGGTTACCTTGAACCAACAAAACTGGTATACACCCTTCCAGAGGGGTCCCTCTCCCAGGATGGGAGGAAAACTATCTCTTGACAACAAGGTCACAAAAGCTCTTAGGTCTAGGGTTTACATCCCCCTGAGCCTACTTAACCCTAGAAAGCCATTAAGGCACGAGAAGATCACTTACTGTACCATGCTTGGTCATACTTGACCTCTTTCCTCAATGTTGTATCAAGATCATACCTTTCTTTATCAACAACCTAGCTGTGAGGGGTTCATCAAATATACTTTAAACTAAAGGGCTCCCTTTTTCCTCTATACATGAGGAGTACCATGCTCATTTCTATAGGAACTCAACTTCTCATCATGAGCCTGAGGTACCCCACTTCCCCTCTTAGGCCTAGGAATCCTAGGTTTACTTGTAGGTGTTCAATTGCATGCCCCATCTCTTAACTACGAACCAAGCATGCAAAAGGCATGACATGCACTTCTTGTCATCCTTCAACTCGAGCAACACTTAGAGTTGGATCCTCCTTAAGGACAACCAACAAGGTACAAGGCCTCGAAACCTGTTCACTAAGCCTCTCTAGGTCTAAGGAACTCTTCTTCCTACCTTAGAAGGTAAACACCTATATTGTAGGCACATAGGCACCAGATGCTTCATCTTCATTCTCTAGGGTTTGGTCCCTCTAAAGTCAACCAAGATATCATCAACTTTCAGGGATCGATCATGAGGCAACCACTATCATCCATTGTTCAGGGTTTTAGGCTTCCAACCTTCTTGCTGGGTTTCCTGCTCCCTCTATAGAGCTAACCCCACATCCAACCTCACCATTAGAGGTCCCTTCTCCATGAAGGATCATCCTCATAAGCATACTCTACATGGTTGAAGCCTAGGTTTGAACTTATGGTTGCTCAAGATCATCCATAACCCTTTATGCTCCATCATAATTCCTTATCCAGGGTTTCACCCTACTGTCAGCACTATGACGTGCCCTAGGTGCCAGCTATACCCTACTTGCACAAGTCCATAGGACTTCTAAGGTCCTTCACTAACGTCGTCATCTAAGGGGCTATCCTTTACCCTTGCACGACCCTTCCTAGGGTTGGGTTGCCAAAAGGTGCTAGGTCACCCATGGATCGTATGGCATCCCAAAGGCATGTCCTTACAAACACTTGGTCCAACTCATCTCTCTCTAACCTTCACTTAGGGTTAGGGTTAGCATCATCCTCCAAGGATGTGCCAGGTCTCTAATGGAGATCTTTATCTCCAAGACTAACTTATCCTCCTTTCACGAAGGTCTAGCCTCAAGACTCTTCTGAGGACATGACAACTTATGTCATACGGCCTAAGCATGTATCTTTTATTTATTTTGTGTTTAATATATTAAGCTTATGTCCATGACATCTTATTTACATGCCTTTTATTAATTTAGTGGAGGATTCTTTAAACCTTATTAACCTTACCCATACCTCAAGAGGGTGAGGAGAAGAAAGAAAACCCTAATCCTTTATGTCCTTATCAGAATTTTGTGATGAGAAGGGATGAATAAGATGAGAAGTCCTAAAGGTATCTTATTTCGATTCATACCCTAAGACTTTGACCAGATAGTCACACGGATCTGGGAGTCCTTGTATTCTGACAAGAAGTGCGGAGGAAAATATTGCCAGCCCCCAGTCGTGATCCTTTTCTAGACACCTCCGTCTTTCGGATAATCCTCTAATAACTCCCTTGGGTTCTATGGAGTTTGTAAAATTTAATAATTATTAATGGTTAAATGAGGAACCTACGCTATGATACCAAATGTTACAACCCCAACTCCCGATAACCCCCAATTAAGGGAGACCAAGAGGTTGAAGCCGCACCCATTAATCCCGGATCAAAGGTTCGACATATAACCATAAACAATTATTAAATTCTAACAGACTATACTGAAAATGGTAATAAAATTTTTCTTTGCATACCTTGAAAAGTTGGGAACAAACTAACTTCTAACCTCAGCTGAACTATTATATCTAATTCCTCCTTGTTCTTTAATTCTTGAATTCACAAGGTGTCGCTTTACTGTTTGTTCCTTTCATTGTACCTAAAACGCCGACAAACAAAACGTCGGTCAGCCGAAGCTGGTATGTGGAGGAAACAGATAATGTTCAACTATGTTAACAATTTAATCATTCAATTAATCGTTTAACAATCAAGATTACATTTTAAGCCATACAACTCAATCCATACATATTCTCGAACTCTGGGTTGTCCATGCAGTGGACATGAATATCACCTCTCTTTTAGGTAATAGAGTCACATGACACTATCCGAAGATAGCCCAATATCTAACTCATTATGACTTAATGGTCCTACCTCCATGGTAGCCATGTACTAAGTCAACCATAGACCTGATGGACCTACCCAATAGGTAGCCATGTACTAGGTCATCCATAGACCTGATGGACCTACCCAATAGGTAGCCATGTACTAGGTCATCCATAGACCTGATGGACCTACCCAATAGGTAGCCATGTACTAGGTCTTTCTCTAACCTGATGGACCTACCCTTAGGCAGCCATGTACTAGGTTAGCTATTATGCCATACAGAGAACCAGGATCTGAGTTTATAGGCATATACATTAAGTGATAGTCATAGTCACTTTATATTTGCAATATGAACATCCAAACAGTTTAGTTGTATTCAATGCGATTAAACATCCGAGAAACCATCGGAAAACTAAGCGGTTATTCATAAGTAACCACATACCTGTCTTGGAGATCTCAAGCAACAATTTATCCAAATCCAACTAGATGTCCAATCAAGCAAGCCAATCAATCAATTAATCAAGCAAACATTGATCCTGAAAACATGTATAATGTCTAATTGTCACAAGCATATCCCAAACAACTCCCTATTGACTTGGGACACCTTTTTAAGGTTTCTAAGTCTCATTAGGATGCATTAGGGTTTCTTATATCAATTTCTCAAACTTTATCCTTTTTAAGTTAACAAACCCCAAAACAACTTTTCCACTCATAAAAACCCTAATTACTCAAATTATCCACCTTAAGGATCTTTTATGCTCAAATTGGCTTAGGATCATCACATCCCTATTTATTTATAGATTTGAACAATTAAAACAATTAAAAGACATATTCACCTAAATTAGGGTTTTCAAGCTCATTAATGCATAATCATGCACGAAACCCTAAATTAAACCAATTATATAAAAAGATCATCTTTTTAAATCCTATTTTCATTTTTATTAACCATATGTTAATATTGGCCTGAATTATCCATTGAACAACATTAAATCCATCTTTAATCAAAACTAAGGGTTTTTCATTAATCAAATCATTAAAGATGATAACTTTATGTACTTTTCACATTTCAAGCATATTTATGTATATAACCCCTAGATTAGACTAATCATGTGCAAAGTTCTCCCTTTTTGAACATAATGTACTCTTATACATTTAACAGGTTAACATTAACTCTAATGATCCATTAAACCCTATTAATCACTTTAATCATATCAAAGTAGGGTTTCTTTAATCATCATTATGCTAAAGTTGATCAATTACACTACTTTTCAAATTTCAAGAGGAATTGGCTTATAAACATATTTTATTTAGATTTCTCTCAATTTTCTGAGCAAAATTCATTTATTACTTGTTATCATCGGAGCTACCCATAATTATCTATGAATTTTTCATTAAAACACTTACTTGGCCAATAGGGAAGTGCCACGTCATCAACCCATGCAATCGTTGGCGCGGCTGCTTTCTTTGGAAACATAATGCAATTACATTATTACCCCTGGGTAAGTGATCAGTCTCTTAACCCGCGGAAGGGCGTTTCTGTCCAACGCACTCCGCCCTTCTTCCACCTCGCGCAGCCCTAGGCTGCCGCCCTAGTTGTTATTGTGCGGCTCTCCTTCTCTTCTCTAGGACTCGGCGGCCACCATGTCCGGTTCCTCCTCCATCATGGTGCCTCTACGCACCTGGGGATGCCTCCAGACCACAGCCAAGATGGCTGGTTTATGACTTCCAGACTTGCATGTACGATCTGCCTACAGCCGACCTGCTGTAATGCGTGGGTGATGTGCCGCTTTTCTCCGGTGCCATTGGGGCATCGAGCTTCCATCAACCCTCCCCCAGAAGCCCCTCGCAGCTCCAGAGGTCGTGCTTCTTCCGGTGGGTCTGCAGATCGCGGTCGCACCACCGTGACGCCAACCACCTGCACCTTATCGTCGTCCTCCAACCCTGCGCCCAGGTCCGGTCAGAGGAACCTCCCTTTAAATCCATCGTATCCCCAAGGAATAGGAGTGGGTGTAGATGTAAGATCTTCTGCATAGGCCACCACTACGTCAAGGAGGAACTAGCGTGGAACAAGCTCTCATCTCTTTCAGTTTACGAAACCCAGCGAGGATGCTTGGGTACGCAATGTGGGATCCGTATTTATATAGGGTCCTTTCTATTAGGGTAGGACCAAGAGAAGGGGGTAGGATTAGATCATCTTCATCCTCTTAGAAAGGAACGTAGTTGCAAAGGCAACCGGGCATTTGATTACTAAAAGCCCTATCTTTCCTTGTGTACAGGAAAAACTCTTCTCTTTTAATTATTAAAAGACACCTTTTCTATTTCACGATCCTTGGTTATTAAGGAATCCGAATTTTACCTCCTTTATGTTCCTAGGTTTTGGCTTTTAAATCTACTAGCCACGAAATTAATATTTCCTTTTAATAGAAAAAGCATTATCCTCTTATTTTGCCTCTTTAGTATTTTCTCTTTCTTTCCTCTTTATTGGGACTCCTTGGATCCCAAGATACTCCATTATTTCGAAATTCTTTTTATTAGATACTTATTATCCTTCTAGATGCATCTTTATGCATTATTCTTCATTATCATGTGTATTTCTTATTAAAATATTTCTTTTTGAGGATTTCCCTTTATTTCTCTTTTATTTTCCTCATTAGCATTCCTTTTAATACTAGCAACCTCATGGATACGAAATTTAACCAAGAAATCTCTTTTATGCCTCTTTCCACTCATTTTCCACATTTTATCATCATTTTCAATTTCTTTCTTAATAAAGAAATACTTAATTAACCTTTTCTTTTCTAATTACTTTCTTTTCGCAACCTTGGTCTCCTTGGTACCCAAGGAACCCAAGAGGCACGAAATCCTCTTTGAATTTGCCATCTATAGGTTTCTACATATTTCTTTTCTCGAAAATTCAATTATCCATTTACTATTTGAATTTCCTTGTTATTGGGCCCAATAGCCAATAAAGCCCACAAAGCAACCAATCAAGGCTATTGTGAATGGAATCCATTTATTCAAAACAAATCATATCGTTATTTGTTCAAACATTTTTAATATGAGAAATTATATTTCTCACCACTTGAACCCAAAAATTGGGGTTATAACATGTAACCATTTGGGTGTGATTTTCTGCCCGGGGTGTGCTTTTCCACCTTGATATATACATAGACGTGCTTTTCCACCCATTTTACTTAGGCCAATAACTCATTGGTTGATAACACCAAATTTTGTGATGTTTTTTAACCTTATTTTGTTATCAAAACTGCCTTTTAAACTATTTTCCTCTCCCTTTATATGTACTTTTGCAACAACAGGCCAAACTACGCTCTTAATTCAATATTTCCATCTTTTGCAGAGTTTTCCTCCAATTTTGACCCGTTTGTCATCAATAAGGCCCAACCCGACCCACAAACATGATTCCACCTACATCGGCCTTCCAGCCGACCGATATGCACACTGCCCGACGAGGGTAGCGCAATACACAGACGCGCGACATGAGGATGTCGCACAAGGAGGGACTAACGGACGATACGCCTATCTACCCGACAGGGAGCCGGGCTCACCACGACAACCGAAGCTTGTCGCACGACACGGGCCACCCACCGGCAGGCGCCGCTCGTCACGACCACCGACAACTGACATCCTTGTGTCGAGCGATACTGATATCGGCTGTCCACTGACTCCGCGATAATAAGAGCTAAACAAGGACACGTGGCTCCCTGAGCGCCATAACTTCCCCAACCGCTTCTTATAAATAGCAGCTATAGGAAGCCGAAAAGACGGGTCGGAACCCTGCGCAAGTCACCTCAGGAAAGCTGTGAAGAGGTAGTGTATCGTGCCTCACTACTTGTGTCGGGCGATTCTAGGTGAGCACTTCCCCATCCCGAGAGGGAGGGAATAGTTCACTTAGGGTCGTCCTGGGCAATACTACAGGCTGATATCGGCCGACAAGGATCCCCGACATAGGAGACCGACACTAGGAGCATCGCTCCAGCCCGACACGATACCGAACCCCGATACGCATCGCCCGTCATGGCGTGTCGTCCGAGAGGGTGCCGCTCGACATGATTGTATCGGGCAAGGATCCTCGCACGATGCAATCCGCTCGTCACGACGTGTCGCCTGAGAGGATGTGCCGCCCGACACGGTTGTATCGGGCTAGGCTCCTGGGGGTATCGGGCTGGAGGGTCTGCTGTAGTCTGTCATCCTTCTATATCAAGAAGGCGACATCTATTTTTATTATTTCGATCATTTATTTGTTTTACTGCTGCAATGTAATCAGAACCTTATTTGTTTATGGAAATAGAAGAGTTTAATTATCTGCTGCTTTATGTTTGGTACCTTTGTTGGATGATTGCTATGTTTAATATCTGAACTCTAGCTTGTATGTTTGGACCACGTTTTGATTAGCTACCAAACTGTGTTTTCCCGTCACAACAGCCTCGAGAGAGGGGTTGTGGCTCTAGTGTTTGGTCCGATTCTGGAGTACGACAGTGCCCAGAATCGGAGTTGCTTTAGTAACATTTCTACTCTAACTTAAGTCCAGCAACCTCGAGAGTGGTTTTGATGCTTGGCTAGAGGTACCCGCTCTGAGAGGAGGGGTACAGGATGTTCCTACAGCCGCTTGTTTTACCGAAGTTTTTCTCCTTCGTACCTTGCTTTAGCTTTAGTATTATCTCTCTGTTTCTCTTGCGTGAAAACCCCTAAAAACTGATAAATGCTTAAAACCTTAAATCTCCCTCGTAGCTCCAATTGGAGATAGATTTCTTTTGTTTTATCGATCTTATCTTGTTGTTCCCTTTGGGGAATTTTACCATATCTCTACCCTTTCCGAAGTGTAACGTGTCGATTCTGTGTTCTCAACACTACCACCCTTGTCCCTGTGTTAGACCCCGTATATCTACTTCAACCCCGTAAATAAAGTTGTGGGGGCCTAGAAGGTTTCGGGTTATAAATGTAAAAGCTCGACTACCTCAAATCCGCTCCACTTTTTGGACGCACGATTTAGGTCGGTCAACTTTTTGGCGCCGTTGCCGGGGACAAGGCAAAACGGTACTGTGGATGAACCTGAATCCACTAAATACACTCCCGTGCCTCAAGCTTAGAAATGAGCTTGACAACACTCTCTTTTTCTTTCTTTCTTTCTTTTCTTTTGTTGTTATTATTATTCTTTGCCTGGAACGAATAATTCAAATTATTAATAACAAATTTTCTTAACTTGATATTTCGTGCTATTTCAGGTACTCAGAGGAAAGGGGCTTTCCATTCAACTGAGCTCTAACACCATCCATCATGTCTCGCTTTGAACAACCCCAACCTGAAGATGAATGCCAAGGGAGGGCTAGACCTCTCTCGAGCACCAATCATGGCCAAGGTGAGGTTTCCCACCAGACCAACTTGGTTGGACAACTATTTGCCTTCATAAAGAGACAAGACACAATCATCAACCAGCTGGCACAAGGTGCGCTTCCCAGTCCAGGAGCTCTGAACTCCATGCAGTACCAGATGGCAAATCTACAGACGTGCCAACACCAGGTTGATCAATAGCTGGCCCAGATGGTCGTTTTGATAAAGGCCCCTTCAAGAAAGGTACTCCCCTGCCCCGAAACTGCCAGAATGGCAGTGGTAAGATCCGAGAGGACCGTGGAGCGAAATGAGGAGGCCAGGCCAGAGACTGAGTCGAGGAATGAGGGTGCAAATCCGGCAGAAGGTGAAAATCAACAAGCTGATGACAGAGAGCCTGATCAGAAATCCTTCGAGGAGCTACCTAGTGGGAGAAACCCTTATTCTCCCAGGCTACCTTTTCCGTATAAACTGATAAAGGCAAACTTGAAGAAGCGTCACGAAAAATTCATGGAGTCTATCAAGAAACTTTATCTTGAAGTTCCCTTTCTGGACGCCCGGGAAGAGATGCCAACTTATGTCAAGTTCCTTAAGGATCTGATTACAAAAAAGAGAAGAGGAGGAAGGATAGAAACTGTGCATCTAGCAGCCATTTCCTCATCTTCTGTAAAACTAGAACTGCCTAACAAGAAGAGAGATCATGGGGCTTTCACGATTCCTTTTGCCATCGGAGACAACGTCGAGCGGAAATGTCTTACCGACTTAGGGGCTAGCATCAGCCTCATGCCCCTGAGCTTCGCGCAAAGATTGGGTTTAACCGATATGGTTAGAACCAATATGAGAATCGAACTAGGTGATCATACATTCATAAGACCTATTGGCGTTGTTGAAGATGTGCCGATCAGGGTAGGTAATTTCTTCATTCCATGTGACATAGTCGTCATCGACACCGTAGAGGACCCCCACTGCCCAATAATCTTTGGACGTCCTTTCCTGGCTACAGGAAGGGCGTTAATCGATGTTTCTGAGGGGATAATCACATTGAGAGTCAGAAGCGACCACCTGGACTTCAAGGTGAAGGAGGCAATGAGAGGACCTTCCCTGTCCGAGTCTGCTTGCTTCACGGATAGCTACGACAAGTTCTGCGAGGAGATAGAAGAGGACATCCAGATAGTAGATCCCCTTGCGAGGGCTATAAGCTATCAGGATCCCGACTTCAAAAATCCAGAAGTTGTGGAGCGTCTCAGCCTTCTTAACCTATCTGACGAAGATTTGAGCGATGAGGATGAGGTAGTAGAATCGGTCAAGTATATCTCCCTTGAGGGGGAGCCGCAAGAAAAGACGTCCAGAGCCAAGCCTGGACTGAAATCGTTACCTGAAGGGCTGAAATACGAATTCCTAGATCAAGAAGAAAGAAACCTTGTCATCGTCAATGCCAATATTTCAAAGAACCAGCTAGACAGACTTCTTGAGGAGTTAAGACTCCATCGGGGGGCGATAGGATACTCAGTGGAAGACATCAAAGGCCTTAATCCCGCCTTATGTATGCATCACATCAATCTAGAAGAGTCTGCCAAACCTCTGGATCAACCCCAGAGGAAGCTGAATCAGATGCTGAAGAAAGTCGTCAAAATAGAGGTAATTAAGTTGAGGGATGCGGGGATCATTTACCCAATCAGCGATAGTAACTAGGTAAGCCCGATCCACGTAGTACCCAAAAAGGGAGGTATGACAGTGGTGAAAGGAGATAAGGGCGACGAGGTGGCGGTTAGGACCGTCATAGGATGGAGGATGTGCATTGATTACAGAAAGCTAAACCAAGCTACAAAAAAGGATCATTTCTCACTACCTTTTATTGACCAAGTTCTTGAAAGATTAGCGCATCATGACTTTTTCTATTTCTTGGATGGTTTTTCAGGATTTTACCAGGTCCCCATCTTGCCGGACGATAAAGAGAAGACAACCTTCACCTGCCTCTACGTCACTTATGCCTTCAGAAGGATGCCCTTCAGACTCTGCAACGCTCCCGCTATGTTTCAAGGATGCATGATATCAATATTTTCGGATTTTCTGGAAGATATCGTGGAAGTTTTCAGGGACGATTTTTCAGTCTATGGAAAGGACTTCAATGCCTACCTGAAAAACCTATCTTTGGTTCTGCAAAGATGCGAGGAGAACAGTCTGGTCTTAAACTGGGAAAAGTGCCATTTTATGGTACAAGAAGGCATTGTTCTGGGGCATAAGATCTCATGGCATGGCATCGAGGTGGACACTAGCAAAGTCGAAGACATATCCAAGCTTCCTCCTCCGAAGTCCATGACGGGAGTGAGAAGCTTCCTTGGACACACCAGCTATTACCGCAGATTCATAAAGGACTTCTCGAAGATTTCAAAACCTTTGTCCAACCTTCTGGTAAAAGATGTTGAATTTGTTTTCTCTAATGACTGTCTAACGACTTTTCAGGCTTTGAAAAACGCTCTGGTCTCACCATCCATCCTTCAACCGCCAGATTGGGATTTACCCTTCGAGCTTATGTGCGACGCCAGTGACTATGCAGTAGGAGCGGTCCTGGGGCAGAAAAAAGATAAAAAGCACCACGTGATCTGCTACGCTAGTCGCACGTTGGATGAAGCTCAGCTAAATTATAAAACCACCGAAAAAGAGATGCTCGTGATCGTCTTCGCATTTGATAAGTTCAGGTCGTACCTCATTGGAGCAAAGGTCAAAGTATATACAGATCATGGGGCCATAAGATAACTAATGCAAAAGAAAGATACAAAGCCCAGACTGTTGAGGTGGGCCTTATTGCTACAAGAGTTCGACCATGAGATTATCGATAATAAGGGAGCAGAAAATGTGGTCGCTGACCACTTATCAAGGATCATAGCCGAAGGACAGGGAGGACTGCTCATCGATGACAACTATGCCGATGAAGCTCTTATGTCAATAGAAACCAAGGAAGATGACTTGCCCTGGTTCGCAGATATCTGCAACTATCTTGCATGTGGAGAACTACCCCCCGACATTACCTACAATCAGAAAAAGAAGTTGTTCACGGATGTTAAAAATTACTATTGGGATGATCCTCTTCTTTTCAGAAGATGCGCTGACAATTTGTACAGGAGATGCATTCCCAAAGAAGAAACCCCGAACATTCTGAAGGAGTGCCACGCCTCCCCCTACGGGGGACACCTGGGTAGCGAAAGGACTACTGCAAAAGTGCTACAATCAGGTTTTTAATGGCCCTCTTTATTCAAAGATGATGCACAGTTTGTAAAAGTCTGTAAAGAGTGCCCGTCAACGGGCAATATAGGGTGAAGGAACGAAATGCCGATGGCGAATTGGATTGAAGTAGAGATCTTTGATGTATGGGGGATTGATTACATGGGACAGTTTCCCCCATCAAGGGGGCATCAATACATTCTAGTGGCAGTAGATTATGTATCGAAGTGAGTAGAAGCGGTAGCAACCCAAACGTGCGACGCCAAGTCAGTAATCAAGCTATTCGAGAAAATGATTTTTCCTCGGTTCGGTGTACCACGCACTGTAATAAGCGACAGAGGGTCGCATTTCGGAGAGAGACAGTTCGAAGCACTCCTACGTAAGTATGGAGTCAAGAACAAAATCACTACACCCTACCACCCACAAACTTCAGGGCAGGTAGAGGTTTCAAATAGACAAATTAAGCAGATCCTGGAAAAAACTGTCAACCGAACGAGGAAGGACTGGTCTATGAAGCTTGACGACGTACTTTGGGCCTACATGACTACCTACAAAATGCCCATTGGAACCACCCCCTACAACCTGATCTACGGAAAATATTGTCATCTACCTCTCGAACTGGAACACAAGGCCCTTTGGGCAATCAAATTCTTAAACATGGACCTTGAGAAAGCAGGAGAAAAGATATTTTTGCAGCTACAAGAGCTTGAAGAGTTGAGGATGAATGCCTATGAGAACGCAAAAATCTACAAACAAAGGACGAAGGTGTGGCATGATGCCCACCTACGGAGAAAAGATGTAAGTGAAGGGGATAAAGTTTTATTATTTAAATCCTCCATTTGTCTTTTTCCTGGAAAGTTACAAACAAGATGGTTGGGACCGTTCACTGTATCGAAGATATACCCATCAGGAATGATAGAGCTTTATGACAAAGATGATCCGACCAAGGTCTTTCAAGTAAACGGGAACAGAGTAAAGCGGTACTATGAAGATGAAGCTTTTGTCAGGAGGGCAGAGATCAACTTGCAGGATATGGGTATCGTCAAAGGCTGAAAGTGAAGAACCTACACAGGTCGAGCTAGCGACGCAAACTTCAGCACTTCTCGGGAGGCATCCCGTGCTTTCTTTTATTTCCTAGAATAGGATGCATTTTACTTTCCTGCAAAACAAACATTACAAACATTATGGACTGTAATAAGGCCCAAGTCAGTGCATGCGCCAAATGTGTTGACTCTTCTATTTTATGGGCCACCGCTCTATTTTTACAAAGCATTGAGGAGTAATACTATCTGAGGGCGGGGACTCGACCCTAAGCCAATGATGTTTTTCCCGTCAATCGCTTTTTCTTCGCCTTGTTTTTAATTTTCTGCCTGCATATCAAACTTGTATCCCCTCTTTCTAATCGTGTCGGGCAGTAGCTCAACCGGCATGCTGAATGCGCTGGGCATCTCGGGTACCACAAGGGCCGTGACGGCTGGCATTCCTGGGCGGCGTGCACCTGTGTCCTGGGTATCGTGCAAAATGAGAAATTGCCCTTGATTAGATGGATGGATTGCCCATCTCGAGAATAGCCTGTCTTAACGACCGACGTGCGCACCAGATGTACCCGTTCTACCCCCGGTTGAGATTGCTATATATAGTATGGAGGGTTTATCATGTCGGGCTACTGCACTTACTCTTCTAGCCACCCGCATCATGTAGTAATCCCCTTTTTGCTCGCATGTCGACCAGCTTGCCATCGCCCTCGTGTCAGGCAAGTGCTTCAAAGAGTAAAGGTATACCCCGACAGCCTATTTTTCCGATACGGGTTTCATATCGCGCGCAGCGTATCGGGTTGACAAACTTAGTTGATTTTTCTTGTATCGCCCGACACGTATGAAGCACAACACGTCTACCGATCGTGCTTGCCCGATACGCCATATCGGGTGACACGATTTTCCGTCGAGAGGCCTTATTGGGCAGTTGTTTCATGCGACCATATCGCCCAACATACCCGTGTCGGGCAGCAGGTTGTGACGCGTAGCTCTCTCTGTATCGTCCAATCTTATATCACCTTGGATTTTCTTTTGATGGACAATACCCGGACTTTTCAAAGAGACAAGTTCTATCGAGATATCAGTTTTTCCTACCTAACATTTAAATGATCAATGAACTTGATAACATGTATGGCTAATACACAGCAAACCTCCGGTCGAGTTGACAAACACAGCAGAAGAATCAACACTGCGGCCGCAGTTGAAGCAATAACAGTCGGATAGAAACGCCAGAATCTCGAGACAGTTGGGCCACCACCCTCCAAAAAGAGAGCAAGGGAAGTCCATTCCCTTATCATAGTTTGTATTTTGCGGTGGTTTAGGACCATCTCCAAAAGAGAAAATCAGTGGAAGTCCTCCTCCAGTAGCCCCTGGATTGAATATGGGTATTTTGGGCCCATCAGTCGTGAAGCCACATTCATCATAAGGGAGGTATCTTCTTCTGATATAGTATCCACAAGTGTTTTCAAAAGCTCTCTGTCTACAATAGGCCGATTACCATTTTCATAATCTACACGAGCCTTGTGCTTCCTTCTTGAGAGCCTTGCACTTGTTCTGGTTGCACCCTCCTGGGAAAGAAAATGGACTCAAGAGGACTGAAATTGGGATTGATGATCAGTCCTTTTTTTCATGTTCACAACGGAAGTATCTTAAAGTCTACTAGGTTTAAGGGGATGCCAAATAATTTTGGGAACTTCTATCAAATAAGGAGAGGCCTGACCAACTACGGCATCAAATAAGGGGAATGTATGGCAGCTTCTCCATGGCACAAGCGTGATCACCAACTAACCCTCACTGGGTTAACCTTACCTTGTCCTCTTCACTACTCTGGGACAGAGTGTGGAGTAAGTTTGGGGGGGGGGGGGTACCCATGTACCAGTGAGGGAGGTATAAAAATTTTCTTCTTCAACTCCACCCTTTGTGTTATTTCGGTCTTCTCTTATATCATGTGTATGTATCCATGCTCATATAAAAATTTGCTTATCTTGCTCCCTGCATATGTACAAAGTCGCTATATCATAAAAACCTGATTCAACTTCTTGCCAGTTTGTTTTCTATGTGCCCAACGAGATGCAAGTTTTGTTATATCTTTCTGATAATGCAGCTTCAAACAACAAAGGACTACGTTTTTCCACACCAAAAATTTCAAAAAAACAATAATCTCGCAAACAGCTAAGAGACGAGTATGGAGAAGGAAAAAGCTACCCAAACAGCAAAAGTCCCTCTTGTTTTCTCCTACCCAACAAAAATCCCAAAAAGAGAAAGTAGTCTTATGAGAGTGAATAAAAGCATGAGAGTTGTGCCCAATAAAAGAAAAGAATATATATATATACACACACTTGTTTTCCAAAAGTACCCATCTTTAGACATGGTAGATCTGGGGCAGTGGTACGTAGGATGTGAAATCACAGCTCTAAAGCCAACTGGCTTGGACTGCAGGGACCACTTGCCCACTAACGGACCCGTACCTGGATGGACTGATGGGAAACAAGAAAAAACCCAAAAAGCCTTAGCCTACCCAACACACAACTTTCTGCCCCTAAAGCTGTTTGGTGTGAAAGTTAACTTCGGAATCATGCACCAAAGTCTCGCTGAAGCTGTAGAGAAAATTTGTATTAAAATAATAAGGCAGGAAATGCAAGGTCTTTTGTTCGTAGTGGGGCAGTATTATCTCTAAAGATATCGCGATACTTGTCTTACCTCTTGGCCTGAAAGCTACACCGTGCAAGAAGGAGCATCACAAAATAAAGTTTAAATATTGATTGAGGACAGTCAAAATGCTAAGTTTGGGGTAGTTCATAACACCAAATTTTGTGATGTTTTTTACCCTTATTTTGTTATCAAAACTTCCCTTTTAAACTGTTTTCCTCTCCCTTTTTATGTACTTTTGCAACAACAGGCCAAACTACGCTCTTAATTCAATATTTCCATCTTTTGCAGAGTTTTCCTCCAATTTTGACCCATTTGAAATCAATAAGGCCCGTCCCGGCCCACAAACATGATTCCACCTGCATCGGCCTTCCAGCCGGCTGATATGCACACTTCCCGGTGAGGGTAGCTCAATACACGGACGCGCGACATGAGGATGTCGTGCAACATGAGGATGTCACGCAAAGAGGGACTAACGGACGATACGCCTATCTACCCGACAGGGAGCCGGGCTTGCCACGACAACCGAAGCTTGTCACGCGACACGGGCCACCCACCGGCAGGCGCCGCTCGTCACGACAACCGACATCCTTGTGCCGGACGATACTGATATCGGCCGTCCACCGACTCCGTGATAATAAGAGCTAAACAAGGACATGTAGCGCCCTGAGCGCCATAACTTCCCCAACCATTGTCTATAAATAGCAGCTACAGGAAGCCGAAAAGACGGGTCGGAACCCTGCGCAAGTCATCTCAGGAAAGTTGTGAAGAGCTACTATATCGTGCCTCAGTGCTTGTACCGGGCGATTCTATGTGAGTACTTCCCCATCCCGAGAGGGAGGGAATGGTTCACTTAGGGTCGTCCCGGGCAACAGTGCAGGCCGATATCGGCCGACAAGGATCCCCGAAATAGGAGACCGACACTAGGAGCATCGATCTAGCCCGGCACGATACCGAACCCCGATAAGCATCACCCGTCATGGCGTGTCGCCCGAGAGGGTGCCGCCCGACATGATTGTATCGGGCAAGGATCCTCGCATGATGCAATCCGCCCGTCACGGCGTGTCGCCTGAGAGGGTGTGCCACCCGACACGGTTGTATCGGGCTAGGCTCCTGCTGGTATCGGGATGGAGGGTCTGCTGTAGTCTGTTGTCCTTCTATATCAAGAAGGCGACATCTATTTTTATTATTTCAGTCATTTATTTCTTTTACTGCTGCAATGTAATCAGAACCTTATTTGTTTATGGAAATAGAAGAGTTTAATTATCTGTTGCTTTATGTTTGGTACCTTTGTTGGATGATTTCTATGTTTAACATATGAACTCTAGCTTGTATGTTTGGATCGCATTTCGATTAGCTACCGAATCGTGTTTTCCCGTCGCAACAGCCTCGAGAGAGGGGTTGTGGCTCTAGTGTTTGGTCCGATTCTGGAGTACGAGAGTGCCCAAAATCGGATTTGCTTTAGTAACCTTTCCACTCTAACTTAAGTCCAGCAACCTCAAGAGTGGTGTTGATGCTTGGTTAGAGGTACCCGCTATGAGAGGAAGGGTACATGATGTTCCTACAGCCGCTTGTTTTACCGAAGTTTTTCTCCTTCGTACCTTGCTTTAGCTTTAGTATTATCTCTCTGTTTCTGTTGCGTGAAAACCCCTAAAAACTGATAAATGCTTAAAACCTTAAATCTCCCTCGTAGCTCCAGTTGGAGATAGATTTCTTTTGTTTTATCGATCTTATCTTGTTGTTCCCTTTGGGGAATTTTACCATATCTCTACCCTTTCCGGAGTGTAACGTGTCAATTCTGCGTTCTCAAAACTACCACCCTTGTCCCTGTGTTCGACCCCGTATATCTACTTTGACCCCGTAAACAAAGTTGCGGGGGCCTAGAAGGTTTCGGGTTATAAATGTAAAAGCTCGACTACCTCAAATCCGCTCCACTTTTTGGACGCGCGATTTAGGCTGGTCAGTGGTGCCATGGCCCTACTATACTTACTTTAGTCCAATATATCTACATGCAAATGATTGTGATTGTTGTGGTATTGTGAATGGTTAATGACAATATGTGTTATCTCACTAGTTTATTTATAGGCCTTGTAGTTTTGGAATTTATTTTCTTGATATATCTCTTGTTGGAACTTACCTATCTTTTGATACCCTCCTTTATATGGGAACATCTCTTTTACTCTTTTGACCCATTCAAATGCCCAAATATTGTTAAATGTACATGCTCAACTTTTACTGATGCATATCTTATTTTTCTAGGTGTTCCCTCCACCCAAGTGTAGGTTCTTTATAGGTCATAAACTCAAGATGATCGTGAGATCTTTGGTGAACTTAATGACTACTTGAGATAGCCTTTAACCCTCTACATATGGGTTTATGTGTACATAGATGCAACCTTTTAAATTTTATGTACCATCCTTAGGGCGAGAAAGTTATGTACATGGAAACATTTTGTAACTATTTAAATAGTTATTTTTTCTACTGCTTAAAATTTCATGGCTCATATTTGTATCATTAAATGGGATATATAGTAATATTAAGAATGCATACAAAGGATATATAATTTTGACATAGATAGGTGAATTGATTCTTGAAGGGGAACAAATACCCTTCTACAAATCCTTCTCAAAAGAAGCAAGCTAAGTTCCTTGCTATGATGAGATGATGATGAAAGTATGATTTACATTTCAATCTCCATTAGTAATATGTGCACATACTATTTTTGATAATGATGTTATATATATATATATATATATATATATATATATATATATATATATATATATATATATATATATATATAATTGGCCAAGTGAAGGTTATACCCCGAACAGTGTTTGTATGATGAATGTTGAGAGTTAGAGAGCATATAATAAGTGACACACTAAGGTGGGTAGACTAGTAGAATTTTGAGGACGAAGTTCCTGTTAGGTGGGTAGAATTGTAACATCCCTAGAGTTTCAGTCTAGTATAAAAGTGACCAATATTGCTAAGGTACAAATTTATTTTTTTCTAATGATGTAAACCTTACAGTAACCCATGAACATGATGAGGATACATTGATTTTCATCATATTCAAATAATGCACAATATCTAACCTTAATTATTCCATGATGACTATTTAGGGTTTTAAATAGTAATTTACCCCCATAATCGTGTGTAATATGTTCCCTGGTTTGGTTTATGAATAGTTTATAACATATTTGGATTTCTCTCATTTTCTAGTATTATAACTCCCTTTTTAATGAATGCATTACTTGTCTTATGTATCAAATGTTATAAGTCACATGATTTCCTATCTTAAACAAAAAATGTTATTTAATATTTGGATTCCTCATGCTTACCTTAACAAACTTGCTGAGTTTCATTTGATTTAGATAATCCTAGTTGTTGTAATTAATAAGATGAAGAAAAGGTGAATAAATACATGTATTATCACCTAATTATCTAATCAATACATCTGATTTTACCTTTTCTCCTAAGTCCAACAAGATAATTCTAAGACTCGATTATCACACACTCTTCTAGCGTGTTTTCTCTATACATGAGTGTATTCTCAGCTACTAGATGTTCATATAAGGGTTAGACCCTCATCCCTTTCCTCTCACGGAGACGAGTTAGGGGCAACATGAACCCTGAAGCTCTGGGACTCTCATACTCCCCGATTTTGTTTGCAACCCAATGAAGAAAGTTGGGTCCAACATACCAATAGAACAAGGACACCTCCATGGGTATAACTAGCACTAGAAATAACCCTAGTTGCTGGATTTATAAAAGGCCCAAACCCAATTTTCTTCCTTTTTCCTATGCCTACTGCAGACGAGTGGTTTGGTCATCACGATGATCAGTTATGATCCCCATGACTTCGCAAGATCTCAAAAGATCCTCCTTGACCTCTAATTTGGACCGATCATTACTGGAGAAGCCTACCAAACTCCTTCCTCAGTGACAACGATGGGCTTGGCACAAAGACTGCAACCATCTCAGTTAAATACATGTACCTTAAACTTCCTAGAACCTACATCTTCCCTTCCCTGATGCTTTCTAAGCACGAGCTTGAGCCTTCTAGTAGGTTGACAAGCTCTGACCCTGGTCGGAAGAGGCAGTGGTAGTCAGGCTACTCTGGTAGCATTTTTGTCGTGGTTTTTATGTAAGGCATTTTGTAACATACCAGATCTAGAACCCTACCCTAGAACTGTGACCTTTTGGGTTTGATCAAACAAGGTTGTGGTTAGGATGATCCTAATAATATAATGCGTGAATAATGTAATATAATATGTCATATAATTCATTTGGTGATAATAAAATGATAAATAACTTAATTTCATGCATAATATGGTTAATGAGCCTCTAATGGGCTAGATGATATAACCCATGTAAGAAAGCCTCAAATTAAATAATAGACTTCAAATTCGTAATCTACACATCAAAATAAGCTTACATATCAATTTTCATCTAATTTGGCTTAAAATAATATGGTAAGTTAGGAGAGAGAAATTTGCCTAAAAGGTGTAATTAATAAATAAAAATAATTAATGACTCCAAAAGAGGAAAATAATCTTATATTTGTAATCAACATGTTAATTATGACTTGTGGATGAAGTTTCACCTAATTTGGATAATTCTAATATCATTAATGAAGGAGGAAAGAGAAAATAGTATTTGATTTATTTGACACATTAAAAGTTTCCAAAAGGAAAAACTAAGTGCAAAATCGGAATCTAGATGCCTAATTTAACCTATGTGCAAAATTTGGCTTAATTTGAATAATGTTTGAATCCCCAAATCAAGAGAGAGAAAAAGGAAATAATGCATTCACACTTTATTAATATCAGATTCGAAATTAATATTTTGTCACACTGGTTTTCCTGTTATTCCAGAATTCAGACTCTTTTGTGACTGTCAGATCTGGATCCAAGGGTAGTGAGATTATCTCCTACCTTGGATCGGACTCCCTGTTTCCGCTTACAATGAAGGCAAATTTTCCACCGCGCATATCTTCCCCGATTCACGATGATTTTTGGAGATTCTTTCTCCTACATATTCCTCTCACAATTTTGCACAACCTGATCCCTAACATCACCCCTCTCGTGGCCTATATAAGTAACCCCCAATTCCCCTCTCCCCATTGTTTTTCATAGATGGCTTTACACCCTTCCTCCTTCGTGAGTATCTATTCGGAAAGGATCCTTGACCTTTCTCCTCTTCTCATTTGTCCTCAATTGGACCACGGAGTGCAAGGTGTAGCCGGGCCTACTCAGTTTCTCCTCCAGTGACCTCAGCGATGCCCCGTCCAACTCTACCACCTTCGATTCAATTAGTTCACCGGTGAGCATCCCTGGGCCTCCCTCTGCCTTTTCCTCCTTACTCTTTCATCTGTGGATGTCTCTACCTCCCGATCGACAAGCCTGGTTTGAGCTTGGTTTTTGGTCATTTCCGGTGAGGTCCCTGCTCGCCCTTCTCACACTTTTGGCCTCGTTGTGGTTTGAGCACCTTTGGTTGGGTGCTCTCTTCTTTTTCCTCGCTTCATGTCACCATCAGCTTCTCTATTTTTGCTTCTGTGTTTTCGAGCTTTGTTGGTCATGGCAGAGAACTACCTTTCCCCCTTCTCTGGCCGCCTTCTAGGCCTTGACCAGGGTCGATTATTTCGTTTCGATCTAGCGAACTTGCTTGGGTGGTTGTTTTCTCAAGATCATCTGCAATGATGGAGTTATGATCGGATGTTCAAGCCTTTGTTGGCTGACTTTGAGCTTGTTTGTCGAGGAACAATGGTTGAGATGCTTTCCCCGTTGTGCCCTTCTTGACTTTTCTGTTTTGTTTCACGATAGAGGGTAATATCGTCTTTTTTGCCTCTTGTCTCTTGTTTTGGATCGAGTCAAACGAGACCTTAACCTGCTGACTTGGCCGACGTTCATTGGGCCAAGTCATGCGGGCCTGACCTGTTTTTGAGGATTTTCTCGCCTGCATAGCATTAACTAATTATCTGATTGGTCAGTAATTAAAAATGTATAACTAATTATCGGATGATCAGAAAATTATGGAAAAATATTTGTTGGATCAGAAAAATAATTCCTATCTAATGATATCAGTTTTGATGGCTAAATCTAATGATTAATAACATGTGTTTTCAATGAATCTAATTAATGATGAATTAACCTATAAAAATCATAACTAATTATTTATAAGTCAGAAAAATATAATAATATATGTTTTGGAGTCATAATAACCTAATCTAATAAGTGGCATAGTTTTTGAAACCTAATTCACATAATAATAAAAGGGTAGTTTTTAGGGTTTTGAATAATTAATGGAAATCTAACCCTAATTCCACATATATGCATAATAGGTTCTTTGGAAGCCTGGGATTGGACCTAGATGTGACTTTGGATCATTGAATCTGTAGTTGAGGTATGTTGTATCCTTGATTATTCTTTTTGAACAATAACCTATCTTTATTATTCTCTTGGTCCTATGGACAATAGCCTATACACATTGCTCTTATCTTTTGATATCATGGTTCTTGTGAACTATCTTACTTGTTAGTGATCTTGTGATCATACATATTCTTTTGGAATTGTATCTTGTTGCCTTGGTGCCAGTTGGACTTTTGATATTATATGCCCACTGTGATGTGGACGTTTACTTGGTGATATATGCCCACTTTGAAGTGGATTTGTTTATATGTTTGAGTTGTCCATTGTGTGATGGCAACATTGTTTAATATGACTACACTTTCTACTTACCTCTACATTTAACATGCTATGTGATTCAGTAGCACTAGAGTAATGTAAATTACTTTGGTTTTTGGGTGTGTGCCCTTTTTGTTTATGGGATGGTGGTGGTGGTGCCCCATACCCGAGTTTCAAGGATGTGAAGCCTTGGCTCAACTTTTATATATATTGGGAGTTTGACGGTGAGTCATTCTCTATCAGGTTTTCAAGGATGTGAAGCCTTGGCCGCCTTTGTGTTTATATTGTTCTAGGGCTATGTTTATCTCACATGCATGTAGGTTATTGATGATGATTGTGGGGTGTATGCCCTACTTTCTTTATGTGCTTTTGTTGCACAAATTTTATTTGTTTTGATTATGGCAAGTATCTTCTTTTATGATGATGATGATTCTTATCTTTTATGCCCAATTGGGTAGTCCTTATCTCTTGCATGGGAAGCCTTTTATTTTGATGTCCCTTATTCTTTATAAATTGCTCAAGTTTTCTTTTTAGTATGCACATACCAGCCTTTGATGATGTCTCCTATTGTTTCTCTTTTGTTGGGGTATGTTTCCAACCCTAGGTGGAGGACATGGATGGCTTGACATGTTGACCTGGACTTAGTTTGTAAAGTTAAATATTGGAGACAATTTTGAGGTGGTTTAGATTTCCTCTGCATGGATCCTTATGATGTAAGTTAAGTTGTTCTCTTGCTTTATAATTGAATATAGTCATGTTTTTATTCCGCTGCTATACTTTGGTCTTTTGATTACCATTATATAAAGATTTGAAAATTTTACACCCACTCCATCATGCCTTCTGAGTATGTTTGGACTGGAGGTTCTATTGTTCAAATTTTTAATAGAGAGGTGTTATCACTTCTTTACACCTTTGGTAGGACATTTCGAAGCCAAATACAATACTTTTTTTGAGTTTTCACACCACTATAGCATCGTCTACAAATTCCCAACCCTCTAACCTATTTCCTCATAGATAGTAGTGGATTTTCTGCATCCTGGATCATTGCAGACCTTATGCTCTACGGGACAAGCCTGAGTGAGTGTGAGGATCTCATACATCCATGTGATTTTATGGATTTGTGCTTTGGACCTGATGTTTCAGCATGATCTCACAGACTTGCTTCACAACTATGGCGGCAATGTGTGTTCTTCCTTTCTTGGCCACTTCCAGGTTACCTTTATGGGTTTTTCTAGTTAGAGGACTTCAAGGTATCATCTTTGCTTTATTCTAGGTTATATGTGATCGGTGGGTTCATATTTTTCAGAGTTGGAATACCACGGGGTCCTTCATTGTGCCATGGCCAAAGTAGAAGATGCCCGATGCCAGAATGATGCAGTGCCCTCTCTTTGTGAATTTTGCTATCACACTACCATGGGTTTCAATGGTATTTTGTCTTTCCATCTTTGGTGCAATTGTGATATGTTTGATCAGAGCAATGGATATTTGAGTTCTTATTACACTTATGCTTGAAAAATAGAATATGGGCACATCCATCCTTTAGCCAAATTCCTGGTTGGGATTTCAACAATTAGGTTATAGAGTTGTCTCGCTCCTGGTTGGTCAATGAAGGTCAAATCTTCAATAAATTTTATGAAATTATCTTGGCATCATGTAAGGTCAATCCTTATGTGGGAATTAATCATTTTTTTAAGAACTAGCCAATGGACTACAATCTATGACCTCTTTTGGGTTGGTTCTCATGAAGTATGAGATGTAATGTAATTAGGGTCTAGTAACCTAATTAAGAAACTTTAGATTTTATCACATGTTGATTGGAAGATAAAATTAAGAAAACTTGGGGAGATTTATTCTAGTTGACTTAGGTAAGTGGTTTATGCCCATGACTATTCGTAGTTATCAAGCTCAGTATATTTATATGTTTAGGGTTTAGGGTATTATAATTTATGTGTTTTGCTATTCTAAAATTCTAAGTAAGATATGCAATTAATGTTTTCATGCCTTTGTGATGGTGTTATCACATATACCCAATATCTCAAGTAGAGACATGTTATTAAGATTCCTTCAAATGTTTGGGATTCATAAAGCATGTTCATGAGAAAGCTAAAGGACCGCATTCCTATGAGAGTTCTTAGTAATGATTCATATTAATGAATAAGAATATAATATAAGATATGCAAGCAAGATAGTCATATTGATATTTTAGGATAACTTTGTATTTAAGATTTCAAGTAGAAATATGCAATTAGTATTTCTTATATAGATTGAGATTTGAGAACTTAGAAGTTATTTAGATTTCTTAGAATTATTAATATATAAGATCTAAGTACAATATAAGAATGTATGTTTTGAATGTATTAAGAAATGAATTTTCAAGATAAATATTCTACTAAGATCAATATACATTGAGAATTGAGTTCATGGTAACTAACAAATTATTAAGTTCTAAGATAAGATTTTATTAAGATTCATGACTTCAGTCATAATAAAAATATGAGGACAGAGTGTTTTAAGATTTAAGATCGCATGAGTGCATTAAGATTCGTGTTAAGATCAGAATTTTTGAAATTTTAAAGTAATTGAGCTATCTTTTTAGAAATCATATATGAGATATTTGATACTAAGTTACTTTAACATACTTAGTATTTCTATATTCAGTTCAAGTTATTTTCTTAAGCCTTTAGAGTCAGGTGTAATACATCTAATACCAGAATATAGTAAAGTCATTTGATCAAATCAGAGCTTTTGATTAAGATTTATCTTAGCAATAAGAATATAAGATCTCATATTTAGAGTTAGATTCAGTTCAGAATTAAAGAATATAGATAAAGAGTCAGAGATAATATATCAAAACTAAGAGATAAGAAATTAAGAACAAATTCAGAGATAAGACATTAGGATTCAAAGATAAGAAATTAAGGAAAAAGAGTAGAAAATGGCATGAGAACATTAATTATATACATTATAGGATAAGCCCTGACCAGAGAGTCTTGGGACAATTTAGAGGGTACGCTGTGCCATATACTATGGGTGTTACAAAGGACATATTGTGCCAATCATAGGGTGTGTTGCAACATAGAGGACACTTCAGTGTCAATAGATGGCACATTGTGCCAATAGAGGGTTTATTGCACCATAAAGGGCTTCGATGTCACAGAGGAGGACTTATTGTATAATGGTGACAACAATCACATAAAATTCATAAATAAAAGATACCTTAATTCAGAGCATGGACATAATCTTATGAAGAAAGAAACTAAGATAAGAGAGACATGCCCCATGCCCTATGCGCAAGTCATGAGGCCCAGACCCTTAGTGAAGGCTGATTCAAATACATAACCCAGGCCCTAGGTGTAAGTTGTGTGAACCACACACCTTAGTGCAGGTCATGAGACCCAGATACCAGAGTACACATCTCCAGAGAAAGATACGTAAAGGGAAAGAGTTAAAAGTAAAGAAAGATTAGTTATTCATGTATAAGATTTTCTATCGATTTTAATGTTAGTTCCATTATATGATGTTTAAGAATAATTTTAGCAACTTATTACTCCACTAATGCTTATATTAGAATACTCATGCCACTTACTCTAATGACTCTTTTTCAATACTTGGCTAGGGACGACAGATCTGTGGGCGATAAGTAGGAGTAGAAGTAGCACCCATAGACTTGGAGCACAAAGGTAGAGCAAGATAAGATCTGGTGGGGGTGCCAACTATAAGATGGATCTCAAATTTATAGATTTGACTATATGTTTCTATATTTAGAAGTTATAACTTTAGATTAGAGATTTTGTCTCAAAATGTTCAATAATTTTTTCATGTGCTAACACACACACACACATATATATATATTTATCAAAATTATCATAATTGTATAATAAAAAATTATTAACTAATACTTTAAATAACATGTAGAAAGTAAAACACAAAATAAAATATAGAGTGAAGGAGCTCGATGGCACGCAGTCCCAATTGAATGGTAAGAAAACTTTACCAACTTTGTTGAACGTCTACTAAAACTAACTTTTTTGCCAGACTTATGGTTAGCACTACATTGCATACATAATATTAAGAAAGAGCTAATCAATTGTCATGCAATATTTTATAAACAACTTTACTACAAAAGTACATTTTGATTAAAAGCAAGCTGAGTTATAATAATCTAAATGGTATGCCATTCAAGCAAATGATGCATGTGATTCTTATAGTTTTAAACTAATCGATTGACCAAAAAAATAATGTAAATAAACCGACTAAATGAAGCAACTAAATAAATTGGTAAAAAAGTGTAAATAAAAGGGAGCAGCTTGATAACACACGCAACTAACTCCGTTTTATTGTAGGTATACTAACAGTTGACACGTGCAATGCCATATTATTTTGCACAAAGAAGACAAAGAGGAGCACATACTTGAGCATTCCACGTGATGCGTAGCATACTGCTGTGTATTCCTGATCTGTAGTTGCAGTAAGAAATGAAAAGACATGCACATTGCTACGTGTTTAGGCTATACATTATCTAAACTCACTGGAGAGTTTCGTTGGCACAGTCTAAGACACTCGTGTAATTATAATAATAGATCATAACTGCAAGCCAAGGTGCGCAGAGAAACTGATACATGGAATAAGCCAAGTTGAAAACAACCATTTCTATTACATCAAGACATCAATTGGTTAAGAAATATTAAATAAAGAGGAGCAACTCGATAACACACAACAGTAAATACTAATTGCACACGTTAACATTCATCTGAAACGTGACAAATCCGTAAGACATCCAACGTTGTTTTGCTTTGTTAAAATTAATAAATAAATGAATGTCCCTCATGAAAAGTTACCAATCAGCTGGATTAGTCGGACATACAATCATGTGCTGCACTACTGCCGCTGTACATGTATGGCACTACCGCCGAATAATAACTCGATTAACAAACACACAGCCTCCTAACTCAATATAATAACATTTAAAAAACGGGGCAGCTGACTGACTCCTTTTATTATCTACTTACCTATGAATAAGAGCAGTGCACCTACCTGCTATTCCAGGTGCTTGCTTCTTATTCATGCTGCTTGCTTTTTTCGTCTATTTACTTACTGCCACACGTATGAATAAGAGCACTGAACTTTGACACCTTCACAACGAGTTTATCATAGGCTTGCGAGCACCTGTTGTTGGTCATCAACAAATAAAGGACGGTTGGTCATCAGCAAATAAAGGACTCTTGCGGGCCGTAAATTTTCACAAAACTATGACTGTTCCTGTTCAGATGGTGCGTTTTCCGTGTGGGGTCACAGAATGTCGACGGTGCTATTTTGCTTGTGGGGTCACGAAAAGGTAGCTTCGTAATTGTAGCGGCCGATAAGAGTAGTGCACCTGCCTGCTATTCCAAGTGCTAGCTTTTTTCATCTATTCTGAACTTTGACATCTTCACAACCGATTTATCATAGGCTTGCTAGCACCTGTTGTTGGATACATATTGGTATCCGTCATCAGCAAATAAAGGACTCTTAAGGGCCGTAAATTTTCACAAAACTATGACTGTTCCTGTTCAGGCGGTGCGTCTTTCGTGTGGGGTCACAGAGTATCGACGGTGCTGTTTTGCTTGTGGGGTCACGAAAAGGTAGTGTGGTATTTTGTTTATCCCTATCTGTTCAAGACGGTTCCTATAGAGAGGGTAACAACGTAACGTTCCGGTGTATCCGGCCGGTGATGCTCTTCTAATACTGCTTTTTTCGTCTCGGACAAATCCGGCATTGCTGCCTCTGTAGCTATCGGGACAGTGGGTGACTATGGTCTATTGTCAATGTGTGAATCTGACAATGTCCGCAGAATAGGTGAAACAATGACGGAAATTAGACGGGTTTCTCTGGTATACAGAGAAGCAGGGTATGGGGGTAGTGTTCTACTAGAGGAACGTTACTGTTGACATTGCTTTCTGGAATATATATTTTCCGGTCTGATACAATGCTCTATTTTCCTTGCCCGTCAATTATAGCAGTATATAATTTTGGCTTTTTATATTTAATTTTCTGATTACGTTCCATGTTCATGTATCTATTTAAATTGAAACTATAATATTTTTTTCTACTAATTTTTCTACCTTCGTGTTTCATTATATTACACGTTCATGACCTGTATTTTGTGTGTGAATATTGTAATCATCAACAGCTGAACATAGTTGCCAAAGGTGTTATTATCGGCATACTTAGATATGCTTCCATAAATAATAGTTACAGTGGGAAGGACATGTAATGGTTCTCATGACATGATGTCATAACTATATAAACATGTCTTACCTGCAGTCATGACATGAGACGGGGACGTCGTCATTGTATGGTCAACGAGTATTAGATATACTTTTTTTAATAGCTTATTAATGTAGTGTAGACTAGTTTTGGTTCATATAGTACGCGTCTTGCATACATATATGAAAATAATCGTATTCAAATATCTGTATCAGTTGCAGGCAGCTTCCAAAAGTTGTAGTAAGCTATTTTTTTTATAAAAAATAATAATCTTAGTAGCTTAGATGGATTAATATTTTGACAATATGCAAATATGTAAATGTTATAATATTTAGTTATATTATTATTTTGGTATAGGTTAATGGCAAAGACATATTACAGCAAGGCGATTATGACTATCCGTGTAAAAGGAAAAGGAAGAATCCCTACCGGAGAGTACATAAAAATGAAACGATCGGAGAAAATAAAGAAAATAGTTGAACTTGAACAGAAGTTAAAGGAAGCAAAAGACTTATATTATAAAGTGCGATATAAAGAAGAAGTAGCGGATAATTTCTCAAAGATTTCAACATAAATATTGAGAGATGAAATGTCACTTCGATAGTTAGAATCTCTATGTACATATCGTACCATGCATGTAAAGACCTTGGAAACTTTATGAATACCTTTTTGATGTAAAAAGTCTCTATTTATGTGAGTTGTTAGGAGATGTGATGGTTTGAAGTTTTATATGTGCCTTTTGTTGGGAAATGTGATGTGACTATTATAGTTAAAGTGTTTAATTTAATGTACAGTAGTACATACATACCAACCTAGGAGACTTTCAAATGTGACTTTTTCTTGTGAAAAATACACATAATGTATCTACTTAGTTCATTTTTATCGTTGTATGCAAAGTTATTATTGATAAAAGTTAAAGAAAGATATCCTAAAGTAATATTTCATGGTTCACGCTCACGTTGCATCTAAAATTTCTTAGATGCTTTCAAAAAAATAACAAAATATTTATAAATTTAGCACCAATAAATTTCTATACATTTTGTTATTTGCTTTTGCATACAATCATGACCGCATTTTACATTTTGATTTTGTTTACAATGACTAATATTTCATTTAATTTTCTTTGTCGTTCGTGTCTATTATGTTTCTTGGATTTTGTAACACATATTATTTTCTATTATAAATAATTCCTAAAAATATAATTAATAAGATGAATTTTGAATAATTTATATAGGATGAAATATTCAAATCTACTGGAGGAAAAGAAGGAAATGATACGGAAAAAACAAAGAGAATATTATGCCAACCTCTCCGAAGATAAAAAGATAGCAAAGCTTGAAAACAACAGACACAATTATGCCAAAAGAAAATTAGAGAAAATCAATGAAACTTTGGAAGACAAAAATCTGGAAAGAAGAAATATTAATGATTCTATCTGTGATCATGTCATGCAACTAGAAAATGTTACTACATGGGAAGTTGGGTCTACATCGAGTGCTAAGGAAATAACTTATGTTCCCTCATGTTCATCACATATGAAAAAGAAGAGTGCTCATATGATGAAAAGATTCATAATGGATTTATCAATACCTAAAGAGCCATATATACTTCCTAGCTGCACAAACTGTGTACATTGTCATGCAAAAAGATTTCCATATGAAGTGAAAATATTTTGTTGCTATGATGGAAAAATTTCTTTAGTAACAAATATCACCCCATCATAATTATACTATCTATATTCATCATTGGACAAAGAGGCTATTCACTTTAGACAATGCATTCGAACATACAACGGCACATTTGCTTTTACATCTATAGGTGTGAATGAAGATAGAACACTTTCAAAGAGAAACAAATGGATATACACCTTCAAGGTGCAAGGACAAAAAATATTATTTCATAAACAGAATAATACCCGAAGATGGAAACCCTTCACATCTACAATTATACTTTTATGACACTGATCATGAGTTAGAAAACAAACTGCATCAATCATCATGATTAAACGAGGGTGTAGTTAGAAGATTGATTACTATACTACACAGTAATCCATACTCAATTTTTTTTCAGAATTTAAGGGATTTGGATAATTTTGATGATGTAAAAGTAATCATACATAGTAATCATACCTACACAGTACTCTAGCTTTCACATATTTTTTGTGGGGTGTTATGTTTGTCAGGTGTCTTTTATGAGGTGTTATGTACATATGAACAATGTAGTAGCTGTCATACCTACATAGTACTCCAGGTTTCACATATTTTTTGTGATGTGTTATGTTTTTCAGGTGTCTTTATGAAGTGTTATGAACATATGACCAATACATCAGCTATCATACGTACAAAGTACTCTAGATTTTATATTTTTTTTTGTGAGGTGTTGTATGCCGACCATCATAAGTTATGCACGTGCTTAGCACGTGCACAGTACTAGTAGGTATATAGAAACCGAAAGCTAATTTGTCCCTCTAAAGTCTAAACCGGTATGGACCGCAGCTTCAATCGGAGAACCCGATGATACACTTCTATTGAACCCGAATTTAACTTGGAGGTGCTAATCGCACGCCCCACGGTCCTCCCGGTTCTGATCCGTTCTCACCTCCCAGTGCTAGCGCGCGTTTCCAGGCCATCGACGCTCTACCCTCAAACCTCTGCTGCAGCAGGAGCTTCAGCTGCGGTCGATCGGTCCTTACTTCCCCGGAGATGGCCTTGAGTAGCCGCTCCATTGTCCTCTTCTCTCAAAATCCTCTACAGGTCCGCGTCCACTGCTTCCTCCTCGATGCTCGATGCCTCTCCATGCTTAGCCGAGGCATTTCATACCCGGTGGCGACCCTCATCCCGAAGTCTTCTCTGAGGTGCAACTCCTGCGGTTACTGCGGAAAGGCACGACACCTATCAATCTTTAGTATCGTCAACCGTATCACGAAGGAAAAGGTGCCAGGGTGCTCCGTAGAGGCAGTCCGCGCAGGATCCAAGTTAGTGTCACCATGGAGTTCCATCGTTTCCTTAATCATTTCGAGTTTGTTTTAAGGAAAACAGAAGCCTGTCTTGAAAACACGCCTGTTCGTGGACACCTTCTGTCCTTTATCGATGGGCACTTGCATATCTGCCATGACAATGACAAGTGTCCTTTTCTGTTTGAAATTTAATACAGATATTGACTAATCTCCACCCTGCTAAAATGTACCGATGCATTTGCTTATGTTGTCTTAGCTAGTTCAAACGTTTGTCACAGCTAATTCGAAGTCTTTGGGACATCCTAGTATAAACATGTAGAAGCCTAAGTGTTTCAGTGTAATGGCTACCTTATTTGCTTTTTAGAACAATAGAAAAAATGATAAGGTCCAATATTACTTAATTGCACTGGGATTTTACAGACTGCTTGCAATATTTTCAGGTTAGGATTGCTTACAAATGAAATTGTGGAGGACAGAGAGTCAAGGCGATCATTGGAGAAAGGATTACTACTGGAATTTCGCAAAGATCCCGAAAGAGTACTGCTAGCAGTTGCTCTAAAGCCTGATGGAAAGAAAAACTGGGTTGTCTGTGATCAGGTTTTGTTAGAAACAAGTATTTTCTTCGACCTGCTGTCACTCGCTAGATCTTTTCAATTAAATTTCCTCTTGAATATGTACTCATATTTATGCTGAAATTGTATCATCTCACTTGGCATTTTTGGCTATATGTAACAGAATGGGGTAACATCCTCCATAAGGCCACAACAAGTAACATATATCATCCCTGATATCGAAAACTTTGACCCCACACAGATTTCAGATTTTCTTCACAGAGCCCAGGACCTTCTAGTGAGTACTCTTAAATACTAAAATATATGCTCTGCAACTAGTCTATGCCTCTTTCATTTAATTTGATGGCAGGATTTTGCAACTAAAATACATAAATTTGTCATCCAATGCACAGGATCCCACTATCTTGGAGTATGCTTGGGCTGAACTTAAAGAAAAGAATAGGACTGTAACAGACAAGACGCTGGCAGAGGTTGTTTGTCTTATGATATTCTTTTTTTTATTTAATGTTAGTAGTTAGTAATTTATAATTGGCAAGCATATTTCTTTTTGATTACAGATTTTAGTGTGTATGGTTCATAACATGACATGTTTTTTGAAAAGTTGGCCATTGTATTCTTCCATCTCATGGACAAAATTTGATCCTGTGACCGCGTGGTCATAATCATAAGCCATTGATTTAACCAACTGGAAGCCACTGCTTTGGCTGATCTTAACATGACTTTAGTGACGAGGAACTGGAAGTCTGTGCAACTTAATGAAATTTCCAAGGACATCATAGAATGTGGGTAATTTTAAAGAATATGATGTAGATCCTGTTAGAAGTATTAGTCATATCATATATGGGCCGGAGTTTGTAGGCCCATATAGAGTCTAGTCAAGTCTAGCCAGGTCTGACCTCAGACAGTGAAACTCGTCGTGTGTAAGTGATATCTCTTGCATTCATGTCACTTGAGTCTCTTACATTATTCACAATATCTCTATTGAAAAACATATCAAAGTACTTTCTCCATTGGTTCTTAATATCATCATCCTTCACCAACACTCCACCCTCTTCATTCTTGATGCACTTTACTATACTCGAGTCTTTTCATTTCCTTTCTCTTATATGAGCCATTTTATATATCTTTTTCCCCTTCTCTAGTGTCCAACTTCTTAACTGCCTTCACAAGCATCTTTCTTTATATGTTTGTACCTCGGAAAGTTGTATCATCTCTACATTTGGGCAAGCACCTGTAGATCCCCCTTTTGAGTTTAATAGCCTTCTATACTTCATCATTTCACCATCAAGTCTTTTTTCTGTAGAGGCCCGCACCCTTTGGACTCTCCCAATCCTCTTTGAATTTTTGTTATGCAAGAGCTCATACTTTTCCGCATAAAGTTAACATCAGACTTCAAATTCCCTCCTTGATATATTTATCATAAATTGTCAATTTCTTTTCTCCGATAAGATTCCACTACTTGATCCTTCTATCTTTGATTCTATTATGCTCATATTTGTTGATCTTCATGTTAACATCCAAAACACCAACCTATGCTGGGTGGTGAGTTCTTTGTCAAGGATCACTTTACAATCTTTGCATACTTTTCGATACAGGCACCTTGTTAGGAAATAATCAAGTTGCCTAACAATGGAGGATCTCTTTTCTTGAAATGTGTGTTTGCCAAAATCATATCATAAACAACTACAAAATCTAATATCCTCTCTTTCTCCATTTCTACTACCATATCCAGAACCTCCATGTACTCTCTCATATCCCACATTCCTACTTTGCACATGGCCACTTAAGTCACTCCCAATAATGATGTCCTCTATTGGTTTGTTTGCTTCAGTTCATCCATGCTATTCAAAAAATCTTTCTTATTTCGCTAAGGCTAACTTGGGGGCCATAAACACTAATAATATTAAAAAAATCCCCCCGATAACAACTTAGATAGCTACGATTCTATCACCCATCCGTGCGATCTTAACAACATCATCTTTTAACATATTGTCAGTAATAATTCCAACACCATTTCTATATCTGTCAATACTTGTGTACCATATTTTGTACCCCGTGTCTCCAATCTCTCTGCATTGTTCCCCTATCCACTTGGTTTCTTGCAAGAAAACGATGTTAAATTTTCTTCTAATCATCCATGTATATGTATATGTATATATATGTATGTATATATATAGTTAAGCTGGAATACACTCGAGCGTATCAGAGACGCTATACACCTCAATCGTTTTCCATCATGAAGCAATAATTTTGGAAATCGAAACCGTTGATCTTCTTAAGTAACTTAAGAACATACTATATAATACATTTCATCTCAATTGGACACTTATAGGTCATGCATCTAAAAGATGCAAAAAATATACATTTCAAATTAGTTATGTGCGTCGATTTTGTTGTCCTTGGATGAGTGAGTTACACTCATCTAAATGGGCTCAAATTTTGTATGTGGTTTATTATTATTACAACAATGAAGATCAATGGATTAGATTTTGCAAATATATGGTTTAGATGGGCAAACACCATTGGGGGTGTACAATGTGATATTTAAACTCGAGAGTGTATTCTAGCCTGACTCTCTCTCTCTATACATATATATTTATATTTATATAAAGAGAGAGAGTCAGACTAGAATACACTCGAGTGTACAGATCACGCTGTACACCCCAATGGTGTTTGCCTATTTAGACCATGTTTTCTAAAATCTAATCCATTGATCTTCATGGTTACAATAATAATAGGCCACATAAAATTTGAGCTCATTTGGATGAGTGTAAGTCATTCATCCAAGGACAACAAAATCGACGCACAAAACTAATTTGAAATGCATGATTTTTGCCTCCTTTAGATGCAAGACCTATAAATGTCCAAATGAGCTGAAATTTATTATATAGTATGTTCTTAAGATATTTAAGAAAATCAATGGTTTAGATTTTTCAAAAAGTTACTGCATCTTTGAAAACGACTGAGGTGTACGGTGCCTCCGGTACACTCGAGTGTACACTAGCCTGACTCTCTCTCTCTCTGTATATATATATATATATATATATATATATATATATATATATAGAGAGAGAGAGAGAGAGAGAGAGAGAGAGAGAGAGAGAGGCTATAATACACTCGAGTGTACAGATTGCACAAATACACTCAAGTGTGTTTGCATATCAAGACTATTTTTTGCAAAATGTAAGCCATTGATCTTCACTGTCATACTATAACTAGTTTACATACAAATTTTGAGCCCGTTTTGATGAGTTTAAGTCACTCATCCAAGGAGAATAAAATCGATGCCCAAAACTAATTTGAAATGTATAATTTTTGCGGTCTTTATAACATGACCTATAAATGTCCAAATATGCTCAAATTTTGTATATGAGCTATTCTCAAGATGTTTAAGAAGATCAACGGATTAGATTGTTGAAAAAAATATTGCATCATGAAAAACAACTTGAGTGTATTCTGCTCCGAATACACTCGAGTGTATTCTAGCCTGACTCTCTCTCTCTCTCTCTATATATATATATATATATATATATATATATATATGAGTACATCTCTAATACCCGCGCGGGTAACCTCGAATGCAGTACCCATGCTGCCCAAAAAGTTACTATTTGGTTAGAAAAGTAACTCGCTGGACAAAAAAGTAACTATGTTGATGAAAAAGTAATTATTCAATTCAAAAAGAAAAACGGGGCTGAATACACAGTAAATTTTTTGGAATAAATATGTAATTGTATATTTGTTACAGCTGTTATGAATGTAACTATTTACGCATGAAAAGTAAAAATTTGCAAGGTAAAGTAACCCTCTACATGTATAAAGTAAGAAACTCCAAAAAAAGTAATCAAATTTGAAGCGGGTAGCTATCCGCGCGAGCAATAAATGAACACCCTATATATATAGGATGAGTCAGACTAGAATACACTCGAGTGTATAGATCACACCGTACACCCCAATGGTTTTTGCATATCTAGACCTTATTTTTGCCAAATACAATCCATTGATCTTCATGGTTACAGTAATAGTAGACCACATACAAAATTTGAGCCCATTTGGATGAGTGTAAGTCACTCATCCAAGGACAACAAAATTGACGCACAAAACTAATTTGAAATGCATGATTTTTGCCTTCTTTAGATGCATGACCTATAAGTGTCTGAATGAGCTGATTTTTTTTTTGCATAGTATGTTCTTAAGATATTTAAGAAGGCCAATGGTTTAGAATTCCAAAATAATTGCTTCATGATGGAAAATGATTGAGGTGTATAGCGTCTCTGGTACATTCGAGGGTATTTTAACTTTACTCTATATAGGATGTAGCTATTTATGCACATTATGTACTTATACGTTTAAGTATGTAACTATATACACTGAATTGTGCAACTGGTACATTGTAATTTGTTTATCATTGACATTCTCAAAGACATACATATAGATTGATTTATAATTTGCACTTAAAACATATGTAATCTAACTATATGTTTTCTTAAAAAGTGCCCACTTGACGGTTAAGCAATTACAAGGTAATGTCAACTCACCGCTTGTAGCTTTCTAAAACATTGGTTCCAACCCCCTTCCTTTCTGTAATGCACCTTTTTTACTCACTTTCCACCTGACGACAGAGGAAGTAGCCATACATCGATGCTGAATAGCAAGTTTTCAGTTTTAAGTGAAATTTGCAAGCTCATCCTATAACATTATCTGAAGCATGAACATAGACAAAGGATTGATATATCTATTTATTTTCTCTATTTGGTAATAGCTTACTATTCAATTTGAGAGTATAAACTATTTTTGTGTATGTACAGATTTTATATGGTAGCATGCAGGCACTTGAGAGTTACTGTGCACATTTGTTATTATCAAAGGATGAGATTTATTTTGCAGTATCTGAAAGAAAAGGATTTCACACAGTCTATGAAGCTCGTTCAACTATTCAGGTATTATGTATTTTTTGATTGATTGGCTGCATATAGTTTCATTTTCTGTCGTTGCATTCTGCAGATTTCCCTATTATCTGAAGGGTTTTCAATTATTTTTTTAGTCAAAGCCTTATATATATTTTACTATTTACATAGGGCCATTATACACAATTAAGTTTGCTGTCCTTTGTTTGAGATATGTAAGTATACTGCTGCAAATGGAGTTCAAAATTATGATCCGACAAAGATGTGGAATGGTTCAAGTTATAATAGAAGAATTTCCGTTGTTTTAAGTACTAAGTAGCATTATCAGTTAGGGTTTTGTTTATTTTATTTACCCTTAATCTCAGATGAGACCAGGCTTGCATTTTAGTTAGCTGGTTAGCGGTTGAGTGCAATTATTTATGACTTACTAGCTCAGGTTTGTTTAGATAACTATAACTATGGATTTCAGATAAGTTCTTAAAGGCATTGTGTTTTTTCTATGAAAAATTGCCCAATTGGTGCAATTTGAAAGACTCATCCTGGTTAGTTGCATAGGCAAACACATAGGGTAGATCATCCTGAAAGCTTTTTCTTAGTCAGAAGCTTCAATTATCGATCCTTAAGCCCGCGTTTGGCAATGGATCAGAGTTCTAGAATCTGAATTGAGTTAATATGGTTGATGAGATAGATATAGTCTGGAGTGAGAGAAATTGTTGTTTGGGAACATAGTTGCTTTCAATCTAGTTATTGCCAAAATATTGTGTCACATTAATGTAAAAATAGATATAACAATCCGACTGGATAAGAAATTCTAAAAAGAGCATGATTTAATAATTTGGGTTGAATTTCCCACAGGGGACTGAAACCAGGGCTGGGCATAAAACCTGACCGCATCATAGAAACTGTAAGGAGTGGGACCCGATAGGGGATCCACTCCCTACTAGAAAAGAAAAGGCCACATCCCTTGAAACAAATACCACAGAAAATTTTTCACCAAAGGGATGTGTACCAATACTTTCTACATGTATGTATCATAGTACCAAAAATATAGCAGCGGAATAAGAAAGTTCTAACTATTGCAAAGCTTGTTTATCATTATACATCACTTCACCACACATGGGTGTCAAAAAGGAAATCTAATCATATAAGCCAAAGATCAAGCTGAGGGTCATCTAACCATCTCTTCAAAGTCTCCCAAAAGCTCAGCTACAATGTTGAAGTCCAAGTCCTCCTTGCTCTACCTGGGGTTGGAAGCATACCCCACAAAAGAAGAGAAGAAAGAGACACATCAACAAAAGCTGGTATGTGCATACTAAAATAGGAAATTGAGCAATATATGAAAAGAAGGATATCAATTATAAATGCTTCCCATAGAAGAGGAAAGTACTCCCCAAAGGAGCATAAAAGAAAAGAACATTCATATCATGATGAAAGCAAAATATAAGTTCAAAATATCCATGTGTTTCACCCGTGACAAAACTAGAATAATGTATCATGTAGGTAGGAAATACACATCTACCAAAAATGTTGAGCGAGCAGGGTCTTGTATACATCTGCTCTATAATAGGACGGTGGCAGGGTCTGTCAACATTTGCCTAGCAGGATTTTTCACATCTGTCGATATATATAAAAATATGCAGGGATTTTCACATCTGCATTCACATGTGGGAATTTTCACATCCACATAAATTCACATTCAACATTATACTAGTAGTCACCAGATGATGCATAATAAGGATAAACAAGAGATATGAAATCAAAAATATTCAACAAAGTGTGCTACATATACATCCACTACCATGGTGGGAAAAGAAGCACAAAACATCCACTACAAGGTGGTAGAGGAAGTAGGTGGTCCAAGACCGAAGATGTTTCCCTTATTGAGAAAAAGGTCTCCTAGAGTTCCATCTAGCCCTACCTAGGGTTTCCAAGGTCCTCTTCTAGGGTTTTTGACCAAGGCAAGTGATTTTCTCTCTTTCTTCTTCGTTTTTCCTGTTCTTCCTCTTCCTTCAACCTTCCTCCAGGTCGAAGCCATGGTCTTCCATGGTGGAATCCCACCTAGAACCCATGAACACTTCATCTCCATGTTCTTTTGTTAGGATTTTTCACCTCTAAAGTGGAGAAGGTGCTTCTTGCTCGAGATAAGAGCTTTGTTGGAGAAACCAGCCTCTCTAAACTTGGGAACCTTACTTATTGGACCTGTCCACCTTCCCTAGAGGTTCTTTGGAGGCCTAGGCTTGGACTTATATTGGACTTTGGACTATATAGACTCTGAAGTTGAGGTATGATTGCATCCCACATTATTTCTATATTGAGCAATTTCTAATTCTTCTCTCTAAATGTATGATGTATCCCCTATTCCTCTATGTTTAGCAATTAACCTATTTTTGTCTTACTCTTGGTCCTATGGACATTATCCTGCACAATGCTCTATTCTTTTGATATCATTGTTCTTATGAACTATATTATTATTATGACCTTGTATATTCTCTTGGACTCTTATCTTGTGCTTTGTGCCCGCATTGATGTGGATGTTTATGCCCACCTTGTAGTGGATGTTTTGTACTTCTTTTCCCACCATGGTAGTGGATGTATATGTAGCACACATTGTTGGATATTTTTGATTTCATATCTCTTATTTATCCTTGTTAGCATCATGTGGTGACTACTAGTATAATGTTGATTGTGAATTTATGTGGATGTGAAAATTCCCACATATGAATGCAGATGTAAAAATCCATGCATATTTTTATATATATTGGCAGATGTGAAAATTCATGCTAGGCAGATGTTGACAGACCCTGCCACCGCCTTATTATAGAGCAGATGTATACAAGACCCTGCTCGCTCTACATTTTTGGTAGATGTGTATTTCCTACCTACATGATATATTATTCTAGTTTTGTAATAGGTGAAACACATGGATGCTCTGAATTTATATTTTGCCTTCATCATGATATGGATGTTCTTTTCTTTTATGCCCCTTTGGGTAGTACTTTCCTTTTCTATGAGAAGCATTTATAACTGATATCCTTATTTTCATATATTGCTCAATTTCCTATTTTAGTATGCACATACCAACTTTTGCTGATGTTTCTCTTTCTTCTCTTCTTTTGTGGGGTATGCTTCCAACCCCATGTACAACAAGAAGGACTTGGACTTCAACATTGTAGCTGAGCTTTTGGGAGACTTTGAAGAGGTGGTTAGATGACCCTCAGCTTGATCTTTGGCTTATATGATTAGATTTCCTTTTTGACACCCATGTGTGGTGAAGTGATGTATAATGATAAACAAGCTTTGTAATAGTTAGAACTTTCTTATTCCGTTGCTATATTTTTGGTACTATGATACATACATGTAGAAAGTATTGGTACACATCCCTTTGGTGAAAAATTTTCTGTGGTATTTGTTTCAAGGGATGTGGCCTTTTCTTTTCTAGTAGGGAGTGGATCCCCTATCGGGTCTCACTCCTTACAGCATGGTATCCAAAGCAAACCAAATAGGCCAGTTCGATTTCATCTTCTATGATTGGCCTACAATGACACTATCGTCTGGGACATCCTTCTGCTGCTAAATTGAGATGTCTATATGCGTGTCGCTACACACCAAATCACTAGGGGGAAATTCTAGAGTTTAACCTTTTTAAAGGTAATTAAGACGCAAGCAACAAGAAATTTAATATAGAAAGGTATCAATTCCAAAGAATGACATTATTAAGCGTTAATCCAAACCAATTGCAATGAACAAAATAAATTCCAATTGAGAGAGAGTTTGACTAAAACGGAAATGAAAAATGTAGAAATAAACTAAGTGATCAAATGAAATCACAACAAAAAACCATATTTTACTTAACCTATTCAACTCCTAAATTTTAGCGATTTAAATCAGGACCATGTGGATTTCTGTCCTTTTGAAGCACAAATCTCACAGGAGCCAGGCTTCTCTCAAGCTCGAGATCACGGTAGTTTGAGGATCCACGTTTAACCGTCCAACAAGTCCATGTCCGAGGTCTCATCAAGGAACATATGATTTCCATTTCGATGTTCAAACTTGTGGGTCAGATGATCAAGCCACCATAAGCTATATCAAACAAGATCAACTAGGTAGGAAGATCATAATCTAAATCAGAGATCTCGTCAGGAAATTATGGTTTCATTCATGTGGGGATTTGAGGCCTCATCACCCCAAAGAAAATAATCTAAACAACCAGAAAACATGTGCATGATCAAATGGTAAAAAAAGATAATAATCACTATTAGAGAATTATGGGTTCATTTTTGTGGGGATCCAAGATCTCATCACCCAACAAGAGTATATCTATTTGACCAAAGATCAAGGCGAAACGGTTGAAAAACATTCATTCACTAAAATATTTGAGTCAAATGCAATTTTATAAAGAACAAGCTATTGGGTTACTCCCCACGCCTTTGTAAGAAACTACTCAGACGTAATAGAAAGGAAAGCAAGGAACAGGCTCAGAGGGGGCTCTGGATGATGGGATATGAGATGCCCCTTTTTCTTTGGAGTCCCCCTCCTTTTATAGGGGAAAGGAGGGGCAAAAACCCTAGAAATAGCTTGGCGGCGACCATTGATTCACTGGATCTAGCATGCTTTCACTGGGTCGATGGACTGGGACTCGAGTCGGTCAACTGAAGTAAATGCATGCTTCGGTGGCTCAATCCTTAAATTGACTGCTGGCAGCGATCGAGTCCGGGGCGCTGGTCGATTGATTGGGGATCCAGTAGGTCGATTGGTTTAACCGCTGGCTTGGGTCTAAAGGCAGATTTGACCGCAATAATGGCCTTCTTGTCTCAAACTTTGACTGGATCTGGCCGTGGGTCGATTGACTGAGGATCTAGTCGGTCGATTGACTTTAATATTTGTGCAAGTTCTATGAAACCGTAACTGGCCACTGCCAGCGACTGTTGACCAAGTTGAGTTGATGCTTCAGAGAGCCGAGGTCTTGTACAATTGAGCTGACCGACTAGATAAGTCGGTCGATCGACTGGGGGGGGGTTGATAAGCTGAAGATAGGCAATTGAGCCACTATGTCTTGGGTCTTCTTGGGCTTTGGATAGATTTGATCATTTTCCTACAAAAGTCAGCCAAAACTTGTAAAAATTCAAATAAAAAGGAAAAAAGCTAAACTAGGCAACTTAACTTTAGAACTAGAGAATAATAACGAAATGCTCCTAAAGAGAGATCTAAAACATGCATATAAAATGGATAATGCACTTATCAATTTCTTATAAACAATCTTTGTTTAAATCTTGCCAATTTGGCAAAAAACTCGGGTTTTATTTCATAAGAAAAAAAATTAGTTCTAAAAATCTATTTGATATTGTTCATACTGATATCTGGGGACCTTGTTCTGTTACTAGCTTGTCCGGATTTTGCTACTTTATGACTATTCTAGGAAAACTTGGTTGTTTATCTTAAAGGATTGTAGTAATATGTTGAACACTATCAACACCTTTTTCACTGAGATTCAAACCCAATTCAGTTCAACTGTTAGAATCTTTAGAACTGATAGTGCCTTAGAATTTATGAAAAAATTAGTAGATCAATTTTGTACTGCTCGGGGTACCATTTATCAGACTTTGTACTCTTACACACCATAACAAAATGGTGTGACAGAGAGGAAGAATCGCTGTCTTCTGGAAGTAGCACACACTATTCTTCTTCACTACCATGTTCGTACAAATTTTGGGCCTGAAGCTATTTCTATTACGTGCTCTTGATTAATCGCATGCCTTCTTCTGACTGCACAATCAAGTCTGTGTGTCTCTTATATATCTCGATGCACCTTTGTTTTCTGTACCATCTTGAATCTTTGGCAACACTTATTTTGTTAAGAATCTTTGCCCCGGGATATCTATACTTGACCCCCACTACACTAAGTGTGTTTTTCTAGGATATTCACGAACTCAAAAAAGATATCGGTATTATGATCCTGTCACAAGCAATGGTTTGTTAGTGCGGATGTTGTCTTTTTTGAACACATACCGAACTACTTTGAAAAGGGGTCTGCTTTACGAGTGATCTGTTGGATTCACTCCCCTACCTCAAGTGGTAGAGCATGATCCTACTGAAGCAACTGAAGTTCTTCCTCCTATAAAGGTGTACAAGAGAAGACCTAAGGTTACAATCTTTCCATGGGCCCTTAACAACCAACTTCTCCTTCGTTGGCAGATTACAACACCTCCTTTGTAACTTCTAACCTACATCTCCCCATTAGTCAAAGGAAAGCTATTCGTTCTGTTGGGTTTTGTAGAGGCGACAAATGCAGCAGAAACAATAATTTTTTTCTCCACGTACCCTACTAGCAGATCTCGTCGATAATAACGTATTCGGAAAGAGAGTGCGCGAGATATACTTCGTCGCAGGGCAAGTCTGATGACGTCCCTTCACGCGGTGATGTGCGTGGCTCCTCACGTGCACAATGGTACTCGTCCGTCCTGAGCGTCTGCGTCTCTATTTCGTCCACACGGATGGACTATAACTCCACGTCGCGCTTCCTGAGCCGGCGAGTAGTCTTCTGCTTTGATGACGTGCTAGCGGTGGGGTTGCTCTCCTCTCTCTCTTGGGAACGATGATGGCTAGGGTTCACAGATAAGAGCGTCTTTTTAAAATCCGACCGTCAATGTCCCTATAAATAGCAGGGGAAAGAAAGTAGGGTTTCTCAAAATCCCTGGGAATACAAAAGGCTGCGGTTGCGTTTAAAATGAGCTGCTCGTGGACTATTAGAAGAATATTCTGGAATCGATTAATTAACCTGTGAAATGTGGTGCCGCAATGCAAAGTGTAATGCAGCGTTGAGAGAGGCCATATGCCTTCTCCCTTTTTATTAATAAGAGAAACTAGATAATTTACATAGAGGTCTAGCAGGATATAGAAATTACAAAATAGAATAATTATGAAATACATTAACACTCCCCCTCAAGCTGGAGTGTACACGTCGTGTAGACCCAGCTTGTTGTAAAAACTCTGGAAAGCTGCTGGACTCAATGGCTTCGTAAGAACATCTGCAAGTTGATCTTCAGACTTGACATGTGGAGTCACAACAGTTCCATTCTTGATCTGGTCTCTGATAAAGTGGCAGTCAACTTCAATGTGCTTACTGAATTCTTAGCAATGTATATCGCCGCTTGATTGTCACATCCGAGTTCTATAGGAGACAAAACATGAATCTTTAATTCAGAAAGTACAGATTGAACCCACTGCAACTCACAACATGCATGTGCCATTTCTCTATACTCAGCTTTCGTGCTAGATCTTGCCACAACATTTTGCTTTTTGCTTTTCCAGGTAATAAGATGATTCCCCAGAAATGTGCAATATCCAGACGTAGACCTCCTGCATTCAGATTACCAGCCCAATCTGCATCTGCATAACCAGTAAGAGACAGTGTGGATACAGGAGTCTTCGGCCTATAATAGGTGATTCCCTTACCAGGTGCACTTTTCAGATATCTCAGAATACGACAGACAGATGTCTAATGAGACTGTTTTGGAGAGCTCATATGCTGACTCACCACTCCTACAACAAAAGAAATGTCAGGACGTGTGACTGTCAAATATATCAATTTTCCCACAATTTTCCTATAATATCCTGGATCTGGATAATCAGTATCATCAGTCATCTCCTTCACATGATAGTCCATAGGAGCAGACACAGGCTTGGACTCACTCATACCAGTTACCTGTAGTAAATCCAGCACATATTTTCTCTGAGACAAATTGGTACCTACATGAGATCTAAGTACTTCAATGCCCATAAAATATCTCAGTTTTCCCAGCTCCTTTATGTGAAAGTGCCCCTGCAAGCCCGCTTTCACACGAGATATGCCTGTGGAATCACTACCAGTGATAACAATATCATCAACATACATAGCAATAATAATAGATCCACCAGAAGAAGTAGAATAAAATAAAGAGTGATCAGTAACAGAACGAGAAAAACCCATCTTTAGCACAACATCACTGAACTTGTCAAACCAAGCTCTAGGAGATTGTTTCAATCCATAGATGCCTTTCTTCAGTCTACACACCTTCTGACACTCCCCCTGAGCAGCAAAACCAGGTGGTTGCTCCATGTACACCTCCTCTTGTAGATCACCATGAAGAAAAGAATTCTTGACATCGAGCTGAAATAGAGGCCAATCAAATGTAGTAGCCAGAGAAATAAGAATACACACATAATTCAGACGAGCCACTGGTGAAAAGGTCTCAAAGAAATCAACCCCATATGTCTGAGTGTACTCCTTTGCCACCAGTCTAGCTTTCAATCTCTCCACATAACCATTTGGATTATGTTTTATTGTAAATACCCATCTGCATCCCACAACATTTTTATCTGGAGGTAAGTCAACAAGTTCCCAGATGTTGTTCTGTAACAGAGCAGACATTTCAACATGCATAGCCTGTTTCCAGCCAATATCCTTCATAGCATCAAGATGATTTCTTGGAATGACCACAGAATCAATCCCAAGAGCAAATGAGCGAGCCTGCTGAGATAACTTGGACAAACAACACACATTTGTAATAGGATGCCGAATAGTACAAGAACGGGTACCTTTGTGAACAACAATGGGAACATCAAGGTCAGATGGTTCTTCAGGAATCCCTTGAGTAGAGGAGGATGGGGAGGGCTCAGGGACTGGAGTCGCTACCTCCTCTGGATCTTGTCTGCCTCGTCTGCTATATACATGTGAATATTGCTGAATTGGTGGACCATCTGCTGGCTGCTCTTCCTGAATTATAGTATAGTCAGGAATGATAGGTGGCACTCTCTCACTCTGATGTGGTGGTGGCACTCTCTCATTAGCATCTTGTGACAAAGTCAGGAGATACGGAAAGCTTAGGGTTGCACAATGTGTGCACCCTCATATTTATATTACTGAGACAATTACAGAGAGGTCCATATATAAAGGAAAATAACAAAACAAATAACATGCTTATGTAAAACAGGAAATATATAATGTAACACTCCCCCTCAAGTTGGAGCATAGATGTCAATCATGCCCAACTTGTCCAATAGCAAGCAAAACTGTTTCTTAGCCAAGAGCTTGGTGAAGATATCAGCAACTTGGTCTTCAGATCTCGTGAATGGAGTGCAGATCTTGCCAACAAGAATAGATTCTCTGATAAAGTGGCAATCAACTTCAATATGTTTGGTGCGCTCATGATAGACAGGATTATTTGCAATAAAGATGGCAGCTCTGTTATCACAATGCATAGGAATGGCCGATGAAGATTCAATCCCAAATTCTTTCAGAAGAGAACGCACCCACAACAACTCACAAGCAGTATGGGCCATGGCCCTGTACTCAGCCTCAACACTAGATCTGGCCACTACATTCTGTTTCTTGCTCCTCCAAGTGACAAGATTGCCTCCTACAAAAGTACAATAGCCAGAAGTAGATTTTCTATCGACTTTGCTGCCTGCATAATCAGAGTCAGAATATCCTTCAAGAACACAATGCCCATTCTTTTTATAATGAAGTCCCTTGCCAGGAGATTTTTTTAAGTATCTCAAGACTTGGCATACAACATCCCAGTGGCATTGTCTGGGTTTGTCGAGGTATCTGCTAAGAAGACCCACAGCAGTAGCAATATCAGGACGAGTAACAGTTAAATAGATCAATTTACCAATCAGCCTCCTGAATTTTTTATGATCAGTAAACATAGCAGAGGAATCATCATCCCAATTGACATTGGGATCAAAAGGAGTATATGCAGGTCTCGCACCAAGCATACCAGTTTCCTGTAAGATATCAAGAACATATTTTCTCTGCGAAAGAACCAAGGCATTATAATTTCTAGAGACTTCTATGCCAAGAAAGTACCGGAGTCTACCTAGATATTTGGTAGCAAAATGTTTCCCCAAATGATCTTTGGTAGCCTGAATACCAAAAATGTCGCTGCCAGAAATAATAATGTCATCAACATATACAATCAGAACAGTAATACCCGCAGAAGTCTTTTTAGTGAATACAGAATGGTCAACTTGTGACCTCAGAAAGCCAAAATCAATCATAATCCTGCTCAACTTGTCAAACCAGGCACAAGGACTCTGCTTGAGCCCATAGATAGACTTCTTAAGCCTGCAAACTTTGTGAGACTCCCCCTGAGCAACAAACCCAGGAGGTTGCTCCATATACACCTCCTCCTGTAAGTCACCATACAGAAAGGCATTTTTCACATCAAGCTGCATAAGAGGCCAGTTTAGATTTACAGCAACAGATAACAGAATCCTGACAGAGTTAAGGCGAGCAACAGGAGAAAAAGTCTCAAAATAATCAATGCCATAAGTCTGAGTGTATCCTTTCGCAACAAGCCTGGCCTTCAACCTTTCAATCGTACCATCAGGTTGATATTTGACTGCATAAACCCACCTGCAGCCTACAGGCTTACACTTAGGAGGTGGATCCACCAGCTCCCAAGTGTCTCTGTCAGTAAGAGCAAGCATCTCATCATGCATAGCAGATGTCCAAGCTGTACTTTGTAAAGCTTCCTGAACATTCTTAGGCACAGCCACAACAGATAAAGCAGATACAAAATTGCTGGAATGAGCATTTAGATGAGCAGTAGACACACATTGAGCAATGCTATGAGAAGTGCAAGAACGAGTACCCTTACGGAGAGCAATAGGTATGTCAAGATCAGAATTTACCTCAGGAGCAGCAGAAACTTCTGGAGGAGAAGATTGGTTGCCTTGGGGGGGTACATGTGTGGAAGGTGCTTTATTCCTGCGATGATAAACAATAAGAGGAGGGTCTTGCTTAGCAGTAGTGTCAGTATCAGTGCAGTCAGGTACACAGTCAGGAATAATAGGTAAAGGAGGAGCCATAATATCCGTCTGCAAACTATCTCCTGCTGAAGAATAATACGGTGTATCCTCAAAAAAGACAACATCACTACTAGTAAACCACTTCCGAGTGCTGGGATTGTAGCATCTGTAACCCTTTTGAGCACGAGAATAGCCCAGAAAAATGCATTTAGTAGCTCGAGGAGATAACTTATCAGAAGTAGGTCCAAGCAACCGAACAAAACAGGTACACCCAAAAATTCTAGGAGGCACATAAAACATGGAGATGTCAGGGTGTAAAACCTGAAAGGGAATTTTATTTCCAATAACAGACGATGGCATCCTATTAATCAGAAAACATGCAGTCAAGATAGCTTCAGGCCAATAAGAGCGGGGCACATGAGAATGCATCATTATTGTTCTGGTAACTTCTAATAAGTGCCTATTCTTTCGCTCAGCAACACCATTTTGCTGTGGGGTATAAGCACATGAAGTTTGGTGAAGAGTACCCATAGATTTACAAAACACAGCCACACCATGCTTAACAAATTCTAAAGCATTATCAGTGCTAAAAGTTTTAATAGGCAAGCCAAACTGCGTCTTTATTTCAGCAAAAAAATATTTAATAGTAGACAACACTTCGGACCTACTTTTTAACAGAAACAGCCAAGTAGTCCTCGAAAAATCATCAATAAACAGAATGAAATACTTGTAACCAGACAAGTTGGCACATTGCATGGACCCCATACATCAGAGTGAACTAGATCAAAAATGTTTTTACTGCTCACAGAACTACGTCTAGGATACACAGTACGAGTTTGTTTTCCTAGTTGACACGAATCACACTGAAAATGACAACTGCCAATATCAGGAACTAAACTACGCAGCTTCTCTGAAGAGGGATGGCCCAGCCTGTAGTGCCACTGGAGAGCAGAAACAGAAGCAGATAATGCAGATACCACAACAGCTTTCTCTGATCTAGGCAACTGATCCAAGTAAAACAACCCATCAGCACCTTCATACCCCCCACCAATCTTCATCCTCGTGTGAAGGTCCTGAAAAACACATGAGCCAGGCACAAAAGTCAGGCTACAATTTAAACTCCGTAAAATCTTGCTGACAGATAACGGATTAAGAGGAAATCTGGGCACATATAAGGCAGATTTTAGGCCAAAATGAGAACTAATATCACCAACTCCTAGGACTGACGACTTAGAGCCATCAGCAAGCATAACAGAAGAATGTCGGGCAGGTGCAGATATATGTTTAAACAAAGATTTATTTCCAGAAATATGTGCAGAAGCACCCGAGTCTATCACCCATTTGGTATTACCAGAAGTCGAAGGTGAGGAGGAGCTCAGGAAGGCAGTGTCATAACCAGAAAAAGCAGCAGCATGTGCTCCACTCGTAGATGCAGCAGAAGAGGAACCAGAACGCTCAAGGAGAAGACGCTCCACCTCGGCCCGGATGTAGTCTGTGGTAGCCCCCGTAGGCTCTGGTGTAGGTGTCTGAGTAGCCCCCTCAGACGTAGAAGAATCAGTCACAACATTGGCCCATGCCGGCTTACCATACTTTTCCCAGCATTTTTCTTCAATGTGGTTGGACCGGCCACAGAAAGTGCACAAGCATTGTCCTTGCTGAGGACGCGCAGCAGCAGAGGGCGGGGCAGCAGGAGAAGCTCCTCGTCCAGCACCAGGTCCACGCCCCCGGCCTACACCCAGGGGAGGACAGCCGTCATTGGAGCGGCCACGGCCACGGCCACGGCCACGCCCACCCCAAGCAGCCAAAGCAGTAGAGTCGCCAGTCTCAGGAAGCGGAGACGGTGTCGATGACGGAAGGCGCTGGAGACGCTTGTAGGCACTCTGCAAGGAGGGAAGTGGATCACTCGCCAAGATCTGATCCACCACCCCAGTATAGGACTCAGGTAGACCACTGAGAAATTGAATCAGCTGAAGCTCCGCCCGCTGTTTCTTCATAGTAGCTAAATCTGTGGACAGCGGGTGATACATCTCCAACTCACCCCACAGACCAGTGAAGGTGGAGAAGTAGTCTGAAATGTCAGATCCGGTAAACTGTAGGCGCCCCAGTTGCTTTGTGATATCGAAGATTTTCTTTGGATTCTCACTTTGCGAGTAGGTACTGGCGAGCTGATCCCACATCTGCTTCGCCGTAGGCAGCTGAAGAAGGGTGACGCTAATCTTCTCAACGGAGCTGTTGAGAATCCACGTCATGACAGTCGAGTCATCACGAACCCAGTCGTCAAAAGCTTTGAGATCCTTTGCATCCGCCTCCTCGTCAGGCTGAGGCGGACCCGTCCGAATCAGGTGAGAGTACTTTCCTTGTGATTTGACAAAGATCACAAAGGAACATACCCAAAGCTGGTAGTTGCGCCCGTCAAGTTTAACAATAGTGACTTGACGGCGCGAGTCTCTCCACACGTCATCCCCAGAAGACGCCATGAGTGTATGTAGGAAGGCAGGCACCGGCACAGGTAGGCACAGACAAAAGACGGACTACCCCGTCAGGCAGGCAGAAGCAGGCAGAAGTGAGTCACCTTGGACCTCTCACATACACACTACGCCAAAGCGTAGCAGAAGACCCGGAGGCCGAAGCCTACACGGGCATGCAGACACGAACAAGCACGAACCGAAGTTTCCTCTAGCCGAACAACTCGCCGATCTCCCCCTGAAAGTAGATCTAGGCCAGATCTATCGGTGGCTCAGTGGTCCCGTAGAAAGTGACCACCCGGCAGCACACCTGCTGTGCGAACAACAACTACGGTTGCTCAAGCACTAACGGTGCACCACGCCAGGCGGCAAGACGGAACCTCGGAGCCAACGCTGCGGCCCGCGGGAGATGGCCGACCAGAGCGGCGGCGGCCCTGGCTAGGCCAGCAGAGGCGGCTTGCCGCGCCCGACCAGCGGCGCCCGGCGGGCGGCCGACTGGGGGTTGCTGCCCGGCGGCTGGCTGGTGCGGGGGGGGGGGGGCGGCGCCGGTGGAGAGAGAGAAGGGAGGGAGGGAGGGAGAGAGAGCCTAGGTCTCGACCTTCTCTGGTACCATGTGACAAAGTCAGGAGATACGGAAAGCTTAGGGTTGCACAATGTGTGCACCCTCATATTTATATTACTGAGACAATTACAGAGAGGTCCATATATAAAGGAAAATAACAAAACAAATAACATGCTTATGTAAAACAGGAAATATATAATGTAACACATCTGATGGTGGCACTCTCTCACATAATTGCTCCCCTTTACTGGGAACACTAGGGAAATATGGAGTGGATTCATGAAAAGTCACATCTCTAGACACAAACATGCGGCGAAGACTTGGACAATAACACTTGTACCCTTTGCTAGTGTTGGAGTACCCAAGAAAGAGAGTCCTAATTGACCTAGGAGATAACTTATCAACCTTATGATCAAAATTGTGGACAAAAGAAGTACAACCAAACACTCGAAGAGGAACAGGGAAATGTTGATCTTTGGGATGTAGGACAGAGAAAGGAGTACGTCCTTGAAGCACATAAGAAGGTTGCTTGTTGATAAGAAAACAAGCAGTAAGAAGGGCGTCAGACCAAAAAAGCTTAGGAACATTAGATTGAAACATGATTGTCCTGGTAATATCAAGGGGATGATGATTTTTCCTCTCTGCTACCCCATTCTGCTGAGGGGTGTGAGGACATGATGTACGATGTATCATCCCAACTGAACTACAAAAATCAGCCATAGCATTTTGAACATACTCCAAAGCATTATCAGATTGAAGAACTTTAATATTGCAATCAAATTGAACTTTTATTTCTTGATGAAAATGTTTGACAATAGATAGCACAGACTCTCGACTTTTCAATAGAGATTGCGCTCGTGAACAACTCCTAGTGTCCTGAACCAGTTATGAAAATTATTCCCACTTAACTTGTCCTTCTCATGGACCGATCGCAAGGAAAACATGTTATATGTCGTCATTTGATTCTACATGAAAATATTTGTATGGGTCAATATTTTGATTTGATTTGATAAAAATAAAATTTATCGATATCTAATCAGGGCTTTAATTAATTATCGTTCTCACTATTTTGTTCAAATTGATACCCTCACTTATCAATTTGGAAGATTACATCGTACAATCTTTGAATGAGCCAAGATCCATATTTCATCAAATAATGAGTCAACTTTGGTTGATCGCCCACAATTTAACTATTTAGGTAGGCAATTTGCCAATTGCATCAAAATGCAACTTTTGGATAGATGGTGTGCACAATTCTGTCACAATCCATCTTCATGCTTCTACATACTTAATCTCATTAAGATCATCTAGTTAAGCCTGACCTAAAAGGCAACATGGTAGAATATGCACCCTGCTTTGACATATCTACATACATCGCACTTCTACGAGATAGACATCGCACCACGCTTTGGTGTAACCTATGCTTAGTCGATCAAATTTTTCATGTGAGTTGCTTATGGAAAGCATATGAGACTTAATATTTTATTTGAGGGATTTTATACATATACACATACATATCCAAACACTGCATACTTATAATATGGATCATATACACACTATATCTATATACTACAAACCACAAATATCCAATCCAAAAACACATAAGCATTGGTTATGGCCATACTACTTTAATCCTTTGGAGCTACAAATGATTACTATCCACCTATGGGCATTTGCATCTCATGCAACGTCAACATGTGAATATTATATGAAACTGCATTTGATCATCATTAAGGTGAGCAACTTCATGGATGCTCCTCGGTGTTGGGTCTTCGAGTTGCCTCTCCAAAGACGCTCCTTGGAGTTGGATCTTCAAGTTGACTCTTCACAATAAGTCTTTCAAAACTAAATCTATTCATATCTCTGTTACATTGTGTAAAAAGGAGAACCTCAAGTTACATTCGAGGGGATATTAGAGGGAATATAATTAATTTCACTTTGAGATAATAGATGAGGCTCGACATGCAAGTCGAATACTTATATAAAGGATGAATGCACAACCGTTTACATTCCAAACACAATATATACAACCATGCATAACATTCACAGTAGGGGTCCTAGGTCATAACCATGCATGCATTCACCACATAAAGCCTTTTTTCAAGGGCTATGTGTATGATTTTATAGGTATATCTATATGTACATATATATATTAAGATTGCAGTCCTTTTATGCGGGACATTCCCCATTAAATAATTTTGACTTCCACGCAGACTAGGCGGGGTACACTGGGACTATGCCCCTGTGTGGCTGTGCGGGGATCTCACTGCCCGGTCAGCGGGCGGGGGTTGAGGCTGCCCTTCGCTGGGTCTCAGGGGCAGCACCCCTGAAAGGTCTACAAAATTTCACTTTTGTGTACTAGGAAAAATTGATTTTTTCCATAGTCGACCCCGTTCGTCAGGTCAAAAACAATAGGTTTGCGACGTATGCGGAATTAGGTTAGATATGCACATTAACAATTTTAAGTTTGCATTGCATTCAACCACAAAAAACAGTATACATAAATCCAATCATATCGAGATACATCTAAATATGTCGTAGATCGACGCGGTGTTGATACCGGTGTTGGGTTTTGTGGAGGCGACAAACACAGCGGAAACAATAAAAATATTCTCCACATGCCCTACTAGTAGGTCTCGTCGATGACAACGTTTTCAGAAAGAGGGTGTGCGGGTTATACTTCATTGTGGAGTGAGTCCGAAGACTTCCCTTCACGCGGTGATGTGCTTCGCTCCTCGCATGGACAAACAATACTCGTCCGTCCTCTGAACGCAGGCGCTCAATGTCTGCGTCTCTACTTCGTCCACGCGGATGGACTAGAACTCCACGTCGTGCTTCTTGAGTCGGCTGGAAGGAGTAGGCTTCTGCTTTGACGACGTGCTAGCGTCGGGTTACTCTCCTATCTCTTTTGGGGACGATGACGGCTAGGGTTCACGTACACGAACGTCTTTTTAAAATCCGGCCGTCATGTCCAATAAATAACAGAGGAAAGGAAGCAGGGTTTCCCGAAACCCCTGGGAAATTAAAAGGCTGCGGTTGCGTTTAAAACGAGACGCTCGTGGACTATTAAAAGGTTATTCTGGAATCAATTAAATAACTAATTTATCATATTATTTGATTAACTAATTTTCATCATCCGACTCTAGTCAATCGCTCGGGTTTAGCCAGCTGACTTAACAATTTAAATCTAATTAATTAGCTTAAATATTTTAACCAATTAACTCGAATTATATTCCTATATTATTCTAGTAGATAACCTAAACGTTTTACTAATCAATTTGATTCAGAACATTTCCAATCACGTCCACAATTATACTCCCATTCCGATACATCCTATGCGTGTGACTCGGTAGGCTCCAAATCACATTGGCAGTGATATTCATAATCATATTATAATTTTACGAGCAATGATTGACATCTAGCAAGACTTCATTGCTACCTAAGTAATTGGAGAAGTTGGAGAACAACTTAACCTGTAATCTGTATTGGTGTTACAGTGACTGTATAGTTCCTTTGTCTCTGATATCCAGATTGAACTCGAGGAATGAAGTCGTCATCCTCTTTAACGTTCAATCCATGTTCCTTGAACTAAAGCAAACTATCTGAGATATGTGTAAGCTCAATATTACATATTAACTCACACTAGTACGACCATGCATTCCTTAGTCTCGCTTTTCAAGTGGCCAGGATATCAAACTCCTATAGGAGGGACAACTCCCATCTATATCACGCACATTCATCCCCTTGTGTCACAGTGCACCCGAGCACCACCTTTATGGCAACCCTTATTCAGGATCACGGTGGATGATGTCAAAGTACACCGAACGACATGTGGTGAGTGTAGCGATTTCAGGTCTAAGAACCACAATCACCACCATCACTATGAGTGATGACTCTGACTACCAATCATGATTTCCATGTGTCACTCTCAAGGTGGGTCTGTCTGATGCACTGTTCTCTAACAAGTATCTATGTGCTTGGTTTGATATCAAATATCAAGACTAATGAGATTCTATCATCAACCAACACACTCTAGTCTTAAGTGTTATTGCTGTCTATTAGCCTTCCACAATAACATCCGACTAGGGACATAATAAGAATGCATATATTCTTGACATCCGTATGATCTCATCGTTAAGGTCCTCAACCTGAAGACATACGTCATTGAGTAATATCATTCTTTAGACATTTATTATGTTACATCATTATCTCATAACTGAATAAAATGTAATGAATTGGAAGATTGCCTTCATTATTAATCAAGTCGTTTACAAGATATGCTATTACAATCATCACATGATTGGCTCTCTGGGTATACATACCAACACGTTCCCGCACTTAACATCCGATTAGTAGATATTGTACTAGAACTAATATGGGTGCTAGGTTTGCCTGTTTTACTACTACTATCTCTGTTGTTTTTGTACCAAAGACTACTACACAAGATCTTAAACATCTTGCCTGGCGTTAAATTATAGAAACTAAAATGACTGCTCTTCACGATCGCCAAACTTAGAATCTAGTTGATCGCCCTGAAAACTGCCCTACTGTTGGCTGTGGTTGGATTTTCTCTTTTAAACACTAGCTATATGGTTTGATTGAACGGCTGAAGGCTCATCTCGTAGCAAAAGGTTGTACTCAAACATATGGGGTTGACTATTTTAAAACTTTTTACCTTGTTGCCAGGCTTAATTCCATACGAGTGCTAAATCTGTTGCTCTAAATAATGATTGGCCTTTTTTTCAACTTGATGTTAAAAACACCTTCCTGTATGGTGACTTGCATGAGGAAGTCTACATGAAAAAACCACCTGATTTTGCTACTCAGGGGGAGTGTTCCAAAATTTGTAGAATCAGGAAAACGACCTATGGCGTAAAACAACGAGCATGGTTTGACAAATTGAGCCAAATTCTTTTAAAGTTTCAAGTACGACGCTCACATTCAGATCACTCTATTTTCATTAAAAAACCAGTTCCAGACTTGTTATTCTTATTGTCTATGTGGATGATATCATTTTGTCTAGTAGTAATACTGATGGTATTTTAGCTATGAAAAGATATCTAGAACAACACTTTGTTACTTAAGATCTTGGCAAACTCATGTACTTCTTGTGAATTGAAGTTTCCAGATCTTCATCTGGCGTCTGTCTTTCATAGCGCAAATATGTTCTGGATCTCTTGATAGAAACATACATGTTTGGAACTAAACCTGCTAGCACTCCTCTGGATCCCAATACTAATTGGGATGATAAGTCTTCACCACCCTATCCTGATAACCACCAATACAGAAGATAGGTTGGGAAACTTATTTATCTTATTGTGACTAGAGTTGATATTTTTGCTGCCATTGGACTTGTCAGTATGTATCTGGATAAAAACCTCGACATGTCACCGGGATGCTGTCTGTCATATCCTTAAATATGTGAAAAATTCTTTAGGGAAAAGATTACTATATCGAAGACATGGGCACTGCAAACTCACTGGATATTCTGCCTCTGATTATGTCGGTAGTAAATGTGACCGGAAATCTACTTGTGGCTACTGTACTTTTGTTAGAGGGAATCTTGTTACATGCCACAGTAAAAAGCTGATTGTGGTTGCTCAGTTTAGTGCTGAAACAGAATACAGAGCTATGACTTAGACTGCTTGTGAATTAATATGGGTCCAAGGACTCCTCAAGGAATTTGATATCTCTGATCCTGATCCTATTCTCATGCACTGCGACAATAAAACCTCCATTTTTATTGCTAGCAATCCCACCTTTCGCACCAAGCATATCGACGTGGATTGCCACTTTTTTCACGAATCTATTCTCTTTGGTCACATCTGGCATCTGCACTCCTTATCTCTCCATACAGAAGATCAAGTTGCTGACATCTTTACCAAGATCCTTCCCAAAACTCGATTTGCTACACTAGTGGACAAGCTGGGCATGTTTGACATTTATGCTCCATCTTGAGGGGGAGTATTAGTATATGTGCTTTATGCTTTATGATTTGTGCTTTATTGTGTGCTTTAGACTTGTCTTGTCTTTAGCTTTTTCTGTCATCCCATATTGCCTAATTCTGTTTCTCACTTGCTCTCTTGTCCTATAAAAGAGAGTGCATTGCATTTGTTTTAGACATATAAAATAAAGGTTTTCTTATTCTATAATCCTTAGTGTAACTGAAAACCCCCAAGATTAAACCCTTGCAACCCTACACTCTTCTCTAGAAACCTAAAGAAATAGCCTAGCTCTAGTGTCTAGCCACTCCCATGGATTCGACCTTGTACTTGCCACATTCATTATACTACGTGTCGAGCCGTGCACTTGCGGATCTATTATCAAGAGTGTGTCAACATTCAGGCAATTATAAATGCTTTGTTAGCCTGGTGTGCCAACATGCACATCATTGGGCAAGCTATATCTGAAGATGGGCACTAAGGGCTTTAGTACCTAATAATAAGGGGACTAAACCCCTAATATAGACAAAATTTCTAATTTTATATTAATACCCGATAAAGGACCTACTCCAAAAAGTAATTCCACGGCCCCAAAAGATAGACTGAAGGCGTACTCCAAGGCACACCCCCTTGGGGCACCTTGGTATCTAGGCGTATGGATAAATATGCCTTAGATGAATATGGTTTTGTCTTACTCTAATTCTCATTCGGCAATATTTGAATTTTTTGTTTGAATTTGGGACTAGCATGGGTTCCAATCATTGGATAAGATATCGATGGTACCGTCGGTATACTGACGGTATACCGATGTCGACGCCATCAGTCATCGATTTGAACAAGTCTGCCGCTGGGATTGCAAATATCGGTAAACCGGTGGACTTACCGGTAAAACCGCCTGATATCGGCGAATATCGGGGGTGCAGAGTGCAAAAAGGCCCACTTAAGGGCGATACCGGCGGTATGCCGCCCCGACTTACCATTTTTTGCAAACTTGTTGTTGCTGCTGTTTGAGTGGAGAAACTTGGAGATTTGGGGCGATTTCTTTCCTTGGAGCTCAAATCAGCTCTAATCAAGGTATGTTTTCTTAATTTCTTTCATTTCTCATCATTTCCAACCCTCCCTTCTCTATTTCCTTCTATTTTCACCATAGAAGTTCTCCAAAATTCTCTAAATACACCCAAATCCTAGATCTACTCCAAAAAATTTAGGATTAATGCTATTTAACAATAGATTTATGATTATATTATGTAGATCTACTAATGTATCACTAGATTTACTACTATTAATTAATATTATCATATAATTTCACTATTTATCTAGGAAGCATGGACACTTCCCGGAGGCCTCCGTGCCCGTGTCCAACACGTGTCCAACATGGACACGCCACGAACACACGTGGACACGTCGTGGACACTTCTCAGACGTGTCCAAGTCTCCCATTTTTTTTATCAGGAGTTGGACACGTCCTGGACACGACTTGGGACACACTAGGCACAACTCATCACAATTTAAGAAGGAGAAATATCTTATTGCATATAACTTCCTCTCCACCCCTGATGCACATGTCTTCCCCTCGTTACATCACCACCTAGGTAATTACTCCTCTTCATCCACCTAAAGAGTTTGGCCTCTCTTTTTTCTCTGCTCGTTGCCAACCTCTCGTCTTCCTCTTATTCGGTGTCCAATATCTGCGTTTTATTTGTCCACCACCACCACCAACAACCTCCTCTTTCCCTTCCTTTTCTTCCCAAATCTGAATGTGCATCAATGTTTCACTCTCTTCTACAAATGACAACATACCTCCTCTTTTTTCTTTGTTGTCTACCACCATTACTATCTTTTTACTGTCCAAATTTACATGTGCAATTTTTTTTCTATGGGTCCATACTTGTAGTGCTTAACTTGTTATTGTTTGTGAATAAAATTTATATTACTATTATTGTGTTTACAATGTGGACTTGTTTGGTCGTATGCAACTTGTAGTGCTTAACTTGTTATTGTTTGTGAATAAAATTTATATTTCTATTATTGTGTTTACAATGTGGACTTGTTTGATCGTATGCCTTTGATGGCAATATTTCATGATGTGTGCAATGTGTGTTTTAAGTGAACATATTAAAGTGAATATAGCTTGGATGAAATGATCTTTAAGTTTGAATGTGCTTGTTCTTTTTTGTGTTATATATAAAAATATTATATGTATGTATATGTATATGTATATTTTTCTCCGTGTCTAGCGCCGTGTCCGTGTCCTATATTTTTGAAAATTCCCGTGTCCCGTGTCCGTGTCCGTATCCGTATCCGTGTCCATGCTTTCTAGCTATTTAGTATTAAATTCGTAATAATACAATAAGTACTTTTAATAATAGGTATCTAACTTAGGTTTAGTAGAAGAAGTTGTACCAAATACTAATATGAACAAATACAAACAAAAATATAGTTAAAATATTTATATTTTTCGAATTTTTATTTATTAAAAATGCTGAAAACAAAAAAAATTACATTTTTTTGTTTTTTTTCTACAGAAATACGTGTGTTAGTGTTATACAAGATGGAATGAGTAATTTATAACACATCATTTGCCTTAACACTAGATAAATAACAAATTTTATATATTTTAAAAATAATTTCAGACTTTTATTTTTTTATTTAACCCTTTTTTCTTGGTAATAAAAATCTTAAAAAAACTTGTGTTTGATTCTATAAATACATTTAACATTTATCAACTTAAAGTATTGTGTTTGATTCTATAATACATCAAATAGATTAATTTCTTGCAACTTAATGGTTTTGATTTCATACACCTAATTTTTGTCTTTGTCTTTTTGCAGTGTTGACTTTTGACTTTTGAGATGATGTCTTCAAACGATAGTGAGGGTGCTGGGGCCGGTAATGTTGGAGCTAAGGATGTGGATTTTGTATGGAATCAAGTTCTTTTCTCATGGTGTACCTGCACATGTTGCAACTGAACCCTATCTGCAGCATATGGTAGATGTGATAGGGGAGTCTAGTAGGGGCATCAAGGCCCCCAGTTCATATGAATTAATGAACAAGTATCTTCCACTAGAGAAGAAGGATTTACAAGCATGGATTTCAGACCAAAAACATGTGGTCTGAATATGGCATCACACTTATGTGTGATGGGTGTACTAGTGGAAATAGAAGACAAATTATCAACTTTCTTGTACATTGTCGTGGATCCACAATTTTTCTAGACTCTGTTGATGCTTCAGGTGAGGTCAGGAACCACAGATACATAAAGAGACTAATGAAGACATACATGAAGCAGGTTGGTGTGGAGAATGTGTTGTAGATAATTACTGATAATGCTTCTTCCTTCAAGAAGGCCGGTGAGAGTTTAATGAAGAAATATCCGGTCTATTGGACACCATGTGCTTCCCACTGCATAGATCTCATTCTTAAGGACGTGGGCTCAATTGATTTCATCAAATCTGTTGTCATTGATGGTAGGTTGATCATGAGATTCATCTACAACCATTCTTTTCTGCTAAATGCAATGAGGCGACCTGAGTATTGTGGTGGTGATCTAATTAGAACATGGGCAATTAGATTTGCAACAAATTTTCTTGCCTTACAATCGTTAAAGTCCAAAAAGGATGGACTTAGGAGGCTATTCAATGGAGTGGAGTGGACCTCCATGAAGGAGCACAACACCCCGGTTGGCAGAAGAATTGAGGAGTTGATTGCCAACCAACTTTTTTGGGATAAGGTTACTAGAGTGCTGCGAATAATGGAACCCATTGTCAAAGTATTGAGGTTGGTAGATGGTGACAAAACTGCAACAATGCCTTTCCTATATGATGCAATGACCTCAATGGTGGACAATATCAAAGAAGCAACTCCTAGGTCCAATGAGCAATACATAAGAATTTATGAGAACCGTTGGACAAATATGTTTTTGCATCCATTGCATAAAGCAGGTATATATCTCAATTATATTCTAACTTCTAAGTTATTGGCCTAACTCATAGTCAACAAATAAAATGTCATTCTTATTTCCTTATTTAAATTTGTGGCAGCTTACTATTTAAATCCGAGGTTCCAATACTCACGAACGCTGGGTTTGAATGCGACTCTAATGAATGCAGTGAGAGATGTCACTAACAGGTTCATTACCTCTCCAGAAGAGCGATTGCTAGTACTGGAAGAGGTATATAACTATATAACTTACATTCTTAATTTCTCATTAGTCTTTTCTTTGATTTCATCATCTCAATATCGTATATATTATTTTTGCAGTTGCACCAGTTTCGTGAAAGCACTGGATGCTTTGACCATCCAAATGTGGTTGCTGACCGCGAGGCAGGTGATCCTTGTGAGTGGTGGGTTTGGAATGGAACAGGTGCCCCCCATTTAAGAAAAGTGGCTATTCGCATCCTAGCTCAAACAACTTCTGCAGGGGGCTGTGAAAAATATTGGAGCACTTTCAATTTGATACACTCAAAGAGAAGGAACAGGCTTGGTGCAAACATGTTGAGGGATCTTGTCTACGTTCACTACAACATGCGGTTGAGGGCTAGAGCAATACGAGATGCCAACTACAAGGAAGTGGATTTTGCTGTTGTCCATGATCCCATTGACACCGCATATACTTTTAACACAGAAAGACGTAGAGGACTGGAGGATGATTCAGAAAATCCTTTAGAGGAATGGATGAATGAGATAGGTCGTCCTATTATTGATAATTTAGATGGACGTCCAGATCCATATATAGAAGATCAATTTGATGCAAATAATGGTGATGATATTATTATTGATACCCCACCAGAAAGACTTGATCCTGAAGCTGCACATGTTAATACTGATATGGAAATCAATAGAGAAGTGGAAGAACAATTAGGTAGCTCAGATTCTTCTTATCTACATCTGGTTCCAAATCTAAGTTTGATGATGGTGGCAATGATGGTGACAATCGCAACCAACACTTTCCAGAATATCCTCCAGCTGTTGATCCTCAAAATGATGACCGACCTTATGTTAGTCATGTTACTAGGGCTTCACCTCCACCAGAATAGGAATATCCCATGGCTGATAAAACATTTCAAAGGAGAAAAACTCGAACTCGGAAAGATTACAGCGGTGCACCTCCACCACAACCACAATACCAGAGCCAAAGTGATTATTATTCTGATCTTGCTGATTCATTGGATACCATGAGCATATCTGACTCTCAATCTCAGCATTCATTTGGAGATGTGTTATTTGGGCAGACACTTCCATACCCATCTCAGTCCTAACATGGGTATTCTGGATATCAAGTTGAACCACCACCAAGATTAGAATTAGGCTTGGGATATCACGAAGCATACTCTGTCCGTAGCCCTTATGGATGCTTTCGGGTGAACACCGAAGCATACTCTGATGATGGAGGTCAAACATGGAGTGGTAGGCATACTACAATTTATCCTATTCCCGGTGTACCGTTACAACCTTCTTTACTTCAACCTCAAGCTCCTCGAGCATGGGCGCACCTCCTCCTGCTTCTACTCAACCTCAAGCTCCTCAACATCAAGCTCCTCGAGCATGGGCACCTCCTCCTGCTTCTACTCAACCTCCATTGATATCAACAACCAAAGAAAAATATCTCAAAGATTTGGAAGAACATTTTCCAAAGTTTGGGATGATACATTTTGCCAATCCTGAAGTGTATGAGGAGCATGTTGTTTCCTACAACAAGTCTTACAGAAATTACATGACGTGGGAGCAATATGTGGCCCATATGAACAACATAATGTATAGAGAACCAACACGCCATTCAACATACAATTGATGTGAGTTAGTAATTTACTATGTTGTTATATGTTTGTTGTAAATTGAATATTATTGCATAAGTGTCTAAACATGAGTTTATGTATTGTGCTAGTAAAATTTCAGATCTTAATTCTTGCATTTTGTCATCAAAATCTCCAAAAAACAGGACCGATTCCTTACCTCCCACATGATTGACCCCCCCCCCCCCCCACAACATACCCAATATATAATTTTATTGCATAAAACGTTACATCTAGGTATTGAGACCGCGCCTGTAAAATTTCATGATTTAATTCGTTCATTTTGGCGTCGATATGACCAGGATTGCATCTGTCGATATTTCCGTCGGTATACCGATAAATATCTATATCCAAGCTGTCGAAACGACATCAGTATCGGTCATTAAATTCCTTGGTTCCAATATAGCTAAAAATGTCAAATCCAGGACTTGAAACATGGGTTACTGCTGAATCGCCTCTTCAAATTGGAAACGGGCTCGTGCCCAAAGTGTTAAATCCAGGATAATGATTAGCCTTATATTTTGGATTAGGCATCTGTATTTTGCTAAATGTCAATCAAAAACGTTTTCGGGCTTGCTTTCAAATAGATATTTGTTGTCTAGTACCTGGATTGATTAGTCTTTTCATAAAGTGGACTGCTCAAGTGGAGGTATCTACTATTTGGTAACCAGACGAGTTTTACGATACTAGACCATACTAACATGCTACCAAATACATCTGTAGATGGTGTCTCTTATTCTTTTCCTAAATGATTTTAGTATTCTCATATCTGTATTTTGGCTGCATTTGCTCAACCAACGAATTGAGCAACTAATATATGGTTTTACTGTAGATTTTTTAGCTCAACATGTGCTTGATGCTGGTTTCTGATTGTTTACATCTGTCTTACCCTCTTGTCTTATCATATATCCTCACGATGGTAATATATCTTTGTGAATCAGGTATATCACGGAATCGTTTTTGATCATATCAGCTTGTTGTTGTGTGTGAACCTAACATCGTTATTTTCGCTGTTCTATATGCAACTTGTTGTCTATGTTCAAATTACAACATACCTGATATATTAAACCACAATCACTTGGGTTCTATATTCTGTATATATACTTCTAGGAATTTCACTTTTGTTCCTATAGTAGTTCAGCAGTGCTGCTCCATATGTCAAATTGTTGGCCAAAAAAGAAACTTCCTGTTAAAAGCAAGTGGCTACTTTTTTTTTGGTTTTATCTTTGTACAGTTGTCTTATCTAAGAAAATCTCCTTTAAAGTTGATGTGGCAACCTGATGTCATTCCATTTGTATCCAAATACCCCCTGTTTCATCTTAGGTAGAAGAACTTTTAAGGCGACAACAAGTTAAAGAGGCATGTGAGAAGGAACTCGAGGAATTTGTTCAAATGGTATTGTCAGCTAAGAGTTCTCATCATTCTAAACCCATCAAAGACTCTAGTATGATGGAAAAATTCAAGCACCGCATTGAGGCTCTCGAGGCATATGCTATAGATGACTACAAGAATGATGAACAACGAAAGATCGCTGGAACAGTAACTTCCTAATAAATCTTTTTAAAGTTTAATACATATTTATTTCTTCTTCCCGAGACTTATTCATTACTACTGAGGTAGTTGGATTCATTATCTTAGACCTAACTTTGATATATATAGACTTTGAAATTGGTTTTACTGAATATTTACGATGATAGATGTCAAACAAAGACATTTGAGAAAGTAGTATGAGATTTGTTACTTCAATCTTCTGATATAGAAGATCTGGGAATAGATCTTAATTGAGATTCTTGATCACGTTTCATATAAAAGCATGTTTAGAAGCAAAAGTGTTCGCCCAGATTCTTTTTATGTATGAAACAACATTCATTAACGTTTGTAACATAGGAGGTTGTGCTTAACTTTCTGGTACAATCATGATTACAAGGAACGAGGAATTCGATGCAAAATTTTGTTTTGATGGTTTATTAGATAGATATCTACGAGCATACCAATGAAAAATCGATACCGATTATTGTTTTGATGACAAGGAAAGAGTCCCTGAGAAATAACTATTCAAGGAGTAAAGTGGGGGTGGCGCTATTGAGAACAAGCTACAGGAGTGTTTCCTCACTCCTCAGATGGTGTGGACATGCCAACATAGACTGACTAATGCATTATGTCAAAAGCATGGAACAAAATTCTAATTGAAATTGTGAAATTTTGATTAAAATTTTTGATTTTTTCCCAAAGCAGACATCAAAATGCACATACACAGGGAATGCGAGATAATTTCTCAAAAGTTGCACAAAATTTTGCATCTAGGTGAGAAGTTTCATAACATAGGTAAAAATTTCACAGCAAAGAACCCAGTTTTGGCCTTAATTTCACAAAAAGGTAAAAAATACGACATGCATTTTGAGAAATGTTGTTCCACAGGCTGCTGGTGCTACATCTTGAGTATTATGGTGTTGAACATCTTGCTTTTGGAGGCTAATTTCTTGATACTAAGGTACGTTTCCCCTTATTCGTGGCCTATCTACACCTTTTCCTATTCCTACCCTCTTCTATATTTCAAAAGTATAAAGTTCTAAGTGCTAGATCTTGAGAAATCGCTTGTCTACAAACAAAACTAGTAAATCTATATAATGGTATGGAATATGTAGATCTACAATATTTTTCAATTCTTACACATATATCTTGTATTTATATGTATGCTAGAATAAGAAGTATTTGTTATTTATTATTCTTTTATTCTATTCCTTTATATATATGGGATTAATCCCGTACTGCGTAATTGGGTGATTGGCCTCTGCTCAAGTCCATATATACAAGTGTGCCCTGTCAATACAAAATCAAGTTGCTTTGCCTCATAATCTCCCTGTCAACATGGTATCGGAGCAGGCAGTACCGCATATCCCTAAAGAGAAAGACAATCGGCAGCTCCATCATCAATGACGTTATCTCCACTGCCCGCTCCGTCTTCTTCTCTTCTTCCCCGCGGTGGAAGTCATCTCCATCGTTGCCGTCTTCTCTTATTCTTTGCGGTGGAAGTCATCTCCATCGTCTCGTCCGCCATCCTCATAATGGTGGAAATCATCTCCATCACCCAAATCATCCAAATCGTTATCTATTGTGGTGGAAGTAATCTCCATCACCCAGATCATCCAGATCGTCATGTCTATTGTGGTGGAAGCCATCACCATCACCTAGATCATCCGGATTGTCATCTCTATCGTAGTGGAAGTCATATCCATCACCCAGATCATCTTCTTCATCATCCAGATCATCTTCTTCATAAGGATCATTCGGATCAACATCTCTCTTTCTCCTCCTCCATATCTATATCAGGAAGCTTATTTCTAGAAGAGGATTCATCCTTAAAGCTAGGGTGAAACACTTCTAACGTTTTTCCCTAGATCTATCCCGGTGACGCGAAACATGACTTTTTCACTCTCGACACGCTGTGTGACTTCACTACGCAGTGCTTGGTTTCATTCAGTTTGCAAGTCACACGCAGTGTTGACGGAAGGCTGGTTTATGCCCACGCCGTGTAGGCGGAAATGTGTTCCTCATCTCTAGTATTCTCGCATGTCGTGTAATATTCCTACACATCGTGTCGGCAGTTTGTCATCATGTTTGAGAAAAAAGTAGTAGCTCCTCCTTATTCGTGATCAAGTCATCACCACTCGGAAACTCAATGGAAATAATTTCAATCAATGGAGCTGCATAATCAATATCTTATTCAAGGCACAAGGAAAGTATAAACACCTCAAAAAAGGCCCTCCAAAAGATGACACTCTAGAAAAATGGGAGCAAAATGATGCAAATCTACTGTCTATTATGTGGAACTCCATGGAGGTGCATGTTGCCGATTTCACCACCCACTTTGAGAGATGCAAGAATGTCTGGGATTATCTTATATGAATCAAATATCTCACACATGTATGAGATGATTGTGGAGATGTATAATCTTCAGCAGGATTTAAGTCTCCAACTCAATACTTTGAAGAAGTAACTTGAATCACCGACGATCTTCATTCTTTACTTCCGTTGACTGTGGATCTCAAAGAACTCCAGAAGCAGATAGATCGGATGGCAGTAATCAAATTCTTAGCTGGTCTTCAACGTGATTATGAAGGAGTGTGTAGTCAGATCCTTGTTGAATGTGAACTTCCTAAATCGGTTGAAGCATATCAATGAGTCTCATGTGCCTTCATAGATCAAGCCCCACACACTTATGATAAATTTGCTATGGTTTCTTCCACAAGTAGTCATACCAGTACTGGTTTCTCTACCCGTGAACGAGGACGAGGAGGCCGCGAAGGTAGATCTCCTGGAAGACGAGGCCACCCAGAATGCACTCAATGTGGAAAGATGGGGCACTACAAAGAAACCTGCTATGAGATTCATGGATATCCTTCTAGAACCTCATCTATAAATATTTCATCTGTCGAAGATATACTTTGGGAGATACCACTACCAAATTCAAGTGACTAACAATGAGTAGAATCAGTTTGTCAGTACAAAGCATCCCAACAAGCCTCATCATCTGTTGCAACAATGGCTTCCTTCGTCCAACGTCTTGGTGATTCTACTACGTGCATATCTCAAGCTTCTGATGCAAGATTGTATTCTTGGGTTCTTGACTCAGGTGCAATAGATCACATTACAAGTACAAGCAACCTTATATCAAACTTATCCACCAGCAGATCACCTCTATCACCAATCACCAATCACCATAGCCAATGGTTCTAAAGTGTTTGTACAAGGAACATGGACCATAAACTCTTATCTATAGTCACACTATCATCAACCTTATTTGTTCCTAAATTTTCCTTTAATTCAATTTCCATAAGCAAGTTAACTCGTTCTCTTCAAGCCTCATTTACATTTATCCCTGATGATTGTGTTTTACATGACCCTTAGTTATCAAGGCGCCCGCCTAGGCGCTAGGCAAGACGCTTCAAACTAGGCGCCCAGCCTATTAAGTGCATTAAGTGGGCGTGTAAGGTTTTTTAGTCCCAAATTAAGCCATTTAAAGGCTAAATTAGCATGAATCGAGTCTAGATTTGGTCAAATTAGATTACCTTGAGTCATTTTATGGTTGAAATAGGTCTGATTTAGACCAAATCAGGTCAATTTTTGACAAATTAGGTCTGATCTGGGGGGAAACATGTCTGATTTGGGAAAATGAGGCCTGATTTGGGCCAATTTGGCAAGTCCTCATAGTGTTATTTGTTAAAAAAAATCTACATCATATGTTTGTTGTTCTTGCTTCTTTTTCTTTTCTTTTTTTATCCTTTCTCCTGCATTTATTTCCTGAATCCTACTGCTGCTGCGTTTTTTCTGTGAGTTATTCTTCATATATTTCCTCCTACTACTATGTGAGTATGTGCGTATGTCTTATTTAAAATTTGTCCTATATCTCCTGCTACCAAATCTACTACTACTATTTGCATATATTTGTTCTTCTTTTTCTGATTTCTTCCTCCTAAATCTCCTCTCAGAGCTGCTATTGTTTGCATGTTTCCATTTATGTTCACTGATCTATTCTTTCTTTCTTTATATTCAGCACCTGCTACTGCTGTTTTTATGTTTTGTTGAATTTTTCTTCCTTTCAATGTCCCTTTACTATCCTTGTGTGTGTCTTATTTCTGACTTCTTCCTGCACAACTCTTACCATTTGCAGGTTTCTTTTTATCCCAATTCTCTCAGTATTCCTACTTATCTTCCTCTTTGTTTCTTTTTCTTCATGTTAATGCCCTTGCCCCCTGATTCTCCTACAGTTATCAATTCAAAATAGACTTACAATAACATTTAATGAATAAAATTTAGATTATCACATAGCATCACACAAGGAAGAAAATGTCCGATTTCGATGCCGTTTTAGTGGCCACAAAAACATAAATTTCGACAAATTTTGATAAATGCGTTCCTGGCGTTTCGACGGCAAAATAAACAAAGTAATTTATGAAATTTTACCAGAATGATCTACTAGTGTAGATCTACTCAAATATGTAATAATATTTCATATGGATATGTGGGGAGTGGGGTCTCGCCATTTTTGAGTGAATGACCCTGAACTGTTCCCATGGGCATTTCGATGGGGATTTTTGATGTCAATTTTCAATGGTGAAATCAATGAATTAAGTCATTATAGTTTGCAAGCACAATATATAGACTTAAAGACACAAAACTGTGCAAAAAAAAATGCTCTAGGTAGTACATAGTATATGAAAAAGTAGAAAAAATTTGATGATCTGCCTGTTTTGAGAGTTTCGTCAGTCAATTTCGATGTCCGATTGCCATCGAAATTGAAATTTTAGACGAAATTTTGAACACCGGTATCACATGTACGAACATTTAAATATGTAACTAAAAAAAAAGTAAAAAAATGCCTAGAAAAGCCTAGGTCGGCTAGGTGCCCCTTAGCTTAAACCCACCGCCTAGACGCATTGACAACCATGACAGGACCTCTGGACCTAGGGAGTCATTGGTGGCCGGTATGAATCTACAAGACTATCTTGGTCTGACTTCCAAAGTGTGTAGCAACTACTCTTCATATTCATAGTCGGCTTGGACACGTCTCTAGACAAACTCATGGTTCTTCATCATCAACTATCTAGTCTTCGTATATTAAAATGTGAGTCATGTCAGTTAGGAAAGCATCAATGATCCACCTTTAAGTCTAAGGATAAGATGAGTGCTAAGTCAAAGTTTAAGATTATTCATTCTGATGTTTGGGGACCAAGTCGGGTTCCTACAAAACTTGGTCATAAGTGTTTTGTTTCCTTTATTGATGATTTTCTAGAGTCAGCTGGTTGTATTTGATTAAAGATCGTTATGGAATTTTATCAATAAATACAAAGTTTTTACATTGTAGTTGAAACCCAATTTTCTCAGCAAATTCATATTCTTCGATTGGATAATGCCAAAGAGTATTTTAGTCACATGCTCTCAATCGATTTTTGTCTTCAAAAGGAATTGTTCACCAATCCTGTTGTCCACAAACACCTCAACAAAATGGAGTAGCGGAACGGAAAAACCGTCATTATTGAAACCACAAGTACCCTTCTATTATATATGAAAGTCCCAAGGGAGTTCTAAGGTGATGTTGTTCTTACTACCACATACCTCATTACAAGGAACGAGGTGACCGATACCGACGCCGTTTCGACAGCTTGGAAATAGGTATTTACCGGTATACCGACGGAAATACCGACAGATGCAATCCTGGCCGTTTCGACGCCAAAATGAACGAATTAATTTATGAAATTTTACAGGTGTAATCTCTACACCTAAATGCATCGTTTTATGCAATAAAATTCTATATTGGGTGTGGGGGAGGGGGGGTCCATCATGGGGGAGGTAAGGAATCTGTCCTGTTTCGTTGGGATTTCGATGAAGGATTTCGATGACAAAATGAAGGAATTAAGATATGAAATTTTACTAGCACAAACCACACACTTAAATACACACAATTATGCAATAATATACAATTTACAACATATGAATAACATATCTACTTGCAACTCACATCAGCTGTATGTTGAGTGGCGCGCTGGTTCTCCATACAGTAATGAGTTGATATTACTGAGATATTGCAGCCATGAGATGCACATCCTATAAAGGTGGTTGTATGTAGTCACATGCTCCTCATACACATCATTATTGGCAAATTATATGAAGTTCCATGTTGCTCATTCATGTGCGATACTGTGTAAGTGTATAATACTCGTTTGTATTATATTCACATTACTCTTTAGTAAAACATCTTCCACTAAACATAAATAAGTAACTAATTATATCAATACTAATTGTAATATGTTAGACAGATTGTATGATAATAGTAATTAAGAGTGTTGTAAGTAGGTAGATCTAGTAATAATATTGTAGATCTATATAATATACTTATAGATGTATGTATAGTTCGCGTAAACATATATAATTGGAGTAATATTAGGCTTTGGCGGTAAAAAATATTTTTTTAGGTGAAAGTGGAAGAAAAAAGTAGGAAAAAGAGATGGAGAGGTTGCTAATGGTAGAAATGAAAGAGATTAGCTATAATTACCTTGATTTGGGTTGGTATTAGCTCCAATCGCCAAAAATCATCCAAATGCACCTTCTTTTCTCCTCCCAATAAGTAACTACAGTCATTCTCGCAAAAAACGGTATACCCATCGGTATACCGCCGGTTTCGGTCGGTACAGTGAAGTTAGTAGTGCATTTTGCACCGAAATCATCGAAACATGGCGGTATGGGCGGTATACATGTCGGTATATCGGTATTTGCGATCCTATCGGTACGCACGCATGTTTCCGTATCGGTACGCGTCGGTATCGGTATTTCGGTCGAAATATCGGCGGTACGGGCGAAACTTCATTCCTTGCCTCATTAAAGGCTAATTTGGTACGATGAAGTCGGGTGTAATTGTAGGATTTTAAAAGCAAGCCGAATATAATCACGTCTTTACACTTCACAGGTTGTATTTGGTACGGTGCAGTACGGGTTCACTGTTTTTGTTCACATTGTTTGGTGAGTGAAAAATGATAGAACAGTCTCGCAACTTTTGTTCGTGCCTTCACCTGCTACCTGCTGCTACATGTTCGTGCTCTTCACCGGGTATAGGCTGTCTGCTTACATTGGTATAGGAGCATGGGCCCTCCAGCTGTAAAGTGACTAAGAGAACATGCAACTGCACATGAGAGAGAGAGAGAGTTGCATCTGTGCTCTTTGTTTTGGTTTTCGGTAGTATTATCACCATTCTCGCTCCGTGACCCCTATATGCTTACCTCCCAGAACTGCACACGACCACTCCCGATTTGGGCGCAGTACCGATTCCGGGAGTTGGTGCCCAACCGTGCAGTTGGCTGGGATAGAAAACAATGAATTGGAGCTGCATCGTATCATACCAAACAAAATTAGAAATGAAAACACTCCTTTCCAACTCACTGAATCCAAGACACCCTACCAAACAGGCCCTAACCATACGTTGTTGTCCACCTTAAACAATCACATACCATTCCAATTCCTTTGTCCATACCATCCCATTTATAGTGTCTCTCCAAAAATATTTGGGTGTGTTTCTTTTGTTTACAATGTTGGAAATGGTCGTGATAAACTCAGCCCAAAGGCTACCAAATGTATGTTCCTTGGTTACTCCCAAGACTCAAAAGGGATACAGATGTTATGACCATGATGAACACAAATTTATGGTCTATGCTGATGTCACTTTCTTTGAAGATACTGCATTTTTTGGAGAATTTCAATTTGTGGGGAAACTTGAGGAAGCTCTCCTGCTTCCCACGTTTATTGAGATCTCATCGTCCAAACTGTTTGTCCAAGGAGATCCTTCAATCAAGAATCAGACCACGCAAGTGATAACCCTCCTTCAATCACCACTTAGTTTGGAGATCCTGTCAGCAACAATAGTTCTCTTGATCTGCCTATTGCACTTCAAAAAGGAAAGCGGTCATGCACTTTTCATCCTATTTCCAATTTTGTTTCATATGGCTGTTTATCTCCCTCATACAAAATATTTTTCTCATCCATATCTGATATCATTGTTCCTAGTTCTGTATTTGTTGCTATGGGTCACCGAAGCTGGTTTTATGCTATGGAAGATGAGATGAATGCTCTATGGCAAAATCACACCTGGAGTCTTGTTCCTACTCCAAAAGACAAGGCAATAGTTGGCTACAAATGGGTTATCTCTATGAAAGTATGGCCTAGTGGCGCTATGGACAGCCTCAGGGATCGGCTGGTAGCCAAGGGATATACTCAAGTATATGGCGAGGACTCCTCGAGTCTTTCTCCCCAGTGACTAAAATGTTATCTATTTGACTTTTTATTTCCAGGGTTGTCATTTTTCTTAGCCTCTGCACCAATTTGATATTAAGAACGCTGTTCTCTATGGTGACTTGTCAGAGGAGATTTATATCGAGCAATCTCCCGAGTTCGGCTAAGGGGGAGTCTCATCTTTTTTTTTGGCTTTATAAGTCATAGTATGGGCTCAAACAATCTCCACAAGCATGGTTCGACAAGTTTAGTTACACACTTCTCGAGTTTGGTCTCCTACAATGTGATCTTGATCATTCAATATTCTATCAAAGGGATCCTCAAGTATTGTCCTCTATTATTGTGTATGTTGATGATATAGTCATCACTAAAGATAATCAACATGGTATTGTACAGATCAAATAGTTTCTTCAAATTAGATTTCAAAACAGATTTAGGTTTCCTAAAATACTTTTATGGGTATTGAAGTGGCTAGATCCCCAGATGGTATCATCATCTCACAAAGAAAATACCTCTTGATCTACTTGAAGAAACGAGCATGCTTGGAACAAAACCTTCATATACTCCAATAGATCCCAGAGTCAAGTTATATACGGATCAGGGGGAGCCTCTTGAAGATTAGTGGAGATATAGAAGATTGGTCCGAAAGCTTAATTATCTGACTGTAACTCGTCCAGATATATCCTTTGCTACTAGTGTGGTCAGTCAATTCATGGACAAACCGCATACTAGTCATATGGAGGCTGTCATTCGAATTCTTTGATATCTTAAGAAAAATCACGACAGAGGTATACGGTATTGAAATCATGGACATCTCAAAGTAACAAGTATTCTCAGATGTTGATTGGACAGGATGTGTTAATGATCACATGTCTATCTCTGGATACCGTGTATTTGTGGGAGACAATCTAGTGTCATGGAAAAGCAAAAAACAAACTATCGTAGCTCCATCCAACGCTGAATCTGTATAATAAGCCATGACTCATGCAACCAATGATTTTATGGACCAAGACCATCCTAGAAAAACTTGGGTACACCCAGTCCGAGGCAATGTAGCTCCGTTCTGATAACCAAGCTGCTGTCCACATTGCTTCCAACACAGTTTTTTCATGAAAGAACTAAACATATTGAGGTTGATTGTCATTTCATTCGGGAAAACATACAAGATTAGAAAATCATGCTTGTTCCAGTCTGGTTAGAAGATCAAGTAGCAAATCTGTTTGCTATATTCCCTTAATGATTGTCGGGTCAAATTCCTATGTAACAAGCTTGGTGCTATGATATCTATGCACCGACTTGAGGGGGTGTTAGAATAATAAGTATTTATTATTCATTATTCTTTTATTCTATTCCTTTGTATATATGAGATTAGTTCCATACTATGTAATTTGGTTATTGGCCACCTCCCAAATCCATATATATAGGTATGCCCTATTAAAGTCAAGTTGCTCTGCCTCATAATCTCCCTGTTAACAGTGTAAAATGGCTTAAAAATGCTATTTTAGGAATGCATATTCCTAGATCTATGTCTAAATGACATATGTAACCTAATTAAATGTAACAATCGACTTAAACAATCAATATGACCTACATAACCTAATTAAGTACTGGAAATATCGCTAATACAAGTATGATGAACTGTGATATGGTAGAGAAAGAGAGTTTCCTAACTTATAAAGCGAGCACACATGCACATAGGGAATGCACATAGGGAGGTAGAGAGGGAGGAATACCCTGGCTGTTTCTATAAATCGGAGGTAGAAGTAGATGGAGATGGTTAGAGGCTATTGGCTTCCCCTCCTTACGTGCTATTGGTGGTGGTTGGCTGCCTGCTGTCTATGTCCCTTTCTACCTAGCAGCAGCAGCTGCTTCCACGACGACTAGCTGACTATTGTTGGCACTTGCAAGGGGACTGCTGCTGGCCACAACCGGCTGTGATCCTGCTGCCCACCCTGATTTTTGTGGGTGGCCAAGCCCTTCTCATATGCTTCTAGCGTCACATAGAAAGGATGAGGAAGAGAGAGAAGAGAGGGAGGGGAGGAAATTGGTGAGGGTTAGGTTAATAGTATCTCTAATACACGTTGGCCAATTCAAACAAGCTTGCAAAATAGAGTCTAGAGGGGTGGTGGTGGATAGACTCCCTAAGTCAATCATTTCAAACTCAACAAACATGACATTAGTAACAACAATTGCATAAACCAAAATTGTAAAAGAATGAGGTGGAAGAAGCATGAGACAAGTACACATCGATCTAATGCAGTATAAAAGCCATAAAGGCTTCCTCATTCACGCGGCGTTGATTTTTCACTAGGTTTGCGTAAATAGTCTTTATTGAGTTGAGAGGAAAGGCAATACAAAAATTATTTCTCAAACAACAAGAATAAAGATCAAACTATGTATTTTCTCCTTTAGATCTTGGCAGCGGGAAAAAACCACAGTTTCCTTTTTTCAAGTTGCTACGAAACCACCTTACTATCTTCTTTGGATCCAACTGAAGGAAGATCACCACCTACTCTCCTCTTTGCCAAGCCCAAGAGGATCACCAACTTGCTTCTGGACTAGTTACTGCTTACTCACGTTGAAACACCTCTAGAAGACTTCTTCAACAAATAAAAAGATCAGAAGTAAGAGATTGTGATTTTGCTTGAAGGATTTGCTGAATGAGCTTCTCGATATGTTTGGAAAATCTTTTTCTATAGGAGCTCTACTTGAAGACTAATGGATTACTGAGGCACAAAACAAACAAGAATCTTGTACAATGTTTCCTATAACTCGTATGTGTAATAGTGATGAGATATGGGCCCTATTTGGGTTACGGTTGGCCTAGGAGAGCATCTACAAGCGTCGTATGTCAATAGTTACCTTGGGTCAAGTCGAAAATGAACTTACGAGACCAATTGTGCACTGGACAATTTCTTGGTTGAACTTACACTTTGACCAAAGACCATTAGACACTGGCTAGGTATAAAGGTTGTTTTGAATACCCTGCGGTGGAACTAAAGTTATGTTTGAGATGACAAATGTCCATAGGCACAGTCGACTCTTTAGATTATCTCCTGGCTGGACGACACCATCTAGGTCGAACTCCAAAAATTCAGCTACCCTAAAAGGCACGTAAACATAAACTTCAGCTCTAAACATAAATGTAAAAATATAACCGTTCCATTGGCTCCCTAGGGTCTTAACTAAGACCGAAATGGCTTGTAGGCTCATTAGCAATAATCCTTTTAAAAGATAAAAGTAAAATGGGCAATGGAAAGGTTTACAATACATTGGAATATAAATATCATGTAAATACTGATTCCTTTTATAGTGAGTCCATTTGACATTCATATGTTAAACACTGTGAATGCTAAAAAAGGTTTAGTATTTGATGGATAAAACAAGCAAAGACCCTCTCCTTAAATAGGATACTAGAGGCCAGTTATTATAGAATCAATATGGGATAAAAAAAAAGATAAAAACGCGAAGTAATAACAAAATACTAAATATATTAGCACTCCTCCCTCAAGCTGGAGCATAGACATCTTGCATACCCAGCCTGTGCACCATAGAAATGAATCTTGTCTTTAACAGAGGTCTCGTAAAAATGTCAGCAAGGTGATCCTCAGTTCTGATGTATGAAGTGCATACACGTTTGGACATAATAGACTCTCTAACCAAGTGACAATCCACTTTAATATGTTTGGTACGCTCATGGAATGTGGAGTTTCTTGCAATAACGATTGAATCTTTGTTGCCATAGTACATTTGTATGGGTTCTGAGTCACAGATTCCAAATTCTTTTAACAAACCTCGAACCCACATCAATTCATAAGTAGTACGAGCCATTGCTCGAGACTCGACTTCAACACTAGATCTAGCCATGACAATTTGCTTCTCCACGTGACAAAATTACCACCTACAAAGGTGTATAAACCTGAGGTAGATTTGCGATCAGATTTGATGCCTGCATAGCCGGAATCAGAATACCCACTAATCTTGCAATGCTTATTTTTCTTGTATAGAAGACCTTTTCCAGGAGAAAATTATAAATATTTGAGAATTGACAGGCTACAAATGTAATATCAGATCTTGTAACAGTTAAGTAAATGAGCTTACAACTACTTTTCTATACTGTTTGCTATTAGGATGTGGAGGAGAAAAATCAATCGTGCCAATTTGTGTTGCGATCAAGAGAAGTGCTCACCAGCCTGGCGCCCAACATGCAATTCCCCACAATAGATCAAGAATATGCTTGCGTTGGGATAGACAAACTCCAGAGGAGGAATGTGATACTTTAATATGCAGAATATAACACAGTTTATCTAGATTTTTAGCGATAAAGTGTTTGCCCCGATATTTCTTGGTAGCTTGAATACCTTGATGAACTCTACCAGGACGGATGATATCATATACATATACAATCAGAATTACTAGCCCAACATTAGTTGTTTTCATAAACACTGAATGATTAGAATGAGTGCGTTTAAAGTCATACTTAGCAAGAATATGACTTAGTTTATCAAACCATGCTCTTGAGCTTTGTTTCAGTCTTGCTTTTCTTAGTCAACAAGCCTTGGAACACTTCCCTAAGAAACAAGTCCGGGAGGTTGCTCCATATACACCTCCTCATGCAGTTCGCCATACAAGAAAGCATTCTTGACATCTAATTGAAAATATCAAATAGGGGCCAAAATTTATTTACAACAACAGAAATAAGGACACACATAGAGTTAAGGCTGGCAACATGCGAAAAAGTCTCAAATTAATCTACTCTATGAGTTTGTGTATAGCCTTTAGCAACCAAGTGAGCTTCAAGGTGTTCAACATTGCCATGTGGGTGATATTTAACAGTAAAAAACCCATCAACATCCCACATGAGAGACATGGGAGGGTCCACCAAGTCCCATGTATGTTGAGTATGAAGAGCGCTCATTTCCTCCTCCATGGCACGACGTCAGGCAGGATGTGTCAGGGCTTCAACATCAGTCTTAGGAACAAAGACAGTGGAAAGAGTAGTAGTAAAATTGGCAACACTAGAGCCAAGATGAGCATTAGAACAAAAATTAATTATAAGATGTATAAGTACAAGAGTGCACCCCTTCCCATAAGCCAATCAGAATATCCAAGTCAGAGGTTACCTAATTGGTGTCTTGATCTGCCGACAAAGATGGACGATTGGCTGAGGGAGGGGCCATAGAAGGAGTTATAGTCTTTCAGCGCCGTTTGGTAAACTCTGAGAGGAACAACAACAAGCTTCTGAAAATCCGCAGTTACAGGAGGGGAGTATCAACTAATAAATCCGTGGATAGAATCAAACCCATTTCAGAGAAGAATGGTGTATCTTCAAAAAACGCCACACCTGCACTTATAAACCATCGTAGTCGTCGGGTCATTGCATCTGTACTCTTCCTGAGTTCATGAATAACCCAAGAAGATACATTTTGTAGATTGTGGGTCAAGTTAAGTTAATCCAGACTGAAGATTTCCGACAAAGCAAATACCTCCAGAAATTCTAGGAGGAACTGAAAACAAGAGAGCCTCGTGGTATATAATATCATATGGGACTTGGTTATTCAAAACAGAGGAGGACATTTAGTTTATCAAATAGTAGGTAGTGGAAACAACATCATCCCAAAATATCTTAGGAACGTGATAACGAAAAAAATCATTTGAGCGACCTTTAGAAGATGACAATTCTTCCTTTCGGCAATACCATTCTGGTGAGATGTGTACTAACATGAGATTTGATGAATGGCGCCCAGATTTTTACAAAAAAACTGACAAAATGTTGCATAAATTTGAGATCATTGTCTGTCTGAAAGGATTTTATGGGCTTATTAAATTGGGTTTTAATTTCAGCAAAGAAAGCAATAATGGTATCAATAATGTGTTTCCCGTCCAAAAAACCAAGTAGCCCGAGAGTAATCATCAATAAAGAGGTTATAAAGTAACAAAGTCCTGTCACACTTGTTACTGAACATGCTCCTCATATATCCGCATGCACAATATCAAACACAGAGAATATTCATTTTTCTAGGAAACACACATCTTGTTTACTACGCCTTTCATTTAAACATAGTTTCAAATACAGTTAGAATTAAATGCTTGAGCTTTGAGGCTGAAGGATGACCCAGTCGATAGTGCCACTGAAGACTAGATACAAATGAAGATAGTAGCACAACTGCTTGTAAGGTGTCAAGATAGTATAAGCCTTCTGGTCTCTCGTTGCCCGAATCAGTCCTCATCCTTGTGCGGAGATCCGAAAGACACCCATCAAGGTCAAAAGTAATAGTACACTGAAGTTGATTTAGAGTTTTGCTAAATGAAAGCAGATTAAGAGGAAATAGGGAACATATAAGCATGGTACTAAACATCCTCAACATCGGGTGATTAATCCTCGATGTTACATATGTCTATGCCTGTCGATGTTCGATGTCAATGTCGATATCGAAACCTAACAAACTTCCATGCCGATCAAAGTTGACACGAAGACGACGTCTTGTACATTGCATGTGACTGTGTTTTTCTACATATCTAAACATGTATGGATGGGTATATATAAACTTATATTTTGTTTTTAATCTAGATTTGATGAAATATATCAATTTTCATCATGAAATCACTATTTCTAGCTTAATATTTGTCAAAGATGCGTCGAAATTTAATTGTAAAAATCCTCGAAGTTTCCTCGATGTTTCTACAAACTTCTACTTCCACACATGTCGAAGTTGACTCGAAGTCGATGTCCTATTTTATGCATATAAGGCGGATCTAAGCAAAAAATTATTGTATGTGCAGATATCTCCAACACCATGCATCAGGGATTGAGTGCCATCTGCTATAGTGACAAGGGGAATAGTTGAGGACAGTCATATAAAAAAAGATTGCAAAATTCACAAAATTATGAGATAGAAGCACATGAGTTGATGGCCCATTTGTTTTTACTATAGGGGACTGAGGAAGCGAGAAGGCGAGGGACTACTGACGGCTGGAGAGGGTGGGCATTGGGGGGGGGTTGGCGGCGTGGAGAGGAGAGGCTGGCGGCGAGGGGGGAAGGAGGGAGGGGAGGCTGGCGGCGAGCGGGGAAGGAGGGAGGGGAGACTGGCAGTGTGGGTGCTGGATGAAGGAGAGAGGCGGCGACTAGGGGATAGGAGAGGGGAGTTAAGAGGGGAAAAGCATTAGGGTTAGGAGAGGATCCTGTTGCTCTGATACCATGTGAATACTAAAAAAGGTTTAGTATTTTGATTGTTAAAACAAGCAAAGATCCTATCCTTATACAGGACACGAGAGGTCAGTTATTACAAAGTTCACTAATATTGGATAAAAGTCAAGATAAAAAAACACAGTAATAACAAAATATTTAATCCATTTATCAGTAATCCTATATTGTTACATTTAGTTGGTAGTCAAAATAGCAAAGAACTAAAGATAAGATCTTAAGGAATGAAATGAACCACAACCAAAGTAGTGCCTAGAACACATTTTGAAGCATCTTCCCTACTTCTCGAGAGTGTTAGCGAAGTGTTGACCACAGTTGATCTAGAGATACAACTGATGTTTTGGTGTCTGTATTTCTTAGTGACTGAAAGATGACTTACTTTTAACTCAAAAGTCGTTAAATGTTTTATCCATTGTATGTAATCAAGGTTTTAAGAACCAAACCCATGAGAGAACTGGTGCGTCCACTGGTTTTCGGTTGACTGGTTCAACCGGTGGTTGGACCAACTCAACCGGTGTCATCAACATGGCAGGTAGAGAACACATATTTACTAGTATAAAATCCATCGTACTTTCAAGAATCAAAGAAAGTAATTAAATATCTTTCAAACATCAAACAAAGTATTAAAGTAATTTCATAGTAGTACACTAGCATACAAGGAATAAGCTTGGTTACTAAAATAAATGAATAATGGAAACCCATTGCAATATTAAGAAGCTACAATGATGTGTATCTGCTTATAGCCAACGGTGAAATTAAAATCCTATCATAGTCATATAGATATTAGCAAAAAAGAGAACCAACAGATAGAGAAGAAAAAGATAGATAGAAGTTCACATTAGGGGATAGTCAAAAGAAGAAGAGCAGCACAACAACAATGCACAAACATATGCGAACAATAGCACAAAGGGAATTGACATCGGTGGGTATTGCTGTGACAAATGAGGAGGATAAGGAGAGAAAAAAGTACAGTGAAAAAGAAGAGGAGGCAATGACATATAACTAATTCTAGGGCTTAGCGGAGAGGTCTTGGGCCAGGTTTGGAGGTTGGGGACTTTTTCCCCTATTAGAACAACAAGTAAACAACACAAGGGGGGTTTGAAAAGTGTCCTAGTAGCAGACCATGTAGTTGGATAAAATTGGACGGTTCACCGGTTTTTTACCCTGTCAACTGTTTTTTGGGTCTTTGGGTGAACCAATACACTAGGGCCTCTAGTTCCCGATTCAACTAGTTGAAGCAACCTATTCGGTCCAGTCCTGATAAACCTGTATGTATTATATTGAAGGCTAGTTCAGTTGGATGTAGTTTGGTGTAGTTGTGTGAATTAACAACATAAAAATTAATAACCAACTCACATTCTGACCACCCTATAAAACATGCCCTTAAGATGGATTTGGTTTCTTATTGTTAACGTATTTATTTTTTGTTATTTATTTTGTGCTCTTGGTATCTTGTCTTTTATCCCATATAGGTGAACTCTGTATTTACTGACTCCTATCCTATACAAGGAGAGGGTCTATGCTTGTATTAGTCATCTAAAAAATAAACTCTTTTTCTATTCACATGGAATTAGAGCGGCACGATCCCCCTTAATCTCCCTAAATCTAATGCTTTGCCGCACCCACATTGCCCCCTCTCCTTCTCCATCCAAATCTTCCTCCGCCCCGCCTCCCTCCACCCCGCCTTCCTGCTACCTGCCACTCTTCCCTTATCACCACCCCGCTGCCTGCCACTCTTCCCTTATCACCACCCCACTGCCCTCCCCCTTCCCCCACCTCCATGCTCCCTCCCACCACCCACCTTTCTCTCTCCCCCCCCCCCCCCCCCCCCCCGCCCCCGTCCCAACCGCCGCTCACCAACCATCCAACCCAACGCCAGATCCCCAACCCCATCCATCTCTCCTAGCTGCCTCCTCCCACGCTGCTCCTGATTTTCCAACAACCCCACTCACAACCCCTTCCCATCCCTGCCACCACCCCCACCATTCATCCCACCTATAATCCACTACCCCATTCACAAATCCTATCCACCACATCCTCTGCCAAAATTTCTTACTCTTTGATCCCTTTTTGATCCACCAGTCCAGGTTGTGCTCCTGGTATAATAAAACTTTAACTCGGTTCGGTTTTAAGTCTTAGGGAGGGACTTGTTCCCTCCCTATTCCCTTCCTTACATGTCGATTTAATTGACGGTATGGCATTGTTGCATATATTAATTTCTTAGTGCCCCTGGGCTTCTAAATTCTGCTACTGTTTTCGGGTGATGCTTCATGTCCCTCTGAACTGAACTATTGCTCTACCACATCATTATGATAACTTGTATGGACTGAGCTAGAACTGGATTCCATCATGGCCTCTTATGATAACTTAAGAACACTTTGTGTGACCACAATAAAGTGGGATGGTTCTTGTGAGAAGAGGTGAGGGGGAGAGGAGACGAAACACCGAGAGATTTGTCGGCTGCAAGGAGCAGCTTTCTTGAGAGGGCAATAGCCGTCTCACTTCTTTTTATATATTAGGGTAAGATACATTGTGGTATAAAGGAGAAAATGATAGAAAAACAAATAATATAATGAAGATAGAACCAGGTGGCAGATTGCTGATTTCCGCCGCTGTGACAATCTCGATACCATCGACAAGACTGTCGATGGTATCGACAAAATGATGTTCTGTCGCTGTGATAATCTCGATACCATCGACCTCCTGTTGATGGTATCGACGGGGATGCAGGTTGTTTCACACACCCCCTCAAGCTGGAGAGTACACATCGTGTATGCCCAGCTTGCCACATAATCTCTGAAAAGCTGCTGGACCCAAAGGCTTTGTCAAGATATCCGCCAGTTGATCTTCAGACTTGACGTATGGCGTCACAATAGTACCATCTTTGATTTGATCACGAATAAAATGGCAATCAACTTCTATGTGCTTTGTACGCTCATGAAAGATAGGGTTCCTGGCAATGTGTATAGCAGACTGATCGTCACACTTGAGCTCCATAGAAGACATGATAGTGATTTTTAACTCAGAAAGAACAGATTTGACCCATTGTAGTTCACAACATGCATGGGCCATAGCACGGTATTCAACCTCAGTACTGGATCTAGCTACCACATGCTGTTTTTTGCTTTTTCAAGTAATCAAATGATCACCTAGGAAAGTACAATAGCCTGATGTAGACCTTCTATCAGTATGATCACCAGCCCAATCTGCATCTAAATACCCTGTGAGAGTCAAAATAGATGGAATCACCTTGGGTTTAGAATATGTGATCCCCTTACCAGGAGCACTCTTCAGATATCTTAGAATCCGACAAACTGCTGTCCAGTGTGACTGTCGTGGTGAGTGCATATGCTGACTAACAATGCCTACAACAAAAGAAATGTCAGGTCTTGTAACAATCAGATATATTAGCTTGCCCACTATTCTTCTGTAATATCCTGGATCTGAGTACTCAACATCATCAACCGTCTCCTTGATGTGATAATCCATAGGAGTAGATACCGGTTTAGATTTAGTCATGCCTGTCTCCTGTAGTAAGTCAAGCACATATTTCCTCTGAGATAGGTTGACACCTGCATGAGATCTAAGCACCTTAATGCCCAGAAAATATCTCAGTTTACCCAGATCCTTTGTTTGGAAGTGTTTCTGTAACCCTTCCTTCACACGAGATATGCCTGGAGAATCACTGCCAGTAATCACTATGTCATTAACATATACATCAATAATGATAGAGCCACAAGAAGAGCTAGAGTAGAATAAAAATGATCAGTCGTGGAGCGAGAGAAACCCATTTGGAGTACAACCTCACTGAACTTGTCGAACCAAGCTCGAGGAGACTGTTTCAGCCCATATATGGTTTTCTTCAATTTACACACTTTCTGACACTCCCCCTGAGCAACAAACCCAAGAGGTTGCTCCATATATACCTCTTCCTGTAGATCACCATGTAGAAAGGCATTCTTAACATCAAGCTGAAATAGGGGCCAATCAAAGGTAGTAGCCGGAGAAATAATAATTCAGACAGAGTTTAGACGAGCTACTGGAGAAAAGGTCTCAAAGAAATCAACTCCATAGGTCTGTGTGTAGCCTTTTGCTACTAATTTGGCTTTCAACCTCTCAACAGATCCATCCGGATTATGTTTGATGGTGAAAACCCATCTGCAACCCACTGCTTTCTTCCCTGCAGGTAAGTCAACAAGATCCCATGTGCCATTATGAAAAAGGGCTGGCATCTCAAGCTGCATTGCCTGTTTCCAGCCACTGTCCTTCATAGCATCATAGTGATCCCTTGGTATATCAACAGAATCAATCCCAATAGCAAATGCCCGGGCTTGCTTAGATAAGTGTGACAGACAACACACATTTGTAATAGGATGTCTAATAGTACAAGAACGAACACCTTTCCGAACAACAATATGAAGATCAAGATATGATGTTTCTGTAGGAATCTCGTGAGTAGAAGACGATGAGGAAGGCTCAGGGACTGGTGTCGCTACCTCTTCTGGATCTTGTCTGCCTCGCCTACTATAAACATATGGGTACTGCTGAATAACAGGCCTGTCAGCTGCCTGCTCGTCCTGAATAAAAGTATAATCAGGAATAATGGGTGGCGCTCCCTCACTCTGCACATATGGTGCCACTCTCTCACTCTGAAAATCTGGTGGCACTCCCTCTCTCAACTGCTCCCCCTTACTCATAGCATCGGAGAAATACGGAGTGGTCTCATGGAAGGTACATCCTTAGACACAAACATGCGACGAAGACTAGGACAGTAACACTTGTATCCTTTGCTAGTACTAGAATAACCAAGGAACAAGGTTTTAATAGACCTAGGAGAAAGTTTGTCAGCCTTAGGGTCAAAATTATGGACAAAAGAAGTGCAACCAAACACTCTGAGGGGAACAAAGAAGGGCTGATCCGTGGGCCGTAACACAGAGAAAGGAGTTTGTCCTTTGAGAACGGAGGATGGTTGTCTATTGATTAAGAAGCACGCAGTTAACAGAGCTTCAAACCCGAATTTCTTAGGCACATTGGATTGAAACATGATTGAACGAGCAATATCAAGAAGATGACGATTTTTCCTCTCAGCCACCCCATTTCGCTGAGGGGTGTGAGGACAAGACGTGCGATGGATCATGCCCACAGAACTACAAAAATCAGACATAGCCTTTTGAACATACTCTAAAGCATTATCAGATTGGAGAATTTTTATGTTGCAATCAAATTGAACCTTTATTTCTTTATGAAAATGTTTCACAATAGATAGCACAAACTCTCGGCTTTTGAGAAGGTAGACCCATGTCATGCGGGAAAAATCATCCACAAAGGAAATAAAATAACGAAAACCATTATAACTCTGGTCTTTAACAAGACCCCATACATCACTGTGGACTAACTCAAAAGGACAAGATGCTCGCTTATTAACACGACTGGGATAAGACAACCTATGATGTTTTCCCAGCTGACATGACTGACACTCTAAAGATGACACTTGGGACAACTCAGGTTCCAACTTCCACAGGCTTTCTAACGACGGATGTCCATATCTGCAATGCCATAGTAAGGGGGAACCACTCAACAGGATGGATGGAGCTGGAGCAGATACTGGGCGAGGCAGACTGTCACCGTGGAAAAGGTAGAGATCACCTTTCCTAGGCCCATACTCTTGAGATCCTGTAAAACAAAATAAGAAGGCCCAAATGTTACTGTACATTTACAGTGTCAACCAATTTTGCAATAGAAAGAAGATTAAAAGGAAACTCAGGCACAAAGTGTACAGATTTCAGATCAATCTTGGGTGTTAGAGAGACAGATCCACTAGCTAGCACTCTCCTCACTGTACCATCTGCCAGTGTGACAGTTTGGTGAGGAATATATGAGTCAATAGATTGGAGCAATCTCTTCATACCAGTCATGCGTTGTGATGCGCCGGAGTCAACTACCTAAGATGTAGAAGAGCCAGAAGTTATGAGAGATGTAATCTGATTACGCGCAGTAGATGCCAGGTTTGCTGATGATGAAGACGAAGATCCCACACTCATGTGCTGTGTAGCCTGAATGAATCAATCATACTCCTCCTGAGTAAGAGTGATGCCGGTCCCAGAATTGGTGCCCACAACTGAAGACGGAGAGGAATCTATAGAAGTGGCACAATGTGCTGCCCCCACAGGAGGTGCATCAGGTTTCCCATGTTTCTTCCAACACTTCTCCACTGTATGTCCCGGTTTGTCACAGAAGGTACACTTCGGACGTGTTCCCACGTCCTCTACTCGTACCATGTCGTCCTCCTCTCACCGCAGCAGCTATGGATGCATGAGACTCCCCAGAGGATATAGTAGAGACAGGATTAACAGACTCAAAAATAGACTGTTGAATTCTCAAAAATGCTTCTACAAAACTTGGCAATTTATCAGAAGCCAGATTGACGCTCCAGGCAGAACTGCAAATGGAATTAAGTCCGGATAGAAATATAGTAGTGATCAATTCGTCTCTATCTTTTGATCTGTGCAGTAGCTGTCACAGGATGATAATAGCTCAACTCCTGAGCAAGTGCCTGAATAGCTCCAAAGTATTCCTCAAGGGACCTATCACCCTGCCTCTCAGCAAATAGACGATCATATATCATGAATAGCCGAAGAGCATTCTTCTCCTGGGAATAGTGCTGCTTCACTGCGTCCCATATCTCTTTAGCTGTAGTATAGAACATAAACCTAGCCGCAATTGCAGGCTCCATACTATTCCATAACCAAGTCTTCACAAGACTGTCATGGCGCTTCCATTCAGCGTATCCTTTATCAGTAGTGTCCAGGGGACCCGAGTCAACATGTCTCGCCTTATCGCAAGATTCAAGACAATGTGAACAACGTTCATCCATAGTAGATAGTTTTTCCCGTTGAGTTTGATGGAGGGGATAGGAGACGCCTCGCCGTAGGGAATCTTGGTGTCCTCCATTGTAGACGGGAACTCAGTGACAGATTGATACGCGTCACAGAGAAAGCTGAGGCGATGGAGAATTACACGTCACAGAGATAGATGGCGTGACAGAGAGATACACGTCACAACCAAAAAGGAATGGATAAATGCATTACTGACGCATTCACAACGTCCAATCGATTTTCCTAGTCACACATGGAGGAGATGTGACTAGGAGTCCAACCGTCGGGTGACGAGTCCTCCGATTTAGATTTTAGACGGCCGTCGAATCACCCGAAGACCCCAAACAACTTGTGGTGGAGTCTACGACAACGTTGGAGATCTACCGAAGACCCAACGTAGAAGGAGATAACCCTGCAAGCTCGGTGCCTCACTCCAGATCAGCGGATGGGCTGCAGCCGGACGGCGGCCTTGCCGCTGCCGCCGCTGCCTCTCGGCGGCGGCGCCGACACGGAGAGAAAGAAAGAGGAGCGCTGCCGGCAAAGAGAAAGAAGGAGAAAGGGAGAAGCGGTGGCGGAAGGAGAGAGATGCCCTAGATCGAGCTCTGCTGTGATACCATGTGAGGAGGTGAGGGGGAGAGGAGACGAAACACCGAGAGATTTGTCAGCTGCAAGGAGTAGCTTTCTTGAGAGGGCAATAGCCGTCTCACTTCTTTTTATATATTAGGGTAAGATACATTGTGGTACAAAGGAGAGAAAATGATAGAAAAACAAATAATATAATGAATATAGAACCAGGCGGCAGATTGCTGATTTCCGCCGCTGTGACAATCTCGATACCATCGACAGGACTGTCGATGGTATCGACAGAATGATGTTCTGTCGCTGTGATAATCTCGATACCATCGACCTCCTGTCGATGGTATCGACGAGGATGCAGGTTGTTTCACAGTTCTAACTACCATACGTGGTCAACTTCTTTTGAGTTATACGTCAAGGCCCAAGGCCGGTACTCCAACCTTATTACTAATGCACCTGCTACTCCGACCCAGATTGTTGATTAGAAAACTAAGCAAGCCTATGACTTGTGGGTCAAGGATGACTCTGGAGTGATGACTTGGTAAACAATGCATAACCTAAGATACGTCAATCCCTTCTAAGACTTCAAACTGCTAAGCCCATGTGGGATCAATTATGTCATGCTTACTCACATAAAAAAATCCTAAAATGGTGTTTGAAATCTTTAAAAATCTGGCTAAAAAGAATTTTCTAATGATACCTTAATTGAGGATTATTATAGCCAATGTTGTGCTCTTTGGGATAAATTTGAAGTGTACCATCCCCTGACTTCTGACATTACTAAAATCCAAATACAAAAAAATGAACTGCAATTGGTACAATTCCTGGCTGGTCTATCTGCTTCCTTTGTGAGTCGTGGACCAGATCTTGTCTAATGATTCTCCACCTAAACTACGAGACGTTCTAAAACCGTCCAACATGTCCTGTCTGTTTTTTCTTCTCCTGCTGGTTCCTCTGAGGCGTCGGCTCTTGTAGTACGTTTTGGCGACTCTAGTTGTGGCTGAGGTCGTGGCCGTGGTCGTTTTGGACCATGTGGACTTGGATGTGGCCAACCCCTTTTCTAGATCGAGATGTGGTCAACCCTCCACTAGACCTTGCAACAATCCCCTCTTGGATCCCGTCATTGTAATTGTTTTTACTTAAAGATAGGACACATATTCTTGACGCTTTTACTGCCTTCTTTCCTGAAATTAAAACTCAATTAAATAAGCCCATCAATTTTTTCTAGACAAATAATGCCCTTAAATTCATGCAACATTATGTAAGCCTTTTTCGCAAAAACCTTGGTACCATTCATCAAACCTCCCGTTCTTACAACCCTCAACAAAATGTTGTTGCCGAACGTAAGAATCGTCGCCTCCTTGAAGTTGCTAGGACAGTTATGTTTCATTATCATGTTTGTAATCCCTTTTGGGCTAATGTTGTCTCAACTGCCTTTTTTTTCTGATAAATCGAATGCCCTCTTTTGTCTTGAACAACCAAATCCCGTACAATTATTTGTACCCAGAGCTCCTGTATTTTTTTTTGCCACCCAAAATTTTCAACAATACATGTCTTGTATGAAATCTTTAGACCGGTTTCAGCAAACTATATCCGAGGTCTACAAAGTGTATCTTCTTTGGATACTCCAGAACTTAGAAAGGGTACAAATGTTACGATCCAACTACTAAAATGGTTTTTTAGTGCAGAAGTGGCTTTTGAGGAAACACCGTACTATTCTAATTAGGGTTCAACTAGATCTCTAGATTTGCTAGTTGATGCCCCTCTTCCTATTCTTGTTGAACCGATACCTCCTGAATTGCTGGTCCTGTTCCTCTCAAGGCTCACCAAAGACATCACTAGACTGTAACTCCCTCCATGGCCCCTCCCTCAACCAATCCTCCATCTTTGTTGACAGATCATGACACCAATCAGGTATATTTTGTCATGGAGACTCCAATTAGCTTACGGAAAGGGGTGCCCTCTTGTACTTTTCACCCTATCAACAATTTTGTTCTAATGATAATCTTGGTTCAAGTTTTGACAATTTACTGCTATTTTTCCACTGTTGCTGTTCCAAAAACTGCGGCTGAAGCCCTGACACATCCTGCCTCACGTCGTACCATGGAAGTGGAAATTGAAGCTCTTCATTACAACACACATGGGACCTGGTGGATGCCACTGCTCATGTTTCTCGTGTCGGCTGTCACTGAATCTTTACTGTTAAATATCAACCTGATGGCACGATTGAAGCCTTAAGGTCCGTCTTGTTGCTAAGGGTTATACACAGACTTGTGGCTAGATAACTTTGAGACTTTTTTGCCTGTTGCCCGTCTTAACTCTATTCGTATTCTTATTTTTGTTGCTGTCAATAAGAGTAGGCCTCTTTTTTAACTCGACGTCAAGAATGCTTTCTTTATGGCAATTTGCATGAGGTGCATATAGACCAACCTCCCAAATTTTTTTCTCAGGGGGAGTGTACTAAAGTTTGCCGCCTAAAGAAAGCCATTTATGGACTAAAATAGAGCCCCAGACCGTTGTTTGATAAATGAAGTCAAATCTTTACTAAATTTGACTTTAAAAGCTCACGTGACTATCCCTCCTCTCTATGGGTGTATTGTCGAAATGTCTGGCGAGAGTTAGTTGTGGTGCAAAGTACTCTTGTGCACTTGGAAAGCTGCGAGCGGAGCCAGAATTTTGATCATTTTGTGTATATGAAAATAACTACTATTGGAATAGTTATACTGATTGTGTATGTATATGATATCATCCTTTCTGGGAGTGACCATCATGGTATTCAGGCGACCAAGAAATATTTAGCAAACACTTTATTACTAAAAAATCTAGGACAATTGCGTTACTTTCTGGGAATTGAAGTATCACATTGTTCTTCTGGAGTATGTCTATCTGAGCGCAAGTATGTCTATAGAGATATGTTTGTGTTTCACTGAGTGTCATATGCCTAGCATGTGCCTCACTTAGTGAAACATAAAACATATCTCTGTAGTATAGAAGGTTGAATAAAAATATATTGGATGAGCAAAAGGTTTACAGTGCATTCTCTTATATAGGATATGAGAGGATATACAAAAACAGAGATGATCAATATGGGACTAAACTACACAAGTAAAAGCATAAGTGAGGCACATGCTAGGCACATGACACTCAGTGAAACATAAACATATCTCTATGCTCCCCCTCAAGCTGGAGCGCAGATGTCGAACATGCCCAACTTGTCTATTAGAGTCTGGAAGCGAGCCTTTAGAAGAATTTTGGTGAAGATGTCCGCTACTTGTTGCTCAGTGCTGAGATATGGAGTAGAAATACAACAAAAAAGAACAATCTTGCGGACAAAGTGGCAATCAACCTCTATATGTTTTCTCCTTTCATGAAATGTCAGGTTTCTCGTAATAAAAATAGAAGCTTTGTTGTCACAAAACATCAATATAGGACTAGAGTAGGATATGTCAAACTCCTTGAGAAGACTTTGGACCCACAAAATTTCACATGCAGTGTGGGCCATGGCTCGATATTCTGCCTTTGCACTGGACCTGACTACTACAATCTGTTTTTTGCTTCGCCAAGTAACTTGATTGCCACCTATAAATGTGCAATAGCCAGATGTAGATTTACGATCAGATCGACATCCTGCAAAGTCAGAATCTGAAAAACTTGAGAGATTGCACTGGCCGTGCTTCTTATATAATAAGCCTTTGCCTGGAGAGCTTTTGAGATAGTGCAGAATGTGACACACAACGTCCCTATGACACTGTCGTGGTTTGTCAAGATACCTGCTTATGAATCCTACAACAACCATAAGGTCAGCTCTCATGAAAGTGAGATAAATAAGCTTGCCAACAAGCCTTCTGAATTGGTGGTGATCAACATAAGAGGGAGATGTTTCATCGTCCCAATCCGTATTTGGGTCAAGAGGGGTGTTGGCTGGTTTACAACCAAGCGTACCAGTTTCTTGCAAAAGATCAAGGACATTTCCACTGGGAAAGGCACAATCATGCAGATGATCTGGATACCTCAATGTCTGAAAAATTATCTCCGAAGCCCTTGGTGACAAATTGTTTTTCCAAGTAAGTTTTAGTAGCATGAATGCCCAAGGTATCACTGCCAGATAAGATAATATCATCAACATAGACAGTAAGAATGACTAGCCCGACTACAGTTTTGCGGATAAACACAGAATGATCTGAAATTCTGAATGAGAACGACAAAAGCCAAAATTTACTAAGATTTGACTAATGTTGTCGAACCAAGCACGAGGGATTCATTTTAGGCCGTAGATGGCCTTTCTCAGTTTACAAACTCACGAGGAAGACTCCCCCTGAGCAACAAATCCCGGTGGTTGCTCCACATGTAAACTTCTTCATGCAAGTCTCCATACAAAAACACATTTTTGACATCTAACTGAAATAGGGGCCATTCTTTGTTGACAACAACAAAAATGAGAATCTAACAAAATTTAATCTTGCTACAGGAGAAAAAGTTTCAAAGTAGTCCACACCATAGGTTTGTGTGTAACCCTTTGCCACAAGACGAGCTTTCGGTCGCTCAATTGTACCGTCTGGTTGATATTTAATGGTGAAGACCCAATGACATCTAACAGTAGAGCAGGAAGGAGGACGATCCACAAGCTCCCACGTCTTGCGATCAGAGAGTGCCTCCATTTCATGTTCCATAGCATGTTTCCATGCAGGAATGAGAAGAGCTTCTGCAACAGTCTTGGGAATAGAGACAACAAAGATAGTAGAAGTGAATCACACAAAACTGTCATTTAGATTAGAATATGAGTAGAAATGACTAATAGGATATTTTGTGCAGGAACAAACACCCTTGCGCTAACTGATGGGCAGATGTAAGTCAGAATTGACCTCAGTGGTTGTATGATCATCCGTAGAAGGAGGAATCGGTTGTGGAGGGCCATGGAGGGAGTACTTGTCTTGTTTCTTCGCTTGTAAACTTGCAGATGTCAGGCTTCATGTGGCAGCTCAGAAGATGACACAATCTCAACAACATCAGGCAACAACGTGGGTACCAACATATCACTGGAGAGTGATGCTCCGTCACCAGAGTAATATGGCATATGCTCAAAAAATACTACATCAACACTGAACCATTGCTTCATAATAGGATTAAAACAATGATAACCTTTCTAGGTTCTAGAATATCCCAAAAAGATATTGGCATATGAACCGATGCACTAGAGTCAATGCACCATTTATTGTTACCAGCAGAAGGAGAGGCTAGCAAAGTAGAAGATCCTACAATGGAGGTAAAGGGAAGCTGAGACATGCGTTATTGAAAAAATTTCTCGAACTCGGAGCGAAGTCACTTAGTTGAAGGCGTAGCAGGTGGCTGTTCTGGTGTAGTATTAGACGAAGTCTCTGCAGATTCTTGGTTTGCTCAAGCAGGTTTACCGTGCTTGATCCATCGTCGGTCTTCATTGTGATTGTCGCGAAAACAGAAGTTGCAGAAATGAGGACCAACATGTTGTCCTCGACCAGTAGCAGTAGAAGATGTGCGCCCACCATTAGTAGGGAGACGTCCTCCACGACCACGTCCGCGACCGCGTCCACAGCCAGACTCAGTTGTGCGTACAGCCAGAGCAGGGTGTTCGATTGCAGGGGTAGTGGTCATAGATGGAAGTCTTTGAACACGCTTGAGGACATCCCGAAGAGTTGGCAGTGGGTCACTCGATAGAATCTAGTCGACCACCCCAGAAAAGGAAGCTGGAAGGGCCGCCAAACATTTGACTAGTTGCAGTTCATTGCGTTGCTTCTGGGCTTCTTTGATGTCGGCTGTCAAAGGATGATAAATCTCGTATTCATCCAGAGGGCAGAGCATTGATAATAGAAATCCTCAACAGAAGTGTCAGATGAAAATTCCTTCTTGGACAAAGTTTTGAATATTTCAAAGACTCTCTTGGGATTCTGTTGATGAGAGTATACGTGAGATAGTTGATCCCTCGTTGCCTTAGCATCATGAAGGCGGAGTAACGACTGGCTGATCCGTGGCTCGGTGCTATTAAGAATCCAGGACATAACATCAGAGTAATCTTTGGACCATTGTGCAAAAGCTTGCTTGCTTTTCTCATCCGCCGTAGCAGCAGGGGCAGCTGGGGTTCAATAGTGATATGAGAATGGCGGCCTTGTGCTTTGACATACAAGACAAAGGACGCCGACCAGAGATGATAGTTGGAGCCATCAAGTTTAATTGTGGTAACACACAGGAAACGAGGAGGCTCAACATATGCCATGGCGAACAGAATTGAAGCAGAACAAGTAGAAAAAACTGCCGGTGCAGCAACATCAGATGCCACCAACAAAGATCAACAGATCCGAAGAAACCCGCTATGGGGCAGTAGAGCACACTTGTAGATCTGACACATCAGATCAGAAGAGACCCGCTATAGGCAGAATAACTGATAAATGAACCTATGCCGTCATGAGGAGAATCAAGATCCCACCATGAGTCGTAGGCAGAAGGGGGTAGGGTTAGGGTGGGAACTTGCACGGGGGGAAGAACCTGCTCTTGATACCATATAGAAGGTTGAATAGAAATTTATTGGATGAGCAAAAGGTTTACAATGCATTCTCTTATATAGGATAAGAGAGCAGGTACAAAAACAGAGATGAGCAATATAGTACTAAACTACACAAGTAAAAACATAAGTGAGGCACATGCTAGGAACATGACACTCTCAGTGAAACATAAACATATCTCTATAATGTCCTTGATCTACTGCAAGAATCTGGCATATTAGGTGCCAAGCCAGTTGACACACCTCTGGATCCTAATACTATTTGGGATGACGATTCTTCTCCTTTACCTAATATTAAGCAATATAGAAGACTTGTGGGCAAGCTCATTTTCTTGACAGTTACACGAGCATATATTACATCAATAGTTGGACTTGTTAGTAGGTATCTTGATAAACCTCGACAATGTCATCCGGATGTTGTGTGCCACATTCTCAAATACTTAAAAAAGCTTTCTTGGAAAGGGTCTTCTATATAGGAAAAATGGGCAATGCAAGATTATTGGATTTTCTGACTCGACTGTGCTGACAGTCGTGCTGATTGTAAATCCATCTCAGGTTGCTGCCCCTTTGTAGGTGGTAACCTTGTCACTTCGAGAAGCAAGAAACAAACGGTTGTTGCTAGATCCAATGCTGAAATGGAGCATCAAGCCATGGCTCATACTACTTGTAAGCTGATGTGGGTTCAAGGCTTATTAAAGGATTTTGGAGTCTGTGATTCTGAGCTCTATGCTTCATTGCAAGTAATCCCACATTCCATGAATGCCACCTCGTCAAGGAGTCTATTCTATCTAGGCGCATATCCACTCCATACATCAGGACTGATGATAAGCTTGCTGACATCTTTACAAAATCACTGCTAAAGACAATCTGTGTTGGAAAAGCTGGGCATGCATGATTTCCATACTTTAGCTTGAGGGGGAGTGTTAACATATTTAGTGTTATGTTATTTATTTTGTGCTTTCTAGTATCTTGTCTTCTATCCCATATTGGTGAACTCTGCATTTACTGACTCCTCCTATCCTATATAAGGAGAGGGTCTATGCTTGTATTCGTCATGTAGATAATGAACTATTTTTCCATTCACACTTATTTTTACTAGAAAAGAGTTTGTTAACCTTTTTGATGTCTGTTTTTCAATCTTTAGATGCTACGAGCGATGGGATTGCCAAAAACATCTTCTGCGGCTGTTAACCTCTTAATCGATGTTGGACACTTCCCATATCATGTCAATCTTGATCTCTTGAAGTATAATGTGCGCACTGAGTATTCCGATGAAGCACAGTTGGCTGCAGATGATTTATTGCAATCATCTTTTGACTTGGATGAGGTGCCGGTTTATGATCTGTTTGTAGTATTTGTACCTTGTCTTTTGTTTTTCTTCTTACAGATATACTTTTTCTTCATGCCACAGATGCACAGGAAAGACTTCACACACTTGAAGGTTTATGCCATTGATGTTGATGAGGCTGATGAGGTTTTCTTTTCCTTCTTCAAATACTCAGATATTAGATATATTTCAAACTTCTAATTCCGCAAGACCTTTCTGATATGCTATGTAGTGCTAAAAATTAATCAAAGTGTTCAATAAATCTAGCTTGATGATGCACTAAGTGCAATAAGGTTGGAGGATGGCCGCATTAGAGTTTGGATACATGTAGCAGATCCGACAAGCTTGGTTCAACCCCAGAGCTTAATGGACAGGTAGTAACGTTGGTTATTAACTAAAGGATGTCAAATGATGGTAGCATTCATACCTATATACTATCTTTGTATAGGGAAGCGCTGCGAAGGGGAACATCACTATTCTTGCCAACTGGCACATACCCTATGTTTCCTGAGAAACTAGCCATGGAGAAAATGAGCTTGCAACAAGGAGAGCTTTGTAATTCTGTCAGTATTTCTGCTACACTAAATTCTGATGGCAGGTAGCTAACAATCTCTTGCTTTCTGATTGTATTTCATTCAATGATCTAGATGTGAAATCAATTTATACTTCTTATAATAGCATAGCAGAATACAGTGTGGACAACTCTGTAGTTAGACCTACCTACATGCTGACCTATGAAAGTGCATCTGAACTGCTTCATTTGAATTTGAAAGAAGAGACTGAACTGCGAATTCTCTCTGAAGCAGCTTCCTTGCGTTTGCAATGGCGCCTCCACCAGGTTATCTTGCCTTCAAATATGTGTACTTTGAATCTCACTTTGGAAATTGTTGCAGTTAAATGTTCGTTCCTTGTTGATATGGCTGTTATTTGTTAGGGAGCAATTGATACTGCTACCATTGAACCACGTATTAAAGTGCCTAATCCCGATGATCCAGAGCCTACAATTAAGCTATATGTTGAGAACCAGGCTAATCCAGCAATGCGACTCGTAACAGAGATGATGCTATTATGTGGGGAGGTCATAGCAACTTTTGGTTCTCAAAACAACATTCCTTTGCCCTACAGAGGGCAACCACAGTCCAACATGTCAACTTTGGCATTTTCTCATCTCCCGGAAGGACCAGTTAGAAGTGCCGCTTATGTAAAATTATTACGTGCTGCAGAAATGAGCTTTCAAAAGCCTATTCGACATGGAATATTGGGTCTTCCTGGTTATGTACAGTTCAGTTCCCCAATTCGTCGATATACAGATGTTCTTGCGCATTATCAGGTAACTGGCATCAAGTGACATACAATCTTTGTTTTTCTATTGGATAGTCATGGCTTGTTCTATTCACATTCTTAGCCACATGTACATATTTTTCCGATTCCCTTAGCAACATTCTCCACTAAATTGCTTAATTATTTGTGATCTTTTATTTGACCAGAAGTATCTTTTGACCTTTGGAAGATTGTTTGGACACCAAAAGATTATTTTTTTTAAAAATAATTTTTCCAACCACTCGCATGATCGTTTTATGAGCCATTTTGACTAAACTCATATTTGTGTACTTCAAGTTCATTTCCACCCTGAAAACATGTTCTTATTCTTTGACTCATATCATGTTTCTCAAGGCAATCCACAAGGGCGTGCCTTGACTCATGCCATGACATATGTGCACCTTCAGTTTTCATGTGTTTTTGGGCTATTGAAAAACCACTAGAGGGGGGTTGAATAGGGTTTTATGATATTTTAATAATAATTTAACCAAAGCAAGCAACCACAAAAATATTGGACAAGGGGACAAGGATTTAGAGTGGTTCCAACCTTAGCAAATACTAAGGCAGTCAATCCACTACCCGGTTGCTTACCCAACCGGGATTTTGAAAGTACTTAAATTTTATTACCTCGCAAGGATGTTATATAAAATTACAAATACTTTCACCAAACCCTTCGGACAGCCTTCACCTAGAAGTAGTCTCACCAACCTCGAAGTAGCCTTCCTTGAAGTAACCTCAAGCTCCCCCTTGAAGTAGCCTTCCTCTTGAAGTAGCTTCCCGTTGAGACAACCTTCTTGAAGTAGTCCAAAGTCCACCTTCTCCACCTGAGAAGTCAAACCCTCTCCAATCCACAGCCTCCAACCCTAGGAGTAGCAAGGAGAGTACAAACAATATAAAGGAACAAGAAGGAAGAATAGAAATTACAATACCGTTGTAGCACAAGGCTTGATTTCCTATATTAAGCGTTTTGATCTCCTAACCAATGTATATAGAAGTGTTGGTGTAGTGGGTAGGAGATGCTAGCCTATAGGACACGAATTTAGAGCAATGGAAATGAATAGCCAATATTGGAGTTGCTCAATTGCTCACAAGAATGAATTGCCAATTGCAAGTATATGCTCAAGTGTTGCACAAGTGTGTGTAGGGTGTCCTAAGGCTTGTCCTATTTATAGGAATGACCTATGAATGCTTAAGGACGTTCTAGACACTTTCTAGGGGGTTCTAAGTGCTCAACTAGCCGTTAGGTATCCATTAGTTGCTTTAGCAACGACTAGTTAATTAATTCTGAAAAGTGTAGACAGAGACATTCTCGGTCGAGGAATTGTCGACCGAGATCCCAGTCGGTCGAGGTCTTTGTCGACCGAGGGACTGTCTGGAGAAAGTGTATGTAACGTTCTGATCCAACTCCCAACTACCTTGTCTGCTGTGTCTAACGGCTACCTGGGTCATTCTCGGTCGAAGAGTTTGTCGACTGACAGTGTCTCGGTCGAGAAGTTTGTCGACCGAGAATGACTCTGTTTCAATGTTTTAAACTAAGTACTAAGTGTGTGTATGAATGTGCAGTTGTGACACTATTATAGGGGATGACCTATCTAAGTATTGTGATTGGCTAGGGAAGATCTAATGCTTGATTTACATGATGTCTAAGTACTTGTACATTATATACTTGTACAAGTTTTTTACATTTGATTACAATCATGAATTAAAGCAATTTGAGCATATAGATCTTCCAAGTTGTTTGTCATCCATCTAATTCCTGCAACACTCAAGTAGCACGTTAGATCCACAAGAATGAAATGTTTGTCATCATCGAAACAAAGGGATTATAATAATGTCCAATTTAGCCAACATTAATAACTGTTAGGGTCCTAGTCATGCAAGTAAGTGTTATTGTATATGTAGGGCCTACTTCCCTAATCTTTAGGGTATAGTACTCCTAAAGTACATTTTCAGGTTCACCTTCCCTTCCAAAATGAATTTGGTCTCCACGTTAGAGACTATATTATCCTTATCACGGCTTATATTGCAATACAAAAGGCATTTGCCCTAACTTTGGTACCTCTTTTATGTTACTCAAACCCCCACTACCAATATTAATCATTAAGTATAGGTAGTAAACTTAAGGAAACAAAATAACCTAAATGTTAAAATATACGGCTCCTTGATGTTGTAATGATAATATTAGAAGGATTATCATAACTTTCTTGGAGCTTTAATATTATATTTCAATTTCTTTTACAATTCTCTATCTCTTGTATTTTCATAACCGTTTTCTTCTTTTCCCCCACTGATAAATGTTGAGAGTATTATTTAGTTAGTCTAATTAGTCAATCTTGAATATGTATCTAAGTCTATTTGGTCCATTAGTGTATGGAGTCATAGTTTATTAGGGCTTTGCCACTTCCTTGTACTTGTCTCCTCTCCTATATATGAGAGAGGGGTCTTCCCATCTATCAATAAGAAACGTATAAGGAATTTTCCACTATGGTTGTTTTTTATATTGTATCAGAGCAAGCTTTCCTGGTCCCCTAACCTTGACGGGGGGGGGGGGAGGGAGAAAAGGAGAGAGCCTCCCCTTGTGTGCGACCGCCGCCACTAGGCGTTGCTTGGCTGCCCACATGGATATCCTTCTTCTTATACGTTCAACAACGACTCCATGTAGCTGTCTCCATCTCAAAAGTTCCTATGTTGCTGCTACAAGATCTATTGGGCCACTGCATCTTTGTGCCTGCTATCTTGGATGACCCGCTGCCGCCCTCCTATTGTGTTGCCTCTGCCACCATTTGTCTTGCCGCTGCCATCTACAACAGCATCACTATTCGCACTGTCGTCTATGCCACCGTCATCTACTCTGATGTCTGTGAGATCTAATGCCAAATCATGCCAAAAGATCATCTTTTCTGCTGCGATTATGGTTTATTAATCCCTACTTTGCCTTGGTGGAAATCCGGAAGGATTTCCATCATTCTGCTGCTGTTTTGGTGCTTCTTACTGCTATTCCACCGTGCAAAATGGCATGTCAACATTGCACTCAGCGTGTGGACAAAGTAATGTCCGTTCACTGCTATCAACATCACTACTGTGACGGAAATTGAGATTTTTTTAATGAATCTATTAGTATATATATTATACTGTATTGTGCTGTTTCTTAACGTATTTTTGGCTTTTGTCTTTGTAAGCCTCTTGTACTTTTATTCCATATTGCCTAGCTCTGCTCTATGTCTCACTCTCTTGTCTTATAAAAGAGAGGGTCATGTACTCGTTTTATTCACTCAATAAGAAATAACCTTTACCCTATTCTAGATGGTATCAGAGCATCCCGATCCTCCGTAAACCCCTCCCTCCTTAACCCTAGCCGCCACCCCCCTTTTCCTTTTTTTTCTTTTTTCCTTTTCTCCTTTGCTGCCGCCGCCCCCCCCCCACCCTGCTGCAGTCGACCCTCCCCTCCTCCCCTGTTGCTGCTGCCAACCCCCTTCCACCCCACCAACCCTCTCCCCGCTATCCCTACTCCACCACAAACCGCCGCCACCACCTCTCCTCTCTACCACCTGCCTGCCCCCCCCCCCCCCTCCTGCCTCCCTTTTCTGCCGCCGCCGCCACCCATATTCTCACCTGCCACCCTCTTCTCCACAACCCACCACCGCCTTTCTAACTCTCCGTCTCCACCATCTCCTTCATCCCTTATTCCTATTCCATCCCGTTGATCACCCCATCTACCCATCTTCTCGTTGGTCTCCGGACAGCTTCAGACACTTTCCAGTTCTGGCACGTTGAAGACATAAAATCAGTTTTGCTCTCTGCCTGCCTACGCCTCATGGTGGAGTAATTCTTCCTCCCATGTTGGCGTAGGTTCTTTTATATTCCTTGCCGCCCCTACGTGGGTTTCCGAGATCCGATGCTTGGATCTCCTATCTTCTATCAGTAGATTTGCCCATGTATTGGGCTTCTGCTGCTGTCTGCCTCTGTTGACTACTATGCCAACCTTCTGCTTGCTACTGCTGCCTGCGCCCTTGATTCCCGCTGCTTGCTGTCGTTATGGCGACCTCAGACGTTCCCCGCAACCTGTGCGTCACCACTGTCAAACTCGATGGATCCAACTATCACTTATGGGCAACCTCCTTTGAACTCTACGCCAAGGCTCAAGGACGCTTCTCGCATCTGTCTACCAAAGGTCCAATGATTCCTGATACATGTGCTGATGACAAGACGAAACATGCCTATGATCTTTGGTATAAAGAAGATTATGGCGTCATGATCTGGCTGATCAATAGTGCAAAGCCCAAAATCAGCCACTCTTTGCTCCGCCTGAAGATGGCCAAAGAGATGTGGATCAACTTTCCCACGTGTATTCTCACCAGCAGAATCCAAAGAAGGTGTTCGAGATCTTCAAAAACTTGGCCAAACTGAAGTACTCGACTACTGATTCTGTGGAGGACTACTATAATCAATGCTCTGCGCTCTGGGATGAGTTCGAGGTCTTTCACCCGCTATTATTAGATATTACTGAGATCCAACGACAATACAATGAGTTACAGTTAGTCCAGTTTCTTGCTGGCATGCCATCGTCCTTTGCGGGGGTAGTCGATCAAATCCTTTCTAGTAATCCTATTCCTACTCTCCGCGATGTTCTAAAGTGTGTGCATCGTCTTCCCTCTGTCTCTCAAGCACTTCTTGATGTCTCTGACGGGACAACCCTCGCTGTTCAGACTGGTGACTCCTTCTGTGGGCGTGGCCGCGGTCGAGGACACGGTCATGGGCGATCCTCTACTGGTCAAGGACGGGGGTCCTCCTCTACTGCTGATGCTACTGAACAATGCTATTGCAACTTCTACAAACAGACTAATCATAATGAAGACCGTTGCTGGATCAAACATGGGAAACCTGCATGGGCAAATCAAGTCACGTTTGAGCAACCTGACACTACTGCCTCCTCTTCTGCTGCACCATTTGCCGATTGGATCAGATCGGAATTTGAGAAACTGCTTCAGGCACGTTTGGCCTCATCTACGGAGACTTCCACTGATGGCAGTACTGCTCTCCTAACCCAGTCTGGTAAAAACACTTGGGTGATCGACTCTGGTGTGACCTCCCACATTACTGCACTAGCAATCCTACCTTATTTTCTACTATGCATAAAACTACTGTTATTCCTCCTGTTACTCTTGCTGATGGTTCACAAACACCTGTATCTGGTTTTGGCAATATCTGTACTTCTGACCACATACCTCTACGCTCTGCATTATATGTTCCTAAATTTCCAATTAATTTATTATCTGTCAGTCAAACTGTTAAGAGCCTACGCTGTTCTATAACATTCGATCCGGATGGTGTTATCTTTCAGGATCTGCGTACGAGGACGAAGATTGGTTCGGGCCACGAGGGACCATACGGCTTATACTATCTGGATGTACCGAAGACTGCTGCACTTCTGACTTCTTCTGTGACAGGCATCCAATGGAACTATCGGTTGGGACATCCGTCGGCGGCCAAGTTGAATCACATTCTACCTGATATTTTTGATTCTGTTTTTCATTGTGAAACTTGCTAGTTTGGCAAACAGACTAGGTCTACCTTTTCAAAAAAAATATGTATTGGCTCAAAACAACTTTTTGATATAGTACATGCTGATATTTGGGGTCCATGTTTTGTGCCCAGTGCCTCCGGCTTTCGATATTTTATGAATTTTATTGATGATTTCTCTAGAACCACTTGGATATTCCTGTTGAAAGATCGGTCTAACATTCTTGATACTATTACTGCGTTTTTTTGAAATAAGTACCCAGTTTAGTAAACCTATAAATTTTTTTTCTCACTGACAATGCCCTCGAATTCATTCAAGCCTCAGTCAGTTCTTTTTGTCGCACACTGGGCACTATTCACCAAACCTCATGCACTTATACTCCGCAACAGAATGAAGTTGCCGAACGCAAAAATCGGCATCTTCTTGAAGTTGCTCGTACTCTTCTGTTTCACTATCATGTTCCCCACTGTTTTTGGCCTGAAGCTATCTCTACTGCATGTTATCTTATCAATCGCATGCCATCTTCGGTTCTTGGAAATCAAGTTCCATATCAAATTCTATATCCTGATGCTCCATTGTTTTTTGTCCCTCGGATTTTTGGAAGCACCTGCGTTGTTAAAAATTTACGTCCTAGATTAACTATACTTGATCCCCGAGCCATCAAATGTGTCTTCTTAGGGTACTCTAGGACTCAAAAAGGGTACCGCTGCTATGACCCTGTTGGAAAGAAATAGTTGGTCTCAGCTGATGTCGTCTTCTTTGAACATATGCCGTTTTATTCTTCTGCTGGTTCTGCCGTAACATTGGATTTATTTGCGGATACACCTTTACCGCTGATTGATGCTTGTAACTCATCGGATACCAGTCTAGTTGCTGCTCCTCCACTGAAAGTTTATCAAAGAAGACCGAAGGCTCCAACTCCCTCCATGACCCATCCAGATTTTTCATCCTCGATGGTAGATCCACCTCCATCCCAGGTGTTTTCTGACTTAGATATACCTATCAGTTTACGCAAAGGTATTCAAACTTGTACACAACATCCCATTGGGAATTTTTGTACCACTGATCACTTGGGGACTAATTTTGCAAATTTCACCTTTGTTTTTTGAGCTGTATCTATTCCTAAGAATGCTTCTCAGGCTCTTAAGCATCCAGCTTGGCGTCAGGCCATGGAATCTGAAATGTAGGCTCTTACTGAACGCAACACTTGGCAGTTAGTTGATCCTCCTACTGATTGTTCTCCGGTTGGCTGTCGATGGGTCTTTACCAAATATCAGTCTGATGGGGCTATTGAACATCTCAAAGCTCGCCTTGTTGCCAAAGGCTATACTCAGACATATGACGTGGATTACTTTGAGACCTTCTCACCTGTTATCCGTCTAAACTCGGTTCGTGTACTCATTTCTGTAACAATTAATTCTGACTGGCCTTTATTTCAGCTCGATGTCAAGAATGCTTTTCTATATGGTGATCTGCATGAGGAGGTATACATGGAACAACCTCCTGGTTTTGTGCTTCAGGGGGAGTCCTCAAAAGTGTGTCGTCTGCGCAAAGCAATTTACGGACTAAAGCAAAGCCCCCGTGCCTGGTTTGATAAGCTGAGCTCTATTCTTCAAAAATTTCAGTTTTGTCGTTCTCAGTCTGATCATTCTGTATTTATCAAACACACCTCCTCTGGGCTTGTTATCTTGATTGTTTATGTTGATGACATCATATTATCTGGGAGTGACCTTGTAGGTATTCAGGCTACTAAACGCTACTTGGAAACTCATTTTGTCACTAAAGATTTAGGTATTCTGCGATACTTTCTTGGTATTGAAGTGTGTCGGTCATCTTCTAGTCTGTGCCTATCTCAACACAAATATGTTCTGGATCTTCTATCTGAAACAGGTCTTCTTGGAGCCAAGCCTACTAGTACCCCGTTGGATCCGAACACTAATTGGGATGACGAGACATCTCCTCCTTATATCGTCGCATGGTCAGGAAGCTTATTTATCTTACTGTCACTCGAGCTGATATCACATCTGCAGTTGGACTTGTTAGCAGGTATCTCGATAAGCCGAGACAATGTCACTGGGATGCTGTCTGCCATATTTTAAAATATTTAAAAAGTTCTCCTGGGAAAGGTCTTCTGTATAAGAAACATGGCCACTGTAATCTTGTGGGGTATTCTGACTCGGACTATACTGGGAGCAAAATATTTCGCCGATCTACTTCTGGTTATTGCACGTTTGTAGGTGGTAACTTGGTTACCTGGCGCAGCAAGAAACAAACAGTTGTTGTTCGTTCAAGTGTTGAAGCAGAATATCGAGCCATGGCTCATACTACCTGTGAACTCTTCTGGGTCTGTGGCCTTCTGAAAGATTTTGGTATCTCTCATTCCAATATGTACTGTGACAACAAGGCTGCAATCTTTATTGCAAGTAATCCTACTTTTCATGAATGTACTAAGCCTCTTGTACTTTTATCCCATATTGCCTAGCTCTGCTCTATGTCTCACTCTCTTGTCTTATAAAAGAGAGGGTCATGTACTCGTTTTATTCACTCAATAAGAAATAACCTTTACTGTGATGGAGTGGACTTTTGGAATCCTAAAATGTCCAATGATTTAAGTGAAAGCATAAGGTTTAGATAGATTGAGGGTTCCAAGCTCGTGACAAAGTAGGTTTGTTGATTGATGTTAATACCATGATTAAGATCCTTAACTTTATGCCTTTTTGAGGAATTTAATTGAATGGTCCAATAGCTGAGTTTTGTCACCAAATTTGAGTGCAATGTAGCTCGAGAGGTAGGGAAGCTATGGTTAAAATTTGATAACAATTGGATGTTCCTAGAGGAAGTTATTGAGGTTTGAAATTGGGTAATTAATATGTATATTTGATGAATTATAGACCTAAGATTATGGCCTTAATCAGTGTCACGCGCCCCTTTGGTTAAGGGCGGGATGAGAGGATAGATCATGGCCATTTGAAGATAATCGAGTGGCTGGAACCTTTGTTTTGAGTCAGCCACGGATCTGCCTTGATGGGCGTTGATGCTGACCCTTAGATATGAGATCAAGGGCTTCTGGTTCATCCCTAACCTTGCGGTCAGAGCAAGGTGGGAGAACCGTTTTTCTCGTGACCTTCCCTCCCACTACTCTTTGTGATCGTGGAATGGGGGAAGTGGATGTCCGAGTGGTTCTCTTATTCGCATCGTGAGCTATCATATGAGCACTACTTGTAGTGTGGGAGTGAGGAACGAGCGAGATCGGACACCCACTTCTTCCCCCATTCTCCATTATGATAAACAGACTAGAAGAGGGAGAAGATGAGAGGGAAAGGGTGGTCGGAATAGGGATCTAGATAGAGGAGAAGCAAATAAGGGGCTATAGGAGAAGGAAGCAGGCTTTTGCAGTGGACTTCGTGGTCTCTTCCATGGTCAAACGACCCTAGTTGGCCGGAGCTTGAAGATGAAGCTCGGAGGCTGGTGTTCAGTGTTCCACCCTGAGAACCAGGGGCACGCACAAGCTCGAGGAGATCTTGCGGATCTTTTGGAAGGCTCATACCCCTTCGAAGAGGAGCAGAGGCAAGTTGCCTCTTTGCTCCACCGCAGCCAAGCGATGGCGGCGACACTCCTACCCTGAGCGAGATCTAGCGCTGTAATCAAGGAGGCAAGAGGCCATAGAGATTCAGAGGTCTGCGACGAAGCTATTGGTGGCCCTGGAAGTCGATGAGGAGCACTCCAGCTCCATTGCTTGCTCGCCGGAGCCGAGCTTCGCGGCGGCGCCCTGCGCAAACAGGGGCACACGACGCGAGTGCTGGTCTCGCTGCAGCAGAGGGGGAACCCCGACCCGGGTAAACAGATCAGAGGATCCGTGGATCCAACCTGGAGATCCGGATTGGGTCTTAGCAAGAAGGAGGCTGCAGCCCTCGTTGCCACATGGCGGCGTGCCACTAGCCACAAAAGTTAATGATCTCATAATATATATCAGATCTTGCATAAATCGTAGAAATTAGCATGTTTATCAGAAAATTACAAATAATATGTCGAAATTCTCAGAAAAATGTGTAGAACAACATAGAACCATAATATCAGTCTTTTGTTGCATTAATATCAGTGATATCTTGTTAGTTGTGAAATGCTTAATTGATAGATAATAAATATCAAACAACGACCTAAAATTATGAGAAAATACCATCAAATCATAAATCATGTTTATAATGCATATGATGTCAGTTATGGTCATGTTTATGTACGAAATCATGTAAGTTGATTAATATGGCTAATTAGGGCTAATAACACTAAAGATAATACAATTAATGCATACATGCTCAATAAATGATGAAATCTACAGAGTAAGCTCATATCAGTATCTGGACCCTCATAATTAAATATGAGATCAGGATGATACCCATAATTCATGTTATATGAAGAGCACCTTTAATACAAGTGATGTAACCCTAAGATGGTTAATAAAAGTGACATAATGTTAAATATGTTCACATAATAATGTGACACAGGAGTATATCCAGTTAATGAACTATAATCTGGAATATGACATCAGTATGATAATTCTAAGACTAGAATACAAGTAATAATGTACATATCCTAATGAACTAAGTGAAACCCTAAAATGGATTAATTAGGGTTAAGATGAGATGTAAGATGATGAGAATCTGATGACAGTATGTGATCTTATCTTAACCAGGGGTTTGACCAAGATATAGATGACATGAGGAATATGTGATTTGGTTTGTTCTTGACCAAGGTACGCCATTACCTCTTACTTGGCCTATTATACAATATGCTTGTGTTATATCTGTAGTAAAATACTTGGCATATGATATTGGTTGAAATGATTGTTCCTGTATGTTATGTTGCTTGAGCTTTTCCATACTTATGGCTATGAACACATGAAACATAAGATATCTGATCCATCATATGATAGCACTAAACTCTTTGGTAGTATAGTGCATTGAAGTGATCTCAAACTCTTTGGTAGTAGATCACATGTGTTAGATCTCAAACTCTTGGGTAGTAGATCACACGTAATATGATCTCAAACTCTTTGGTAGTAGATCATAAGGCCTAAAAACATCAAAGCCCTTGGGGGCAGATGTACGAGATATATGATGGAAATGTGCTTAAAATATATGTGTTCTCTTTTGTTAATGAATATCTTTTTGCCAGTATACGCTTTTCTTATATTCTTCTATTGCTGCCAAGTATTAGTTTTATCTTATTGCCAATATATGATGAGAGGTATATAAAAGACACGTAGGCGTACTCAGTACAATATTCTTGAATCGCATGTAATCTTTTGTTTAGGTTGTGGTTATGCTCTTGAAGATCTAGGATAGTGAGAGTTGTGTGGCGAGCTGATGTACAGGTGGACCTGTTGTCTTAAGATCCTGTAGTTTAGTGGTAGTACATGTATATGTATAGTTTGTTGTTCAATATGTAATATCAAATGTTGTAACCATTCATGTTGTAATTATATGTTGAATGGTGAATATGTGTGTATGGTTTTATTATTGTTCATGTACATGTGCTACTGATTGTTTTCTTTTGACTCTCTTGATTTTCTTCTTCTTAGCCTAGTGTGGGATGTTTAAATTGAGATTCTCGCTGAGGTGAGGGTTTCAATTTAGACGTCACACATCAGATTAATTTTAGAAAATCCGGGGACGTCACATTTACCCTATTCTAGAGAATCAATTTGATAGCTTCAGAAGTTTATATGCACTTTCGTTTTGTTCAAAGCTTATTGTTTCCAGTATATAGATATTGGTTACTTGTTTCAAAAGAGTGTTGCTTCCTCAACCTACGCTATATTGATATTCATATTCATAGAAGAGTGACAAACGCAATGCTTCTTACATGCCAGCTATTCAACGTTGATATCTTCCCGTGTTTCAGCTTAAGTGGAACTGTTAGATTCATTTCGTTTTGATTTTAATTATTTATTTTGTGCTTTATAAATGGGCATTGTCTATTGACCTATTAATAACAAAGGTCATGTATAATCATGGTCCATGCAGAAGTCTTATAATTTTCATCTCCTATATACAGAATAGGTTCCACAGGTCAATGCAACGATAAATTTCCTCCTTCAGTTGTTTAGCTATTTTTATAAAAATTAAAAAGCCTGGAATATCTCATGAGGACTATATACCATGTATTGTGCTATAGATTATTCTTCTCATGATATGAACATGTTACTAATTTCTCATCTGCACAGTATGTGTCGTAATGTGATGGCTTTGCTCTATTCCAGGTGAAAGCTTTTCTTAGAGGAGATCCTTTACCCTTTTCAGCTGGTCAATTGGAGGGTATTACATCTCTCGTAAATATGCAATCTAGGTTGGCTAAGAAACTTTACAACACTAGTTTGAGGTATTGGTTACTGGAGTACTTGAGAAGACAACCCAAAGATAAAAGATACCAAGCACTGATTATTAGATTCGTCAAAGATAGGTGGGCTGACTTGCTTCTTCTTGAGGTATATTGCTTTTCTTTCTTCAAATGTTACCTTGTTATGAATTTTAACTCCGTTGTAGTTAAGTATCTATAATTGTGATATTATTTTGTTTTATGGTGTAGCTTGCATGCATGAATGTTTTTAGGCTAGAATCTTATATTTTAAAATATTGGCTATACAGGAATACATCTCTGAAATAAATCAGAGATACAAAAGTGATCCAATTGCAGTGTTTGTACCCTCAGATCCGTTTGTGTCAGCCTCAGCCTTTTAAATTCTCTCCCTAGTTAAGCTGGCCGATAAGCTTAAATTATTGATGGATTATAGCATTAATATGATATTCAACAAATGAAATTTATCTTTTCCTGCAATGGAGAAACAACACCATCCAAAGACCTCAGAACCATGTCTTTTACTCTGATAGGAGCATTTTGCTTCTAATATAGATCATATGCTTCAAGCTCATGTAGAAGTTTTTCACCTTGTAGCTGTTTAGTAAGTTGGTCTATTGATTTAACTTAGAGATCTCGTCCCATTCTACAAATGGCAGAACACATTTCTTCATGTAGAGATAGGAACAAGATAGGAGAAAAAGAAAAAAAGTGGAAAATAAACAGCGATAATAGAGGAAACCCTAAAACTAAATATAGAGATAGTCGAGGGAATAACATTGAAGTAAAATATTTAAAAAATTTCTCAAGCTGGAGTATAGAAGCTCATCTGATCAACTTGTCGATCAAATATATCTAAGATCTTCTTGGGCAACAAGTTGGTGAGAACATCAACCACATGATCTTCAGATTTAGTTAGACAAATGCATGTTTTCATGGTCAAAATAGCCTCCTAGACAAATGGCAATCCACTTTTGTGCATAGTTCTTTCATGGAATATAGGATTACTGGCAATAGAAACATTGACAATTTTGTCATAGAACAAGAACATACAACTGATGGGTTGGAAACAAGGAATGAGGTATCATCAGTATTGGCAGTATTTCGATCGAAATACCGATACCAACGGGTACCGGTACAAATATAGCCGAACTTGCCGTTAGGATCGCAAATACTGGTATTTCGGTGGGCTTACCACCAATACCGCCTAATATCGGGGTACTGGTGCAAAATGCACCACTTACCCACTGGTACAAGGCGGCATGGGCGATATACCACCCGATGCGTCGACAATTCTGACTCTATGCTGTTGCTGCTGTTTGAAGAGGAAAAGCTTGAGGATTTTGGGGGATTTTTGAGATTGGAGCTCAAATCAGCCCTAGTCAAGGTATATATACTTATTTCTTGCATTTCCCACCATTTCTAATCTCTCCCCTCTCTATTGCCTTCTATTCTCACCCAAAAAAATCACCAAATACCCTAAAATCCTAAATCTACTCCAAAATACTTATAATTAGTGCTATTTATCACTAGATCTATGATTATATTGTATAGATCTACTGATTTGTCACTATATCTACCTAATTAGCACAATATTAAAAAACATTACCATGTAATTTCACTAATTAATAGTAATAATACCATTAATACTATTAATGATAGGTATTTAATTTAGGTTTAGTAGAAGAAGTTCTATCAAAGACTAACATAAACGCTAAGTTACTAATACATCATTTGCTTTTCTTGTTTGTCTGTCTTTTTCAGTGTTGACCAAGGTTTTAAAAAGCGCGAAGCGGGAAGCGTGCAGACGACACCTTGTAGCCGATTAATCGCCAGGCGGGCGATTAAGAGAGCGCTTTTTAGAAAAGCGGATTTCCAATTCCTATAAACTTTTATGCAAAATTACATACATATGTATATAAATACTATATTTTGAAATTTTTATACATAGCTAAACATTGTACAAGACAAAGGATGTGGATTTCACATGGAGGAAAACTGGGCTTATATCCGAGGTTCCAATACTCGGATACAGACAAGTTCACTCCTTGGGCTATCTAAATCCGAGGTTCCAATACTCGCAAAAATTGGGCTTATATGCGACTCTAATGAATGTTGTGAGAGCTATAATTAACAAATTCTTTACCTCTACAGAAGAGCGCACCATAGTGATGGATGAGGTATATGACTATATATTTGATTAATAAATTGATTACATAACTTACATGAAGTCATGAACATCTTCATTCTTGTTTGATGTCTCGTCATCTGATTCTGAAGTCTGAACATCTTAAATATTTTTGCAGTTGCGATAGTTTCGTGAAGGTACCGGTTGTTTTGGTCATCCAAATGCAATTGCCGACCTTGAGGGTGATCCTTGTGAGTGGTGGGTTTGGAATGGAACGGGTGCCCCCCATCTAAGAAAAGTGGTTGTTCACATCCTTTCTCAAACAACATCTGCAGGAGGTTGTGAAAGAAATTGGAGCACTTTCAATTTAATGCACTCAAAGAGAAGGAACAAGTTGGGGACAAACATGCTAAGAGATTTAGTATATATTCACTACAACATGCGGTTGAGGGCTAGAGCAATACGAGATGCCAACTACAAGGAAGTAGATTTTGCTATCGTTCACGATCCCATTGACACTGCATACACATTCAACCCATCCAAGCGTAGAGGCATAGAAGAAGCTGATGATTCAAAAGATCTTTTTGAGGAATGGATGAATGAGATAGGTCGTCCCATTCTTAATAATCTAGATGGCTGTCCAGATCCATACATCGAAGAGCAATTTTAAGCAGATTCTGATATTAGTTGATCAAACTCCACCTAAAAGACTTGAGCCTGAGCCTAGGCATCAAAATATTGATATGGATATCAATATAGTAGTGGAAGAAAAGCTGGGTAGCACAAATTCTTCCTCTTCAAAATCTACATCTGGGTCCAATTCCAAATCCAAGTCTGATGACGGTGGTGGCAATGATGGTGAGCGCTCTCCAGAATATACTCCTACTGTTGACTCTGAGAATGATGATCATCCTTATGTTACTAGGGATGTTCCTTCTCCAGAAAAAAAAATATCCCATGCCTGATAAAACTTTTCAAAGGATGACAACTTCGAATAGGCAAAGGCTACGTCGCTGCATTAGCACCTGAGGCTACAACAACTACATGCTCCTACGACTATAACACTCAACAATGATTATTATTCTGATATTGCTGATTCATTTGGGAGCATGAGTATTTCGGCTTCTGATTCTCAATCTCAACATGATTCAACATTAGGCTTTGACGATATGTTATTTGGGCAAACACATGCACAACCCTACCCATCTCATTCTCAATATGGGTATTCTAGATGTCAAAATCAGCCACCACCACTACAACCAGAAGTAGAACATCATATTGGATATACATATAGTGCAAATGTCTTGGGCCCACATGGAAGTTATCAGTAGAACTCCCTTGCATTCTCTGAGGATGGGGGGCAAACATGGAGTGGTGGTCGTTTAGTTGTTCCTATTTCTCCGGTTCCAATACTTCCTATGGCTGTGCCTGTAGCTATTCAACCTATTCCTCAAGCAAGTAGATCTGTAAACGAATCGAATATGGAGCAGATACTGCTATATCCGATATCCGAATCCGAAAATATATATTGGATTCGATATCCGATCCGATATCCGACGGATATCATGTAATAATATCCGAATCTGATCCAAACAAATAATATCCAAATTGGGATAAATATCCGATCCGAATCTAAAACCATAAACTTATTGTTAATAAATATATTATATATAGAAAATATTGATATTATTATGAATATATATGATACAATATTTATATTTTCATATTTTTATATATAGATAATATATATTTAATAATATATGTATATATTTGTCGGATTTGGATTTTTCGGAGCGGGTATAGTCATATCCGATATCCTATCTGAAATTTTCAGATATGAAATTTGATATCCTAAATCCAATCCGGATTATGCGGATGTTGGATTTTTTTTTTCAAAATTTCGGACTCAAATCTGGACCGAATGTGTGGATTCTAGATATCCATTTACAAGCCTACATGCAAGTCAACCTTCTCGAGTTCCTCCACCTACATCTAAAAGCAAGAGAAAATATCTCAAAGATTTAGAACAACATTTTCCAAAGATTGGGATGATACAATTTGTCAATGATGATGTGTATGAGGAACACGTGACTACGTACAAACACCTTTATAGGATGCACATGTCATGGCCACAATATCTCAGTAATATTAATTTATTATTGTATGGAGAACCAACACGCCACTCAACATACAACTGATGTGAGTTGGTATGGTAAGTAAATATGTTATTCATATGTTGTAAATTGTATATTATTGCTTAATTGTGTGTGTAATTAAGTTTGTGGATTCTCGTAAAATTTCATATCTTAATTCCTACATTTTTTCATCGTAATCCTTCATCAAATCCCAACGAAACATGACAAATTCCTTACCTCCTACCCCCACACCCAATATGGAATTTTATTGCATAAAACGATGCATTTAGGTGTAGAGATTACACCTATAAAATTTCATGAATTAATTCGTTCATTTTGTTGTCGAAATGGCCAGGATTGCATCTGTTGATATTTCCATTGGTATACTAGTAAATACCTATTTCTAAGCTGTCAAAACAACATCAGTATCAGTCACCTCGTTCGTATGTTGCAATGTTAGCCTTCACATGAGTAAGGAGTTGGCCCACAAAAGTTCACATGTGGTGGGTGCCATGTCATGACACTCAACTTCAACCCTAGACTTGGTCACCAACTTGTTCTTTGAGCAACTAGATTTCTAGCCATGGAGGTGTAAGAAAAAGGAGATTTACTATTTTTGTGACTCCCTGCATGCTCAAATTCAAATGGTTAAAATTATTATTTAGATGATTTTTATATGGCAACCCTTTTATTGAAAACTTATACAAGTATCTTTGAATGTGACAAACTGCATCTGAGAGGAACTTAATATATAATGAAGCTGTTTGCTCAGAAGACCCACGTAAGAGGATAATAATGCCAGTTAAAGTAGCTCCAATCATTGATGGAAAATGTAGGAGATGGTACATCCCGTGGAACATTTGGGTTAGGTGGCATATTAGTAGCCCCAACCCTCCAAAAAAACCCCAATTTTCTTACATAGGTAAAGTCATGCTTTTCTACTAACTGAAGATACAAACCTGACCCAACTCCTCTTTGGATCTGTACTCAAACACGGGTGACCTCAGGAAGATGATATCTTTTGTTCTCCCACGTATATTCATAGTTTTGAGAATCTTCTCACAATCCCATAGATTGCGAAAGGATATCCCATTTCCCGTCCATGACTTCCAAACACTCCAGAAGTCTAAGGTGCTCAAGGTCTATCACTATCATGAATTATGGTTAATATTAATTTGCATTACACTACTATCAAAACATATATCGTAGACGGAATCATTATTTGATTAATCCAACTCATTTATGGATTATCAACTTGTAATTATAGGAATGAACAACATAAAAGAGAGAGAGCAGTATAGAATAAAAATATGTAGGATGTAGAGTATGTATGGCATTCATTTCTAAATTCATTCCCTCATTGTATTACTTGATTCCTTTTCAATGAGCCACATTCCCTAATCATCATTGTATTCACATGGAACAGACCTAATCCTGGTTTTATGTGGTTTCATTATCCTATCATCATATTGATCTCATAATTTGGGCCACATGCCCTATATTAACACATGGATTCACTAGTACTAACTCTACTCAGAGTATCACAAATATTATTTCTATCTCACCTTTTCTTATGTAACGTTAAGCCATTATCATAAAAGCGTGCTATATATAAAGAATTATATACACGCAACGTCACCTTGACTTGTTATATTTTACCTCAACCCTTACTGGAAAGAAGTTACTCTTATTGTTAGAGTAATCAACTCTACTTCATTTTATAAATCATTAAAAAGAGAGAATAACATTATATTTCAACTCATTCATGGTCAATACTCATTAAAGAGAGATAAACTTCTTAAATTCATCATTTGGAGTCTTTCATTGTAGGTCATACTAATGGTGTACTGAAGATATCAAATTATATATATATATATAGAGAGAGAGAGAAGCTAAAATACACTCGAGTGTACAGATTACGCCGTACACCTTAATGGTGTTTGTCTATCTAGACCTTGTCTTTCTAAAATCTAATCCATTGATCTTCATGGTTACAATAATACTAGGCCACATACAAACTTTGAGCTCATTTGGATGAGTGTAAGTCACTCATCCAAGGACAACAAAATAGACGCACAAAACTAATTTGAAATGCATGAGTCTTGCCTCCTTTAGATGCACGACCTATAAGTATCCAAATGAGCTAAAATATATTATATAGTATGTTTTTAAGATATTTAAGAAGATCAACGATTTAGAATTTTCAAAAGTTACTGCATCTTTAAAAATGACTGAGGTGTACGGTGCCTCCGGTACACCGAGTCCACACTAGCCTGACTCTCTCTCTCTCTCTCTCTATATATATATATATATATATATAGAGAGAGAGAGAGAGTCAGTCTAGAATACACTCGAGTGTACAGATCGCATGAATACACTCAAGTGTGTTTGTATATCAAGACTATTTTTTGCAAAATGTAAACCATTGATCTTCACTGTCATACTATAACTAGGCTACATACAATTTTTGAGCCCATTTGGATGAGTGTAAGTCATTCATCCAAGGGCAACAAAATCGACGCGCGAAACTAATTTGAAATGTATACTTTTTGCGGTGTTTATAACATGACCTATAAATGTCCAAATGTGCTCAAATTTTGCATATGAGCTATTCACAAGATGTTTAAGAAGATCAATGGATTAGATTTTTGAAAAACATATTGCATCATGAAAAACTACTTGAGTATATTCTGCTCTGAATACACTCGAGTGTATTCTAGCCTGACTCTCTCTCTCTCTCTATATATATATATTATATATTCATGACTAAGGTTACTTCGTCAATGTCTTGCCTTGGACCGCTACAACCCATAAAGTTTCACATGAAGTTAACCCTTTAACAAATAAATCATGTATGATCAAGGTTTTAAAGTGTGTGTCATAACGAGGTGTTTTGGTCTCAACGAGGAGAGGGGTAAGCCTCAAAATTTGTATGGCGCATTTATATATGAATAAACTTATAAAAGTATGCACATATCTATATGTATGGGATTAAGAGAGAGATTAATCCCCCTCTCCCACAATCTGCAATGGAGGTCGGATGCCCAAGGGGGTATTAAATCAAGTAATGCTTATCCGCTGGTTCGAACTTGGGTCCCTTCATTGGGGAACATATGAATTTGCCAACATGCTATCCCTTGCTGACACATCTATATGCATGTATGTGTACATGTGTGCGTGTATACATAGTAACAAAAGTCTCCAAATTTTATGAAAAATTAGCGATTTTTCGCGACTTTATAGTCTCCCGAATGTTCATCACGATTAATATGCCGGTCGTCGATTTTTCACGACTTTTCACGATTTTACCGCCTTTTTGCGATATATGAAATTTTCACGATTCTTCATGCCTTTTCACGTTTTTTTTCATGATTTTTCTCTTATAAGTCGTGTGCTCTTTTTTTCATCAAACCATGTACACAGAACTCCTGATATACACTAAAGTGACTAAACCTCCAACACCCCAATGTCCCGACAGTCCATTGTTGTTGTGCAACTATTATTTAACTATTTTCCTACTTAATTTTACTCAATAAGATTGTATGTCTAGTGACCTTAATAGTTATATTTGTATCTGATATGTATGTATATGTATACATATGTATATATGTCTATATATGTATATATGTAAGTATATATATGTTGATATACATATATATAGCCGACTTATTGTCGATTATTTCCAAACAATTGATCAAACTCTGACCGAAATATGTCGATTTTTCACGATTTTTTCCAATTTTTTCCGAATTCTGACTTTTTTTGGCTAGCCGAAAGGTTGCCGAATCCCGAATTTGTCACTATGTGTGTATATAAGAAAACTTAAAAGTAAAGAGAAGTTTTGTAGGTAAGGGATTAAGTGCAAATTTAGTATAAAGACCACAAATAATAATAATATATATTTATATATGTATCAAATAATGAGACATCAATGTTTTTTACTATTACATTCAAATATGTGGACAAAGAATGTAACGAGAAAGATTAGGAATTGCTAAAAATGAGATTTTGATATCCATTGACATTTATACTATGTAAGATAGCGTGGAGGGGGCTTAATGCAATTTTTTTTGTTATTTTGGAATTACAAATTGGTTCACGTGTGTGCAAACTACTTTTTTTTGTCTTCATTTTGTAAATGCTATATAAGAAGACTCATCTATACTATATACGAAAAATAGTGGGGGATTAATTTAAGTTTTCTCATTATTGAAATTACAAATTGGATCCCATGTGTGCAAACTACACTTTTATCTTTTCCTTTAGTATTATATTATATATAAGAAGACTCATCTATATTATGTAAGAAAGTCCACAAAGGGGGCCTAATGTAACTTTTTTTATTATTCTTTGAAATTACAATATGGTTCATGTATATCCAAACTACACATTTGTCTTTACAAATTAAAATTGTGTAATATATAAGACTCACCTATACTATATAAGAAAGCCCATAGAGAGGGCTTAATGCAAGTTTTTCTATTAGTTTTTGGAATTACAAACTAGTCCCTGAGTCAGCAAGCTATAATTTTGTCTTTACTTTTTAAAATTATATATATATACAAAGACACATCTATACTACATAAGAGAGCCCACAGAGGGAGCTTAATGCATTTTTTTCATTATCTTTTGGAATTACAAACTGGTCCTCCGCGTGCAAACTAAACTTGTCTTTACCTTTTTGAAAATATATACTATATAAGAAGACTCATCTGTACTATATAAGAAAGCTTGCAAATGGGGCTTAATGTAATTTTTTCTATTACTATATAAGAAGACTCATCTGTACTATATAAGAAAGCTTGCAAATGGGGCTTAATGTAATTTTTTCTATTGTTTTTTGAAATTACAATTTGGTCCCCATGTGTTAAAACTACACTTTTGTCTTTACTTTTAAAAATAATATACTATATAAGTACTCCCATGGAGGCGGCTTAATGCAAGTTTTTCCATTATTTTTTGGAATTAGAAACTAGTACCTATGTGTGCAAACTACAATACTGTCTTTACTTTTTAGAACTATATACATAAGAAAGTCTGCAGAGGGGGCTTAATGCAAAATTTCCATTATTTTTTGGAAATACTAACTGGTTGTATGTGTGCAAACTGTGAAAAAAATGAGATTTGGAGAGCTTAGGGTTACACAATGTGTGCACCCTCATATATATAATACTGAAAGAATTACAGAGAGGTCCATATATAAAAGAGAAATAACAAAACAAATAGCAGGCTATGTAAAACAGGATATATATAATGTAACACTCCCCCTCAAGTTGGAGCATAGATGTCAATCATGCCCAACTTGTCCATTAGTGTGCAAAACTGTTTCTTCGCCAACAGCTTGGTGAAGATATCAACAACTTGATCTTCTGATCTCGTGAATGGAGTGCATATCTTGCCAGCAAGAATAGATTCTCTGATGAAGTGGCAGTCAACTTCAATGTGTTTGGTGCGCTCATGATAGACATGATTATTTGCAATGAAGATGGCAGCTCTGTTATCACAGTGCATAGGAATGGCCGAAGAAGACTCAATCCCAAACTCTTTCAGGAGAGAACGTACCCACAATAACTCACAGGCAGTATGGGCCATGACCCTGTACTCAGCTTCAGCACTAGATCTGGCAACGACATTCTGTTTCTTGTTCCTCCAAGTAACAAGATTGCCTCCTACAAAAGTACAGTAATCGGAGGTAGATTTTCTATCAACTTTGCTTCCTGCATAATCAGAATCAGAATACCCTTCAAGAACATAGTGCCCATTCTTTTTATAATGAAGTCCCTTGCCAGACGACTTTTTTAAGTATCTCATGACTTGACATACATCATCCCAATGACACTGTTTGGGTTTGTCAAGGTACCTGCTAAGAAGACCCACTGCAGTAGCAATATCGGGACGAGTAACAGTTAAATAAATCAATTTACCAATCAACCTCCTGAATTTTTTATGATCAGCAAACACAGAAGAGGAATCATCATCCCAATTCACATTGGGATGAAGAGGAGTATCCGCAGGTCTTGCTCCAAGCATACTAGTCTCCTGCAGAATATCAAGAACATACTTTCTCTGAGAAAGCACCAGGGCATTAGAGGTTCTAGAGACCTCTATGCCAAGAAAATACCGAAGTCTGCCCAAATCTTTTGTAGCAAAGTGCTTGCCCAGATGATCTTTGGTAGCCTGAATACCAAGAGAGTCACTGCCAGAAATAATAATGTCATCAACATATACAATCAGAACAGTAATACCTGCTGAAGTCTTTTTTGTGAACACAGAGTGGTCAACCTGTGACCTCAGAAAACCAAAATCAATCATGATCCTGCTCAACTTATCAAACCAGGCACGAGGACTCTGCTTGAGCCCATAGATAGACTTCTTAAGCCTGCATACTTTGTGAGACTCCCCCTGAGCAACAAACCCTGGAGGTTGCTCCATATACACTTCTTCCTGCAAGTCACCATACAGAAAAGCATTTTTCACATCAAGCTGCAGAAGAGGCCAGTTCAGATTCACAACAACAGATAGGAGAATCCTGACAAAGTTAAGGCGAGCAACAGGTGAAAAAGTCTCAAAGTAATCAATGCCATATGTCTGAGTATAGCCCTTTGCAACTAACCGTGCTTTCAACCTCTCAACCGTACCATCAGGTTGATATTTTACGGCATATACCCACCTGCAGCCCACAGACTTGCACTGAGGAGGTGGATCCACCAGCTCCCAAGTGTCTCTTTCAGTAAGAGCAATCGTTTCTTCTTTCATAGCAGATGTCCAAGCAGTACTTTTCCATGCATCCTGAACATTCTTAGGTACAACCTCAACAGATAAAGCATATACAAAATTGCTAGAATGAGTATTCAGATGAGCAGTAGATACAAACTGAGCAATGCTATGAGAAGTGCAGGAACGAGTACCCTTTCTGAGTGCAATAGGTATGTCAAGGTCAGAGTGTACCTCTGGTGCAACAGAACCTTCTGGAGGAGAAGATTGGTTGCCTTGGGGGGTACTTGTGTAGAAGGTGCTCTATTCCTGCGCTGATAAACAATAAGAGGAGGATCTTGAGTTTCAGTAGTCACATTGTCAGTACTGTCAGGCACACAGTCAGAAATAACAGGCAAAGGAGAGGCAAGAATGTCTGTCTGCAAACTATCTCCTGCTGAAGAATAATACGGTGTATCTTCAAAAAAGACAACATCACTACTAGTAAACCATTTCCTTGTACTGGGATCATAACACTTGTAACCCTTCTGAGTTCTAGAATAACCCAGAAAAATGCATTTAGCAGCTCGAGGAGACAATTTATCAGAAGCAGGTCCAAGTAATTTGACAAAGCAGGTACACCCAAAAATTCTAGGAGGCACAACAAACAAAGAAGTCTCAGGTTGCAGAACCTGTATAGGAATCTTATTTCCAATAACGGACGATGGCATCCTATTAATCAGAAAACACGCAGTCAAAATAGCCTCAAGCCAATAGGAGCGGGGCACATGAGAATGCATCATGATAGTCCTGGTAACTTCTAATAAGTGTCTATTTTTCCACTCAGCGACACCATTTTGTTGTGGGGTATAGGCACATGAAGTCTGGTGGAGCGTACCAACAGATTTACAAAAAACCGCCACTTCTTGCTTTACAAACTCTAAAGCATTATCGGTGCGGAAAACTTTAACAGGCAAACCAAACTGCGTTTTTATTTCAGCAAAAAAGTATTTGATAGTAGACAACACTTCGGACCTACTTTTTAATAGAAACAACCAAGTAGTCCTAGAAAAGTCATCAATAAATAGAATGAAATATTTGTAACCAGACAAACTTGGTACATGGCATGAACCCCATACATCAGAGTGAACTAAATCAAAAATGTTTTTACTGCTCACAGTACTACGTCTAGGATACACAGTACGAGTCTGTTTTCCCAGCTGACAAGATTCACACTGAAATTACAACTGCCAATATCAGAAACTAAATGACGCAACTTTTCTGACGATGGATGTCCTAGCCTGTAGTGCCACTGCAGTGTAGAAACAGAAGCTGATAAAGCAGATACCATAGCAACTTTCTCTGATCGCGGTAACTGGTCCAAGTAGTAGAGTCCATTAACACCTTCATACCCCCCACCAATCTTCGTCCTCGTGCGAAGGTACTGTAGCGGCGAAAAAAAGGAGATTTCGGAGTGTGGTGGCGGCTAGGGTTGGTGGAGATAAGGATTAGGTTTAAGGTGGATCGTCCCGCTCTGATACCATGTGAAAAACAATGAGATTTAGAGAGCTTTGGGTTGCACAATGTGTGCACCCTCATATATATAATACTGAAAGAATTACAGAGAGGTCCATATATAAAAGAGAAATAACAAAACAAATAGCAGACTATGTAAAACAGGAAATATATAATGTAACACAAACTAAACTTTTGTCTTTACTTCTTAAAATTAAGTATTGTATACTATATTAGAAAACCCACATGGGGCTTAGTGCGATTTTTTTAATTTTATTGGTATTACAACCGGTCCCCATTTGTGCAAACTACACTCTTGTCTTTACTTTGTAAAATTATTTAGCAAACAGGAAAACTCATGGAAGGATCTAATTACAATTTTTTCAAAATTATTGTGATTAACAAATTGTTCCTTGTTGTGTATTTTATTTTTACTTTCTAGAAAAATGAATTGATCTTTCTGTGTTCTAACATGCATGCACTATATAAGAGAAGCCCATATAGGTGGCTAAATGTATTTTCCCCCATATTTTTGAATTCCGAATTGGTCCATGTGTGTGTAATCTAAATTTTTGTCTTTACTTTTTAGAATTACATGCTATTTAAGAAAACCATTGAAGGATCTAAATGGCAAGTTTTCTGTAGTTTTTGAAATTGTAGTCCATTTGTGTGTAAAATATAATTTTATTGTTATTTTCTAGAGTTTTGAATTAATCTGTTTGTGTCTTATAAAGTTGAATGTACAACCATATTGTCCTTAATCGGTCATACACACTTAACGAGAGATGTTGTATACATTTTTTTCTTCAAATTACAAAATAGTCCTGCTATTCTAATAAAGCAGTAGTGGTAGGTATATAGTTTTTCAAAAAGTGTTTGGATGAAGTTTGATTTAATTTTTATCGTTTTTCTTAGATTACAATTGGTCTTTCTTTGTTTTTATGTGTATCTATATTTATCTATGAAAGCATAGTCTTCATACTACGTTTTGACAGACATTCGTCCATATCTACACCGTTAAATGGACTGCAAGCATTGTTTAGGTCTGGATAATCTTTTGAATCTTACTACATACCTGGCCTGATAGATTTGGATTTCCAATTGGTCGGATCAATCTGGATAACATACTAAACTAAAAATATTTTAATCATTTATGTAAGTGTGCATTTACTAATAGAGTTTAAGAAAAGTGTACCAACTGGTACATATAACTTATATGTACCATATGTAAAACTACTAACATTTTAACTTTTTTATTCATTCCAACCATATAGTTGAAAATTATATTATCTTGATTAGAAATGTTTAAAAATCACGATCATATCCTAAGTTTTTGAAGATAAAATAAAGAATCATTCAACTTTTTTTGAAATTTTACTTACCGTTGATTAGGAAAGACAGTATATATTTTAATAATGGTACACAATTTGGTCGAGATGATTTCTGAAACACATCTAATAAAGTAGCATACATCCAACATATATGGTTAGTTTATTTATTAGAATATGAAAAATACGTTTAATATCAGTTGGGCTGATAGAACTTAAATGTACTTTGATCTGTTGTTCTTGTCATAGTAACAAGTTCAGGATTTGGAAATTTTCGGCTGGCTAGAAAACATCGGAATTCGGAAAAAATCAAGAAAAATCGTGAAAAAAATGATAAATTTTGGTCAACTATTTGGAAATAATCGAGAATAAGTCGGCTATATAAGTATATATACATATATATGTATGTATATATATACATATATATAAATGCATGTATGTATGTATGTATATACATATATGATAAATGTAACTATTATGGTCACAAGACATACAATCTTAGTGAGTTAAAAAGTAGGAAAAGAAGTAAAGAATAGTTGACTAATAACAATGAATTGTGTGGAGTAGGGGTTGGAGGTTGTGTATATCAGGAGTTTTATGTACATGGTTTGGCAAAAAAGAGCAAGCGGCTTAAAAGAGAAAAATCGTGAAAAATCATGAAAAGTCACGAAGAATCGTAAAAAATCATTTAAATCACGAAAATGTGGGATAAATCGTGAAAAGTCGTGAAAAATCGGTGACCGGCGTATTAATTAATAAAATATCGCCGATTTTTCGTACAATTCGAAGACTTGTTACTATGGTTCTTGTAGCCTTATTAACATGACTGGTAAAACATATTTTAGATGAAATGCAATTCAAAAAATATAGTTAATGTATCATAAAAGATACATGTGATATATCCATAATGTTACATTTACATGTATAATAATGAATTTGGATATTTGAGTATTTGGGTCTGGGTTTACCTTGGCTGGCCCATACGAAATTTGGTTAAAATTTTCTTATGTGAGTTGGATCTGAAAATGTGGCGCGAATATATTGGGGAAAGATTGGGCCAGTTGGTACCAATACTCATCCCTATATGAAATGATATAAGGGAGTTGGATACAATTTTCAAGTGTGATAGGAGTTGGATGAAATATTCATATTTATTTTTTAAAATTACAAATTGCTTCTTTGTAATTTTTATGCCTTTCTATACTATATATAAAAAAGTGTGGAAGTTTGATAAATATTTTTCTTTAATTTTCAAAATTGATATTTCTTTAATTTAATAAATCAAACATGCATAGCAAATATTTATGCCTAGTTATAGTTTAAAAAGTGGCACATAAATTCATTTAGCAAAGAAAATTGATAATCAATATAAAAGAAATGTATTAACAAAAGTATGAAAATTGTTAGAGAGTGTAGTTATTTAGTTAACTAAGTTGTTGGGTCTATTTGTATATGAGCCCGTCTTGGCCCATTAAGGTTTTCCTTGAGTCTAGGCTTCCCCCTTATCCTATTTATAGGAGAGGGGGGCTATTCTTCTATCAATAAGAAAACATACACAAATGATATCTCTTCATCATATCTTTTTCCACATGGTATCAGAGCTGCCTTTCCTGCGTCTCGCTTAACCCTAAGAGAGAGAGAACAAAGGAGAGAAGCATCCCCTTGCGGGCGGCCGTTGCCTTTACGCGTTGCTTGGTTGTCCGTAGGGATTTCCTACCCTTGCTTTTTCTAGGAGTCGTCTCCAAGGAGCGTCTCCATCAAAGTCAATTCAATCCATCTTGAAGTTGCTGCTACTAGATCGACATGGGTTGCCATGCCGCCACCGCTATTGTTTGCCTTTAGAGTCATCATCTCTACTCTATTAGCCGCCTTTGCCTACCTCGTTGCCGATCTGCACTGTCATCATCTACACCTCTGCCGATCTACAACGCTGTCATCATCCATGCCACCATCAAAATTGAGATCTAATTCCAAATCGTGGGAAAAACTCTTCTTTTTCGATTGATATTGGAGATACATTACCCCTATTTAGCTATGGTGAAGATCCAAAAGGATTTTGCACCTCTTTGCTGCCGTCTCGAAGCATACTGCTGATGTCTTGCCGTTGACACGGTGTGTCGCTATTTGACACATGTGTCGGTAGAGTCTTCTTCTTTTGTGACTCAGATCGCGAAGTCTGCCATGTGACACGACGTGTCACTGCCTACCTAAACCTAATACTGTTGGTACATCTTGACGTGCACCATCATTTACAATTATCCTATAACATGGCAGAGGCTTTGTACATGGAGTGTCCCTACCTTTATCCTTACCGACAATACTTATCTTTCTTTTCGAGTCAATTTTTTCTTGCTTGTTCTTTAACCCACCCTATATTGCCAATCCCCTCAATGCTTGTATTGCCCCCTTGATGTTTTCATTCATGTGGTAGTGTTTCGTGATTAATTGCCATGTCTCTTTCCAATAGTTTGCTTTTGCCACGGTTTTCTTTCATAGTGCATCTACTTATCATAGCTGTAGATAAGGCCACAAAAAGCACTATCCAGATATTGTTTATAATGATAATGCGTGTATTTTCGTAGTCGAACTCAAGGACACCGATTATCTTCTTTGGATGAATGTAGTCAATACAAATCTAGATGCCGATGACAAGATCAAGTATATTGTAAATCCTTCTAAAGATACACCTAAGTGGCATTATGGCAATAGTCAAGGGTTCAATATCAAACATGAAACCGCACATTGCGTTCAAATATATGTTTTCCATGACTGCAACGATACATGGGATGCTAAACAATGCTATTTTACTCATGAGAAGAATGTACTCTACATATACAACATCTGGGATAGACTCTTCTCCACTAAGCAAGGTGATTATCCACTTGAGCTTATTATGACTTTGTTTATGCTCTTGCACCATGATCGAACTTCTTTCAATCAATTGCATCTAACGATCTAACACAAGAGCACAAAGGATTCACTCATCACGACAACCATTCCTTATGGGTTGCATTCTTGATTTGCTCCTATGCGTTCCTGATATATCTTCGTAGCATCAATTCCCCTCCATTGAAAATGCCTATGCCCGACTTCAATAGTTGGATGTTCCTGAGGTGTCTATTGATACACCGGATTCCTTTACAACTTAGCAACTGTCTCAAGACAACAAGGACGTGGTTCCAAGTCCAGACCCAGGTGTAACTTATGCGGCAAATCAATGCATACTGAAGATTGATGTTTTCGTCAACACCGCCCCCTATGGCACAAGACATGGCTTTGCAAATCTTACACATGATCTGAAAAATTCTTCTTGTCTCTCTATCCTCTGAGAGTATGCACGACTTCTGCCTGATCTCAATATTTGGACACTCGGGTTCTACAACCTAGCACATTTGAAGTATATGCTAATGTCACTACCAATACTGACACTTTAATGATGGCCTCTCATATTGATTGAATCATGTACTCTAGGCTACACAACATTGACATGTATGAAGTCTTTGTTCAACACATCTAACCATCATATTCCTCATCCTACTTTCATGCTAGCTAATGGATCGGTCAAACATGTTCCTCAAAGAGCTTTTTGGTTCCCGTTAGTTACACCATCAATTTGTCCCCTGTTCATATTGTTCTTGACTTCCCTTTTAACCTTATGTCCAGTGCCAAACTGGATGATAATCTTAAATGCTGTTTTGTTTTTGTTCCGCGAACCTTGTCTTATAGGATTTCCAGAGTTTCAAGATGATTGGCTGGGAATCTAGGGTCATTGACATCTACCACTTCAAGAAGTCGTCACTGTCTACCACCTTCCTTGATTGCACCCTCTTTACCTCCACCAAAGATAGCCATCCCTCGTAGAGCAAGAAAAAATCTATGCAGCCTAGTCTTGTGTTTGTTACATACCTTGAGTGTGATTCTTGTCAACATGGAAAACACTTTTGTAATTCTTTTTCTTCTCCACTTGAACCTTGAGCTCTATCTATGATTGATGTTGTTCATAGCAATGTTCGTTGGCCCTTTCATGAGCCTAGTTTTGGTGGTCATCACTATTATTTAATTGTTGTGGACGACTATTCTTCTATGGCATGGTTATTTTTGATGAAAACTAATGAAGAAAACTCTTGCCTTTAGTACATGTGCAATTTCATACAAATATCAAAATGTTGAGGACCGAGAATGCCTCGGAACATGTCTTGTTTCTTTTCTGTGCCACTATTGGAATGATCCATCAACATTCATGTGCACATACGAACCAGCAATACAATGTTGTTGAACATAAAAGTCGCCATTTCCGTCATGCCACTCACATTTAATATCGCGTGCACACATTCCTAAGCACTCTTGAGCATCACTTTTCTTATACCTTTGTTTTTATTAATTGACTACCCTCCATTCTTCAAGGTGCCTCTCCTTTCTCATTTCTCCTTCCTCACAAAAACCAGTTCTCTTCCTCTCAAGTTTATTGGATATATTCTTTTCCATAATGTTGATCCTAAGGCAGACAAGTTCACTCCTTGGCTATCAGAACTGTACTCTTAAGGCATTCCACTACCCTTAAAGGATACAAATCTATCGCCCATCTACAACACGTATCTACACATTTGCTTACGTTACCTTCCACAAGAACATCATGCTTTTTTCCTATTCCTACATCTACCCCGCTACCTGTCCATACTCCATCACTAGATTCCTTGGCTCCCTACCATGGTGACTCCCCATGAACAGAGCAAAGCTTCGCAGTGATACACTGTTGTCTAATGCTATGGAAGAATCATCTATGGATAATTGTCCCTTTTCCCTTCCGAAAGGGGTACATTCTTGTATTAATTCATCATAACATCTATGCCAGTTGTCGTCTTTCTTATCTTTCTCAACTTGCATGTATGTTCACTCCAGCCCTAGGTAACTCTACAATTTCTAAGGACTATGAAGAGGTACTTTGTCCCCTATGTCGGACGCAAGCCATGGATGAAGAAATGGCTGTGTAGCATGAGAACTTTACATGGGGTTGGATGATACACCTTCCATTACAAAAATTGTGGGCAACATATGGGTTTACATCGTCAAACATTATGATGATGAGCGATGATGGCTAGGCCTGGCAATGGGCCAGGTTTCCTCAACCCGACCCGAGACCCGACCCGACCCGACCCGACCCGAGAGTCATTGGACCCGAGATCCGACCCGACTCGGAAAGGTGTTGGCTTTTAGACCTGAAATTTACCCGACCCTATATGGCCCGACCCGAAACACTAAAACCCAACCCGACCCGACCCAAAATACCTGGAACGTATGTTTGCTTTTTTTGTCGGTCGTGCAGACCCAGATCTCACATTCCAGATACAAATTTGGACCTGACCCGAAAGACCAAATTTACATTTTTAGCTTACAAATTTAACCCAAATCTTCCCCCAAATCTTAGTTATGGTTCATGTACCCTTTGCCTGCTTGCTGTCTGTGCAGGTTTAGTGTCAACCCAGGCATCACTAATTTAACAACATTGTATCTGTAGCTTTAAGCAAATAATATACATAAAAAGCCAACATATTTTGACATCCTGTTCTTAAGTAACAAGCAAGCAGCATCACAAAACTATAAATATTACTATACATATACGAAAAGCATCACATACAGTTGACATCCTGTTCGTGGCAACAAGCAACGGCTACAAAATGGAGCACACAAAGATCCATTTGAAACAAGCCCTATCAAACATCTACATAGTTAGTATTACAACTCTGTTCAATCTGTAACGATAATAATACTTCCCGATCAAGTACAATACAATAGCCGACATACTTTGCTATTATTTTCATCAATCACATGATCCCGGAACAAGAAAAAAACGATTTGTGAAACATTGAGAAGGAGAAGATGACATTAAAGGGACGGCAATGACAAGAGCTGAGGTTCAGATACACGACAGGTACAAACCAATGCCAGAGTTTAAATAATTAGCAGCTGCATTGACGGAGAAGTGACAACGACTGAACAATAAAAAGCATCATGAATTTGGGGAGTTCTTCCTCAACCCAAGGGCGCCACTGCCGTGCATTGTTGTGGTCTGCGAACCTTGATGTGAGGATGTTGCTGCTGCGGTTGCTCGGTCAGCGGTTCGTATGAATACCAACCTCGCGAGCGGCAATCTGCGGATGGGATATCGGCGCAAGTGGGCGAAGACGAAGCACCGGATTTGATTCTTGAGCAGTCGAACAACCAGACTTGAAATTGAATACACACACCACAAAGGACCAACTGCTACCAATGTCTCCTGTGCACGCCACCACCACGTCGTGAGTTGTTTTTCCCTTCACCCCATCCTCGTCTTGGCCTCCTCGCAGCTTCACGTTTGCGGCGGCTAGGGTTAGGTTTAGGTTGAGTCCCTCACAGAGTGATGACGAAGCGAGTGAAGTTTGAATCTTATATCAGTTTGGATGTCCTCCACCAACCCGCTCCGGGTGCTCGGGTCTTTAGGGCCAATACAGGATACCAGGGCGCAGCTGTGCCTGACCCTAAAGCATAAGGACCCGATTTCGAGCATGCCCGGATTTGACCCAGACCCTAATTTAGGATTTGAGGACCCAATTTTCGGGTCGGGTCGGGTCCAATCGGGCCGGGTCAGGTCGGGTAGCAGTCTTTTTGCCAGGCCTAATGATGGCCTAAAGGCATGCCTAGTGGAAAATTGAGTTATTCAAACTTTCGACATCGACTTCATTAAAACTTTCTCTTTGGTTACTCTGATCAACTCTTTCTGAATCCTAATTTTCTAGCTACACATAATGCTTGGCAAATAACCATAAGGAAATTGACTTCTATTAAAATGACTTATAATTGAATTCTAAGAAATAGACTTCTATTAAAATGACTCGAGATTGATATTAAAGAACCACTAGGAAATTAAAGAACCGCTAAACATATCCTGGGATATTTAAAGAACCACCAGGAAATTAACTTCTAATAAAAATCTAAATAGTATATAAAGTTCTTTCTTAGTATTTTCATTGATGTCATGGATCAAAATTTTGGTTGAAATAGCAAAACGTCTTGACCACTGCCAAACATCAAAATCAATGTGCCAAATTGCCAAATTTCCGATATGCAATTTTATTAAAGAAATTTGAAAAAAATCTTTAAAAAATGTGGGACACCCCTCTTAGCTAATTGAATGCAAAATATAAGATATAACTTGTTATTGCATAAGAAATGTATGTGTACATTGCATGATCGGAATCCTGATCGAAATAGTTTTGGATATTTTCACTCACACATGTAGGAGCCCTCACCCTATAACAACATATGATATTATTGCATAATTAGGTGTATTTATGTATGTAGATCATACCTATTGAATTTCATGACTTAATTCCTTTATTTGGTCGTCCAAATTGTTAAAATTTGCACCAAAATCGTGTGTCGATAGGAGCTGAAATATCAAATTTCGGTCAAAATTTCTGTAATTTTTTTTGAACCATCGGAAACGACGTTGAAATCGACATTTTAAACTATGATTAATCTAGATTGGACATGGGATTGAACTGATAGGCAATCAACTTTTGGGTACCGTGTTGTTCTTGGAGATCACCTTATTTCCCAATGAAGCAAGAAATATGTTGTAGTTTCAAGATCTAGCACTGAACTAGAGTACATTTCTTTGGCTCATGCTTGCTGTGAGCTTTAATGGATTAAAATACATTTTACATAAAAATCAAGTACCAATCATGTCCTACGAGGATCCGTTGATGGTGCCATATGAAGATGCAAAATGATCGAATTCACAAGTGAAGTAGTGTATGGCATTGTTAAAATGAATGGTGCGAATCCTTGTCTTTGATTGGGATTCCACTTTAAATGAAAGAATTGGAATATACGAAAAACTTCATCACTGTCCTTCATCAAACACAACCAAGTAGCACGAGAATAATTATCAATAAAAATAAAAAATGTGTACCAAGTTTGAAACTTAAAAATGAATCAAGAAAACAAACTCTACTCTATTACTTTCCCTAGACCTGAATATTGCCCGATGGTGCTTTCCATGCTGACATGACTCACATGTAACTTATCTACGTTGGACAGACATAAACCAAGGACTTTAAGCTTGTTCAGGGATACATGATCCAAAAGTATGAACACACAACAAAAACACGACGATGTATGTTGTAGGTGACTTGCCCAAGTAGTAGAGACTTGAAGCCATTACTAACATTCTTTGGAGGCTTGAGATATATATGCTAAGAAGCAGATTAGTAACACAAGAAGTCATGTCCTAAGAAACAAGAATCCGCATCAACTTACTCTATTCTTCATTATTTAGCAGATGCAACGGTAGCAGACTTGGTAGGGAACACATGTAGCTCGTAACAAGTGTCTTTTCCTACCGCAATAACACTCATGGAGCAGTCTTGGTGCTCCACAACCACCGCCTTCACCGTCACCTCTAGTAAACCCTTGACCTTGACTACATGTAAATGGTGTCATAGAATACAGGTTTTATTTAGGACCTAATGGAGTGACAAAGACAAAGTTGTCAGTGGAAGACGTGGTAGTAGTAGCCTCCTGCTCTAGAACACATGTGGCACTCTAGAAAAGGTTTCTGTCAACGAATGAAATTCATCTCCACATAAAATCTGGCTTTGAACACCCTCAAATGGACGACAAAGACCCACTAAGAACTGGATCACTATTATTTGACATGTCTGTGATTGGGTATCACTTGAAGAGGTAACAATTCGTATAAATCTTCTGTCAGGCGGACTTACCTGAACTACTAGGTGAGAGATTTATCACCCTGTTGAAGTCCACATAACTCAATTGTCATGTTTTCATTCATGCATGCCACATTATTGTATCACTGAAGTGCCAGGAAATCCCAAATATATTCAAGCATTTCAAATTGAATGGTCATGTTTTCTATTTGTGGCTTATTACTATTCCACATCGTTGAGAGTAATTCTGCGTCATGTTGTTCTCACATTACGAAGGAATAGGATCAGTAGGAGGTCCAGTCATGAGATTTTTGATACGTCCTTGGATTTCGAAAAATATTTTGACAGTCTTCATCAAGCAAAACTCTTTTCATTCAGTTTCCTATTCATATCTTTGGATCGTGACAAGAGCTTGTTGAGTAGGGATACATCCTTCTTATCGGACAAACTGAAGAGAGAGCCGAGTTACTTTGACCGCTTGGAGATTTACATGTTGGGTACTGCACAGAAGAAAACTTGTAATGGCCGACTCTGACAAAAGTTGTACTGACCTAAAGACTATCAACAACCAACATTGATTACTCAGCTGTAATAGTACGTGGATTCACCATTTTTAACAGTGCTGTCCGCACAAGCTCCTGGGCTTCTGAACCAGAGAAGAGGGGGCCCGAGCGGTTGACAATGGCTAGTGAGTATGCAAAGGGGGATCACAATTAGGTGTGAGCATTCGGTTAACTTTTCAGGTTAACTCGGTTTCATTAATCAGTTAATTCATGGTTACAAATTTTAGGTTACAAATTTTATCCATTTACCTTATCAACTTTGCCTAATTATGTTACAGTTCATCAGGTAAAGTTAATGTGGTTGGTGAGGTTAACCGGACAACACACTTGTATAACACTATTGACGGAAAAGATTTTGGAACCATAATTATTATGTAATATAGTAGTATTGTATATAAATACAAGGGGCAATTCAGATGATAACATCTTAAGTCCCTCTATATTGAACCGTAGCATGGAGTTTGAGACACTCAGCTGCGAGCTCACCTGACAAAATAACACAGCTGTTGGGTCATCCACGCCCAGCGGAACCGGTAGTCCAAAACCAACCTGTTTTGAGGGGGATCGGAAAAGGACGCAACCTTTTCTGGGTCACAGGAAACACATGCTCATTAAACACAGCAGGCAACAAGGATTTAAACTGGCTGCCTAAAATGATGTTTTACGTTTTAACTTAGAGGGGTATTAAAAGTGTCCATCCAAACCATGCCTAAAGGTTTTGATTTCATTAAGACTAGATTAGGATATAATTGGGAAGGTTTTAGTGAACAACTATACAGATATGTGTATGTGTAGGATAATATTTTGTGACTAAACTGTGGTTAATGACATATTTCATTTAACCAATCAAATAATATTCTTAACTGACCCCTTAATTAAATAGACGATTGATCGAAATAAATTTAACCAAACTGACCAAATGCTTTGAACCAAATTAACCAAAATAGAAGTGATCAGGTAGTTCCATAGCTTTCTGATAACAAACACCAAGGCTAAGTAGTATACTGGTCTATTGTGCTTCGGGTTGATTGGAATTCTTAGGTAGATAGTAGATAGCATACCGTTTGTCGGCCATAAATTATCTCAGGACCCCACATCCATGTCTCACAGGTGGGTAGTCCGAGTGTAAGGGGATATCCTAGCACTGTAGGGGTGGCAATCGGGTTCGGGGCCACCGTGTTTCATTTTCGGGTAATCACATTTTGTTAAAATTGCAAAAGATGAATTTTCGAGTCGAAACCCTTGATCCTAACCCGACCCGCAAATATTTTCGGGTCCATCGGGCCTGGCTTGTAAATCCAAATAGCAAGAGAACAATTTTTAAAAATACCATTTCTTGCTAATCATTGACAATTACCAGATGTAAACAACACATTTCAATGTAAACAAACTTACAAAGTGGTTGAGAAACACATATAAAGCTAATTTTAGTTTCTTGGAGAGTTTTAAACACCAATTCATAAACAATTAGCATAATAAATCATACAAACCAATACAAAACTAAATAGAATTGCCAGTATAAACTTCACAATTTTTGGATTGTTAATTTAATAGGCCATTGGGTGTCTTAAACTTTAGTATTTGTAAATTTTATTTGAATATATAATTGTGAATTTTAGGTCAGGTCAATTCGGGTTGAAAATCCAAACCCGGACCCGACCCTAAATTAATTTAAGGCTCTTCATGTTTGGGTCAATTTTGGGTCCAGTCGTAAAACCTTAGACCCTAACCTGCTAAAAATTTCGGGTTCAGGTTGGGTCATTCGGGTCGGGTCTTGTTTTGCCAGCCTATAGCACTGTGGGCCTCAAGACATGTGACTGAGAAAAGTAGCCTTTCATATTATGTAATGCTTTGCGTTGGTCGTTCCATTCCATATATGAATTCTTCTTGAGGATCTTGAATATGATTAACTGATTTGAGACAGCTTCACAATAAAACTTTTATACTGTAGGTGTCTGAGTATCCCTTTGATCTCCTTTTTTGTCATTGATGAGGGCAACTCCATGTTGGCAGGAACTTTTACTTAATCATCCTCAATTCTCATTTTACTTGTAGCCAAAGAGGTTACCAGCTATAACTTTGAAGGTACACTTCGCTCGATTTATGCAGAGGGAGAATTATGGTAACCTTAAGCCATTTTTAGGAATTGACTAAGCCCAAATCAAGCCTCATTTTTAGCGTCACCTAGGATGGATTGAGTCGGGAGTGGAGCTGACTGGGGGGGGGAGCTTTTATTGAATAACTATGTAGATATGTGCGTGTGTAGGATAATTTTCTGTAGCCAAACTGTGGTTAATTGCTTATCTCAGTCAACCAAACAAACTATATTTTTAAGTGACCCATTAACTAAATAGCCAATTAGTCGAAATTAGTTTAACCGAATTGACCCAATTATTTAAGCCAATTTAACCGTTTGGTTAATCAATTTTGGCCAAAGTTCTTCTCACCCCTAATCACAACAGCTAGCAGGCTGTTGGGTGGGGTGATGTTGGCTATTAGAGATGCTGGTAACTCCGGTGGTGACGGACTTTGGAACATCTGACAGACCAAATGCGGTCAACACCAGCTGCAACACGATGGCTGGATGGAAAGCCTTGGGGGGGGGGGGCGTGTTTACTGAATGAAGAACTGGTTGGACAATACTGGACAGCCGGACGGGAGGTCCGCATTGTGGAACGTGGACAAAAGAGCTGTAATGCTTGGACCAGCAGTGGCAAGCAATTGGACCATTGGAAGATCCAAGGGTTTTTATTATATTATTTGTTTTATTGTTTCTCTATTATTTTCTCCTTTGTACCACAATGTATCTTACCCTAATATATAAAAAGAAGAGAGACGGCTATTGCCCTCGCAAGGAAGCTGCTCCTTGCAGCCGACAAATCTCTCGGTATTTGTCTCCTCTCCTCCTCATCTCTTCTCACAGGATCCTTGATAGGTTTGCGAAGGACTATCAGAGTGATCTCCATATTCCTACTGATCTAGACTCCCTTATTGTCAAATCCATGCAACTAGATTCTGGTGGCTGGGATTGGGAATTCACCAAGCTTACCTCCCTGAAGCTTCATGGCAAGCCATTGCCTCCACCCGCCCCAGATGACTCAGTCGACCCTGGCCTTTAGAGTCGAATGGACAAATGTTGCCCTATTTAGTCTATCGTTGGATCAGAAGATACAAGGAAGTTAGCAGTGCTGATCCACGGAAGAATATCTGGAAGAATAAACTGCCCATGCGTGTGCAAGTTTTTATTTGGCTACTACATCATCTTGCCATTCTCACCAATACGGAAAAACGATGACATCACATTGAAGTCAGCTGTGAATGCCCTTTATGCCACAATGCTGATGACACCATCCTTCATGCATTACGAGATTAGTTTCAGTCAACCTATGTAGACTGAAATCAACACGATCTTTGACCTTTTTCTAAATTAGTCTGACTGGATCACTCAGATTACCAACGACCATACATTCAATGAAGAATCACTTTTGAAGGGGTCTATTTCCTGCTGGCACATCTGGGACTGTAGGAATGCACAAATCCACCAAGGGGTAGTAAAACCTGCCTTGGTCAAAGCCAAATTCATCATGGAGTGTACTTCTACAATCCTTAAATCTTCCAGACGTCGAACAACATGCCATTAAACCTCGGTCTCACAGACTGGAGCTCCTTCAACATTCTCCTAGTTTCTTCATATTCACAGTTGCAGCTTACAAACCCATTACTGGTGATGTTGGCATAGGGATTCACGTAGTAGGACCGGATGGGAAATGCATTATGGGAATCAGTTTCCCTACCGTGTCAAACTCAGTCCTAGATGCTGAAAACAAGCAATATTGAAGACTTTGGAGCTCTGCAGTACAAGGAATTGGAGCAATGCACTCATTCTATTTGACTCACAACAAGCTATATCTACCCAGAACAACCATAATTCAGCTTTGGTGAAGTGCATGCCTCATGCTAGGTCGTTGTTGAGAAGAAAGAACACTTCTTCATGTGTAGGGATCACCTACATACAACAGAACAATAACCAGATTGCTGACTCTATTGCAAAGCAATCCTTGTTATGTAGATTAGAAATTTTGTGCTATGTAGATAAGCCTGGGTGACTCAATCAAAACCCAAACACCGTGTTAAGCTTCACTGTGCCTGCACTAGAGAGCTGGATCAATAAGTAATTCTGCAAATAAAATGCTTATATACAATAGAAAAGAAAATGTTAAGAAAGGTAGAAAAAAGAGGACGAGGGGGAGCTAGTGCTCATGCTACCTTCTCAATCATCCTATGGCAAATGGAGACATCTGGGAGCAACAACAAAAGAAAGAGGAAATAACAATTCTTGCGGCGGCTATAGAGAGGCAAAAATGAATCACAAGTCGGATACAATGTATAGCTAATGGACAAGCGACCAACCTAGTTGATCTTTTTCAGTTGATGGGAAGGAGCTTCCAACCATATGGGGTCGACCTTGCAACATAGGTAATCAATGGAGAGGTGGCAAAGCGAGGGTTTGTTACTGCACAATGATGCAATGGTTTCATGACGAGCAAGCAAAGAGGGTCTTTACTAAAGTGCTGACTGAAGGATGTACCAAATAATAAAAAAGATCAATGGGAAGGACAAAAACATCAAATTATGAAACGTTATTGCCAGGAGTTCACCATCATAAAAGTTGGAACTTGTTAAAAAGCAATGACTGATAGCTGTATATCATTTGAGAAACCACCCTCCTATATATAGGTGAAGGGGGAAGCGTTCAGACTATGACAAAACCCCAACGGGCCAAGACATACTTAGGCCCATGTACTAACTAACTAATGAAATATTAACTAAATAACTCTCAACACTCTCCCTCAAGCTGGAGCATGGGTGAAACTCATGTCAAGTTGTCAACCACTCCCCCATGAGAAGATACAACATAATATGCTTCTACTATCTACTTCGGCTTTACTGCTATGCAGTGTTCAGGAAATCGGCCTAATCGGCCTAATAATCGACCGAATATTCGTTTTCGTAGGTGGAGCGAACCGCTCAGGCCTAATCGGACATAAAATCGGCTTGGACCGATTATTCGGCAGACTGGGCGCTTAAAAGGCCGAATGTTCTGCGATTTTCTAAATCAGGCCCATAAAAGAAAAAAAAGGTCCACTTAAGTGAACCCCAACCCGACTCCCCACCCCACCTTCCCGACACTCGACTCGCCCTGACTCTTCTCTATCGCGAACACACTCCATGGAACCAGCAGTGCTAGGGCTGCGATCTCCTCCCCCTCAACTCTCCGGTGGCCACTCAGCTGTCCGACGATGACTTCCTCCTCCGGCGGCGACGTCTCTTCCCTCGCCGACTCTCCACCTTGGCGCAGGCGGTTCCCTCTCCCCCGACGCCTCTCTGGATCGTGGCCGTAGGCGCCACTGCTGTGGGCGTGGAAGCAGCAACCATCCGGCGGCGACGACGTCTCTTCGGAGCAAGCTAGCAGCGACGACGCCATCTTTATTTCTCCACTGCCGTAAGTCGTCTTCTTCACTCTTTCCATTCAGTTTTCTCCTCAATTCTCCCAAATTCAACGGTTGTTGTTCACTGTGGCGCCCCCCTCTATTTTCACTTCTTCTCCCCTTCACCTTCTTCTCCATCAATTTCCTCTCTTCACTCCACTCTCTTCTCCATTTGCTGTTCGTTTTTCTTCTTCACTTTTTCCCCTCTCCACTCCTCCACGTTCCACTTTCCCTCTACTCCACTCTAAGTTGTTCTATCCCCCTCCACTATATTTACTGATTCATCTTCAATCCCTACTATTCTTTCTCCACCTCGAATTCCCATTGTATATTTTCCTCCTCCTGCTGTGATGCCCCCCCTATTTACTGATTCACCAATCCAGTAGCAACTTCCACATTTTCCTCCTCTAATTTCTTCTCCCTTTTTCTCCTGTTTCCACCTTACACGTCCTTGTTTCCACCTTACACGAGCTTCCTTGTTTCCATTTCCTTTGCCTCACTGCCATATTAGCAATATGTTTCATATTCTCAATCTGTTTGTTTTTATTTGTTATTATTTGTTATAGATCAGTAGCAAAATAATAGTTAAATGTCTTTCTTATTAGCATATATTTCTTCTTGTTATTTCTGTAATTCATTTAGATACAATCATGTGTTATTAATATTTTCTTTCAAACGTTAGGGATTAGCATAGCCATATATTGGTGTACTTGTAGTCTTCTAGTTTTGTGTGTTTTGTTTGATGTGATTTTGTTTATTGTCTCCAGAAAATCATGGAGAGTCTTGGATCAGCCCCAATTGGGACTAATACCCAATCACAAGAAACTCCCCAGTCACACTTGATTCCACCTGGATCCACTGATCCGGCATGGAAGTATGGGACACTCGAAGATAAAAACAACCCTAGTGTTGTTATATGTGACTTGTGCACGAAAGAAATTAGGGGGGGGTGTGAATCGCCTGAAGCAACACTTAGCTCACATAAAGGGTAATACACAAGCATGCCCTGGAGTTGACAATGCCATCAAGCAGGAAATTAGGCAGAACATGGAGGAGATTCAAAAGAAGAAGGCGGACAAGTCAAAAGTTGTAGCAAGTGTACGAGAAGAAGTTGACCTTGCTATGGCTAAGGGGAAGGAGATTGATGATTCCCGCCTCAACACCATCCCTTGCTCAGATTCCTCAATGCGCCAAGTAGGAATCAAGGAGGCTATAGACAAGAGGTAAAGAGATCGGGTGAATCAATAAATTGCTAGGTGGGTTTATCGGTCTGGAATTTCTTTTAATGCAGTTTGCAACAATGCTTTTCTATCAATGTGCCAGGCTATTGGCCAATATGGAAAGAACCTCAAGCCCCCATCTTATTATGAGGTGAGTGAGTCTCTATTGAAAGTGGAGGTTGAAAATACAAGAAATGATCTGCAACCTCATAGAGAAATGTGGAGGAGATACGGGTGCACCATTATGACAGATGCTTGGAGTGATAGGAGAAGCAGGAGCTTGATGAATCTTCTTGTAAATTGTGAATTAGGCACTTGCTTTCTTAAGGCAATTGACGCCTCTGTCGAGTCTCACACAGGGGAGTATATCATGTCTTTTATTGATGGATGCATCCAGGAGGTTGGTCAGGAGAATGTGCTTCAAATTGTTACAGATAATGCTTCTGCAAATGTATTAACAGGAAGAATGTTGGAGGATAAGTATCCTCACATATTTTGGACATCCTGTGCGGCTCATGTCATTGATTTGATACTTGAAGAGTTTGGCAAAGAACAAAGAATTAAGACTGCCATAACAAAGGCAAGGGAGTTGATTGGCTTCATCTATTCTCACACAAAAACCCTGAGTTTGATGCGTAAATTCACTGAAAAGGGGGAGATTTTGAGGCATAGAGTCACCAGGTTTGCTACTTCTTTCTTGACATTGCAGAGCCTCCTTGACAAGAAGGACAAGTTGAGGCTTATGTTCATTTCTGCTGAATGGAACCAATGCAAGTGGTCTAAGATAAGAGCAGGTGTCAAAGCAACAACGACAATTTTGGCTCCAACTTTTTGGAATCAAGTTTCATCAGCCATCAAATTGTGTACCCCTTTGATCTATTTGCTGAGAATCGTTGATGGTGATAAAAAGCCATCAATGGGATTTGTATATGGTGAATTAGAAGCTGCTAAACAAGAGATCAAGACCCTCTTCAAGGGAGTTGAAGCCTCCTTTAGGCCATTCATCAATGCCATTACAATTAAAACCAAAGACATATTAGATAGTCCTCTTCACAAAGCTGCCTACTATCTAAATCCATTTTACTTCTACAAGAATCAGGATGAGATAGAAAAACAACATGATTTGATGGATGGCTTGATCAAGTGCATTGAGACATTTTTCACTGATGTTGATATTCAAGACAAGATCAACAGGACAGAGTTGGGTTCCTATATGATGAAGCTAGGCTCATTTGGCAAGGCATTAGTTATGAGACAATGCTTAATTAATGATGATGAGTACAAACCAGGTATATAAAACTTACTTTATTTTGATTATTAGGATAATGGTGATATAAAATATTAAACTTATCTATATGTAGCTATGCGGTGGCGTATGCATGGTGGAGCGGCACCGCATTTGCAAGAAATGGCCATCAAAATTCTTAGCCTAACATCCTCCTCTGGATGTGAGAGGAATTGGAGTACTTTTGAAGGGGTACTTGACTATTTGTATATTAAATGCTTATTTTCAATTGTGTAGAGTTATAGACTATTCCCCTCTAAAATGTCCATGTCTTAATGGCAGATCCACACTAAGAAGAGGAATAAACTTGAGGTGAAAAGACTTAATGATTTGGTCTATGTCCAGTTTAATGCCAAGTTGCAAGAGCAACGAGAGAGAAAGACCAAAGATCCTCTTCTAACAAGTGATAGGACACATGTCATGGAGTGGATGGGAGATGCTACAACTGAGAATGATGAGGTTCCTGGCAGTGATGGACTTACTTGGGGAAATGTAGCAGCTGCAGCAGGTGTTGATGATGTTCTACAAGCTAGGGCCACACGTTCACAAACACGTGCTACTACACATCTTGCTACTTCTACATCAATGTTTCAAATTGATGAAAAAGATCTTGCAAAGGGCCCATCTAGTGATGATGATGATGCTGAGCCCGTCTTTGCAGAGTTTGAGGATGAAGATGGCTACCTTGATTAGCTTTGTATTGATTGTTGACGTATTATTTTGTGTAATTTGGACATGAGTTGCTTGGTTATTTGGTGTTTGTTTACTTGTTTTGAACCTTTTGACGTGCGTTAAACTATCTTCATGTTTGTGATGTATGTTGCTTAATTAACATTCTTAATGGATCTATGTTTCTTGTTACATCCTCATTTGTTATAGTTTAATTAATATATACAATTATATAGGACCAAGTTTTAAATTTATGTGAATATATAATTAATTTAAAAAAAAAATTCAAAACCGATTAAAACCGAATATACTGCCGCTTATACTCCCGCATACCGTATATACTCTAATCGGTACCCTATTCGCCCGTACACCGATTACTGCTTTTCTGAACACTGCTGCTATGTGCTTCCGGGGGAGTCGGTTTGTCTGTTATTACCTTCACACTATCTACTACATTGATGAGAAGACTTGTTTGCTCTTGTGCTATCTTCTCAAGGGGGAGTGTTTGAGCATTTGTATTACATCTAAGGAAGATCATTTTTTTTGGTTTGGGATCTTTTTAACTTGTATGTCTTTCATTTGAGTCTGTCTTTGCAAGTTGGACATATGTTTCACCCATGCTCCAACTTGAGAGGGAGTGTTGAGAGCTCTTTAGTTTATTGTTTTATTAGTTAGTTAGTAAAAGGGCCTACGTATTTTGGCTCAATAGGGTTTGTGTACAAGTATGTATGCTTCCCCATTTATATATATCATGGTTTCTCTAATGCAATATATTGGTTAGCCTTCTATTTTACTAGCTGGCCGAACTGATTTGTGAAATATGCTAGATGCTAATAAAAAATAGGTTTTACAGTGTCTTCTTGTTTAGAATATTTTAGCAAGTGGCATAATGAGATTTTTGACTTGATGTTTACAGGCACCTTATTAAAAAACGGCATGACCAGCCACTTAAGCGACCAAAACCCTTATCCGCTTAATTCAGCTCCTAAGCGTCCGCTTAAGCAGTTTGAAGGAAATCGGTCGCTTTCTCCCCGCTTTTGCCCTTTTTTTTCCGTTTTTTTTTAAATACTGCTGTAAGCATGTAACATTAATTAATTATATGGTCCAAATAGTATTGACTATAATATATGAAACTTGTGTACATTAAATGTTCTATGATATATCTAAGTCTTAATTTAGAATGCAAACTTTGTAGGTAAGCTGTAATAATAGGGTATTGATGTAATGTATCCAAGTAAATATCATATTACTCTATACTTCTAATGGATGATTAGCTTTACTGATTTCCTTGCTGCTTTCATTATTTACTGATTGGTACTACTGGTTATTATTACTGATTTCATTAGAAAAATATTTTTTATATACACACAAGTGTAATTTTGTATAAAAATATATAAGAACTTAGGCATCCACTTTTTCAAAAATCGCCGGCATGCGGCTTAATCGGCTACAAGGGCCCGCCCGCACACTTCCCTCTTTGCGCGTTTTGAAAACATTGTTTACAGGGAAGAATTTTTTTTTTTTATATGATTGACAGACTAAAGACCAAATAAAAAGTGTATTGGTACAGCCCTGTAATATTCTTCCAATTATATGCTTCAGTTTGGTTACCTGGAGTGCTATCGATTGTTGTCTATACTCAGCAGCTTGATCGAACCATGTGTTACACAATTTTGGAATTTCAATGTCCAATGCCGCTCCCCAGTCAGAATTAGTTACTTTCCTTACGAGTTATGATCCTACTAGAAAGTTTCCTATCTCATACCACTCATCAATCAATTTTCTTGGGACATATATCATGTTTATATTGTTTAAACTAATTTTAGTACATCGGACATCTCATAGGACATTTCTGTGAAATAAGGTTTTTATAAGTGTGCCAAAGAATTATATTAACTGTCTAGCCTTCTTTTTTCTCAGTTGTGCTCTTTTGCATATTTATACTTCAAATTTACAAATATTACTGACTTTTTATTGTTGAGCCTATTTGAGTTTCCACCATAATAGCGCTTCTCTGCTTGTAAAATATATGCAGGTTGGAATCCAAGCTTCCACTCTAGTATCGGTTGGAAAGCAAGTTGGAGATGAAGTTGAAGTGAAAGTTGTACAAGCTCATCCTCGCAAGGATGTCTTGGAGGTTGAAGAGGCATGAAACTTGTACAGAAAAAAATTCATTCCCTCCGACAAATTACCCCGTTTATACTTTTTGGGGGAATGCAAAGTCATTCAGATCAAGAGCAGGTTATGCCATATATTTCACCTTTTGGTCGTTCTTTTGGGTTCACCACCAACCCTTTGCATCAGACCTGGTCCTGTGATGAAGGAGACTGATATCCAGACCCGGCTGGTTATCATTGATATTGCTGGTCCAAGTTGCTGCTTGCATTTAGCTCTTCATGTAATGATGCGGAAGCTTTACCTGGTTGGTACGCAAGGAGACTCCCAGATGCGTATCTTCCGGCAATGGATTGTTTCTTGCCCCTTGTTTAAAAGGTGTAACAAAATAGAGTCTCAAAACTGTATCTCCTCTTATATGAACATTTTGCCAATTTTAGAGTGACGGAAAGCCTGAATTTCTGCTCTCCTGAACGAGTCAAATCAATACTATAGTTGTAAACTCTCCACAAAGAGTTCATTTTACAGTCATTGTGGTAGGAAAGCGTTTTATAAACGTAATCTTCCCATTGGAAAAGAAGAGCAAACATTCTAGTGCTCGTGTTTCAACAGCAATACGGGAACAACAAGCTGACTCCGTCAGTGTTAGTTGCAGGTTGTCCCTTTCTTAGTCCAATTACTTGAAATTGATGTAATTTCATTGTGCCAATTCAACCTGGAATTATCATAAATCTCTCGACTAAACATCTTTTTCTTATTGCAAAGCATGTTTCCTGACACGGTTTCTCTTTGATATAATGCCTACAAAGGCAAACTTACTCAACCAACAAAGATCACGCTCATGCATGCACGCTGAATTCGATTATTAGTTTGTGGGACCATTGCAATTATGGATCCCAAGGAGATGGCATCCTCGCCTACCTATTGGTGGTGCAAATTGTAAAAGAGAATGCCTGTTGAGATTGCTAATCGCAAGTATAATCTATAATGTTTGTGTGATTTTAAATGCAGTTATGAGGTTTATCTATAAGATAGTTGCATACCATATGATAAGATTGATTGCGTCTTTATGCTGTCATAGTAAAGTGGAACTATACAAGAAGAATAAGGAGAATAAATCACCCTTTATATATGGTGTGTGAATGTGCATGGCATGTCTGACTCAAATTCTATTGCGTTGAAGCCTATGCTTGTACTATGTAATATAAGTATCTAACTTGATATCTTCAACCACTCGACTACAACTTGGACTGTGGAGCCATGTCTAACTTGAGTGCACATGGCATTGAAATCAAAGGTAAAAAATTAGTTCGTGGAGGCTAATGTATCACATATTGATTTACTTCCGTGCGCTTATATTAATATAGAACTTCACATGTAATTGCTGGTGCAGGCGATACTAGTATGTTTTTTTTTTCTTTTTTTTCTTTTCATTTTGACAGTAGTACCGCTATTCTAGTTTTTTTTTGAGGTAAACATTTGTATTCTAGTTAATTAAACATTTGTACGACTGGATCGACTTGCATGGAATCCACGACATCTAGGGTTTTGCTCCAAGAAAAAGTTGTAATTGGTACAACAAATTCATCACGACCCTAGAATGGGGTGAATAATATTGCGCATTGGCATCACTCTTGCTTGGATAATGTTGTTAATTGAACTCATAGCCGTTATTATCAATTTGAAGAGAGGTTGAAGACTATCCACCTTTGCGTGCAATAGACAACACAATCGTAAAAGAAGTAGATGCTTCTAGTATGATCCCCAAGTTGTCATTGTAAAGGGCTCACAGGAAGGAGAATTCATTCTGCAAAATAACAATTATAAGTTGACAAGTGACGACTTGTAGTGAGAACCCTCGCATCCGTAGCGGAGCGGCTAAAACACCTAGTGACTTTCATAAGGGCTTAATGTTTCATACTGTATCGTGTGTAACATATCAGATAATGATGCATCCTTGTATTTGAGAGTATTATGAAAAGACGAACATGTACGAACATCTTTTTTTTTTGCATGATTTTGTAACTCTCTTTTCATGATACACTCTCATCTTTTAACTTGTTTCCCACTTCTTTATTTAACATAAAGTAGGCGTTAAAGACAAACATGGGGAGTTAAAAAATGATAATAATCCTACATGCAAGGCATTTTGAAGGAATATGAGAGTGACATAAATCTTCTGAGTGACATATAATATCTCCCTTTTCATCTCGTGATATTCTCTTGTATCTTTTCTAGTTCAAAGTAATGTATACTACAATGAGTAAGATTTTGTTATAATAAAACTTGGTAATAGGCAATTTTAGTTAAAGCCCTTGGTCAAACGAAAATATTATCACTTTTGGTTAAAAACTTCAAATATATATACATTTTTGGTTATCATATTCTTCTAACAAATTTACAGTCAGCTGTAAGTATACATTTATTGTTATATCTAACTATCGAGTTTAATTGCATACTTTCAAGGAGAGCTGATGTTGTCTGCTATATCCAAACTTGAGTTCTTGCACAAAGAGACCATTTGAGTTGGAAACTACTACCAATTTAGTGGCATGTGGAACATTGACATATGAATTTTGGTTGATAAATATATGTTGTTTTCCATGTTGTCATGTTTAGTGTTACTTGGGTTAAAAATTAGTGCAATCAATGTAACTTGGTTTAAGCTTGCTTTGTTGTGTACAAATACCATCATTATTCTTGAGATGGTTATAGTTACATCATAGATGGAAGGAAACCCAACTAGCAGGATAAATAAGTGGTCTTCAAGAAATACATATATCCTGGGCTGTATATTGAGATATGATATGATGAACTTCATGTTTTTGTCCTGATGTTTTGGTATGTAGACAAAAGTTATTGAGTTATCATTTAGAAGCCATTCTTTTACTAAATTACCCACCATATGCACATATGACAATGGCCTTATCCCTTGAAGATGTTAGTCATACAAAAGTAAGCCAAGTTCATTCCCGATTAAATAAATATATATTAATAATTCTTTTAGACATCTTCTTGCTCTAGTTCAATAGGAAAACATTTAGTCTTTGTGTTTTTTCTTTCAACTACATTGTGTGAACTTTGTTTATGATAATAAATTCTAGAGTTTAAAATTGTTTTGAGGGATCTATTGTGAAGTATTATATAGAGATGATCCTAATCCTAGGTTGTAATCTAATGCTTCATAATTGATAACATAATGCAATTATTGGAGATGCTATGCATGTTCAATCACTTGTAACTACTACCATTTTATTGATGTAACTAATTCCATCTTTATTTCCTATGTAACATAATTTTTTGTTGTATATGTCATAAGGTTACAAATGCATTTTTCCATGTAATAAGGGAATGCATATTGAACTGAATTGGTGATTTTGAAAACAATATCACTAATCATGTATAGTGACATATGAGAGAATGTTGTGGGGGAAATGATTATCCATATAAGAGGAGGGTTGATATAATGATAATACCAAGTTTTAAAGAGAGTCCCATTCATGATAAAACTATAATTTCTAATCATTTTTGAGAAATCCAATTATTCTAGGGTTTAAAATCTAGTTCTATGCATAGTTTGGTCTAAGAATAATCATTAAATGAATATTTCTCTAAATAAATCTTCAGATAGTACCATTCACAATAAGACGATGAAGGAAGAATAAACATATTGAAGGTTTTTGAACATCTACATTTTCCTCTAGGATTTTGATGCAATCCCCAACTATTTATCTATATATGACATTTATCATGGATGCATTGGATTTGCTTTCATTTAAATTGTTTTTATAGAAGGTGTAAGGATTGTATGCAATGGTAAGCAAGCCATCTTGGAATAATTTTCTTATGTTAATTGAGAGCATTGAATCTAAGAGTTGATTTTCATTTTTCTTGGGAAGAGTCGATGTGTGTCCTTCATTTCTCTCATGATGAGGTGCTAATTCCTAAATGGAGGTCTATATTTTCCATACTACCAAAACCCAATTGATGGGCATGATTGAAAATATAAGTTCTATTTACCATTTTCCATGAATGGTTGGGAAAATTTGAGGATTGACGTATATTTATGATATCATGAATACTGGAATTTTTTTCCTTCTTGTAAATTGTGAAAGTTGATGGAATACCCTTGCATAAGATGAGGGCATTTCCAATGAAGATTAACTGGGTTTAATTTGACTCATAGAGTAGTAGAATCCTTGAATATAACTTGTCTGTATGTCATGCCAAAATGAGGGAGATGACTTTTTGTATAAGGATCAAGTTTTAAATGGACATGTATCATCCTGGATTTATATTTTGATCAGATAAAATTCATACATGTCCTATAAATCCAACTTTCAATGATTCATTAAAGCATTAGGTTCAAGGCATGGTATTAGATATTATATAGTGGCAAGCAATCTTTTCTAGTAATGATGAATTTTGAAAAACCTCTCTATGTTTTAATGGATAAATTTGTAATTCTAGAATCATACAAGAAGTTCAAAGGTATATTATCTAATTGTTCAACACTTCTTCTAGCTCTACTTTTGCCTACATAAAAATATGGGGAAAAGGAGATCATTGAAACAAGAACAATCAAATTGGAAGAAGGGTTGTTAAGGTCACCAAACTTTTTTTGTGATAAAATGTAGACCCTTAAACCTTGATTAACCCTAATTTAGCTCAAATCAAGCTTTGTAAGCTCTTATTTCATCATTTATTAAATTAATATGATTTTATTTGAAATTATTTAGAGATTGAGATCAACATTTTGTTACATGAACATGCTTTCATTGTTGAGAACATGATGAACTCATATCCGTGGTTGCTTAACATTTTACCCTTGTACTCACGCATCAATGGATGCTAGTAGGTTCAGAGAGTGAGGTTGATGACTCACATTTGTATGAGGTCGATGGACCACATGAGTTTGTTGTCAGTGGATCAACTCTATGCGAGATTGATGGCTCACTTCTGAGTGAGTTCAATGAATCTTTTGAGTAGGGTTGAGGGCTCTTTTAGATTGTGGGTATATTGTTATTCTGGCTTAAGAGTCGATGGGCTTAGCGTGTAGATGGTCAATGGGCTTCCTGGATAGAGGGGTCATTGATTTTTTTGCATATGGGATGTTTTAACATATCCACCTACCTCAGCCTATACTCCCAATCATTGATCCAACAGTTTGTTTACAAACCAAGATCTGTTGGAGAAAAGGAGGTTGATTCCAAGTCCCTATGGCATTTTGAGTTTCATTTGTGATATTTGGCTTGCTTTTGAGGATATAAGGCTAAAAATCGACATTTTGACCCTAGAACATGTAGATCTTACTCCCTTTCATACTTTCTTTCTATGTATCCTCTCTTCTACCTTATTTCTCCTTAGCTCTTGAAAAACCATTATGAAACTAGCTTCTTCAAGCTAAAATTCTTTCCTTCTTACTTTCTTTGACTGAGTTCAAGCTAGATATTTCTTGTAAGGATGTCGAAGAGATATTGGTGGGATGTTTTGTGGTTGGAGCTTGGATCACACTCCTTGTTGGAAATTATGTTCTTCACACGAGGCGAGTGATATGGAAATGATTTTTCCTTATTTTCTTAACTTGCACACAACCCTTGGTAGTGCAAAATGCATACTAAATATATACTTAAATATGCAATATTTGTAGACTACTTGGGTAGTATATGGGTAATCTTGTGTTTCCTTACCCTTTCATGCTGATATAAGGTGGTAAAGTTAAGATTTCTTATTTCTAATGAAATGTCATATATACATGTTTTTTCTCTACGACTGAAAACTATGGGATGTTGGGCTACATGTTGGGGGAAATATAAAACTTCTAACTTTCTAGCTGTTTACATGTCCATCTAAGACGAAAGTAGTAAGTTTTCCTAGACAACATAATGCTGAAATTTTGTGACAAATAGGTTGCTTACTTTAAAGCAAGATTTATATGCATTCTACTTTTATAGTTATATCTCCCTTATGTTAAGGAGCTTATATAAAAAATTTAGCATGGTTGTTTGTTGTTCAAATGTGAAGAAAAGCATATATTTTAAGGTAAATTTGAACCTTTATGGTGGTTTGTCCTTGTTATGTTTGGTAATATGTTTGGGCTAAGTAGGTATACCTTAATACTAGATGGGGGATTTTTAAAGCTTTAAAATGTTATGCTTGATTGATGTTGTAGTATTTCTTTATACACTTTTTTGTGCACTGGTTGCTTCATGAAAGATGAGTAAATGATTAATTTAATCAAATGAAATCTTAATCTATGTAGTACCATGTGACCACAAAACTATCCAAGTGTTTGGAGGTTGGGATAGAGAAATGGGAAATCTTGTAACAATACTGGATTGTGAGAAGGTCCTAAGAGTTGTATACTACTGAGTATATGTGAGTAGCTTGGGTCAATTTGATCGATACCTCAGTAATATTTAAGGAGTTTTGTCATGTCACTGGGACACAAGCCTCACTCTCATGGTTATTGACACCATTTTAGGTGATCAACCTCATACCCATGTGTTTTATTGGATATGATCCTCTTTTAGACAATAAACAATAAATGGACATTGGCCTTTAGGTTTTTTGAGATGTCTAGAGTTGTCCATGTACACTCATGTCTAAGAAGAGTGTTATATATTGCAATGTATGTACAAATCAATTTTTATCTTGAATGTCATGTATGTTTTGTCATGTTTTAAACTTTGGTATGTGTACTTTTATATATACATGATGTGGAAGCATTAATGAATGTTATTAGCCATACCATTACTATATCACTCTATTCTAGGATAGATAGAAATATAAAAATAATGTTATTGAAGAGAGGATCTGGCCAACATCTTCCAACCTTAGTTGCTTCAGAACATGTACTTTCTTCTACAACAAATGGAGGGTTACCTATTCATTTAATGTTTGTGTGGAATCAATCAATTTTGATAAGAAATGCCTGGAATGTATTATCTGGTAGAATCCATATGTGGGAATATGGGATCCTATGTAAGTATTAATCATACAACAAGCAAGCATGCTATCACATTTCTTCCTTCAAGATAACTTTATCAACATTGAGTCCAAAAATTTTGGAAAACAACATAAAGATCATTATTGGTGGTGTAATACTTTGGTTTAGATAAATAGATGGGATCCTGATGAAACCACTTCTCTACAATCATGTATTATGCCAGTTCTTGAAGAACTAACATATATGAAGGTTTCTTTCATAAATAGTTAAAATGAGAAATGGGATGCATCTTTCTTGTTGCAATATATACCATAGACAATGATAAATAAGATTGTATGTATTCCTCCTCTATTAGGCGGTTCAAAAAAGGATACACTATCTTGGAATCTGATGGAATTTCATATATTTACTACAAGTACATCATACAAGATACTTAGAGAAAGTAAAGGTTGAGCTAAAGCTGATCCTTGGAATTTAATATAGGCGATGAAGATACCAGCTCATCTCAATACTTTTGCATGGCTGATTGCCCATTAGGCAATAATGAGTAATGTCCTTAGAGTAGTGAGACAATTGTCAAATGATCCAATTTTCTCTATATGTAATAATCAAGTGGAATAAAAAAAAACATGCATTGAGGGATTGCGATCTTCCTATACAACTTTGGAATAAGTTGCATTTTGTAGAGACAATTACTAATTTCTTTCAACTACCTCTACCTGAATGGTTAGTGAAAAAATTACAAGTCGACACAACTAATCTTTTTTTAGCAAATAAGGATACAAAGGAATAATGATATTTTAGTGGAATACCTTAAAATATTGATAGGGATATTAATAGAACCTTGATATACACATCAATGATCTCAACTACAATGTATAATGAAGTATGTCATAACCAAAATATTCTTAGTTGTTCTTCTATGTGGATGCCTCCTCCGGATGACTGAGAGAGACTAAATGTTGACACATCTATGGAAGGTACAAAGACATCTTTAGATATTGCTACTAAAGCTCATTATACATCATGGATATATGCATGGGGATTGATGTATCAAACTAATTCATTGCTATTGGCAGAAGAAATGGCTATATTATTAGCACTCCAACATGTGTGGGACAAGGGATGGAACTGGGTAATTATAGAATAAAATTTTGAGGGATTAGTTAATGCTAGCTATCCAAGAAGATGAAAGAAACTTTCCAGTTCTAGCATCATGGAAGTATCAACTTAGTCAATATATTAGTCAGCCTTGGAGTGTCATATTCCCAAAGATAAACATGAATAGAAATGTCAAAACTTATAGTTTGGCAAAGCATCATTTCATAGTTTCTAGTGGTGATTTTATTTATGCTATAAATTTTCTAATAGTTGATATGAGTATATCAACAAATTTCTGCCAATAATGCTTTCTGCTCTTAGGCATGTTTTCAATTAAAACAATTTATTAAAAAAATAAAGAAAACAATATGGTTTTCAAAGATTTTGAATTATAAAAAGAAGGTATAATATAAATAAGGCCTAATATACATTATCAAATTCTTCACAATTCATATACATTTTCACACCTATGTAGAGAATTATTTTAAATGTAATCTATACTTGCACAAATCGGAGCATAAAAAGAAAACCTTATCACTCATGTAACTACAGATCCATAGGCCATGCACACATATCCAAATTGCATACCAGACATACATCAAAAACAAAGAAAAGAAGCACACATGCCTTGATATGAGAGTACAAGGATGACACTAGACTGTTAACCCTATACATAAACTTCACTTAGTCCCAGACGAGGTCACACAAACATAACCTACATCCAAAACCCCTTCATGAAAACATCACCCACCTCATAACTAAGATATACTCCATACTACTCTTCACCTCTTCTTTTAAGAAAACCATGTCTTTCACCTAAAAGTTGTGGAAAACCACAAGGCGTGACCCCAAGCCCCAATGATATAATATACTTACTAAAGATAATGAAAATTTAAACTAAGGAATATATATTTAAAAATTCGAATATAACGATGTAACTAAAATCATACTCTTATCATGTTTCATATTGATGTAATACCTGAGTAAGATATAAGACAATATATTTATTTTAGTAAATAAATCACATCTAAGCACATTCATCTTTATCACCGCATAAACCTAAGCAAATGTACTACACGAAATAGTTATAATTTTATTATGCCCTAGGAAGTTTAAGTCATACCATTAAAACTTCTATCTTGATTCTACCAATCCATACTAGCATTCTGTACAAGATCCAACGATATCTGCATATCATTAGATGTCTGCACATGACCTCAGGTCAAAATGAGGTATCCAAAAGGTAGAGTTCTCATAGTCTAAGTCTACTGTGGATCTTTTCTTAGAAGTGGATCCACAAATCACAGGTCTACCCAGGGTAAACTGGTAACTGTGCCAAAATTAGGGTATGAAAATCACAACATATTTTATTCTCCATCACATATATGTCATTCCTTTATGAACAATTGGGTTTTATTGAGTCAGCAATCAAGTTTAAAGATGTTAGGATATGTTATCCCAAGCATCCACATATATTCACTAATGTATGGATCTGACAATCTCCTCACAATTTAGATTACTACAAGAATAACACATTTCACTAAACCCCCTAATAGCCTAAGGGAATGGATATATGGACTTGGAGCTCTACCAAATTAAGATTGCACTTGATTAATTATGCAAATCATTCTTTATCTATGCATAAACCAAGTTACATAACACAATAAAAGGGGAGTTACAACAATGCTTCATCCCAAAGAACTTCATAAGATGTAAATTGCATGGTTATAAGATCTTAACATCTCATATCATGGTATACAACACACATTTGAGACGCATTAAGGCCCATACCAAAGAATCAGACTCCACAATTCTAAGGGTATCAAACGTATACCCAAGTTGAACCCGTTTCAAGGATATCATATTAAGTCACCACAATACTATTCCTAATTTGAGAGCATGGAAATTCAATACCCCAAAATATAAAAAGAATGCATCAATCTGACATAGAAAGTTTATGTATACATAAATATTTAGGCAACATACCAACTAGTAAAAGAACCTTAAAACATTTTAGAAAGGTTTTTTCATCAAAAATGACATTTAACTTAAGACTTCATTTACATATATGGTGTTGTCATAAAAAATACAACCTTACGATTTTTTTTCATTAACAATTGAATCTATATAAGATTATGCTAAACTATCATATTTCTAGTATCAAAAACTTATTTTGTGAAGTCTAGTTATAACTTGCAACTTCATCTCCTCATGATATAAAGTTTTAGTCAACACAAATTACACTTTGTTTTCATTTTAGGGGAGATTAATTATAGTTAATGAGGATGTCAACTTGCATAAATGAGGTAAGGAAGGAGAAGCAAGGGTGGGGGGTATACATAGACTAGAGGAGAGAGAAAGGGTAGTCAAATTTATCCTACCATTAATCAATGATCTATGATTTTATTAGAAGGCAAATCGACACCCATCAATATACATACATGATTTTGATTGATGGAAAACCCTACCTTTCCATCACCAGACAACCCCATCCTTCCATCAATAGATGTGGAGAGAACCACCATTAGAGGATATCGTGGGTCTAGGTCACTAGTCCAAGAAAATGGGAGATCCATTATAAAACATATACATGAATCTTCATCAGTTCTTTAACCCACATGTTTCATCATCTTATGTCATCAAGTTTTAATGAGTAGATAATGCTGGCACCAACTTCCAATAATACTCAATTGATGAATATATGGTGTTTAACCAGTCAGCAGTCCCATCGATAGGAAATAGATGAAAACATGGAAATAAGACAAAAATTTTCCATTAATACTCAATAGATGGATAAGTAAAACATCTTCATGGGTTCTCAACCAATGGAAACAATAAAATTAAAATTGGTCTTCAATGGATGGAAATGCAAGGTGTTTCTATTGGTTCTCAACTAATGGAAAATCAAGTTACCTGATTAATTCATTTAAGTCCACCCAACCAAGTCCAAACAATAGAGAACAAGAAGATAGAGAAACATGATACTTGCGAATTATGAGAAGAACCACAAAAAACATGGGAAATTTTCACATAGAACTTTCAAGAAAAACATTAGCCAACTAGTTGCATAGTTGAAACAAGCATGTCAAAAGAATCCAAACACATGATTAACATGATTAGCAGATTTCATCCAAAATATTTGTAAAACAAGGTTGGGTACTTCCTACACATCTCTTCCTTAAGATCCCATGTATCGTCTTCTACTCCACAATGATGCCAAAACACATTCACTAAAACTATGTCCTTAACTTTTGCACTAGTTTGTCTATGATCATCATGGGACCATCTACATACAATATATCATCATCATCAAGTTGAGTTTCAATTGGTTGGATCATTTTCTCTATCTCTATAAAGTAATCAAAATTGCAATGATGACCCCATTTGCATGTCACAATAATGAATGAGCGATTTTCACCAAAAGATAATTAGCAATATATGAAGAAAAATGAGGTTACATTTTTTCCAGTCTTGCTGCCACCTATAAACAGAGAGGGTAAGCCACTAACACTATCATCTTTCCATACAAGCAAGTTATCTACTAATCCTTTATTACATGGGTGACCCGGACGGGCTCTTGCCCCTCTGAAATTTGAAAAATATGTATTTATAATTTTATAGCATAATAAAACACATTACAAATGTAAAATTTTAGATGTTAGACCAAAAATGATTAGTATGAAATACTTAATTCAAATCTAGTGGGTTGGATTCAAATCCTTATCCTTGCATTTTTGTCTATTATAGAAAAATAATAGTATATTAGTTTAACTCATCCCCATTGAAACTAGTAACAAGTTCTTGAAATTTAGCCCTACTATTTTAGCTTACTGGACATGCAAATTCTTGCTAACATTTTCCATTTTAAATTGCCAATTTAAAATTATAAACCAACTTGGTCCTCTTATCAGTGTTATTCCATTATCATGATTTTCATTATTGAAAAGTCAAAGAAAGAGTTAAACAAAGAGTTAAACATACCTTGAGTTTTGAGGTAATACGAATTAAATATTAATAAATGATGTATGGTATAAGTTTGTTAAAGTTGAGTTCATGGTATAGATTTTGTGTCTAATAAATCAATTAAATAATGTATGATTTTTGGAAGTATGTATATATATTGCCAAAATGGGGTCTAGCGTAGTTAAACAATGCAAAAAAGACCCAAAGGCCAACCTACAAAAACTTTACAAGGGGGTGTATCTGCAAAAAGGCCGGTGTAACTTTTCTTGGGATGACAAGCCCTTATGTAAGACTTTTTTTGTCTTTCATAACATTAATGATACCTTTTATAAAATTTTGTATAATATTCATTTCACTATTGTTTATGCCTCCATGGATCCTTTTGTTTCTCTCCTCTAAAATAGAGTAGTAGAGGATGGTGATGAAGATTCCAACATACCTCAAATTATATAGGTTGTCTTTACATTTTCCTATAAGCCAAATCATTGCTTCAACCAGGTTTTTGGTTGTATTTTCCCCCCACTCATTCTTAATACATATGATAGACCATATGTATTTGGTAAATATGTAACTATGGAAGAGGTGATTATGGATTTCGTTGTCCTTAAGGCAAGTAATGCACAAGGGATCAACATGAATTCCCCACCTCCTCATTATGTCCTTTGTCAACAGTTTCTACAACAAAGCTTTGAAAGTTGTAGTACTCCATTCAACACATAAAAGGAGAATACGACAACTATATCTTAGGAATGAAGATATACAATTATAAATCAAGAAGGTTCATTGGCCTAATCCAAAGCACATACACTAGCAAACTGCTAAAAGGTTCATCACGGAGAACTCAAAGAGAGAAAACTTACCCATGTCTCCTGGTGTTATTATCTCTAGAGATCAATGTCCTACTTCTTGTGAAAAATGGAAGTGCACGAGTAAGATTCCATATACATATGCAGTTGGATCTATAATGCACACAATATTATGTAATCATCCCATTATCTCGCATATATTGGACATGACGAGCATATATCAATAAGATCCTAGTAAAGGTCACTAGACTTCTATGAAGAACATCCTTAAGTACTTGAAAAACACTAAGGGTTAGTTCCTTATTTATGGTAATAAGGAAGAGTTGGGTGTAAAGAGTTACACCGATGCAAGCTTCCAAACTGACAAAGAATATTAAGATCGTAATCCAAATTTGTGTTTTCTCTTAAAATATAATTGCAAGATGGAAACGTTCTGAGCATGAGGTAGTTACTGATTCTATAATAGAAGTGGGGTACCTTGATTTTTGAACATAGTAGAGGATATTGTATGGATCAAGAAGTTCATTTAGATGAAATTTGGGAGGTTCCAACCATTAATGACACAGTAAAAATACCATGACAAAAATAGGCACATGTAATCATATATTATACTATAAAGAGGAGATGTGAAGACTTGCAAAGTATCGACTAGAAGCAAATGTTGCTAACCCGCTACAAAAGCACTTGTGCAGTAGAAAGATGATGGACATATGAAGATCACATGCAATGAGATTCATAGGTGATTGGCTCTAAGTGCAAGTGGGAGTCTATTGGTATGTGTGCCCAGAGAGCCAATCATTCTATGATTGTAATAAGGCATCTTGTAAGAGATTTGATTACTAATAAAGGCAATCTTTCATCTATATGTTTGTTCAATTATTAGATGATGGTATAACATGATTGATGTTAAAAGAATGATATTACTCAATGACATATGTCTTTAGGTTGAGGACCTGAACAATGAGATCCAATGTATGATAAGAGTATATACATTCTTATTATGTCCCTAGTTGGATATTATTGTGGAAACCATATTGCAACAATAATACATAAGACTAGAATGTGTGTTGACTGATGACATAATCTGATTTTTCATGATATATGATATCAATCCAAACACATAGGTACTTGTTAGAGAACAAGTGTACCAGACATACCACCTTGAGAGTGATACATGGAAACCATTAAATGGTAGTTCAAATCGGCTCTCATTGTGATAGTGGTTATCTTAGCTCTTAGACCTAAATTCACTACACTCATCACATGTCATTCGATGTACTTTGACACCATCCAACATGATATTGAATAAGGATTAACATACAAGTAGTGTTCGGGTATGTTGTGACACATGGGGATTGACTATTAGTGATGTAGATGGAATTTGTTCCTCTTATTAGAGTTGATATCCTGGCAACTTGATAAGGGAGACTGAGAAATGTATGGCCATATAATGTGAATCAATATGTGATTTGTGAGCTCACATGCATCTTAGACAGTCTGCTATAGTTCAAGGAACATGGATTGAATATTAATAGGATGACAATTCTATGCCTCAATCTCAATCTGGATACCAGTAAAAAATGAAATATATGATTATGATAAAACTGATCACAAATGTAGGTTGAATTTGTTCTCCAACTTTCTAATTACTTGGATAGAAATGATGTGTTTCTAGATACCGCTCATTCTTTGTGATGTCAAAATCTAGTTATGGACACTGCCAATGTGATTTGGGGCCTGTAGGATGACACACATAGGACTCAACTGGAAAAGGAGTTTACTCATGAATAAGGTGTGACTTGATTACTAAAGTGTTTAGGTAATCAAATTTAACAACAATGGCTGAGAGTTGGCTAATGGGAGTGCCCAGTCGACTGACTAGGAACTCCTGACCGACTAGATGATCAGTCAAACTAGATCAAGGATTTAATGCTGACTTAATGATATTCATTAATTTTCACATTGAAATTCAATATGTTTGTGAATAGGAAAAATACCCAATTGACCGACTGAAGTTTCCAATCAAAAGACTGACTTGCCAGTTGACCGAATGAGAGTCCAATACTGACTCATGATTTGCAAAAGCTGAAAATTCATGACATTCATCTCCTCGTGTCCTCAGGTTTGTGGAAACACTAACCTATCCACTCCTATTTAAAGGGGTGGGGGTTGTGGCTAAGTCTCTCCACATAGACCCTCCTCATCTCAATGTTGTGGTAACATAAGAGCCAAAGACATCTTACCCGTAAATGGGAGAGATATCCAAAGGGGAGAAAGTCGATGCTAATACATTAACAATAAAAGGATAGCTCCTTCTTGTGTTCTAGAAGAACGACAAGAGTTTTGGGTGGTTTGTGTGGACGACATAGAGGCTATTTCCACCATGCTAGGAGGACGACATCAACTGCCACCGGTGGTGTTACACTGGGAGACCTCAACCAGCAACAACCCATGTGCTGCTTAAGAAAGAAGCACATCACTGCAAGGGTTGTCACTGGACTTACCTCAGGATTAGGTATATGCCTTGCAACCTTCCTTCTCATTTATAGTTATTGATACGATCCACTAGTTTATGGGGAATATGACAAGAAATTTCTATTTCTGCTTCCATCTCTATCATCATATTTCCCTACACTTCTTCGTAACACTTATCCATGAATTCCCATAGGGAATGAATCCACACATGGACCAAAAATAAGGGTTGGGTCAGGTAGTTGATACTAAATCTTAATTATTGAACTATTTTTAAAAAATGAATAGGAGGAGATTCAAAGTATTTACAAATTAGGTAAGGATCATTTGGTGTGCTAATGTTAACAATTTAAAGATTTCAAGGATTCACAAGATATAGTTAACAAGAGCATTCAAGATACACAATTTTGCAGTATTGTCCACAATACAAGATGTACTTAAGAGTATCAAATATGCAAATATTTAACATTTAAGGATCTACCCATTGGAACATACAATCTAATATTCTATCTTCACCAAACCTAGGTGCCTAGTATTCTCCCCACTATGATAGAATGGCACTTTTTCCTACGAGAGTAAGCAGTATGGGGGGTACCTCTATGCCCATTATCCACTATGTAGGGTTGGGGGATACGCCCACCAAATTTAGGAGAGAAAGCTTTAGCCAATATTTCAGTTTTGTGCCAACACAAATCTAATTTTTATTTAAACATTCAATAATATTCAATATTAAATTTTGTTGTGGTGACATTCAATAAGAGACAATGCTAATAAACAAGTTTGAGTTCACCACTTATCTAAATAAAATTGAAGACATGTGAATTAACACACTAATTGAAATAGAGAATTAGTACCTTAATGTCAAGCGTTGGCCCAATCTTTTTATGATAAAGATTCAAACATCTTCAAGAGTAGATGAAGAGAGAGATATCTACAATTATAACAATATGGTCAGTCTTGTCTTGGAATGTCTAATTAGGTGAAAGTTTATCATTCATTCTCTTTGTTCATATTTTATAGTGTAACATTACTCCATGATTTTGTTTTATTTTATTCTAAATCATTCGAACTATAAAGCATATGATACATCATATAGTATAGTGTTAACATTTTATAATACATTAATGCATTTCACATATGTGTATGGATAAGTTATATAGATACATCCTCTTTCTCTCATATAACCTTATATTCAAAATGCTTCATTCAGAGATATACACTTCTTAGATTCATATTGTTTTTCTAAATAAAATCATATGCATATACATATGATTTCATAATTCATGTGTGACCAACATTAAGATAATGAATTAATTAGGTCAAGTTATCCATATAACCATGTTTTATATCTATGCACTAACTAGTTTCCCAAAATTGGATATTATGCACCTATTTACTTAGGAATGATACCCTACCATGTTTATTAATGAAAAAAATATAGATTGGTTCATTAAATTACATAAACCAATACTATAAGTATTGTCCTTTGATATCTTGATTAGTGGCAATCCTTGATTTGATATATCAATGGCATCCTATATAATTCGTCTTTATTGACATTTTTTAACACTTTATTTATCAAAAGTAATGTATATATGGCCTCTATTATCAAGATAAAGTAATTTATTATGCATCGAGTTATCTGATGTACATATCTATGATTAATTTTTCTACCCAAGCATTCATGACATATTCAAGTATCATTACTAAATACTTTTCAAAATAGAGGAATAAGATGACTAACTTTAAGATCGTGGATTGGGTGATCAACATCACAATCATCTAATGATCAAAGATATTGACAACAACATGATTTAATGAAGAGGGTTATATGAGCACCAACCTTCTCTTGAGTTAGACACATCCCACTAGTTGTATAGTCAACTATGGTGACTGGAGACAAGCATGGTGGTGAGGCTTTAGAGACAGAACTCTAGTGAAGACTGATGATGTTTAGTCTTTGAAGGAAACTCTTACTTTTTATGATAGGACATAAGGGATGCAGAAGGAGCATCTACATATCCCTTCCACAACTATTTGTGAGTTTGTCACCACCTTCCATAGTGACCATCTTCACAATGGTGGTGAGGGTTATAGCACATTGAGGCCTCTATATGTATCCTCCTTCTTGTAGCAGGTTTTGAAAGGGGCATCATCACCATACTACAAGCAGTCAGTGGCTGAGATTTCTATGCATGCATGATTACTATTCATCCAAGTTTCTTTCTGATGTAAGCTTCTTGAGGTAGGTTGGGTGGTGGTGGCTTTGGTGGCATGATGAAGGAATGAGGCTGGTCGCATGTAGCAATGGTGTTTAGAGGTGGGTCATAGGTGGTGGTTGATGTATGTGGGTGTCAGCTTGTCCAACTTTCAACCAAGGAGGCTAGGGTTTATAGGATGATGTAGACGGGGGAAGTGATGCCAATGATTGAATGAGGTATGCTGAGTATCATGGATTGGGTGATAATAAAACATTTTTTGATAGTACAATAATAATTTATTGTACGGTCATTTCTAGATTAGGAGGTAGAGAGATTTCATGGATATCTCTAGGGTTAGGGGTTATTGGGAGGCTATCGTCTTGAAGAATAAGGGAATTTTAGGTTGTGTGGCATGTTATGTGAGGAAGGAGTGATTAAGCGTCTTCCTCCTCTATAACAAACTTAATTGCCATTATAGTAGAGAGCAATGTGAGAGACTCTTCTATACATATATACATTATATCACCTATTAATTGGTAATTATAAGTCATATATATGAATTAATTACTAATTTTATCTAACTCTTTACAAAAACTTATCTAGATTGTTTTTCACATGTTTCTCTTCTATTCATCTAATTTCTAGAAATTCTAACTTCCTATGTAAAGTTAGAACTTGTCCAATTTATTTTTCAAGAGTTTAATACCCCAAGATTGGTATCTATTTCTCTAGATAATGTTTTTAAGATAATTACAAGCCATTATATAGAAAAGGTAGATGTATTATTGAAATATAGTGTTTACTCACAATATTTGAACATAAGAATGTCTTTTTTTACTAATTGATGTCATGAAAATATATCAAGAAATATCGGTGCAATTACATATTTTTTTATTACCTTAGTGTCATAAGGAAAACATTTTTTTGATGGGAAAACCTTTTGATGTAAAAGTGAAGAATTTCCAATATCAATGGGAGAACTAAGTTAGAATCACATCTTTCCAATTTCTACTTAATACTACTCCAACATACTAAGTACTTGAGTCAATTATGAAGTTAAGATTTCCATAGAACCTAAAGGGTTACTAGGGTACCTTAACTTAAGGCATAGGGAAAAATGACATTATTCTCTAACAATGGAAAAATTCACAATTGCAAGCTTGAGGTTTTTGGTATCACTGTTATCTTCCAAATACTAGGTTATTCACATGTTCTAACACCTGATTTCATCTCTACTAACATGGTGGTGTTTCATCTTAACTAATTGGTGTGTTATACAGCTTTTAGAAAATTAATTTTACCTAAGTTTAATTCTCTATCTTAAGTAGAGAGGACTAGTATAACTAGGGTTCATAATAAACCATTTGTCTAAGTTCTTGGTGTACTAGTTTTTTTAACCCTAGTTTCCATGCAACATGCATTAGTACTGTCAGTTTATAACTCTAATACCACGATACAAAGACCCAATCTTTATGAAAAATATTTACAAAATTGTATCAGAATGGATAAACAAATATTTTTACAATTCATGCTTTACATTAGAGTCATAGAAGCTTGTATGTACAAAAGTGTATCTAAGCGTACATGAGTCCTATCTACTCTTCAACAAAGGATATCTCTTGAAGTCTCTTTTATGTCTTCTTGGTACCACCTGTCCATGAATTTTCATAAGGAATGAATCCAGACATGGATGAAAAATAAGGATTGGGTCAACAATAATAGTACTAAATTTTGATTAAATATGAACAAGAGGACATTTTAAGTATTTTAAAATTAGGTAATAACTATTTTTTTGGCGTAATATACAAATTTTAGGGATTTCAAGGATTCACAAGATAGAATTAAAGATATCAAATTCTATAATATTATTCCAAAACATGATGTAATCAAGAGTACTGCTAATTCTAAATATGAAGATAATAAAATATTAAACATATAAGGAATTATCTATTGTCACATAAAATCTAACATTTCCCCCCAGGTATAGGTGCCTAGTATTCTCCCCTCAATGAGACAATGACACTTCACCTATGGGGATAAGAAGTACTAGGCAACCTCTATGTCCACTATCCACTATGCAGGGTTGGCGGATATGCCCCACCAAACGTGCCATCCAAATATCTAGCTAGTATTCTAATTTTGTGCCTATGTAAAAATTTAACTTCTATTCAATCATTCAACAATGTTCAATATTTAGTTTAGTTGTGGGGACCTTTGATAAAAGAGGCAAGGCTAATAAACAAGTTTCAGTTCACAACTAAAAATGAAATTCAAGAGTATGAAATAGCACAATAATTGAAATAGAAAATTAATATTTCAATCTCAAGCAAGAAACCAATGTTTTCATTATGAAGATTCAAATATCTCCAAGAGTTGATGAAGAGATATATACCTACAATTTATTATATCATTTCTACTGGCTTGGAATGTCTTATAAAGTGAAAATTGGTGAGTGTTTATCATTATTTATCTTAGTTTGTATCTTATAGAGTAACATTACTCCATGTTTTTGGTTTGATTCATTTTAATTCATTAAGCTTATAAAGTACATCATACACTACAGTGTTGACATTATAGAATACATTCCTACATGTAACATATGTGTAAGGATAAGTTGTATTAATACGACCTCTTTCTCTCATATAACATTTTATTTAAATGCTTCAATTTATATTTATACACTTCCTAGTTTCATGTTGTTTTTCTAAATAAAATCACATGTATATATGTATCTAATTTTATAACTCCTATGTGGCAATAATTAAGACAATGAACATATTAGGTCAAGTTAATCGAATAACCATTTTCTATAGATATGCACTAGCTAGTTTCCTGTATTATAGATCTATTTACTTAGGACTAATACCCTATCATGTATATTAATGCAAAAATTATTAGGTTAGTGTAATTGAAATATAAAAACCAATAGTATAACTAGTATAATTAATATCTTGATTAGTTCCAATCCATGACTTGATATATCATTGGCATCCTCCATACATATTTATTGACATATGGTATCACTTTATTTACTAATATACTAATGTACATATGGCCTATATTATCATGTTAAAGTTTTTCCTAATGCATCAAGTTATTTAATTTACATATCTACAATTAAGTTTTCTATCCTAGCATTCAAGAAATATTCTACTTTTATGATTAAATAGTTTTCACAATAGATCAATAATATTATTGGTGATCAACGTCAAGTGATTTGATGATTGAAGGTCTTTCTAACAACACAATTGAATGGAAAGAATCATATGATCCTAGACCTTCTCATGAGTTAGATATAGCCTACTATTGTATGGTTGACCATAGTGGATGGAGATGATCAGGGTGGATGAGGCTTCAACAAAGGGAATTGGAGGTCTAGAGATGTCTGATGATGTTCAAGCTTCAAATTAAACAATTTGGTGGCTCTAGGAGGATGTAAGATGTGTAGAAGGATCATCTCCATCTCCATGTCATGACTGTTTATAGGTCTATCATTGTCGATATGAATCTGGTCACTAGGTAATCTAGGAGGTAGTGGAATGGGTCAGTGGCAACACGGTGGATGGAATCAAGGTGGTGGTGAGGGTTATGGCACATCAGGGGCACTACATGTCTTCCTCCTTTCAAAAAGTAGTAGGGTTGGAAAAATAATTGTGGCATCATTTCTATGTTACAGTCTTCAGTGGCTGAGGTTTTTTGTGCATGTAGTCTTACGCTTCCACCATGTTTTCTTATGATGTACAATGATGGGGATAGGTAGGGTGGTGGTGGCTATGATGGCAGGGTAAAGGAGATAAGGCTGGTCATATGTTGTAATGCTGTTCAAAGGTGAGTTTTAGGTGATGGTCGATGTTTGTGGCTTCTAGCTTGTCAAACTTATAGACAAGGAGTCTAGGGTTTATAGGATGATGCAGAGGTGGAAGGGATGTCATAGATTCATGGAGGTATGCTGAGTTATCATCAATCTCGGGTGATAACAATATGTTTGCCCTATAGTGCAATAGTCATCATTCATTGTATTATTATTTCTTGATTAGGAGAGAGAGCTTTTAATGATAGTCTGTAGGGTTAGGGGGAAATTGGGTGGTTGTCATTTTGAAGAGGGAGGGAAGTGTAGGTTGTGTGGAGGCATGTGTTATGTGAGGAATGAGATATTGGTCATATTCCTTCTCAATAAGGACCCCTAATCGTCGCCGTAGTAGAGAAGTATACGACTGATTCTTACCTACAAATATGAATTATATCATCTATTAATGGGTAATTATAGGTCATATATATGTATTAGTTACTAATTTGATATCTAACTCTTTACAACACAAAATTAATCTAGATTTTTTTGACATTTTTATCTTCTCGTCATCAAATTTTGAAAAATTCTAAGTTCCTATATTAGAGATACAACTTCTCCAATTTTTCCCAATAATTTAATACCCCAAAATTGATATCTATTTATTTAATATTGTTTCTAGGATAATTAAAAGACATTAGATGAAAAAACATAATGTTTACTCAAATTAATGGAACTCAAGGATGTCAAATTGTACTAATAGATATCATGAAGATAATTCAACGTACTAGTTTGTAATACTTCTTATATAAGGAGAATATATTTGATTTATACAAGAAACTCAAAGGGAGACAAAAATCTTTCAAAGATCATCATAATGGAACAAATTGACTGAATGGGATGTGTATTGAAGGATCACTATGTAAAGAAACTCAAATTAGGGTGAATTATAGCTCAAAATAGATTTCGTACCCAAAATTCAAAATTACACCCACCCCATGTAGGGAAACCATTTTTTTAATTAAAAATTCATGTCTTATAATAAATAGGCATCAAATTGTTTAAAACCATACATATGGTAGGTAACTCAGGAAGGTTTTGGACCAAGACCATAAACTTGACCACTCACCCTTTATGTTTTATTTCTATCTCTCATAGGTACCTTTCTTTCCCAAATACAGTACGCCAGATAGGTAATTTGAATTGGTTCATGAATCATGACCCTAAACTATACCTCCATGCGTAAAGCACTACCCTATGTAGGTAATGTTTGGATTTTATCATTGAAGCCATATTCTAAGTAGGAAAACCTTGAATCAAAATTCATCACATTTATTTTGTACATCAGACACCTATACTTAATGGGCAATGTTTTTTTACATTCTTGTAGACGATATGTGCTATGTAGTCAATACATATCGCATTAAATTCATTTTTTTAAATAAATATATATCTGTAGCAATCATGAGCTCCACGTTAAGTCCTATTTTGAATATCCACATTGCATTTTAGAAAGACTGATTTGGTGTATGTAACTCTCCACATTGACCATTTTAGGTTAAAACTCTATCAATGATTTGATCCATATACTAGGTTTCAAGATTAGATGAATTCATTGAGACGTCTAATCATAGAGAGAGGTGATAATATTTCAATATCAATAACTTTGAAAGATCTTTCATATTTATTGATAATGGATAAAGAAAACATATCTTAACGAATCTCAACTTTTTGACTTTCATCCAACCCACTTCCATCTCCACCTATCCAAAACGGGGATATGGCTCAAGAGAGATCCAACCAAATTGAGTAAGAGATAAAGTGTTGAAGAGATGATTTGAAGTTGGAAAAATTTGGATCCCCCTTAGTAGTTCAATGACACTCTAGGAGTAGATGATTTACCAACTACAATGGCTAGTCTTAAATATGGAACCTTAATCGTAGATAATTTCTTGATATTCAATCTTACCCTTTCTATGAATGGGTTTTCAACTAAACCTTTCCTAGAAGGAAAATGGATGACCTACTTTACTCACCCTCATGATTATCATTAAAATATCTTCTCAAGTCTAACCATTGTCCCTTCAAGATAAAAGATGGCTGTCAATTTTGATTCAAGGATACTTCTCACTCTTTCCTCAATCCTTGTATGAGAGTGGTTCTCATTCAATAAAAAATCATGAAAAAAACCCTCACTCTCGATAATGATAAAAAATTATACTTATTCCACATTTATTTCCCTTTTCCTCACCCATTAAATTATCAATTACACTATTTTACACAAATGGGGGTGGTTAAAGGACAACAGATATACATTTTCTACATTTAATTGCTATTCATACTTTAATTGAGGTTTTTCAATACTCTTTTGATAAATTTTCCCAATTTCCTTAAAAAAATATCCGACTCGCATTCCATTTTGAAATTCATTATTTTTGTATCTTAAAATAAGAGAATGATTATTCTACAAATAGACCATGTGGATTCAAATTTACATTCAAATTCCTAACCAAATTACACAATAATTTATGAGCTATCATTTAAAAAGTTGTGGATTTTACTTCAACTCCATGAGATAAAAGGAACAAGGAGAGGACATCTGTTTTCATTCCTTTACTTTTCTCAGCCTTACACTCTTTTTTAGTCAATTCAATTCAAAGTTGTAAAAGTATTAAGAAAACGAGAGGGATTACATTCCTTTTTCCTTGCCTTTCCTTCCTCCCACTCTCCTTAATTAATTTGATTCCAAATGTGATAAATTATAAAAAAGATGTTATTTCATCCCATTTTCCATGTCCCCTCCTTACTCCCTCTTTACTTAATTAATTCAATTTCAAGTGGTAAAAGGATTAATAAAGGATAGGGGATCTCATTCCAATTTTCTTCTCCTATCCTTCCTTTCTCTTTCCTTAATAAATTCCATCATAAGTGTGACAAATATTAAGAAAACTATATGTAATTTCGTTACCTCTTCCTTTCAATATCCTTACTCTCTCTTTGTATAATTAATTGAATTTCATTAAGGAGAGATTAGAAAAGTAGAAAGGAATTGGTACTCAAATTTATATCCCTCCTCTTTTTCTCTCTATCCTCTCTCTTCGAGAAGCCACGTCCGTATTGACATAAAAAATTGAAATTCCATGAAATGCAAAATTAGAAATAAGGACACCTCTCTCATCTTGCACCTATAGAATGTCAAATTATATTGCACTACCCACATGGAGTCATCCTACATTTTTTTAGTGGTGGACCCTGTTCAACATCCTGTTCTTCAAGGCAACCACCCATTTTCTTTGTTGTACCCAAAAATGAAATCGCAACGTTTCCCAAAAGCCAAAAACATTGTGTTACAGTCATGTAAAATTATAAATACTCTCCCTATCCACCATACCCAAGCCTTTGTTTTGACTATTCTAAAGAAAGATAAGGAACTACCATGCATTTTTTTATTTCTATTGCATATGTAACTAGAAAATCCTTCTTGTATCACAATAGACTCTCCTACATTGAAAGGATGTCATGACAATAAGGAGGCAATTGGGACACACATCTTAACTTTCATCTATGAATGTTATATATATATTAACTATTTGCTTTAACTACTTATCTATAACTAATACTAACTTCTAGAACTTCTATCTAAAGTTTCTTGCCTAAAGTTTTTATTCTAGAGATGCTTATAAAACTAACAACTATGAGAATCAAATGAACTTATATTTATAATAATCATGTAATATAGATTGATTTCCATGTAATATAGTTTTTCTTTATGTATCATTCTTGATTTACTTGAATGAAATTATTACTTTCCCATGACTCATATCCCCTCTAGCGTCCCTCTACACTTTGCACCGGTCATCCCAATCGTCTGGGATGAATCTTTACTGTTGAAGATCTTGAGGTGATTGGGATCTCATAATTTAAAATACAAAAGCCTTTAGGTACAAGGACGGGAATGTCACCGTCATATCTAGTCTGTGAAGATTCCTAAATTCATATCACAACTGTTTATATTCTTATTTAATTTTTATTAATCATATAAACCTACAAATTTAATGAACTTGAGAATATAAATAGAGATATTATTTTTTTAGGAAAGTTGGGGGAACCTAATACCTTTCACTGTCATAATATGGTGGCTGATCCCAATATTTTGGTCATACTTTCCATACTTTATCTGCGCTTAGGTTAAGTTATGTTATTGAATTTTGTTTTTATATATAGTTAAATTCTAATCCCTACTTTTCCTTGTGTTCCTCATGTAAAATATGATGGTGACTCGAAATCTTATAATTAACATCTTTGCCTTTTAGTTTTTCATGCAACTACCAAGATTAGACCTCATGTTTTTTGTCAATATGGGTAAAACATTTTAACATCAATGAAGATCACGCAATGAGTAGCTTCGTGCTTCTCAAGTGATAGCAGTGGAGGGTTAAAGACATGAGAGTATTTGAGGTAGAGACAACTAGCCTATACTACCTCCCCTAAACCCTACAACACCGGTTGACTCAACATTCCATTCTATGTTTGCTTAGTTGATATTTATGATAACATGTCTAGTAGAGGGGATACCTATTCTCACACCTAGAGTACATCCACCACATGCAAAGTCTATAAAGGGTCTGAGGATGACATTTATGAGGTAAAAGAGGGTTTGTTCCACTAAGTATGCTGGCACAAATGATCTAGAAGAAGCAAGTATTTGGTTGATGGAGTTAGATAATTCAAACAAAAACTTCGACATAGAAAATGAGGATAAAATTAAGCATGTTAACTTCTTGCTAAAGGGTAATAATGAGCCTAAAGAGGTGATTACCTAGGCAAGTTTTGTAAGAAATTTGATAGTAAATACTTCCCGTAGTATTTTATGGAGGATAGCAAGAATCCACTTTAGAATCTACAATGTATAATGTTGTCTATGAATGACCATGGGGTGAAATTTTAGGATTTGTTGAGGTTTTTCCCTCATCTAGTTGCTACCGAGGAGAATTGGATCCAAAGGCTTGAGAATGGTTCGAATGTAGATTTGTCCTAGTTGAAATCAACTCTAAATATTTAAGTTAATCTCAAAACCTTAATGGAGGTATTCAGTAGGAAAGAGAGGATGATGTGACTCATCATGATGCTAATTTGCAGAAGCACTCATCTCACTCATACATATGAGAGTCTAAAAGTTACAAGATGCCAAAATATTCTTTTCCACAATATCATCAACAATATCAGAAGTTAGACATATCTACAAAGGTCCTAGTCAAGGGCACAAGTTCAATTTTAGTGGTCTCCTAGAAATGGAATTGGATGAGGTCTTTTACTTTATAGGGAATATAGTACCCAGTCCTTGTCTGTGATGGGTCCATCTAGGCCAATGGGAGATGGTGTAAAATCTACAACAACAATCTCTTACATCCATACCATTTTGAGTCCAAGTAGTGTTTGTTGACTTGAGAGTTATACATTGCCCATATTTTGATAATGACTTATCCATTTCATTCCTATGTATCTAATATGTTTGTTCAAGATTGATTTCAGGCTTTAGGTACATGAAAAGGATCAAATTACACAAGCCCTAGCTTGTCCAAGTTCTAGTCAAAAGCAATGGAAGTGTGAAATTTGGAAAATCACTCCAAATCACCTTGGATTGATTATGTAATCACTAGTATTGATGATATGACTTGTAACTAAGATGAGAAAAAAATTAGGGACACTTAATTCCAATGTTTGGTCACTCTAAAACCATTTTGAAAAATTTGTCACAACAACTCTGTCAGTCGAGTTGGAAACTTGACTTATTGGCGATGGATTTTTGGAAATGGATCAATCAGTCGAGTTGCACACTCACATAACTCCAAATCACATTGGATTGATTATGTAATCACTAGTATTGATGATATGACTTGTAACTAAGATGAGAAAAAAATTAGGGACACTTAATTCCAATGTTTGGTCACTCTAAAACCATTTTGAAAAATTTGTCACAACAACTCTGTCAGTCGAGTTGGAAACTTGACTTATTGGCGATGGATTTTTGGAAATGGATCAATCAGTCGAGTTGCACACTCACATAACTTGACTGATCAACTCACTAAACAAAACTTACTTTGACTCATTAGTCAAGTTTCCGAGAACAAACTCGACCGATAGTTTGAAAATTAGCTTTCTCGATTAGTGGATCAGTCGAGTTACCTTTATTGAAACTTGACCGAATGTACTATATGAAAAACATAGAAAAAGTAATTCAAACTGTTGGAGAGTTGTTAGAAAAGAAAATAGACCCATTGCAACTTTTAAAATGGCTATTTTTTCTTAACTGATCCCACACTCAAAGGAACACCCCCAGCTATAAATAGGACCGCTTGGAGTTCATTCCAAGTTTGCTCAATCATGTTATCCTTGGTCCTTGATATAGTTGAGTGTGATACAACCCTTTTTTCCCCTTTCTCTCTCTCATTTACAAAGCATTTTGTGATTATGAGTGAGTTATTATTGTTGTAAGAGAGCTACCTCCATGTCACATTGTAAATCTCTCATTCCTTCTGTGAGACCCCTAACCTTGCTTAAAGTGTTGAACAAGCTTAATTATCATAATTTAATGCTTATAACCATAATATAACCTTGTTATATGCTTTTACATAATAAGACAATCTTAAGTTTCAAATTTGGTCTAATTTGGACACTCTTTGAGCAAGTTATGCAATTTTATGTACATTTTGGACTTTTCTACAATTTACCCAATTGAGGGGTTTATTTGCAATTTGTCATATACATTATGTCCATTAGATTTTATATTATCATTCTTGAGTATTTTGAGCCATGGGGATCCTATTTGAGCCATGGTTTGAAGGTGTTTTCCTCAAGGATATTTTAGGGTTTACCCCTTTATGGATGAGCTACCTTTAGTAGCTATCAACTAATGAATTATTTGATTGGCTTGGAAATTCGACAAAGGAGATATATAAAGGTCTATATGGAAGGTTGGGGAGATTCTTGTGTGTGTTCTTGTATATTATTAATAGTTTAAGGCCATGGGCACTTCGAAAGATACTAGAACTTCAACGTTTTCTTTTTCTTTATCTTAAAGTTTCATATACTTATCCCTAAGCACCCAAACAAGCCATTTTCTCTCCACCACTTCCCTCCTTCTATGAAAATCCTTATCCTTTTGTGCTTCTATAAATTTTCTATCCAAGGAAGAAGAAAGTGGGTATCTTTTTGGGGAAAAAGCTCTAGGGTTGCAATTGACTTCCTTTTGGGGTTTAAAAGCTTTCTTCTAGTGATCTTGACCTAAAAGAGTAAGAATCCCCTTCTTTCCTCTATTTATTTATTTTTTATCTTTCCTCCTACCTTTCTCCAGGTTGGAACCTTACTGTTACATGGTAGAAAGTTCTCTAAAGCTCTAAAACCTTACCTTTCTTGCACCTTATGCTTAGGGTTTGCTCATTTGATGAAGAAAAGTACTATATGGACGAGTTCACAACTTATGCTTGGATTTTTTACCCTATATGCTCATGTTTTCTTATGTTTTGGAGTTTATCTTCTAATTATAGGCAAGTTTTATAACTTTCTCTACATTTAATGCTTACCATAAGCTTGCTAGCTCATGTTCTTTCTTTTAAATGATGATCCATGCACTAAAAAGCTATGCTTGACTTGGATTTCAATTTTTATAATGTTCCCTATTCTGATTTCAGTTCTAGATGAACCTGTGATCATGTGTACGCTATTACTAAGGTATAATATGATTTGTATCAAGTTTTTGTGACAATCGATGGTGCTAAACACCTATCAACCAATGGTCAATTTTAGGGTTTAAAGCTGATTTCTTCTATAAACACATGACTCAATGATGGCACCATTGCAACAACCGATGGTGTTGTCTTCATGACAAATGGTGGTGGTGACCAAGGGTGTCAACTGAGGTTCACCACTTAGGTTAGGTGTTGGCCTAATTAGAAGCTTAGTGATTAGCAACTAAGTCCCCTAATGATGCTATCAATCAATGGTGAAATTAGTTTGATATTCAATGGTGATTATTGAATACAATGCTTATCTAACAACCTATGGTGACTTAAGGGTCACTACTTATGGTGGATCGGGTCACCACAACCTATGGTGAGTTAAGCATGTATATGTAGCATCAATTAATCCTTAAACCAATGGCTTCTTCGATCATTTGATGCAATGGTCGGATCTATACTCCAATTGATGGTTTTAATATATGAGTTGACCTAATGGTTAAGATCTTGTGTTTCTTCATCCAATAAATTGGAATGATGCCTAAATGTAATATGTTCGTCCTACAAAAGTGATTTAAATGGTTTCCTTTATGAGATCAATTTAAGAAACTCATTTATTGACGACTTGTTTTAAATAAACAATCGCTTGTGGATTTTACCCTCTCTCAATGGAACTTTTTATGTTGTTAATCAAGCGATGTCTAGGGTTAGATGATGACTATTTCTAGAGCACAACTCAATAATTTCATTGGTGGTTTGTTCAAGATGTTTACTTATGTAAATGATCAATGGCTTTACCTTTTCAACATGTAATGGTTAGAAGTTGATGCCTCAATATTTGCATTATTTTGGGTGAAGCGTGTGGTGTAATGTTATGATTCTGATGATGATAATTTGATTATTTAATGTCTTAAACTTATAGTCTTACCCTTTCCATTGTATTATTATGATTTATAATCACCATAATGAATTAATGGGTAACCCTAATGAGGTATAACTTGTTATACCTAGCTTTAATATAACTAAATGATGGCAATTGGGTATGAATAGTCCTTGAATGACTAATACAATCATGGAGTACTCTGTTATTGTTGTTGAAACCCTAGTATGCTATAACTCGATGGTTATAACTTGATTTATGTGTGGGTTCATACTTGAGAATTGTATGGAATGTGATGTTGATGCTTCACCTTATGCATCCATGATCCAATGAGCATGTCGTGAGTTAGGATTTGGGTATGAGTGCTGATTAGTAACATAAATATAATTTATCTTGTTGAACCTAACTCTAATGCAAATAGATAAAGATGAGTATTCATGTTTAACCTTCTTATATGATGGCATTACGGTGAAATAACCTCCTTAATATGATCATAACCTTAATGTGTTAATTGGTGGTTATCATAGCCACATGCTTGATACTTTCTTATTCTAAGCATGTGCATTATGAATATGATGAGGGTTAATCATATTAATATTCTTAGCATGTTTATGTAATAAAGGAATATTCTTAATGTTTATATAACCCTACTATGATTGTTTATGAATATCTCATTAATGCAATATTGTGCTGATCTGGTGTATTATATATAAGTGATGTTGTTGAGCTTTATTGTAAGGCATCGAAAGATAATGATGATCTTGTAGGGAATAGTATGATGGTCTTAATGACCTTTGGGCATGGTCGAGTCCTAAATGGGGTGTAAACCTCTTGTGTTGATAAGGGTTGATACCCTGTGATATTGTGAAAAGGATTTAAATCTTGTGATAGTATGATGACTAGTGTAGTCTCATGAATGGAAAGTGAATAATACCATGTGATGATGAGATGAAAAATTATGTTTCACACATTTTATATCTTTTGAAGTTGTGATATTTATATGATTTCTAGAATTGAATTAGGGTTTTTATCTCCACTTGTTTGATGCAGCCTTAATTCACCCAATTGGCATAACTAATCAAGTGCAACTCTAATCATGTAGATCCATCTTCAATGTCAAAACTTGCTGGATGGTGAAATAAGTATTCCTTAGGGAAACTCAGAGTGCATACTGGTGAGTATGTGGGGGTCGCAATTTGGGGATATATCCTTGTCATCCACAATGCAGGTTATGGAGGATGGCTATGGTCATGACTCAGACATTTGATGTGAATGAAGACAACTGCGGTTGTACCTCAGATTAGAGGGTTTTGTATGCCCTGGTTTCTAGTGCCATGACCTATACCAAGGGTGGACTAGTGGTTATCATATTGACTATATGTTGCTGTAGTGGTAGCTTTGATGGATATGTCACTTTCTTTTTACTCGTACTGACAGAGGGGAAGAGATATTAGGATATCGACACTCCTAGATCTTGTATGCAACCAAATAGCCCTTCGTAGGGGTTGGTTGGACTTTGGGTGGTACGACTCAAACACCCCAGGGCATAATAAAAGATGTAATACAACCGTATAACAAAACTGTTTAGGTTTATACATGATGCTTCATATTGGATGATAACCCTTGTTGTTCTCTGTACATAGAGATGATGTTTAATGCATTAAAAGATAGTAGATATTCTTATATTGTGGATATGCTCATGTTATAAATGTGTACTTACAATATTCATGTTTAAGTTGATAGAGATATTATTACTATTGACTATGATTATGACATTTGTTATCACATGTTGTTAGCTATGCTTATATTTCTAGCTATGCCTTTGTAACTAGAAAGGCCTATACTGCTAATCATGCTTATGCAAATAGTTGTGCTTATATTGTTAGCTCTACTTATGATGTTGATATGTTCAACTTGATAGACATGCTGATGTTGTTAGATATGCTTATGACACTAGACTTATTCATGATGTTAGAGATGCTCATGCAGCTAGAATCCTTATACTGTTAATAGGGATATGAGAATAGTCTGGCTAATGAATATAGTTATTATCTGCTCCTTTATGTATTTTATTAATCATCAGTGTTGTTGATATTATTTTTTATATATGATTAAACTTCTTAAACTGTCTCATTACCTAAAAATGTTGGAATCAATAAATGTTGTTGTAGGTTATATCTCTTGCTGGGACATGGGTCTCACCCTTGTGTTTCACCACATCTCTTTAGGTAATCGGAAGTGACGAAAACAAACTTGTGGCAGAAAAGATGAGCTATAGTAATGAATCTATGAGAAAGTTGATTAGATGTCTAGTGTGTCCTAGAGTCATCCCTTTACTCTCAGGTCCGGGCAGGAAAAGTTTGTATATGGTGTTTCAAACGAATCTGAATTTTGTTAGCATGTTAATGCTTGTTGGTGTGGCATATACAAATATTGTTTTCCTGTGTATATATGTTGTGGCTAAGGCGATAGAATAATTTGTATCAAATTCTTGTCATAGTATGAATACAACAAAGATATTGGGCTCTTTTGCAAATGTTTCTAAGCGGGTGTTGATGTTGAAATTGGCTTTAATTTATCTATATTTTTGGGGTATGTGGTTAATTAATGATCAATTGTGTTTTATGTTTTGAGTAATCTCACTTAGTGTAATGAGTTCTCACAAGTTGGTATCAGAGATTTAGGTTCACTGAGTCTATAGGGACACTAGGACTTAGGACTTGGATGCTGTCTAAGTTAGGAACACGACATATAAACATGGTGCATACTGCCTAATCTTAATACTTGGGTGCCCTGGCCAGGTATTCAATTATTGAAGAAAAGGTAAGTATGTAACTTTTAGATTATTATCTTTTTGATTACTCTGATCATGTAGTCATTTTGAAACAATCTAAAGAGCATAATGAATCAAAAATCATGGTGCAAATAACTCAATATTACCTCAAGAGAAGATGAGAATTACATCATTAACTATCAAAACTTGAATGTTTGGTAACTATAAGAGAAAGACACAATAACATGAAATATAAATCCGAATACAAATAAGCTAAAGAGGAGTTCTTGAAGATGTAATTCAAGAAGATAGTAAAGTAAAAGTCAACCAAGTCTGTTCTTATAAAATGATTCAAGGTATGGAATTCACATAAGATGGAGAGAATTACTATGATAAATATAAATTGAGAAGATGAAGGGGAACAATGACAAAGGAATAAAGTGGAACCTGATTTTATCTGAGACCAACCTATGTATGTAAGAAAATGTTAATGTAAAATTAGCATGGAGTGTGAAATAAATTAAGGGAGATGATCCTTGTTTAATGAAGAAAATTTGGAATATGATGATTTACCTCTGGATAAGTGGTTGAAAAATATAATAAAACAAGAGAACATATCCAAGTGTGATAAATAGTCATCAAGGAAGCAGTAATGAGATATGTTAATCATGATGATTCCTATGCTAGTGGCAAGGAATCTGAAATGAAAAAAGTAAAATGATACATAAGAAGTTGTAACCTACATAATGAAAATAGAATTGGTTACCTTTTTGCTAGTGACACTGAACAATTCTTCTATGATGTGGGAAGTGTGTTTACCTTTGTGTGTTTCCTTTCTACGACACAACTTTCAAGTGGATCATTTCCACTTGGTATGTGTGGATTCGTTGTAAACATGAAGGTGGATAATTTATTATAGCATAAGGTTTCTTGGACTATGGTTCCAAGATCATAAAGTTTTTGATGAGTTTACTTTTTAGCCTTCCAATAATTAGGAAGACTCCTCTTATATGTCTTGAGATTTGTTATCTTGGTAAAAGTAGATGAGATAAGGATGTGAGTTCCTTATAGTGCATGAGGTGGATACCAAGGTAATGAATCCTAGTACCCAAGATGTATCAACAGTATGGAAGTATGTGAAGGTTGGAGATGTTTATTAAATGAACATTCCAAGTATTCCTCTCCCTGAGAGAGAGAGAGAGAGTTGATGATAACCCTATAAATGTTGTTTGGAAGGAAAAACAAAAGTGATTCAATAGCTGGGAAGACCACTGTTAAGGATAGATGGTTTGTTGATCAGTAGACATGTTCTATGGTGTTCCTTTAAGATAAACCTAGAATCAAATATCAATGCATAAGAGTTAGAGTGGATGACATAAGTTACATGACCGTGATGAGTTTATGGTTATGTCCTTTAAACTAACCAATGTACCAATAAAATTTATGAATAGGAGAAACAAATTGTTCAAGTCATCTCTTACAAGTTGTAGCAATCTTTGAATGATGACATATCAAACTATTTTAGAGATGGTCATTAACATGGTTAATATCTTTTCTAAACCTTAAGAATGTTGAAGCAATAGTACTTATGTGTGACAATTCTAGCAAGAGTGAGTTGGGGGTTGACTAGAGTATCCTCTTCGAGTTATAATGCCTCTATTAAGTATGTTATGTGAATCCTGATAAGATGAAGACAATGTCATTGCTCCACCCTAACAAGGTCAATCAGGAAGTTATATTTGTTAATGGTTATAGACAAATGTATGATTGTTCAACCAAATTGATGGTCAATCCACCATTGAGATGATTGGAAAATCCCCTAAAAACATATTCCTCATAGTTCTTGAAAAGTAGGGGATGCCTACATGGTTGATCGAGTTGTTAATTACAACAACCATTGAAGGAGCATAGAGATGAAACCTTGTAAAGTTACATATGATAAGAGATACATAATGTTCTATGTTTGATAAGAGTCAAAGAGTATGACATTTGAGTAATGTGTTGATACAATAGATATAATTTCATGATTATAGCTAGAATTTAAAGTTGAAAGTTACTATTAGATTTGTACATGTGGCACAACAAGTTTCTATGTTCCATATTTGCAAATGTCTTCTTATGTGGGGGGTTTTTGTGCTGACCCAAGATAAGATAGGTATGGATTGAAAGAGAAGGGCATGACCTATATAAGAGCAATGTGACATTACCATAATATGGAGGTAACCATGTTTAATATTGAGGATGACGTGCATGGGAATTGTCCATCTATGTGTACCTTGGATTTTGGGGCGAAATACCTGTTAGGGGTTTATGGTTGTGAGATCCCTAACCTTGATTAAAGTGTTGATCAAGCTTAATTATCATAATTGAATGCTTTAATCATAATATAACCTTATGATATACTTTTAAATAATAATACAAGCTTAAGTTTCAAATTTGGTCCAATTTGGACACTATTTGAGCAAGTTATGCAATTTTATGTACATTTTAGACTTTTATGCAATTTACCCAATTGAGGGGTTTTATTTGCAATTTGTCACACAAATTATGTCCCTTAGATGTTATATTACCATTCTTGAGTATTTTGAGCCATGGGGCTCCTAGTTGAGCCATGGCTTGATGGTGTTTTTCCTCAAGGGTATTTTAGGGTTTACCCCTTCATGGATGAGCTACCTTTAGTAGCTATCAACTAATGAATTATTTGATCGGCTTGGAAATTAGAAAAAGGAGAGCTAAGAAGGTCTATATGTACGGTGGGGGAGCTTCTTATGTGTGTTCTTGTATATTCTTAATAGTTTAAGGTCATGGATAGTTTGAAAGATACTATAACTTCAACTTTTTCTTTTTCTTTATCTTAAAGTTTCATATACTTATCCCTAAGAATCCAAACGAGCCATTTTCTATCCACCACTTTCCTCCTTCTACGAACCTCATTATCCCTCTTTATTGCTTCGAATTTCCTATCCAAGTAAGAAGGAAGTGGGGATCTTCTTGGGGAAAAACCTCTAGGGTTGTAATTGACTTCCTTTTAGGGTTTAAAAGCTTCATTCTAGTGATCTTGACCTAAATTAGTAAGAATCTCCTTCTTTCCTTTGTTTAAATATTTTTTATTCTTCCTACTACCTTTCTCCAGGTTGGAACCTTTCTGTTCTATGGTAGAAATTGCTCTAAAGCTCTCAAACCTTACCTTTCTTGCTCTTTATGCTTAGGGTTTGCTCATTTGATGAAGAAAGGTGCTAGATGGATGAGTTCACAACTTATGCTTGGATTTTCTACCCTACATGCTCGTGTTTTTTTATGTTTGGGAGTTTATATTCTAATTAGAGGCAAGTTTCTTAACTTGCTCCACGTTTATTTCTTACCATGCATAAGTTTGCTAGCTCATGTTCTTGCTTTTAAATGACGATCCATGCACTAAAAAGCTATGCTTGACTTGGATTTTGATTTTTATAATGTTGCCTATTCTAATTTCAGTTCTAGATGAACCTGTGATGATTTGTACATTATTACTAAGGTATAATATGACTTGGATCAGGTTGGTTTGACAACCGATGGTGCTAAACACCTATCAACCAATTGTGCTAAACGCCTATCAACCAATGGTCAATTTTAGGGTTTAAGGTTGATTTCTTCTATAAACACATGACTCAATGGTGGTACCATTGCAACAAATGATGGTGTTGTCTTCATGACAACTGATGGTGGTGACCAAGGGTGTCAACTGATGTTCACCCTTTAGGTTGGGTGTCCGGCCTAATTAGAAGCTTAGTGATTAACAACTAAGTTCCCTAATGATGCTATCAATCAATGGTGAAATTAGTTTGATATTCAATGGTGATTAATGAATATAGTGCTTGTCTAACAACCTATTGTGACTTAAGGGTCACTACTTATGGTGGATCAGGTCACCACAACCTATGGTGAGTTAAGCATGTATATGTAGCATCAATTAATCCTTAAACCAATGGTTTCTTCGGTCATTTGATGCAATGGTCAGATCTATACTCCAATTGATGGTTTTAATATATGAACTTGACCTAATGGTTAAGTTATAATGTTTCTTCATCCAGTAAATTGGAATGATGCCTAAATGTAATATGTTGGTCCTACAAAAGTGATTTAAATGGTTTCCTTTATGAGATCAACTTAAGAAACTCATTTATTGACGACTTGTTTTAAATAAACAATCGCTTGTGGATTTTACCCTACTCTCAATGGAACTTTTTATGCTGTTAATAAAGGGATGTCTAGGGTTAGATGATGACTCTTTCTAGAGCAAAACTCAATAACTTCATAGGTGGTTTGTTCAAGATGTTTACTTATGTAAATGATCAATGGCTTTACCTTTTCGACATGTAATGGTTAGAAGTTGATGCCTCAATATTCACATTATTTTGGGTGAAGCGTGTGGTGTAATCTTATGATTTTGATGATGAGAATTTGATGATTTAATTCCTTAAACTTGTAGTCTTACCCTTGCCCTCATATTATTATGATTTATAATCACCATAATGAATTAATGGGTAACCCTAATGAGGTATATCTTGTTATACCTCGCTTTAATATAACTAAATGATGGTAATTGGGAATGAATAGTACTTGAATGACTAATACAATCATAGAGTACTCTCTTATTGTTGTTGAACCCTAGTATGCTATAACCCATTGGTTATACCTTGGTTTATGTGCGGGTTCATACTTGAGAATAGTATGGAATGTGATGGTGATGCTTCACCTTACGCATCCATGATCCAATGGGGATGTCGTGAGTTAGGGTTTAGGTATGAGTGCTGATTAATAACATTAATATAATTTATCTTGGTGAACCTAACTCTAATGCAAATAGATAAATATGAGTATTCATGTTTAACCTTCTTATATGATGGCATGATGGTGAAATAACCTCCTTAATATGATCATAACCTTAATGTGTTAATTGGTGGTTATCATAGTCACGTGGTTGACACTTTCTTATGCTAAACATGTGCATTATGAATATGATGAGGGTTAATCATATCTAGATTCCTTGCATGTTGATGTAATAAAGGAATATTCTTAATGTTAATATAACCCTGCTATGATTGTTTATGAATATCTACTAGCTAATTAATGCAATATTGTACTGATCTGGTGTATTATATGTAAGTGATGTTGTTGAGCCTTGTTATAAGGCATGGAAAGATAATGATTATCTTCTAGGGAATAATATGATGGTCTTAATGACCTTTGGGCTTGAGCCCTGAATGAGGTGTAATCCTCTTGTGTTGATAAGGGTTGATACCTTGCGATATTGTGGAAAGGATTTATATCTTGTGATAGTATGATGACTAGTGTAGTCTCATGAATGGCAAGTGAATAGTACCATGTGATGATGAGATGAGAAATTATGTTTCACACGTTTGATATCTTTTGAAGTTGTGATATTTATATGCTTTCTAGATGTGAATCAGAGTTTGTATGTCTACTTGTTTGATGCAAACTTAATTCACCCAATTGGAATAACTAATCCAGTGCAACTCTAGTCATGTAGTGCCCTATGCCGTAGATCCATATTTAGTGTCAGAACTTGCTGGATGGTGAAACGAGTATTCCTAAGGGAAACTCATAGCGCATATTGTTGAGTATGTGGGGGTGGCAAGTTGAGGATATATCCTTATCTTCCACAATGCAATTTATGGAGGATGGCTATGGTCATGCCTCAAACATTTGATGTGAATGAGGAAAATTGCGGTTGTACCTCAGATTAGAGGGTTTTGTATATCCTGGTTTCTAGTGCCGTGACCTATACCAAGGGTGGACTAGTGGTTAGCAACTTGACTATATGTCACTGTAGTGGCAGTTTTGACTGATATGTCACTTCCTTTTTACTCATGCTGATAGAGGGGAAGAGATCTTAGGATACTGGCACTCCTAGACCTTGTAGGAAACTGAATAGCCCTTCACAGGGGTTGGTTATACTTTGGGTGGTTGACTCAAACTCCCCAGGGCATAATAATAGATGTAATACAACTGTCTAGAAAATATGTTTAGGGTTATACATGATGCTTCATATTGGATGATAACCCTTATTGTTCTCTGTACATAGAGAAGATGTTTAATGCATTAAAAGATAGTAGATATTCTTATGTTGTGGATATGCTCATGTTATAGATGTGTAAATACAATAGTCATGTTTAAGTTGATAGAGATATTATTACTATTGGATATGATTATGATATTTGTTATCACATGTTGTTAGCTATGCTTATATTGCTAGCTATGCCTTTATAACTAGAGATTCCTAAAATGCTAATCATGCTTATGCAGATAGTTGTGCTTATATTGTTTGCTCTACATATGATGTTGATATGTTCAACTTGATAGACATGCTGATGGTGTTAGCTATGCTTATGATACTAGACTTATTCATGATGTTAGAGACGCTCATGCTGCTAGGCTCCTTATACTATTAATAGGGATATGAGAATAGTCTGACTAATGAAGATAGTTATTATCTGCTCCTTTATGTATTTTGTTAATCATCAGTGCTGTTGAGGTTATTTGTTATATATGATTAAACTGCTTAAACTGTCTCATTACCTGAAAATGTTGGAATCAGTTAATGCTGTTGGAGGTTATATCTCTTACTGGGACATGGGTCTCACCCTTGTGGTTTACCACATCTTTTTTGGTAATTAGAAGCGAAGAAAACAAACCTGTGGCAGCAAAGAGGAGCTATAGTAATGAATCTATGAGAATGTTGATTAGATGTCTAGTGTGTCCTAGAGTCATCCCTCTACTCTCAGGTCCGGGCAATAAAAGTTTGTATATGGTGTTTCAAATGAATCAGATTTTTTTAGCATGTTAATGCATGTTTGTGTGGCATATACAAATATTGTTGTCCTGTGTATATATGTTGTGGCTAAGGCGATAGAACAATTTTTATCAAATTCTTGTCATAGTATGGATACAAGAAAGATATTGGGCTCTTATGCAAAAGTTTTTGAGTAGGTGTTGATGTTGAAATCAATTTTAATTTACCCATATTTTTGGGGTATGTGGTTAATGGGTGATCAATTGTGTTTTATGCTTTGAGTAATCTCGTTTAGTGTAACTAGTTCGCACACCTTCCATATTCCCAATCCCCTTTCTCAAAGAGAAAAGATTGAAGTGAGATTCTCTGAGTGAAGGTGTAGTTGTTGTTCTTTTTCAAGGTTGAAGAATAGGTGAAAATCTTCTTTAGGTGAAGGAGAAGGGGAAGGAGAAGATGCAAGAAGAGTGGGTAATTCCTTCAAGGTGAAAGACTTGATGCAAGTGTGGGTAAGTCCTTGTTGAAGGCTGAAGGCATTTTGTTCAAGTGGGTAAGTCCTTGTGTAGGTAAAAAGACTCGTATTTTGAGTAGGTAAGTCCTTAAATAAATGGTTGTCTCCTTGTATCTCTTATGATGAAATATAAGTGTACATGGGTTGCAAAGTCTTAGAGGTTGACCTCTCTATATAGTAGATTGACTATCTCCTAGTTTGGAGATTGGAACCAATCTAACCACCTTGTCCAAGTGTATGTTCCAATCTCTCTCATCCTTCATATGCTTGCTTAGATAGGAATTCAAATTGTTCTTAAGCTTTGGATTTCAATTGATATAATTTGAAGGTCTAATTTTTCTTGTGAGAATTTTGAAGCTCTATTCACCCCCTCTAGATTCCTATATCCAATAGTGTTACTAATAGTCTGGGTACATGAAGGCATTATTCCCATAGTTATGCTAGGTGGTGACTCAAGAACAAAGTTAGATGCAACAACACTCACAATTTTTAAATGTTGTATATTGAAAAGAATAGGGACAAACTTCTTATGCAGATTTTTCAGGACTAGTAGGGAGAGATCAAGGTTGAGGACATAAATAGTAAATGTCTAGAGCCTATGCAATGACTCATCTTGAATGAGTGGTCATCTCATAGGTCATGATAGGTTAGATTGAAAATTTTCATAATGAATTATTTATTTGTTCATATGTATCTATATAAGTTGACCCCTATGTGACATTCTTGTTTATCCTAAAGGGCGATCCTTCTTTGTAACTTACCTTTTAGAAGTAGATCTTGTCATCTCTTATTAGAAACCATTATGGTTGATTATTCTATTTCATGAGAGGTATGTCCATCCCATGTTCTTCATTCATCACGATATACCATTTGAGCAGACCTTATGGCACTTGACATACATGGATTCATTGGAATCCTAGGAATTTATAGCTTAGAAAGAGATAAGGTAGTTTTGGATTGTGGTACCACAATTGCAGAGTACATGGATGGTAGTGTCTCTTGGTATTTATTAGGAGATAGGAGGATTCTCCCTATGTGTCTAGGGTCACTTGTTGTAGATAAGAGGATGATGAGGTAGGGTTGTGAAGATTTCTTATCACACGACATAATTACCAAGGTGACAAGACTGATTATAGAGTATTTCCCTATGGTTTGAAAGTATGTGCATGTGTTTCCTAATGAGTTTCTAGCTATTTCTCGTTCTATGGAGATTGATTTTGTGATATATCTATTACCCAACACGCAACCAATGCATAAACACCATATAGGATAGATTTATCTGATGTAATGGAGTAGAAGGTGGAATTTCAAGAGTTGTTGAAGAAATAATTCATACAAGAAGCACATCCCCTTGGAATGTTCTGATTTTGGTCGAGAAGTAGAGTAATGGTTCTATGAGGTTGTGCCTATATTAAGTTCACTTGAACATCATGACAATGAAGAACAAGTATATGTTGTTGAGGATGGATGACCTATATGATAACATGAGGAGTTCTATGGTGTTATTGAAGATGGACCTAAGATTAGGGTACCATCAATTGTAAAGTAGGGAAGATAGATCTCTGATTAGGGTACCATAATTTTATATTGGAGGATGAGATAAATAAGAAAGCCTTTAGGACTATGCATTGTCATTACAAGTTTTTTGTTATGTTGTTTGGGTTTAGAAACACATCTGAGACTTTTACAAATCTAATTAACATAGTGTCAGTAAGTATCTAGATAAATTCTTGGTTGAATTTATTTATTATATCTTGATCTACACTAAGGACATGGATCAACATAAGAAGCATTTGCAATAAGCTTAGGGGTTTTTGAGAAGAATTAATTGTATGTGATGTCCAGGAAGTGTGAATTTTGAAAGTCTCTGATATATTCTATTGGCCACGTCATCTTATATAAGGGGATTTGTGTAGATCCCAAAATAATTGACTCGGGGTTTGAGTGAGATCTACCTAATGTGCCAATATATTTTTGGAGTTTACTTGGCTTAATTAATATTACATGATGTTCATTAGGAAATTTAGTACCATATCTTTGTTGTTATCTAGGATAAAATAAGTACATACCATTTGTGTGGAATGATGAATGTCATTGTGGTTTTTAGTTGTTGAAACAAAAATTGACATCACCACCTGTGTTAGTTTTGTCTAATCCAAAAAGAGATACATAGTTTTCTATGATGCTTTAAATAAAGAGCTAGGATGGGTACTGATGTAGGATAAGCACACGATCTCTTTTGTTTTGTAGGCACCTAAGAAGCATGAGAACTATCCTATACATGATATGGAATTAGCAAATTTTGTTCTAGGTTTGAATATATAGATGAACTATCTTTGTGGGGAGAAGTGACAAATCTTCATGGATCTCAAAAACCTCTAGTTAAATTTTTTGTATCAAGGGTTGAACATGAGGCAGTAGAGATGGCTAGAGTTGATTCAAGGACTATGATTTGACAATTTATTAGGACCCAGAAGAGGTGAATTTTGTGGCTTATGGATTGACCAGAAAGTCATATTTGTCTTATTTTGTAGACAAAGTACAATCGTGTTGCAGTGCGTGCAGTGAGAGTGACATGTTTGTGTCTCTTTGGAAGATGGTGATTTCTTTTCTAGGTTGCTTGGTAGAACATTTATAAATAAATGTAACATGACAAATTAGATTAAAGATGCATAGAGGGAGGATATTGTAATATAGAACATCATATTAGAATTTGGCAGTACGAAGCATGATGGATGTCATTTTTAGATGATGGAATAGATAGATTTCATAACAGATGGTGGTTCTTGCTATTTGATTAATATGGTGCTTGAGGAAGCCCATTCCTCAATTTATGTTATTCATCTGAGAATTTCCAAGATGTTCACAAGCTGAAATATTTATGTGGGTGTCCAGGGATGAAGCCTTGAGTTGCATAGTTCATGACCAAGTGTCTTGTTTTCTAGAGAGTTAAGGTAGAGCATCAAAAGCTTGTAGGTTTATTGCAATTCTTTCCAAATCCTGAGTGGAAGTTGGATTACATTACCACAAACTTTGTGGTTTGAGTACCTAGGAAATCCAAGGTAGAATTCCACATGGGTAATCATTGATAATTGGATGAAGTTAATATACCATACTAATCAATACTATCTGCACTATTAATCAGGTAGCATTGATCTATGATGGTGAGATAGTTCACATGCATGATGTACTCACTACTATAACTTTTCACAGAGGACCTCAATTCACACGGAAGTTTTACGGTCATCTACATGGATATTTGGAACTCACTTCATGTTAAACACATCTTTTCACCTATAAATAGATGGTCAGTATAAGAGTACAATGATGACTTCATAAAATCGTTTAAGGACATGCATGCTTTATTTTCTTAGAAGTTGTGTTTCTCACATGAGCTTGATTGAGTTTGCCTACAATTATAGCTATCATAGGAGTAAGAACATGGCACCATACAAGGTATTGTATGAATGTCATTGCAAATTGAATTTATGTTGGTAAGAGTAGGTGAATATCATCTGTTGGGTCTTGAGTTGGTGCAATAAACAACACTAGAGAAAGGTTCAATCAATAGTTAAAGGCATCACAAAACTTAGGCAGAAGTCATATGCAATAAACCAAAGGAGAACATTGTAGGTCCAATTTGGTTACCTTGTTAATATTAAAGTATCACTTTGGAAGGGTGTTTTACGGTTTGATAAGAGGGGTAAGTTGGATCCCCAGTTTATGGGGCTTTTCCCTATGACTTAGTGTGTTCTTAAATTAGCCTACTAGTTGTAGATACCATTAAGATTGATCCATTCGATAGTTTTTTCCATGTTTGTATGTTAATAAAGTATCATCCTAATATAGATAAGATGTTAGATACAATGGTTGTATAAGTTGATGATTATATTTCTATGTTGCGATTTCAATTTTGTTCTTGGATAGATATGTTCATAAGTTGAGGAAAAGGATATAGTTTTTGTCAAGGTTTTATGGCATCATCATGGCTTTGAGGAAGAAACATGGGAGTTAGTGGATGAGATGATTAGTAGGTATTCATCTTTATTTAGGTATTTTGGTATAAAATCCTTGTTAGGGGTTTATGACTTTTAGGTTCCTGACTTAGCACAACCTCTAATCTTGCTTGTTAATAATAATTGAATTCTTGATCAAGATCTTGAATCAATTCATTGAGATAAAATCTCAATTAGGTCCTATTTTTAGTTTGTCTGCCATAATTTCATGGTTTGATTAATTTATTCAATGTATGATGAGTTAATTGCACATATATGAAAATATCTTACTTCAGTTTTTATACAAGTATGTTAATTATTTAGTGTTGTTTTAAATGCATTTGAAACTTGGTCAAGTTGTGTTAGTTCCTTGGGTAATAGCCTAACTGCAGCCTTACTAAAGTTATTGAGGGTGGAGATCATTGATTTTATCCCTAGAAATTGATGTGTCTAAGGTTGATAAGCCTTGATGGACACCCTTGAATCGTAAATCTCTATAATTTGGATGTTGAATAGGTCAATGGGTCTTGAATTGATGACCTTGATGGCTTGGTTGAAATGTATCTTGATGACTTGGTTGGGATGTACCATGATGGGTGAGTTTGATGTATAAAATGGTGAGTGATATTGGAGTGAACCTCAATTGTCTTGGTTAGAGCCTAAATGTATGAGGAAGAGATGAAATTCAATGGGTTGAAGTTGACGTATATCTTTATGGGTCAAGTAATTTGATCTCCATGGCTAAAGTTGAAGTATAACTCAGTGGATGAGGTTCTAGTGAACTTTTATGGGTCTAGAGTATTTTTATCTCAAAACGTTGGGCCAAAAATGAGTTTTAAGAGGAGGATCCTTGATGGGTCCGCTTTACATGGGTTTCATGTACGAGGTTGTTTTGAAATTTTCACCACAATTGCCTACAATTACTCCAACTCATTAACCCTATGAGCCAATTGATAGCCATGTATGGTTGGAAATGTGGAGAGGAGACAAGTTGGTCAATTGGAGGTCCAAGGAACTCAATGTACATGGTTTGAAGCTTGCATGTGCATGGAAGTTGAAGATCTGGAACATTTTTGTGGATCTAATGAAATATAACCTTGTTTAAACCCGATATCAATAAGACTTTCTATGTTCTTGTTGTTTTCCATATCATCTCCTTTCTTTACTATATCCATGGTTATCCATCGTGGATATTTTTCCAAATAGCTAAATATCCCTCCTTTTCTCTCTTTTGGAATAATTCATGTAAATATCTTTCTTGGAGGAGATTTTGTGGAACATTGGTGAGGTGTTTGATGTTCTTTTGGAGCCTTCAACATGGTTTTCTTGCATGCAAAATCATTTTCATATCCAAAGGGTGAGCGATATAGCTTGCTTTTGTTTTCTTTGCCTACATTCTTACATACTAACCCTTAACATTATTAATTGTTTCTCAATGTCTAAAGATGTAATATTTATGGACTATTTTTATAATATTAATTTAATTTGTGAATTTTATTCTGTTGTACAACCTCATAATGATGATCGATGGTTATGTTTTGACCTCATGAGGCTAAAATGGATAAATGAAACTTACAAAAATGTATGATTTTGCCCTATAAATGGATCTTCTATGGCCTTCGATACCATGCTGGTGAAAAAGGAATTACACAACCTTACTTACTATTTTCATTACCTTTTATGGTGAAAATTTCATCTTTAATTATATTTTATAATGATGAGATTCCCTAGAACCTATGTTTCATTCATAAATATATCTCATTTACCTAAAATTATCATTTAATTCCTAACATTGTTTTAGCCATAACACCCTCATACTATGAATTTTTCCTCATACTTTATGGGTTTTGTTACAGATATGAAAAGTGAAACACATTCTTGAAATTAAGGTTTGAACATTTATGATGGCATGGTTCTCTTTTGACTGAAATGGTGATTTGTGCTAAGTATGGGCACTATGATGCATCATGTGAGCCTTGTATCACTTCTAGTGACTCTTATGATTACTTTATTATTTTCCAACATCTTTATCTAACATTTTCACATTGTTTGTATCTCAAAAGATGAGTAATTTGTCTAACTAGTCAAGTGAATCCCTAATTCTGTAGTGCCCTATTATCGTAGGAACTACCAAAGTGAAGGGAAGGCTGTATACTAAAATGAGAGCCCTTACAAAAATCTAGGATCTTTATAATGTAAACAAAGTTGTCCATTTGAGTATATGTGGGAAATTAGGGTTAGGATTCCACAATGCTCAAATGTTGTATATGTCTCTGAGTTTGGTCGGGCATACATATCCATTTATTTGTGACTATATAATTGAGAAAAGTGATGTAGGGTTTCTATACCCAATATAATTAGGTCTTGCAGCTTGAGTACATGGGATTTACCTATTGTTTAGGCTGCATTTTGATCCCCTACCCATAGGATTACTTCCATTGAGCTCCTACAAGTTTATACTCTCACCGAATGAGGCATTTTGGGGTCCTAAATAGATTGATAATCCTAAGAAACTTACATTGTGAGCTAGGGAACTTCATACTCACAAGATAGTGTTTTGAGTGCTATACCTCAAATGGTGAATGTTTAAAAATGAAATATATAATCAAAGAAGTGTATAGATATTTTTTGAAGTAATTTACTGAATCACATTGTATGCATTTATTTCTCTTGTACATTCTACCATAACTATTAATTTTATTCCTATGTTGCATATATTATGGTTATTGTTATCCATTTATACTCCTTTATTACTCTACTTGCAGTAATAATTTACTGATTATGGCTTATGAAAATTATTCTTATCCATAGATATTCCTTTATTACTCTATTTATAGTAGGTTTGTCAACATAGAATGCTATCTATGCTATATTGCATTTCTAGGATATGGATCTCACTCTCATGGTTATCCATATATTCTAGGTGGGCAGCATTGTCCTAGGGTTTTAGGGGGGAGGATCCTCCCATTGAAAAACATAAGTAGATGGACAATGGTGGTGGGGGTGGAGTCCTATAGTTGTCCCTGTATAATTGGGTCTAGGCATGGAAGTTTATATCATATATATGTATGACTGAGGTTTTTGAACTACTCATGTGATAAATGTTGGAAGATATATCTTTGGTATACATGTTGTGATAGAGGCCAACTTTTTGGAATGGGAGGGTAGTTCATCCTGACCTCCTCCAGTATGAAAAATACATAACATGAGCAGAAGAGGGCCGAACACCACTAAACCCACTAGATCAAAAATCAAACACCAAAACACTCCATTAATCATCTCCATGTACAAGCATGTACAAGTAACATCATAAAAAAACCCCAAAACAAAAGTCTCCATCTACCATGATCTAGCTATATATCATTCCAGATGATCCTGACCAAATGCAAACTATCTATATCAAGATGAATCATACCTCAAATCCTCCTAGGAATCATCTAGGATCCATGAAAAATAAACATGACCTAGGAACACTTCCACCACTCCACAATATTGTGAGCCACACCATTGACATCCACTGGGACACAATGCCCATTGATGGCAAGGTCCTCGATCAACATATTGGTTTTTCATAGGTGGGGAGATATTCTCATGTGGTGTTTGGAGTTGTGGAGAACCTTAACAATGAGGTGAAAATATCCACTTCGACTGAATGTATCATCAACCTCTCCTCTTAACAAAGTTTCACTTCCACAACCTCAACATGGGCACTGGCTTCTTCATTGTAGTGCATTGTGAGTAAGGCCGTGGAATCCATCCTATTTTCTCATCACTTGTCCCCACTATTCCCAAAGCCCACCAACCATCACCCCATTCCCATATAAAAGCATTTCAATGACCAAATGTAGCTTTAGATTTATAAAGTTAACATGTACATTTACTAGTTAATAAATTAAAAGATGGCCCTTTTATGTTTATCTTTGTGGTTATGAATCAAAATTTATTTTTATCATGTGTTTCTTAATTTTTAGGGTTGACAATGTTGCTTATCATTAATTGGTGTTTTCTTTAAAGTAATGTTGACTTTGTGTAGTGGGTTTCCACATCAATTTCTGGTGTCTATTGATTATATTATCATGATTTTTGGTGTCTCTCATCTTGACTGAATGGAGGAACATGATGTCATGAAAAACTAATTTTGTTACTCTAGGTCCGAGCAATAGCTTGATACAATACATTGCTAATATATTACATTTTATTATGTATTGGCGTTTAATTTGTTATTTATGAATGGGATGACTTTTGTTTTAAGTATGCTTGATCACCATTGTTGATTTATTAGATACAAGTTATTCTTGAAAATGTCTATTATTATCAAATTTAATTGATGTTTAAAAATTAAAAGGGTATGGAAGTAGCTTTTTTTCTCATGATTTTTTTTCATATTAGATCAAACTAAAATGGAACTGGAAGGTTTAGATGCCATGAATTAGGATTCATCATTTATAGATACACAATTTAGAATAGCGTATTACTATCAGACCACTAATTCAATAGGAAATATCAGTTTTCTAATGAATTGATCTATTTGAAAGTAGTGGATTCACATAGTTAACCTAGCATTCTAGGATTCTTAGGACCCTTTAATTAGGTCCATTCATCATTAGGTACATCAATCCTCATGGATCCTTTACAAGTTGGAGCAAAAAGACTAGTGAATTCAAAGTTAGCAGACAATGCTACTTCACAATGATGACTTGCAAGTGGACCATCCTCTCACTTTCCTTCTACCTTTGTCCATAATTTTGCTTCAGACATTAAGGCGTGGATGTTAAACAAAGATGCTTCTCAGGAGAAAACCTGAGCGGTACTTTGAATGTTAGCATATTTTCAAATTTTATCATTATCCTAGTAATTAGATAAAACATCCCATGATAAGATACCAAGTTCTAATTGTTTTTATTATAGGTAGATGACTTTAGTTGAAAATACAAAAATCATGGCTTGTGGTTCAACCAATAAGGTTTTCCCCTCCTAATCATGTTTACTATTTTCTTGTGGATGAGAAATTTTCTATGTTTAGGGTGGAGGGTGGGTTGTACATATTCTATTTTCCAGCCACACCTATATATTTTGTCTTATGATCTCATCATTGTAACTCCACATCACATTTTGCTAAACATTTTTAGAAAAAAATCATTTCTAGAGAAAACAAGCCTTTATCTACCTACATTAGATTCAAAAACTAGTTTTGCAAACATGAATGTCATTATAACTTAAATCACCTTACTTAAAGTAACATCTCTCAATGACCAATCTTTGGAATGAAATCAATGTATAATTGACCCTATGTGGACAAGGAGCTCATTCCTCATGTTCCCTATAAAGGAACAATATATGATGAGCAGAGAGGGACGTAATGCATTTATAACTAATTAGTGGAATAAATTCATGGAATTGTCATTTTTCCCATATCATATCAGTATTTGAGCAATATGGAACTAAGAGAACCACTTGGTGCACTTCAATGTAAATTAAGTTTCATTTTGATATGAACCTTGCGCTACACGTCTTCTTACATATTCTTACCTTACATCTACAAAAAAACTACAAAAATGCCAAATCTTATGTTTGGGGTGGCACACCCTTATACCTACTCTATATAATGCTTCCATACCCCTTAATGTGGAATATGAGTGTACCACCAAAAGTAAAGAAAAGATGTCAACATACATGACAAGCAAAGATTGTACATCATTCAATAAAAAATGTAAAATAAATACAAATCCAATCTCAAGTCAAATAGAAGAGAGATTCACATCATCCTTAAGCATGCCCTTCTTTCCATTTTCTACCTAGGGATGAAAAGAGTGTCCCGTTTTGACACTCTTTTGGTTACCCCAATGTCAAATCATATGCATGCTTATTTTCCTATGGGAATCTCTAAACTCTCATGAAACTATCAGATGTTCTTGGTATTGACGAGAGTTTTTATGAAATGATTTATGAAGAAAAACTAGGAAATGTGAAATGGATCGGAGTGTTGTATGATCTCAGAAAGTGGGAAGATTGGACATATCAAGTGGTAAAGAAATCAACATGATGCGAAAGTGAGGCAAATGCATGATTTGTAAGTATTCATTGGACAATACTTTTAGATTTGGTGTTACTCGAGGATAAGCAACATTTAGGATTGAAGTTATTTAATCATGTGTATTCATACTAGTTTTAGTTACACTTTTGCTTAATTTTGCATTTAGATACTCCTTTTTTACTTAGAAATATCTTCTTTTAGTTTTCCTTAGTTTCATGTTAATTTGTTAGGAATGTATACTTCTCTAGACTTCCTTTGTAGATTTCAAATTTGAGCTGTCCGTACCAATGCTATAGAGGGGGTCCCACAACCCTTTAATGGATGACAATTGAGAGTGAACCATCTCTCCTAAGGTGTAGCTAAATGCCTTAGCCTAAAATGGATTTTGGTCATGTTTTGAAGGTAAACCGACCAATATTTTAGGCCAAATTCCATTCTCTTTGCCCCTTGATCACCACCGTTGATAGCTATTCTATAGACCTTCTACTAATTGATCATTCACCTATCAAAGACAACAAATTAATTAACCATTGAGAAATATCCATTGATTGACATACACTCATCCACATCCACTTATCAACCATCTACCTATCTAGGGTCGACAAGTAGACCTCCACCACATAAAAAACCATTGATTGACATTAACCAATCGGCCAATTTTAGACACCAAGCGATGCACCATGACCTCATTGTTGCATTTATTGTCAACTGATGGACATCTACCACTTTCCAAGATGTCAAATCACATTCAATAGGGGCATTTTGGGAGGATATAGGCCTTCCTCTCCACCTCTTAAAAATAGAAGGTCATTTCTTCCACTTCAATCCATCTAGATATGTTGGCAATCTGAAAAACTCTACCCACAACTCCACTTAACATCCTTCGCCTACAGGCTTATTTACCACCCTTAAACAAGACAAATCGATCAACCTTCTCTCTTCCTCGATAGTCTGATCTCTTCTCTATAGAGGAAAATCGATCCATTATAATTGTTCCACAAGTCCACCAAGAACTTTCATCTTCTAGCTCAATCAAATTCCTCCACTTCACTCCAAGCTCAGTAGTGTAATCTTGAGAGAGGAAGATTGATTGAAGTCTTCACCGTTGATATCTTAATCAAGGTATGCTTCCCAACTACCTTTATTGGCTTGATCGAACCTATTTAGAAACTACTAACATTCACTCCACCAACCAGTCAATTGGTGCATTGTTTTACTCCTCACAAGGGCGTCCCTAAGAAAGAAACAAAATATATGCACATCATAGTTGGCCATCCAGTTTCATTTGTTCCCGATGAAATTTTTCTCTAATTGCATTATATTTCTTATTATTGACATGAGGAATGAGAAATTCCTTCTATCGGGTAAGGATAGTAGCCCATCTATCCATTTTTTCTCTATATTTTGCATCTAGTGTCATATGATCTCCTTAAGATATTTGAATCTATCACTCATTGCCTTTTTATGTGTTTAGTTAACATATATTTGATGCGATGATTTTGATTCGCATTTATAGATTTGTTTTACTTGCGTTTTATGTGTTTATTGGTCACTTTGGTGGTTAATATTGCATAATTCAGTCTATGATCCTTCTCAGTGTCAAATCTCTCTTATTTTATCATTTTGAGCATAAATGATTATAATTATAGGTTTTATCTCGACTGATTTGGTTTTGTTGTGCAATTTCAGGAAAAACACATATCTGCAGCTGTCGATACCATCGACATCAGTCGATACTATCGACACAACAACAGGCAGGCAGCCGCAAGGAGCAGCACGGAGTCGATGGTAGCGAGTTACCATCAGGTTTCCAGTGACCAGCCAGTCGATACTATCGACCCCAAAGTCGATACTATCAACACTTATAGCTTCAACGATGGAAAAGGGATAAAACTGACACCTAAGGGTGTCGATGGTATCGAGTCAGCATCAGGCAGGACGACAGAAAAGAAAGAAGGCTTGCTGATATCGTGAGGGGTCGATACCATTGACCCGCGTCGATGGTATCGACACCGTCAGATCAGAGTTTGCTTTATATCGACCCAAATCCAGCGACTGTGATATTTTGGTGACCTAACTCGATGTTAATACCTAATGATGGTGGCCATGAGTGATCAATGACGTCATTAGCCGCTGCACACATCTCGAGAAGGTGTGGAGAGAAGAACAGAGCCAGAAGCACACCCCAACCGTTCCGGAAGCCGCAGAAGACGTTTTCCACCACCGAAAGGCTGTAGATCACACACTCTATGCCGAGGAACGATTGGATCTTATCCGTTCAGGGGTTTCATCACTTTATCCATGTTTCCACTTTCTTCAATCATGTCTTGCTCTGAGACCTAAACTAGGTCTTAGACTAGGATTTTGGGTTATCTTAGGTTTGGACTAGGATTAAGTGTAGCAAACCCTAGTTGCATCATATCATGCTTCCTAAAGGTATAAACCCTAATTACCTATTAGGTCCAACCCCAATTCATTAATTGAAAATTTTATCATAACATTATATTAAATCATGTTACATATTAAGTATGATGTCAACATAATATCTAGGGTTTTCATAGAATACTCACATCATTAACATATATTAAACCCACTATCAAACACGAAGCATAAGTAGATATATAAATGGAACCCTAACTCTCAGATTGATAAAAATGTGTCCTTAAGAAAATAGAGATTTGATCATCTGAGCTAAGATCATATTAAGTTACCATTATTGATGTCACAACCCTACTCATCATGTTTATGAATTAGGAGCCATCAAAATGTGTCATTAACATTATTATATGATTTAATACATTGGAATATTATTATTATTTAGTAACATCACATTATATTTCAAATAAATATATTGTACATGATTAACATCATAATCATCAAATTTAGGATCTACATATATTCATCACTTCATATTCGTCAGCTGAATAATACATTTTGAACTATGATCATAATAATGCCTCAATTGTATTTTACATTGATTCTATTCATTTTCTTGTTTAATTCAATATAGAACATCACCATAATCAGAGCTATGATGTAAGTTCTAGAATTATTCTAGATTAAACATAACCAAACCAATAGGGTGTCTCCACATTAGAAAAATAGCTATTAGTAATGTTTTCTAGGTCCCTGCTCATGGATCAGGGAGAGTGACTCTGTTGCCTTGTTCTTGAGATGCACACCCAAGGGTATTTAGGTAATATGCCTGCAATCTTCTCATGTCTTGCAAGGATAATTTATTCTGGATGGGAGGGTCAATGACGTGGTTGCCTCTCTGGCTCTAGATCCCTAAAGACCGATAGAAGGTTAGCAAACCTCTAATATCACTAAATGGACCTTCCCAATCATTAAGCACAGTTGTAGATGGCCTCGACTAGGTGGATGAATCACATCCTAGTGCTAGCTATACACATGTCCAATGTGACAATGTTAGTGATTAACTTCTTACCCCAACATCTAGGAGAAGATGGAGAAGATATTGCTTATTCCTTGCGGACTCCTCACCTTCTGGGAGCTTGCATGCTCCTGCCATGGTCAAGATCAATTAGAGTGCTACTAAAGCTCATCCAAACCAAAAGGAGATGGGATGAGGTTGGTGTGCTTTCTACTTGGTGCAATGAATGAATATGCTCAAAGGGCCCTAGTCTTCTAGATCAAATATGAAAATGCCTTTACATAGGCTTTAAGGTAAATTTCTCAATCCGCAAGTTTCTCTCTATCTGTGTGGCAATATTATTGCCACTCACTACTATTTTATTCAATATAATGACACCCTTCGACCTGGATACAGTCTATTGGATTGTAGGTCATAGGTGTGCAAAGTTTGAGTGAAATTTAGATAGATGGAAAGGGAGATAGAGTGAAACTTGGAAAATACCATGGGCTCAAGGTTTACTAGAGGGAGTCCATGTGGAGATAGTGATCTCCCGATCCCAACTCTACCCGTGACCCATAATCTAGGTCCGAGTCTAAGGGAAGAAGGACTCCCATGCAAGATCAATTTCTTTTTATTTAAAGAAAACCCCTTTCCTTAAATTAATTATATAAACCATGATATATCTTATTTTAATTCCAAAACTTAGGATAATTCCAATATCGTTATTATATTCTTTGACAAAAGGATATTTTCTTATTTCAACTATTAGTTATCTGAATCATGGCTTCCAAGTAATTATATAATGACCCCTCCACCTATTATTCCCTATTTAGGAAGATCGAGAGGGCAAGGACCATTATCACTAATACATGATCATAGGTTTAGTAATTAACTAGAAATAACTAACAAATTTTACTAAAAAAAGGAATTTGGTACAAAACTGATGGAATATCGAACGTTGCAACATAAATAAAATCTAACTAACTATAACTTCCATGTTTACATTATGTTTCTTCATCTTGTGCCTTCTTTCTAGATATCCAGTTTCATCATATTTGTAGAAAGACATATTATCTTGAAATGCTGACAAAAAAAATTCCGGTCAATATAATAAATCATACTGGTATGTGGGGGAAATAAAATATTGCATCTAGTATAATAATATGCACAACAAATATTGTTACAAAACAAAATTCTCATTTTCTTTATAACTCCTTGACCCATTTTTATTCAACCTCTGGGATACCCTTTCAGAATCTTGTCCCTATAGTGGACGAAAAGGCCACCTTCTCAATCTGGAGCCCATGTGCCATGTTGGTCTTGCAAATTTGGGGCCTGACCTCAGATGACCTTCCCAATCTAGGGCCTGGTCTGATTTCATATAACCTTACCAATATGGGGCCTAGTTTGACCTCATATGACCTTCCCAATCTGGGGCCTAGTCTTTAGTCATAGCCATGACTTTTCATTTCCTTCCATCCAAACCTCTAGAGTTGGTATGTTGGGTTCGAGCAAGTTAAAAGTAGAATTTGTGATAGCCATAATGACTTTATAGATTACATGAAATAAATATCATCCAAGAATTTTATTTCAAGCAATCCAATAAAACCTCTTAAAACACCAAGAAACTAAATTGGTTAGTCATAGGCATAACCTCATACCTGACCAGGTTCATTGAAAGTCCAAGAAACCAATCAAATTTTATCCTAAAAGTCTAAGAAATACACCCATGTATTATTATTTTATCCAAATCATCATTAAGACTGACTGGGGTCTCAAGTTAGTGTTTCTACGTCAACTTTAGGGTTTCATTAGGGTTTTGGCTCTCCAAGCCCTAATCACCACTTTTCATGTTCATTTGGGTTACAAACCCTAATTAGCCATTAATTTCAATTTTATTCTCAAAGAAACCTTATTTTATCAAATTATGGTTTCATAAGTTTATATATGTTACAAGGTGTTCTTTTTTCTATAAAAATTCCATCTTTGTCCATCATCATCAATTGAATCAATTAGAGTCACCAAATCTTGAAAATAAGAATTTTAATGCATTAACCACATTTAAGATGGTAACATTGGATGATTTTTGAACTAGATCCATATTAAGGTATTTCTTATATTTTTATTGCAGTCTTTTCATTCTCCTAATCAATTTTCATATATAATTCGCCTTGATCTGAGTTACCAACAATTGCCTATTATATTTAGAGAATTAGTATATATTGGCTAATTAGTCATTTCCATGTCAATAAAAAGATTGTTTTTCTTATTAGCTGGCTCACCAGGTCTTAAAGGGAGAAAAAGAACCTCATTCCCTTGCACCTTACATGTGCATTCTAGGGAATATTGATCATTTCATTTTGTTTTACTTCTAACCTCGTGATGGTAGTGAGGCGCCAACCTTAGGCGGGCGTATGACGACCAATCCTCACATCTATCCAGGCCACGAGGCCCAAGGAGGTTCAAAAAGCTTCTACCTATCTCCTCAGGTCCCATGTTGATGTCTCACTTGGCTGAAGATGGCCAGGAGTTGAGGGAATCGAGTTACTATTAGTGTTGTGCAGCAACAACTTAAAACACAAGAAGGGTGGTTGCAGGTCTTACCTTGGTTCCCAAAAGTGATGAGATGACTTCAGTAGATTTCTAAAGTTCTAGTGCCTTTTGACCATGCTCCAAAACTTAATTAGAGCGTGCTCACATTTTCTCCATTGTGAAGACAACCAAGTGACACCACTGATGCTCTTCAACCAACCTTGGGTTCTATACCTCATAGGAGGGGTTCTTCTGGTTATATTCTCCTATTCAATGACCTACCATGCTTATATATGCTCTGGGGTTGTGAGGGGATAGGAAAATGATAGGTAGTCTTTTAGGGATATTGGTGAAGGAAAAGGAAAGGCTATGTTTTTCTCTTTTTTAAAAAGTAAAACCCTATTATGGAAGTATTTATATCTCCTTGTCCATAACTCAACTTCCTCTGAAAACTTCTAAAAACCTTACAAATAACTTTACCTTTTTATTTCCAAAACATTGCATCCAAGTTAAATGATGAATTGGTCCAAACTTGTCTCTTTAGCAAATTTTAAATCGGTACTCATTTAATTTCTTAGATCACCACCCATCCTGGAAAGTTCTAATTTTTCTTCTATAGTCTTTGAATGGGATTGTCTTCCATTTAAAATTACCTCGAATATTTAATATGGGCATGAAAAACCTCATCTTCCTATTTTGATTTGCAAGGGACAATATGTAAACTTTTGATTAAACAACACCTATCTCTCTCTCCTATTATCAACTTAATCCCACTTTTGTAGGAAAGTTCATAATGATTTTTATCTAAACACAGACAAGGGTTGAGACCAAAAATCACAAAGAAAGCAAACTTTTCTTAATATGCAAATTTTCCTCTTAATAGGCATATTTTAATCATTAATACACATCCTTTTTTTTCTTTTCTTTTCTATTCCTTTATTTTGGCTATTCTTTCTATTAGAAACCATTTTCAACCGAATACTAAATAATTGTGGCCATCCATTCAACTTTGTAGAAAATTCTACATAATTCTCATACACACATATAATTATTATCTATCTTTTTGCTCTTTGCTAATTATGGGATTTTCTTCTCTTCCTTTTCCATTATTGTATTATTAAAAATAGTTTAAAACACAAAACTCATAGCAAAGGGAATTTTGCAAGAAAAATCATTCTTTTAAAACAAAGCATACAAATTTCTAATCACGTCCTTTTTATAGAATACCCGTATTTCAATTTTTATAATACAAGTAAAATCTGAGGTTATAATATCCTTCCCCTCTTATAAGATTTTTTTCCTCAAAGTTGACTAATCGAACAAACATCTTAGGATAAGACTTTTCCATGTCCACCTTTGGCTCCCACGTGGCTTCATCCTCTCCATTGTGCCTCTAGAGAACCTTTACCATCTCTATTTGTTTGTTCCTAAGATCTTTCATCTTGGTACCCACTACCCTCACATGTGACTCAGGGTATATCAACCTCCCTTGGATTTCACTAGGTTCAATGCTCAACACATGACTTGGGTCCTTCACATAGTGCTTTAGATTGTACACATGGAACACATCATGCATCATACTATATTGAAGGGGTAAGGCTAAATAATAATTATCTTCACCAATCCATTCTAAAATCTCAAATAGACCCACATATCAGGAATCAACTTTCCTATGTTATAGCTCGGATGGGTCAGATTTTCTAAAACACATGTTCACCCACAGTGAAGTGCAAGTCTATTTGCTTCCCATCATCATATGACTTCAATCAATCCTGGGCTCTATTTCACCTTTGCTTGATCAAAGAGACTTTATCAACATGCAATTGCAGTTCTTCTAACCTCAACAAGGTCCTATCACCGACATCATCCAAGTGAAGCGGTGACCGACATAGCCTCCCGTAAAGAGATTCATACATAGACATCCCAATACTGGCTTGGGAGCTGTTATCATCAACAAACTCAGCTAAGGTAAGGTACTACTACCATGCTCCACCCCAATCAAGCACACTTTCTCTTATCAAAACCTTTAAGTCCTGAATTATTGTTTTTGACTGTCCATCAGTCTGGGGTGATAAGTTGTGCTAAACTTTAACCTAGTACTGACTTCTTCTTGCACTTGCTTACATAGTTTGGAGGTGAACTTGGGGTCACGATCTGAAATAATTGAACTTGGAACACTATGTAATCAAACAATTTCTCTAATATACATGATGAAGAGGAACATGTGTAAATAACCAACCCCACACTACGATGCATGATTTTGATTTGAACTCTTCATCAACAGATGAAAAGCCTGTTAGGGAGGATCAACTGGGTGAAGATAATTTGTTTAAGCAAGGGGAGAATATAAATGAAAAACCCATGAGCTATGATGAAGAGATAGTTATGCGCTACATCAAAAAATTGAAGATGGGCATGGGCATGGTATACATCTACTTATAGGTCATCCACCAAAAAAAAAACATAATGACATAGTCTATGATGGGAATATGGCTGCTACACTTGCTGAACTGGGTGCATCAATGCTCAAAATAGGAAAAGCAACATTGTCAGAAGACGCTGCAATAATCATTCCAATGCAACCCTCACATGAAACCCCAACAACGAATGTCTCTGAAGTAAGCCAACACTTATCGAAACCAACATTGATACCAAAGACAAAAACAGTTGGAGAACGGATATCTGATGAGGAACAAGGTGGCCATGCCTCCTTCTTACTGGGTGCACATCCAAGGGAACCTCCACCCCTAGAAGTGGAAGCATGAGGACCAATGCCACATCCACTCCCTTGTAAGTTGACAAGAAAGGACATGTTTTAGTGTCTCAGATTTCATTCTGACACAAATATTATATACAACAACCAAGGGAGGACACTAACTAGAGATCACTTTACAGGGATATTCTTGAAGAAAGTAGGAGTAAATAAAAGTTTGTTCAATGAACTATGAATGACTATGCTAGAGGAGTTCTTGCACGCTAAAAAAGTGAAACATGTCTTCAATGGTACAACCATCTTGGCAAAGTGACTATATGAAGGCAAATTTGATTCTAAACCTTTCATAGAACTCCTAATGGGTATGGAAAGATAAGAAACAAGAGTTGTCACATTTCCCATTAAAATAGTAAATATCGGGCACTAAAAGTGGTTGATATATATAAGTGGCACATGACAATCTACAATTTTTGCAGTGTCGAGCTACCCTACATTGATTTGGTCTTCAAGAATTAAGATGCACAAGACATTCAAAAAGTCTCGATCTGACTTCAGCATACCATCCAGTGGGCAGGAAATAGCCACGTCAGTAATTGGAAGAGCTTCGTCATCAGTACCAAAGTTCCCAAGGAAGATCCAGGATCCAGGGACTGCACTTTCATTGTCCTGTGTCTCGTGGAGGCTATGAACAAGAATATTCCATTCAAAGACATATTTCTCAAAGACCACCATGGACTATGAGGAGTCTATGCAATGGAAGGCATATATGACCTCTACTTATTCAATGACCTGGCGGTGCCTCAAGATGTGATACCATGCTGAATCTGTACAGGAGTGCCATTTCCTAATAAGATGATGGGGCATGAGAAAATGAAGAACTTATTGTTGGATCCTTCTGAACCAAAACACACATCATCATGGAAAGAGATTTGGCCAACTAAAGATTAAAAAAAAGACACAAACCAACCTCCAACACATACAATAGATGAACAACGTACACCTCCTCCAGCTATTCTAGAACCAACTGCACATACTACAACATAGGTACCAGAGGAGGGGGAGATAGATGAAGATGAGCTATAGGAAGCAAGGCCTAAAGGGCCAGCTGGGACCATTGAAGCTAGCTTCCTAGATTTTGATAGATGGCCCTACAAAGACTTTTCTCTTGAGACATTGTAGTTGATTATGAAAAATTTGAAAGCAGTCGACAATTTGGGAGAAGTTGTCTTTAAAAGGGATGGCATCTACATCTTAGAAGATGACCTCTATGAAACTTTAGGACCAAATTGATACATGACCGTGAGTTTAGTGGCAGCTTACCACTCCCTACTTGGAGACGGTATGTCCAATATGCACATGGCATACTACATATTCATAGAGGAAATAATCCACAATAGAACTCTGGTGAAATAAATGACTTCTACAATCCCTAAAAATTTTACTTCCAAAGTTTATCTTCTTACCAATATTGCATGACAACCATTGGACACTCTTGGAGATAAATGTCAAGGCAAAGACTATAGTCTTATACAATAGCTCTGACATGGCCTTCTCTGTACAAAAAAGACAAATATGACAATGCCAAAGAGTGTCACATAATAGAAATTGCAGACTTGTGTAGATGAAACCGTCACACTGATACAGGAGCATGGAAAGGGATACTAGTTCATCCCTAAAATAGGCTTCAAAAGAGGTGGTGGGGTGATCTAGTCTCGTTTACATTTCAACACTTTTTACACTAAACAAAATACTAATGCTCCCTGACAACGGAGCAAAAAACTTGTTGGTTGTGTGTGCAAGTTTTAATATTTATAAACTGGAACACTACCCCACAAGTATACGGGTGCCTATAGTAATATCAAGGTCATACAAGGAGCAAAGGTTTGTTAGGAGCAAGAGTATTGAACTTCAATAATCTAGATCTTTTAAAAAAGAGGGGTTATGTTATGTTAACTGAGCAATTAAAAGGAAATGAACTAAAATAGAAAATACTTTTATTAATGATCAATTTGGATTAGGGATTCTTGAGGATAGGGTTTCACATCCATATCATAACATGAAGAACAACAAAGATCAAGAACACTAGCAATAACACAAGGGAGGCATGCATCCTACACCCACCTCCCAGTAGTGTAGAACAATCTTAACTTTCTATACCACTCCCGTACATATACTTAGTTTAGGACTACAAACCTTTGTTTCCCAACACATCCCAACCACTCTCATGGTCAAGGTAGTGTAGCTAAGGTACATCTCCTTACTCCTATGCACATCTTCCCAGATCATACAAAGAGCAGAAATCATACATACAAAGTGGCAAGCCAAGCATGTAAGAGGAATTAAAGACCAATGAACCTTAGAACAGTGAAGCAACTAGAATTATATATAAAATTCATGTTCAACAATGTTATAACATGGGCGTTACACCCCCATACCAAAAAATAAGATATCTACTCGTCCATGGCTGTAGAAAGTAGATGCAAACCGTTGAAATTAGTGCTAGACATCATAATAGAAGGAAATAAACTTAGATGTCCATGGAAGAAGGAAAATAGACTTAAAACTCCGATCAAGGAATCAAAAATCTATCCTTGTTGTTGAAAACTCTCCAGGAAGCTTCACTTCCATGTGGGAAGAATAGAATGGTGGAGATCCTTGTTGTAATTGTTAGAGAAGAAGGAAGAAGAAGAAGTTTCCCTTTTGAGAAATCAACTTTTCTCCCTTGGAAATCCTCCAACTCCTCCTTTCTCTCCCTTGCTTGAGTCCCACTCCAAAAGGTCTAAAATAGTCCATGATAACTGCCCCAAGATGGCTTGGGATCGTATATATAAGCGTGAGATGGTTAAATTCACATCTGAGTGAATCCTACAGGTCACACAATGTGTCTTTTATAAGACACAGTGTGTCTCATGCAATAACCAAAGTCTGGATTGAGTTCTGGGAAGTTACACAACATGTATTTAATAAGTCACGACATGTATTTAATATGACACGATGTGTCTTTAATAAAACATGATATGTTGTGGCAAATCTGGAAGTTCTATGTTCAATTTTTGGACTGAGACACGGGGTGTCTTTTATAAGACACATGGTGTCTTAATTAAGACATAGGGTGTCTTTATCAATTTAAGCAACATTGATTTTTTGAATGTCTAGATTATTGGGGAATGTGTTGATGGATGTTATGATGGTGTTTTCTCCTAATTTTGATGCCAAATTGTTGTACGTACAAACCAAACCATAGAGAAAGTAAAGACAAAAATAAAGATGGAAAATATAACATGATTAAGAGTGATTATTTGGTTAAAATGATTGGAAAATGCAACAAAAATTGGTCTAAAAGATGATATAAATGCACACATCAGGACTGAGATCCCAGGATAAGTGTAACAAAATATATACCAATTGATATATGATCTCTTGAAAATATGTTACACATTTCTATATAGAATTTATCTGTAATTCATGCTTGTAACTTTATTGATGCGAAAATATGTTGTAATGCACTTAATCTATCAAGTGAACTAAAAATGTAGTTGCCCTAGCCATAGAATCATTCAGCATCAGGATTTGTTGAATGGTGAAACAAGTTTTACTCAGAGCACATATTATTGAATATTTGAGGGTGCAAGATAAGTATTTCCTTGCTTCCTTCAAACCCCATGATTTAGCCTTGATCCATTTTCCTAAAAAGAGTGCAGTTGTAGGCCATAGCTATAATGCAACATCGGGATTGGTGGTAAAGATATACCATAAAAAGAGTATGGCTGCATGCCATGACTCAATATATACAAGTAGGGTTGACTATAGATCATACCCTGAATAGAGAAGATGCTACACACTATATCTCTATAGAGAACAACCTCTATACTCCAGGCTAGCTAAAATGCAGATTGACTCATAATGTCACTGCCACTCTCGTACTGACTGAGAAAGGAGAGGTTGTGGATTTTGGCTCTTCCATAGACCTATATGGTATTGATGCTAGCTTCACAGTGCTCAGATGGAGATGGAAGGTATATTCCCATCTCTGTAAGGCATAATAAGATGGATTGTTTAAAGATGTAGTCAATCGTGTAGCGTATTTGTTTAAGGATCAATTACAAAAACATTGATTGAAGCCTTGTTTTAATTTTTATAATGTTTAGTTTATAAGAATTATATATGTTCTTCATATTCCTTTTAAATGTGATTAAATGATCTATTTCTCAGTCGTAGATATTTGAACTACTAAGAAGATGAGAATGATCTACTGTACATATAATCAATAGTTATACTTGTTTAATTCAATATAGGTTTCTTTTGCTCTCATTCATAAAGGTTTAACTATGATAATAATACTTTTGGCAGATAGTTATAAATCCCGCTTGGACAAGTTGTCTCACCCTGTGGGTTACACAACTTTTTAGGTGGACGTGCATGAGGGAATAGAGACCATGCAATAAAAGGTAGGCAACAACAACAAGGACAGTAGTAACAACTCATGTTGAATGCACTGTTATGTGTCATATAGATATAGAGTCCTATGTGTCGTCCCTGTACTCTCAGGTCCTTTGTGAGATATTGCATAAACAATATAATCGATCTGAGGTTTTGGCTGGTACGCCTCGATGCATAATGTTGCTTTGTGAATGTTTTGGAGAAGCAACTGTTATCTCATATCCTTGCAAGGTGATGGAACAATGTATTTACAAAGTGAACCATTATGTATATATATGATTTGTTTCTTTCTGAAAGAGTTTCCTAGTTATGGATCTCTTGGAAAAAAGGTTTTCAATTTTAGTGGTTTTTATTAATCTGATGTTAATGATTATTTCCACATAGTTTTGTGCGATTATACGGTCAGTGTGACAATGGTCATCACAATTAAGGATAGTGTGAGGTACATATAATATATTAAATCATATGAGCATGGCCATGCATTTTATGATCTCTCTTATCAAGTGGTTGGGAATATCATTCCAAAGGAGTGGAAAAATTCCATCTAAATTACTCACAACATTCCCCATGTGTCATAGTGTACTCAATCACCACCTTTTTGGCAACACACTATCAGAGAATGTTGTGCTAGTATAAAAGTACACGGAGCAACATGTGTTACTATAGGACATCATGTCCAAGGATCAAAGTCACCACTATCACATTAAGATGTGACTTTAATATGTCAATACATGATTTCCATGTGTCAATCTCAATTTGTGTTTGTCCACTACAACTTGTTCTCTAACAAGAACCCTTACATGTGAGTTGAGATCCAATATCATGACTAAAGACACATAGTCATCACTCACCATAATGCTAGTCTTATCTACTATTGTTGTACTATACTATCCATAATAGTAACTGAATAGGGACATAACACAAATGGTAACTCTTATTATACATATGATCTCATGTTTAGGCTCTCAACTGAAACCATAGGTTATCAACTTAAAACATTCTTAGGAATTGTGTTTATATATTATCTCAATACGAAACAAACATAAGAAATGGAATTTCCATTTATTAATAACCAAGTCAAGTAAAAAATATCCCTCTTACAAGCATCAATGATGGTCTTAGGACATATCACCAACACATATTCCCTTGATAGGGAGATTTTAGTCCACTTGCAAGTATAGAGATAACTGAGATGTTACAACTTTATACTAACATTATTTTTATCCTGACATTGTTTTAGGGTAAGGGTTCCCAAATGTCATCTTGACCCTAGATCTCATGACTTATAAGAAAAACCATATGGTTTAGATATACTCCTATGCTATACATTTTAAAGTATATTTGTAACATCATATTTCAAATTTAAATTTTTCCAAACAAGGCCTCATATCGTATGATATTGATGTACATACATATATTATCCTAGTTTTGATTATTCCATATATTATTATACACATAAATGGTTAGGGTAGGTCCTTTGAGGATGTATAAGGTTTCTTTAAGTATCAAAATGAGGTTGTCCAACTCACCCTTCTAGGGAAGGTCCTATCCTAGGGTGACTTCATGGCTTTCTTGAGGAGGTTAGTCTTTGTAGCCACAACCTGACCTCTCTAGTTTTGGGTTGTGCCTTCCCCATGGGTCCTTTTCCCAATCTTGGGTTGACCCACCCCAAGTTGGGGCACCACCCTTAAAAGGTGAATTGAGGGTATTACAATTTTCCATTATGTAATCATTAATTTTATTTGATTCATTTATATTCAAAACCCTTTATATTTATCATGCATCCATTACTTCACATTCTTACATGCATGAAAGACTCATGTATATAATTTGTGGTACCTATATTGGATTACCCAAACCATTTCAGTTTTCTCTTTTCTTTACCCCTACTTAGGGTTAGTTGGGTAGGGTTATGATTTCAACTGTACTACCCCTATTACCTAATATTAGGGTTTAGGGTTAGGGATAAATACTATACCCTATATTTTAGGGTTTTATGATTCCCATGACCTACTAAGGCTTTCATACCCTACTAGGTTATACCACCAAGTCCTTCATGGATGAATGGCTTTTACCCCATCCATACTAAGGTCCTGTAGGGTTTACCCTCACTAGAGGGATCAAAACTACATGTCTCCTCTTTAACATCTATCCAATTAATATTTTATGTGTACTGTAATTCATCGAGGATGTCCTAGTCCTAATTCTTCCTGAAACACTAATTCAAGATGAGAAGAGAAATGAATTTTAGGGTTTATTCAACAAGTATATGAGAAGTGGATGAAACTATATATGAGAAAATTTCATGAAATATTATTTCCAAAAAGCCTTAGGTTCTGCCTAGGCATGTATTAATTTAGCTAAGGGAGTCCTTGTATAACAACTTAATGATGTAGAGGAAAAAATTACTAGCCCACAAAGTTGTGATCCATTTGAGTTACCATTATTCTTAGCCCTAATAATTTTCCTTATAACTCGATGGATTATTTATAATTATCAAGTATTAAATATTATTTGATAAATCTATGCTCTGGTACCAAACGTAATGACCCCCAATTTTGAGTATCCCTTGATGAAGAGATACCACAAACTTGGGAGTCATTACCAAAATTCTCCAAGATCCAAATTCCTCAAATAATAAATAAATAATTTGAATGAAGATTTGATAAAAGATGCATAATGAGCCTTTTCTAAGTAGTTACATGGATTTCTAAAAAAACATACATGAGAAACAAATACTACTACTACATAGCTAATCATCCTTGTGACTTTAATTTAATATCTTTAATAAATTTCATATGAATCTCTGGGTCTTCATATCCTTATATACACGACAAGTACCTATAAATCCAACAAACAAATGTGGATTAGCATATCTCTATACTATGTATGTGGTGCAACTGAAATATGTGCATGTATAATAACTACATATAATGTTCACAACCAAATATTTGTGCATGTGAGCATGTAATTTCATTAATATTCTAACCCATTCTTTGTATTCTATCTCAGGTGTAATCACTATCCATCAGTGGACTTATATGTATTACCGCTTAATGCATGTAACCTAGGGTCTAAACAATTCTAGTTTCATTATGTGATACTCATATTGGAACTACAGTTGAAAAGAAAGTAAATTAACATCTAATAGTTTGTCTAATTGAATAAATACTTTGGAAATCATCCAAAAAACCATCAACATGTGATAATGTGGGTACTCAGAAGTAATCACACACCAGTTTGGAACCATGTAGTTATATCCATGAAATTTGATCATCAAGGTACATCCAGGCAATACATCCAACATTATCTGCCTGCATGTATAACCCTAAACTTTCACCATACATTTCATATCATACTAATTATACCTAAACTAGGTCTTAGATTAGGGTTTAGGGCTATCTCAGGTATGGGATAGAAATAAGGGTAGTAAACATAATTCATTATATCACAAGTCTTAACAATCATAAAACATAGTTAAACATTAGGTTTAACACTAATTCATGGATTGATCATTATACAATTATAATCATAGATTAAATAAGGTTAAATCAATTTCATGATATCATCATAAGATCTAGGATGTATAACCTTCAATTCATTAACATATATTATACCCACTTCCAAACTTGAATCATAAGTAGATATATCAATGAAATCCTAACTCTTAGAGTGATAATAATCTGTTCATGTAAGCTAAAATTATATCAGTTCACCGTCAATGATCTCAAAATGCTAATCATCATGTTTATGACATAGGAACCATGAAGAAATGTCATTAACATTATAATCATTTTTTAGACATTAATCTTATTATTATTCAACAATATTATACTATATCACAAATTAACGAATTGAACATGATTCATATTATAATCATCAAATTTAGGATCTACTTATTGTCGATATGTATGCCTAGAGAGCCAGTTATACAATTATTGTAATGGGTTGCTAGATACCTAATTTGATAATAATAAGGTAATTCCATCTATTATGTTTGTATCAATCATGAGATGATGACACAAACATAGTAGATGTCTAAAGAATGATGTTACTCAATGACATATGTATTCATGTTTAGGACATGTACAATGAGATCATATGCATGATAAGAGTACATGCATTCATGTTATGTCCCTAATTGGATATTATTGTGGAAGAAAAATAAATGACAGTAATATACAAGACTAGAGTGTGTGTTGACTGATGACAGAGTTCCATTAGTCATGATATGTTTTTTCAAGTCAAACATATAGGTACATGTTAGAGAATAGTGTATCTGACAGACCCACATTGAGACTGATACATGGAGACCATGGAATGGTAATTAGAATAACCTCTTATAATAATAGTGATTGTGGTTCTTAGACCTAAAGTCACTACACTAATCACATGTCATGCAATATATTTTGACACCATCCAACATGACCTTGAACAAGGGTTTCCACATAGGTGGTGCTCAGGTGCATTGTGACACATGGGGATTGAATGTTAGTGATGTAGAAGGTATTTTTCCTTCCTGTGGGAGATTCATATCTTGGCCATTTGATAAGCGAGACTGAGAAATTTATGGCGGATGACAGGAGTTCTAGGCAGTCCATGTGGATTTCTCTAGAGGTGTGAATACTTTTCTCGCTAGGAGGACATCGTCAACCTATTGTCTGTGGTGAATACCAGGAGGCACAACAAACGAGTCCCAATGCAACTAGAAGACAACTACTCCACTACAATGATGAGGAGATGACTCTAGACTTATTCTAGGATAATGTATATCATTGAAAGCATCCTTTCCATTATATAGTTATTGACGTGATCCATTGGTTTAATGGAGAATAAACCGGTAAAAAAATTGTTTGCGCTACCTATTTTGTTGCCTTATTTCCCTACACACACATCTACATGGGTTTTCTCTATAAACACACATACACTCACCATTAAAACACTTTTATGGAAACATCGATTTAGATCCCTGATACACCACAAATTCTTGTGGACCTGATACCACTATTGGGGAATAGGGATGGTAGTGAAGGTAGCAGAAAAACAAAAAACAAATTCCTTATTACTTGGCAGAAGATCGTGTCAACAATGATGTATCTAGGAAAGGAGGTATACCTAGTCCTGGAGCAAGTCAAGACACTACTCTTTCTTGGTTATGTGCACTCTTTGCAAGATGTACACTGACAATAGTCGATGATGGCCTCCAGGTGCAGCACCACTGATGGCGTTGGTTGTTGTCCTCCTAGAATGGTTGGAATGGCATCCAAACCTCTACATAGTTCATGTGGACCACTGAGAATTCCTTGTTATGCTACCAGAGACAAGAGTAAGAAGTTGTCCCTTTGATGTCAAAGTGCTAGCATTGACTTGTTCTCCCTAGCTATCTTTCCCTTTAATAAGTAAGACTTGTTTTGGGCTCTCACATTACCACAACTGTGAGAGGATAACAATTTTTAGTGTTACTTATGTTTCCTAAAAGCCTTGACTACCCCTCTATTTATAAAAGGATCAGGGTTTCAGTTTCTAGATCAACTGGGAGTCAAAGAGATATTTTCATGAATTTTTGGTTGTTCTAAATCACGAATCTATCAATTCACTTCTGAACCTGTTGGTTCACATGTGAGTTGTTTGATTCAACACTTGAATTGGTCGGTTCACTATATTTCCTATTCACAAACATATAGGCTTTCGATATGACAATTAATGCACAACATGACATCATCATCTATCTTTAATTCAGTCTTATTGATCACTCAACCATTTGATTCACAATTTGAATTGGTCTACTCACATTCTGAATCAGTCGATTCACTTCTGAACCGGTCGGTTCACTTATGAATTGATAGATTCAGATTCTAGCTCAGTCAATGTACAACCAATGTTGTTTAGATTTACCCAACACTTGACTTGATCGACTCACATTCTCAATCTGTCAATTTTTAGCCAATGTTGTTTAAATAGAATACCAAAACACTTTAGTAAATAGGTTAAACCATATTCATGAGTAAACTCCTTTTCTAGGTTCTTGCTATATGTGTGACCCTATAGGTCCCAAGTTACATTGACAGTAATGTCCATAGCCAATTTATGACATCACAAGCAATGAGCGTTATCCATCAACACATCATTGCTACCCAAGTAACTGGAAAGTTGGAGAACTACTTCAACCTACAATATATGATTAGTGATATTGTGATTGTATAGTTCCTTTGTCTCGAATATCTTGATTCAACTCAAGGCATGGAATCTTCATCCTCTCAATGTCCAATCCATGTTCCTTGAACTAGAGCATATGAGCATATTGTATAAGATGCATAGGATCTCACATATCTCATATTTAGTCATATGTAAAGCTCGAATTCCTAGTTCTTGTAATGAAAAAGAACACATGACTATGACTCCATATGTATTAGAAATTGGGTTAATCATGTATGCAATGTTATGTACTCATCATGATGTCTCATATGCCTTGAGCATGATGAGAAGCTATCAGTCAGATCCAAGTGATGCTCACTAGATAGTTGTCAAGAATATCCTAAAGTACTTGAGAAGAACTAAGGATCACTTTCTTGTCTACGATATAGAGGAAGAGTTGGTGGTAAAGGTTTACACTAATGCAAGCTTCCAAACTAACAAATATGATTACAGATCACAATCAAGACTCGTGTTTTGCCTAAACCATAAAGTTGTGAGCTAGAAGAGTTCCAAGCAAGAGATAATTCTTGATTCTACAATAGAGGCCAAGTCTATTGCTACATCGAATGCAACAATGGAGGTTGTATGAATCAAGAAGTTAATCTTTGAACTTGGGGTTGTTCCAAGCATCAACAATGCAATTGAGTTATAATGTGACAAAAATAGAGCTATTTCACAAGCTAAGGAACCCATATTGCATCAGCGCTCCAAGAAGATACAATCACAATTGCATCTCATATAAGAGATCATATAGTTAGGAGATGTGAAGATTTGCAGAGTGCAAACTGAGAACAATATTGCTGACCCCTTAACAAAAGTACTTTCACAGCAGAAGCATGATTGTTACGACCCCACCTCCCGATAACCCCCACTTAAGGGAGACCGAGAGGTCGAAGCCGCACACATAAATTCCGGACCATGGTTCAGCAATTAATTGATAACAATTAATAAATTCTACTATACTAAACTGAAAAGCTGTAATAAATAAAACCTTTTTCATACCTTTGAAAATTGGGAACACTATTACTTCTATCCAGACCTCTGGCTAACTAACTAATCCTCCTTGGACTTTAATTAGTGTAGTTCACAATATGACGAATTACTGTTTGTCCTTTTTGTTTTGTACCTAAAACGCCGACAAACAAAACGTCGGTCAGCCAAAGCTGGTATGTGGGGGATTCACTAATCGTGCAATTATCCATAACAATTATTGCATCCAATTATCAATTAACAAACAATATTACGTTTTAAGTATGACTACGCGATCCATGTGTACCCTATCCCCTGCGCTGTCCCTGCAGTGGACCCGGATACTACCTCCCTTATGGTAGATTCCCATTTTTACCCCTCATGACTTCACCCAATGGGTGAATCAATTTCTAGGGCTGAGTCACATGGCACTACCCGTGGGTAGCCCACTCCTTAACTCATGGTATGCTAAGAGTCTCATGGCACTACACATGTGTAGCCCAATTTCTGACTCATGATACCCTAGACCTTGCTCTAGGATATCCTTAGCCTTGACATAGCCACAGGGGTGGACTCGGATCTAACTAGTCATACATCTATAATCATTATGATAGCCATATTTACTTTATAAAGACAGGATTTAAATCATCCAACAGTTATTTCACACATTTAGGGAAACATCGGTAAAACCTCGGAAAACTAAGCGGTATAGCCATAAGCGTAACCACATACCTCTTAGTGCAGTCTCGGATATAGAATGAAAGAGAAAGCCAACTTAAGCAATCAAAGGCAAAGAAACCCTGAAAATAAAAGTACAATTTACTTTTATTAAATTTTATCCAACATCATTATATTCCTTAGGGTTTCTATCCAATTTTAGGGTTTTCTTGAAAGTTAGGGTTTTGCTTCCAATTTCAATTGCTATGAACCCTAATTCATAAAATTACCTTAAAACCCTTAAATCAATTCCTTTTAATATTCCTAACACTTTTAGGATCATAATTTAACAATTTACTTAGAATAACACGGTTCTCTTTTTCTTTAATCCTAAATTAGGGTTTTCATGTACATCATCTTTCCTTTTTAGATATAAACCCTAATTTAGGCACTTTTGCAATTAAAATGGTTTAAAACTTCATATTATTAACCAACAGATTACTATCCTTTTATTCAACCTATTAGGTTACAAAGAAGCACCTTTTCCATGTAATTAGGATTTCTAAATGATTTGAAATTTTACTAACCATTAAATCACTTTTGCATTCAAACTGATAATCATATCACTTTTATCATTAGCAAAGTTAAACTTATCAGTTTGATCTATTGATTTATCAAAATACACTTTAATCATGTATTTAGGGTTTCTCACCAAATCTTAATACACTTTATTATCCAATTAAGGTACTTTTTGCAAAACATACAGAACTAGGTTCTCAATTTATTTTTATTGGATTCCTCGAAATTTTCTATACAACTTTCATATATAACTTTTCATTATCCGAGGATCCTAGCAATTACTATGATTTTAGCAAGAAAAATATATTTTCTGGATTATTGCATCCAATTATCAATTAACAAACAATATTACGTTTTAAGTATAGTAGAATTTATTAATTGTTATCAATTAATTGCTGAACCATGGTCCGGAATTTATGTGTGCGGCTTCGACCTCTCGGTCTCCCTTAAGTGGGGGTTATCGGGAGGTGGGGTCGTAACATTTGGTATAGACCGAGTCATGTTCCTTGGACACATCATCTCGGGAGGAACGATTGCCGTAGATCCAGCTAAAGTGTCAGCAGTTCGAGACTGGCCGGCACCGAAGAACCCCTCCGAGATACGAAGCTTCTTGGGGTTGGCAGGATATTATCGGCGCTTCATCGCGGATTTCTCAAAGACCGCATTGCCACTGACTATGTTGACTCGGAAAGATGTGAAATTTGTATGGACCGATGTCTGTGAGGCTCGTTTCCAGGAGCTGAAAGAGAAGTTGACCACTGCACCTGTGTTGGCATTACCTTCAGGCAATGAGGGTTTCATGATCTTCACCGACGCATCAAAGATGGGACTTGGTTGTGTGTTGGAACAGAATCGGCACGTGGTTGCATATGCCTCCCGACAGCTCAAGCCAAACGAGGTGAATTACCCGACACATGACCTGGAGTTAGCTGCTATCATACATGCTTTAAAGATTTGGCGACATTATCTATATGGTGCCACTTTTGAGATCTTCACTGACCATAAGAGCCTGAAGTATCTTCTGACACAAAAAGACTTGAATCTACGACAACGACGATGGATGGAGTACATGAAAGATTACGACTTCACCATTACCTATCATCCAGGGAAGGCGAACGTCGTAGCTGATGCCTTAAGTCGAAAGCAGCTCAGGTGTGCAGCTGTTTTGTCTAGTCAGTGGAAGAGCTTAGAAGAACTGGTAGAATGGTCACCTCAAACGTTAGATGATCGAGTTCGTTTGGCCAATATCCAGATACAGTCTGAATTACTAAGTGAAATTGTCACAACACAGTTGGCCAGTGAAGGACTTGACAAGATGAAAGGCTTGATGCAGAAGCCTCAGACTCGACTTTCTTTGGGAGTAGACGGAGGAATCAGATTTGAGAATCGTATATGGGTTCCTGAAGACTCACCACTGAAGGAACGTATCTTACAAGAGGCTCATGGTTCTAAGTACACAGTACACCCAGGGACTACAAAGATGTATAAGGACATGCAGAGGTTTTTCTGGTGGCCAGGGATGAAAAGAGACATTACAGCTTATGTAGCCAGTTGTCTTACGTGTCAAATGGTGAAGGCTGAACACCAACGACCCGGCGGACTTTTGCAGTCTATAGAGATTCCAGAGTGGAAATGGGAGCAGATCACCATGGATTTTGTGGTGGGTCTACCCCGGACCAAGAAAGGTCATGATGCGATATGGGTCGTGGTAGATCGCCTTACCAAGTCAGCACACTTCCTTGCCTTAAAAACCACTGCTAAGGTGTCCGATTTAGCTGAGCTGTATATCAGAGAGATAGTACGCTTGCATGGCGTACCTGGTTCCATCATTTCTGATAGAGACCCAAAGTTTACTTCCAAATTGTGGAAGCAGGTTCAAGAGGAATTAGGAACAAGGTTAAAGTTCAGTACCGCCTATCACCCCCAGACAGATGGTCAGTCAGAAAGGACGATTCAGACCTTAGAGGATCTGCTGCGAGCTTGTGTGCTCGATTGGGGTGGATCATGGGAGCAATATCTGCCTTTAGCTGAGTTTGCCTACAATAATAGTTACCAAGCCAGTATCGGGATGCCTCCATATGAAGCTCTGTATGGGAGACCGTGTCGGTCACCACTTCACTGGGATGAAGTTGGTGAAAGAACCTTATTGAGGTCAGAGGAACTCCAAGTGTATGCTGATAAAGTCACTTTAATCAGGCAAAGGCTAAAGAGAGCCCAAGACAGACAGAAGTCGTATGCTGATGCGAAGCGGACTGATGTGCATTTCGCTGTGGGAGAACATGTTTTTCTAAAAATCCGACCGCTCCGAGCTATAGCTAAAAATAGAGGAAAGTTAAGTCCCCGATACGTGGGTCCGTTTGAAGTATTAGAACGGATTGGTGAAGCCGCATATCGTGTGGCGTTACCCCCTCAATACAGTATGATGCATGATGTGTTCCACGTGTCCAATCTGAAGCGATATGTGCAAGATCCAAGCCATGTGCTGAGCATTGAACCAATTGAGCTTCAAGGAAAGCTGTCTTATCCTGAGTTGCCTTTGCGGATTCTAGATACCAAGGTAAAAGAGCTCAGAAATAAGAATATAGAGATGGTTAAGGTTCTATGGAAGCACCATGGAGAGGATGAGGCCACATGGGAGCTGAAGACGGACATGGAACAGGCATATCCAAATTTGTTTGTGTAATTGTTGAATTTTGAGGGCAAAATTCCTATAAGGAGGGGAGGATGTTATAACCTCATTTTTTTCAATACATGTAATGAGATTTGTAAATCTCTTTCAAATAAATATATAAGACCAATGTGTGTTTTCATGGTTGTTTTTGCATGAATTTTGTTGCTAATGGCCTTGCATGTTTTCTTGATGGGCCTTACAGGCCATTAAGCCCAATTGAGAGAAAAATGAATTCCATGAAATAAAAGAATATAAAGGAATAATGGAATAAGATAAGATAATGGTTGAAAGTGATAAAAAGGCTAGAAAATAATTTCCCATAATAAGTTTTCGTACTATAAAAGATCCTTGGGGTTCAAGGAACCCAAGTGAATAGAATAATAGCCAAGGAAATAAAGAATATGTGGGAAATGCCATTAAATAGGGGATAATGAGAAAATGGAATAAAGGAATACGTTTCCTTGGATAATAACTCCAATTTTTGCACAACGAAAGATAAACATATAAAATACTTTCCTTTAAAATTTGAGGCCGAAAGGGCCTATGGATTAGGAGTTATTGAATTTCCAAATTATCTACAAAGAATAGAGTTTCCTTGAAAATCTAAGGAATTCTTTCCTTTTTCTTTGAACACGGATAATATGAACCGTTGGATCTAAATCCAACGGATCGGGCTGATCGTCCAGAATCCCAAAGGGACTCGGACACAGCGCTTGTACAGGGGATTTTCCCCTTGACTTTCCGTTTTGATACAGCGCATATGCGCTCATGCTTTTGATCCCAATAGTTTCGGGAGACTCAGACGAGGAGGGTGGACCCTGGTTTTGCCGTCTTTGGCGGCGTATATCCAAAACGCCCAATTGGGCAGGAGCAAGGTTTGGCGGCGGCTTGGGAAACCCTAGAACAGTCCTCCATGCCCTATATAAAGGACTCCACATGGTCCCTCGCTTCTTAGCGATCTCCAACGTCTTACTCTCGAGCACCCATACCCTCTTATCTGTCCGATTCAACCCACGCCGGCGAGAGCTCCGCCTTGCTCCGCCGCGGATCGAGCAGTAAGGAAGAAGAAGAGGACAACGCGCAGGCGTCGTTGGTTTCCGGTGTACCGTGATCCAGGCGGGATCTAACGGCTTAGGGCTGCGGTCGCTTAAGTGAGACGCCTGCAACCCGGGGCGTTCGATCGTGATCTGACGATCATAGCGGGAAGCGACGGCCGCGTGAGTAGATTAGTGGACGGCTTCGACGAGGAGCGTCGGATCTACGCGGGCGCACCGGCGCACAGATCGAGCGGCTACCGAATTTCCGGTATTTGTCTCTCTCTGCTTAATAATCCAGAAAATATATTTTTCTTGCTAAAATCATAGTAATTGCTAGGATCCTCGGATAATGAAAAGTTATATATGAAAGTTGTATAGAAAATTTCGAGGAATCCAATAAAAATAAATTGAGAACCTAGTTCTGTATGTTTTGCAAAAAGTACCTTAATTGGATAATAAAGTGTATTAAGATTTGGTGAGAAACCCTAAATACATGATTAAAGTGTATTTTGATAAATCAATAGATCAAACTGATAAGTTTAACTTTGCTAATGATAAAAGTGATATGATTATCAGTTTGAATGCAAAAGTGATTTAATGGTTAGTAAAATTTCAAATCATTTAGAAATCCTAATTACATGGAAAAGGTGCTTCTTTGTAACCTAATAGGTTGAATAAAAGGATAGTAATCTGTTGGTTAATAATATGAAGTTTTAAACCGTTTTAATTGCAAAAGTGCCTAAATTAGGGTTTATATCTAAAAAGGAAAGATGATGTACATGAAAACCCTAATTTAGGATTAAAGAAAAAGAGAACCGTGTTATTCTAAGTAAATTGTTAAATTATGATCCTAAAAGTGTTAGGAATATTAAAAGGAATTGATTTAAGGGTTTTAAGGTAATTTTATGAATTAGGGTTCATAGCAATTGAAATTGGAAGCAAAACCCTAACTTTCAAGAAAACCCTAAAATTGGATAGAAACCCTAAGGAATATAATGATGTTGGATAAAATTTAATAAAAGTAAATTGTACTTTTATTTTCAGGGTTTCTTTGCCTTTGATTGCTTAAGTTGGCTTTCTCTTTCATTCTATATCCGAGACTGCACTAAGAGGTATGTGGTTACGCTTATGGCTATACCGCTTAGTTTTCCGAGGTTTTACCGATGTTTCCCTAAATGTGTGAAATAACTGTTGGATGATTTAAATCCTGTCTTTATAAAGTAAATATGGCTATCATAATGATTATAGATGTATGACTAGTTAGATCCGAGTCCACCCCTGTGGCTATGTCAAGGCTAAGGATATCCTAGAGCAAGGTCTAGGGTATCATGAGTCAGAAATTGGGCTACACATGTGTAGTGCCATGAGACTCTTAGCATACCATGAGTTAAGGAGTGGGCTACCCACGGGTAGTGCCATGTGACTCAGCCCTAGAAATTGATTCACCCATTGGGTGAAGTCATGAGGGGTAAAAATGGGAATCTACCATAAGGGAGGTAGTATCCGGGTCCACTGCAGGGACAGCGCAGGGGATAGGGTACACATGGATCGCGTAGTCATACTTAAAACGTAATATTGTTTGTTAATTGATAATTGGATGCAATAATTGTTATGGATAATTGCACAATTAGTGAATCCCCCACATACCAGCTTTGGCTGACCGACGTTTTGTTTGTCGGCGTTTTAGGTACAAAACAAAAAGGACAAACAGTAATTCGTCATATTGTGAACTACACTAATTAAAGTCCAAGGAGGATTAGTTAGTTAGCCAGAGGTCTGGATAGAAGTAATAGTGTTCCCAATTTTCAAAGGTATGAAAAAGGTTTTATTTATTACAGCTTTTCAGTTTAGTATAGTAGAATTTATTAATTGTTATCAATTAATTGCTGAACCATGGTCCGGAATTTATGTGTGCGGCTTCGACCTCTCGGTCTCCCTTAAGTGGGGGTTATCGGGAGGTGGGGTCGTAACAATGATGGTCATGTTATATAATTTGGACTAAGATTCATGGGTGACCGGATCTAAGTGCAAGTGGGTGTCTATTGGTATGTATTCCCAAAGAGATAATCATACAATGATTTTATTGGCATAATTTGTAAATTATTTGATTAATGATAAAGTCAATCTTCGAATTTATTATGTTTTATTCAGATATGAGATAGTGATGTAACATAGTAAATGTCTAGAAAATGGTATTACTCAATGATGTCTGTCTTAAAGTACATGATTTGAACAATGAAATCATATGGATGTTAAGAGTATATACATTCTCATTATGTTCCTGGTTGCATGCTATTGTAGAAGGATGATAGACAATAATAACCCATAAGACTAGAGTGTCTGTTGGTTGATGATAGAATCTTATTAGTCATGATATGTGATATCAAACCAAGCACACAGATACATGTTAGAGAACAGTGCATCAAATAGATTCACCATGAGAGTAACATATGGAAACCATTACAATGATAGTCATAGTTAGCTTTTATAGTGTTGGTGGTGGTTGTGGTTCTTAGATATAAAGTCACTACACTCATCACATGTTGTTTAGTGTGATTTAACATCATCCACCATAATCCTAAATAAGGACTATCATAAAGGTGATGATTGAGTACACTATAACACATGGGGATGACTGTGAGTGATGTATATGGGATTTGTCCTTCCTATAGGAGTATGATATCCTAGGTCTCTTGATAAGAGAGACTGAGCAGTGCATATCCATGCATATGTGAGTCAATATGTGATAGAAGTCTACTCTGGTTCAAGAAGAAAGATTGAATGTTGAATAGGATGACTACTCCATGCCTCGAGTTCAATGTGGATATTAGTGTCAGAGGAACTATACAAACACTGTAACACCATACACAAATTGTAGGCTGAAGTTTGTTCTCCAACTTTCAATTCACTTTTATAAGCATTGATGTGTGACAAGCAACCACTCATTGTTTGTGATGTCATAATTGGTTATGTACATTCACTGCCAACATAATATAGGACCTATAGGGTCACACCCATAGGAACTGAACTAGAAGAGGAGTTTTGATCATGAATGATAATTGGATTTATTACTAAAGTGTTTAGGTATTCAATTCAAGCAACAAAGTAACTGACTGGACTCCCAACAAATCAGCTCATGTGATGAAATGATTGGTTGAAGTGTTGGGTTGATTGGATATTGTATTAGTTGAGTTCTACACAAACTAGGGAGCCAGCCGAATGGTTCACTTAGTGAATTGATTAGCTGGGGTAATGAGACGACAAGCTCACTTCCTGGGATGCCCAATTTGTGGTGCAATTTGATTGCATCAATGATTAGTTTTGACGTCATGTCGTGTACTAATGGGAACATAATTTCCAATTCATATGCGATTGGGAAACTTATGAAATCATAGGTTTGATGGGCGAACTGTTCAGTTGGTGTACCAACCGACCGGTTCCCCTGGAAAACCGACCATTTCATCACTCGCAGGTTTCACAAATTTGAGATTCTGGTCCCTTCCACTCCCACACAGACTAGGAACCCTGACTCTAACCCTCCTATAAATAAAGGGGTAGTGGGGACTTCTCAAACAAATCATTTTCCTCTGACAATTGCTTGTCTTCTCATGTTGTGGTAACTGAGAGAACCTGAGCAAGTCCTAGCCAATAAAGGGAGGGATAGCAAGGGAGAACAATGCATGGAATGTCGTTGATAGCCTATATTTCCTTGAATGTATCAAATTATATGATTTCAAACATTTTTACTAGCATTTTACATATTCTAAGTACTCATGATGCTTTTATGTGATTTCAGGTACAAGGCAATTCTACATAGATCGGTGCTACCGAATCTGTAATAGTCAGTGGTACCGACTTACCCTCAGTGATGTGCTTGAGAACCAGCCAGAACTCAGTGCTACAGACAGGGAAAGTCAGTGCTTCTGAGATAGCATCAGTAAGCCCGTCATGAATCGAGAAAACTCACTGCTACTGAGTTTCCAACTCGGTGCTACCGAGTTGCCGTCAGAGAGGTTGTTTGAAATTGCAAAAATTCGGTGCTATAAATTCCAAGTTGATAGTACCGATGGGATCGGGAGACTAGACCTAAGTGACTCGGTACTACCGACTCACCTAGTGAGTACTACCGAGTTTGCCCGATCAGGCCGACCGTAGATCTATTTCTAATCCAACAGTGGATGTAACTTTGGACCTTAAGTGATTGCTATGACTTAGGGGGATGCCAGACAGACCTAAGAAGCCCCATTTTTGGATTGTATGATGACTCGGGAGAGAGAAGAGAAGGAAAAAGGACTGCACACTTCACCCGGGGAGATCTGAGCACCTATAGAGGATGGTTATGCAATCGAAAGACAGTAGAATGCACATTCAACGGAGGTGATTATCTAGACGGGCAAAGATCCATGGGTTACCTTAGTTTATACTATGTTCCTCACATTTTTCTTCTTCCCTTCTATGTGTTTTGCAATGAAAACCATGCAAGGCTAAAAACATGTATTCTGTAGAATCCGGGAGTAGCCCAAATATACACTACAATTGATTTCTATGCATGAATATCAAATTATCTCATTCTTATTGGATATAATTCTATGAAAGTTACATGTTCCTTTTGTGTTTGATCACCAAGAATGGAGTAATAGATGCTTAGTCATATCGGGAGGGGGATTAAGGGTTTGAAAACACATGATTACTCGTATATTGCACCCTTTGGAAAAAGTGAACAATATACGATAGAAGAAACCCAAAGTATAAGTATAAATCACCTAACTAATCAAACTATTAACCGTGGGAGTGGGATTGGCATTAGATTAGGTAGTGAATTACACTGTGGGAGTAGGTAATTCTAGCTACATGCTCTTTATCCAGGGATTGAGATAATAGATATTAGTGTGTGGGATTGATTGTTAGTGGTATCTTTGGTGAAACCACCTCCTAAAGAATTCATTCTTCTTTTGATTTACTTAAACCATTAATTCATTTACTTTAGTGTTTGTTTGGAAATTCAATTCAATTCAAACTATCATCACTAGCCTAGCTGATTGATCTGTAGTTAGTAGTAGTCTATTGGAGAAACGCTTCCCTGTGTTTGACTTGGGCCTCACATGGCCTTATTACTTTGATATGTTCACTTGTATTTTGCGCATGGTAAATCACATTTCATGTTTTTGGCACCGTTGTCGGGGAAGCGGCAACATCCAACACTACGAGTGCTGCAGTCGGCCACTCTAGGCCATTTTTTATAATTTCTTTATTTGAAGTTGAGTTACAATAATTTCTTCATTTAGTACAAGTTGTTGGACTTGACATCCATTCTCATTGTTTTAGGGACACTAGTGCATGGTACGGACCAAAGACCTAGAATACGGTGAACCATCTTCACCAGGATTTGGATAAGCAGAGTTCTTACAAGGAGAAAGAGAACTAGGCAGATCTATGGACAGGTTCAACAGAATGCCTTCACAAAACCACATTTTATTGAAGAACCAGAGGCACCACCAGTACCTAAACCAAGAGAAATGGGGGATAGAGTAGATGAACCAGAAGAACAGACAATATGGGAGAGAATAATGGCATCATCATCCATGGCCCAGCATGGACCCTTCAAAAGACAAGCTATCAACGTGGTAAGCTACAAGATAGAGCATGGACTCATCGCTTTAGTCAATCCCAAGCATTCCATGACCACCCTTCTAAGGATCCAATGACACACATCAAAAACTTCATGGAAAGCTTTGATATGGTGAAGATAGACAAGATTCTAGCTAGCACAATCTACCTCAAGCTATTTTCATCATCACTTGCAGATGGTGCAAAGTTGTGGTTTAACAATCTGGATGACAAGATCATAGAGTCGTGGGATCATATGATAGATGCATTCTTTGAATGCTACTTTCCTCCACAAAAGATGAATTATCTAGTGAAGAAGGTTCATAACTTCAAGCAACAGACTGACGAGTTGTTTTCAGAGGCATGGGAAAGATTTTAGAACATGCTTATAAAAGTGCCTCATCATGGCATTGATCTATAGGGGTAGGCCAAAATCTTCTATTATGGTCTATACAAAGGGGAGAGAACAACCCTTGACAGTGCAGGAGTAGGGTTCTTTCTCAACAACAAACCCGTTCGCTACCTTGAAATCCTCAAGAACATGTCTAAGAATCAATAATGGGGGGAAGAAAGAGAACTACCAACCACTATAAAGAGTATTAGTGAATCCAACATGATATCTGCTTTAAATGAAAAGTTAGACCTCATTGCCAAGATGATATGTGCTCCAGATAGAGGCTCTACTGAAAAAGATGAAGAAGAGTACAAGTACGTGTGCCAAGGTCAATACAAGAATAATGATTATTCATGGTGGAAGGACCCCAAGTTCTCATGGAAAGACCCTAATTTCCCAACAAGATCCATCATAGGAACTATAGAAACAACCAAGGCCACAACAATATGGTGGTCAAGCCCAATATCCACCAGAATAGTAGAAGATTGACAAGAATGAACAAATGTTGGATAAGTTGGTGAGTCAGAATGAGTTGTAGATTGCACAGAGGCAGAGGGACCTTCAGAATCAAGGGGCACGTATTGGCATCATTGAAACACAAATATCCCATATATCATCAGATGTGAGTGCTTTAAAGCAACCTACTCAGCAAGGCTTTCTGGAAAATACCAATGTACCTTCCAAAAATTAGCATGCATAGGCAGTTCTGCTTTGTAGTGGAAAAAAGCTACCAGATGGTGCACCACACAATGCAGTCACAGAAGAGGCAGAAACTCAACCTAAACCGGTGGAAGTGGAAGAACCAAACACGTCAGCCCAAGAGAAGACTGCGAAGGAGCAAGTTGAGGAGGTTGTAGACAATAAAACTCAAGCCTACATACCACCTCACCAGAGGGCACCTGTGATTCCTGTGCCATTTTCAAATAATCTGAAGGCTATGAAGATGGAAAAATAGTTCAAGAAGTTTCTAGATAACTTTCAAAAGTTGTCTGTGAACATTCCCTTGATTGACGCAATAGAGCAAATACCATCCTAATGGAAGTTCCTGAAGGATATCATTACAAAGAAGAGGAAGATTCTGGAGTCTGATGTGGTAGTGCTCAAGGAACAAGTCAATGCTTTCATTTTGAGCACACTGCCACCTAAAAGATAGGATCCAGGGTGCTTCAATATCACATGTTTTATATGAAAGACAAAATTCAGAGAGGCTTTATGTGATTTAGGGGCAAGCATCAATTTGATGCCCTTATCTACATTTAAGAAGCTTGGACTCAAAGAAACTAGGAAGAGCAACATTACAATCCAGTTGGCGGATAATTAAGTAGTTATGTCATATGGTATATGCGAGGATGTTCTGGTAAAGGTGGACAAGTTTGTCTTCCCTATGAATTTTGTAGTGATGGAGATGTAGGGTGATCACAACAATGAACTTCTTTTGGGGAGACTATTTCAAGCTACTACAAATATGATACGTGAGATGGGTAGATGACGTCTCACTTTGGGAATCCAAGATGACAAGTTTGAGATTAAGATGTTAGAGCACTCTCAAGCTTTGGGAGGTGCAGTGCAATATGCTTCAACACGTGGACAACAAAATTTTGTTATTTCTAGGAGAACCATTCCTGGATAAGGTCCATGTGATGCCCATGGTGGACAAAGGCACTCTAGCTGTGGACATCCTAGAAAACACAAAAGTACTTTCTTTGACCCAAGCTATGCGCTACTCAGGAGATGATGAGGAGGACTATAACCCAACTGCAAAAGAAGAAGTCATGGTTGATTCTATGATAGAGTCATATCCACAACTACCAATGTATATATAACCTAGTTGGAAACCCTAGGAATGAAAACAATGGAAAACATGAATAACACTCCTAAATGGAAAGCCCTATACAAGAATGACAAAATAAAAATCAAATACCAAATACATATACTGACAAGTGTTCCTCTACATTTTGTAGATCTCTCTATTTTGACTTGAATTCTTAAAGTTCAATACTTGAAAATCACAATTTGCATACTTTGATCTAAAGGTAAGAAATTTCTATTTTATATGGAAAGTTATATCCTTCATTGATTACATGCATGACTAGATAGGTTGGTTGGCCAAATTTGATTCTATATATTTTTATTCCTCTCTAAAAGGACACCAACACTTAATCTTGAAAATAGTAGCACATTATTTAAACTCCAAAAAAGAGAATTTAGGTTCCCTAATTTAGTGGAATTGTGCTTCCATGCCTCTACACATAGTTAAAGGACATAGGTCCCTCAATATACTGAGAATTTCAATTGGTGTGTTGTCATTCTCTATAGGAGATAACACATGGTTCCCCAACAACTAGACATTGACATGTGCTATCTATTGAAAAATAGAACGATTAGTTCTGAAGTTTAGATATTGAATCTTTTGAAATTTGAATACACATTGCTACCTCTTGATACTTGCCTATATTGTTTATTCATTAGCACTTTGTTACCAAAATTCTATGTAGATAGCTTCATATTACTCTACTTTCCTAATATTGATTTTGTGCCAACTTTGCTGACCCATGTTTCCCTTATTGGAACCCATGTGTGGTTTTTGTTCCCTCAGGGAAGTCATAGGTAGGTAATTAGAGAAGCCCTAGAAGAGACTACATGAGATAGACTTTGTTAGAAGATGAAGATTTGAATTACTAAAATTTTTGTATTCAATGTATATGCATCATTTAAAAAAACATCATGTACTCTGAGAATAATGTATGAACGAAAGATTTGTTTATACTTTTTGATGCAAGTTTTGTAAATATTTCATCGCAAAGATGGAGCCTTTACATTGCCCAACCAAGATGACACCAAAAGTGCGCACTCCAAGGTCATAGTGGAAGACTACGATGTCACGTGCAATGAATACAACAAGGCCTAGGGTATGATCGAGGGATCAAGCTTCAATGTCATCTTTGATATAAAGGATATGGAAGAACACATACTCTCATCCGTCTTGTCCAGAAGGCTGTGGTATTCCACAACTAGTGTGTGGATAATAAAAACAACCTGAGGGCCAAGTTTCCCCACAAACCTAAGAAAAATCTCATTAGAGGAACACCACCATGATATGGTGGAGATTCCAAAGTGGAAATTCAGTCATGCTCTACCACACCCCTAGTCTCCCCACAAAATTCAATAGATTTGCAAAATGTACAAAAACCCAAAAAACTACAAAACCCAAAAAAAACCCCAAAAGAGTCTAAAGATGAGCAATCTCTCCAAGAGTTTGCCAGCTATTCCACTGAGGTAGCACATATTTATAAGGGTGAAGACACCAAGTTTGAAGAGATACCCATCCTAGAGTATATGACAAAAGAGTACCAATCTTTTCATATCAAAGATGAGACAAAAACAATGAATCTCAACTTAGGCCCCGAGCAGCCCAAAGTCAAAATTGGGGCACACCTACCACAAGATATCAAAAACCAAATGATAGAGATTCTATTCTAATGCATTGATGTGTTTGCATGGAGCTATACCAACATGCTAGGGTTATGCAAGTCAATCATTTTTCATCGATTGGATATCTTCCTTGGCATTCGTCCCATCAAGCAGAATGCTAGATAGATGCAACTAGGATGGAGCCTTAAGATCATTGAAGAAGTTTAGAAACAATATAGTATTGGCTTCTTAGAGTTGGTATCCTACATCGTTTGCCAACATTGTATCAATACCAAAGAATGACAAAAAATACAAATGTGCATGGATTATCAAGATTTCAATAAAGCATTTGCAAAAGATGACTTTCTACTTCAACATATAGTCGTAATCATTAACAACATAGCCGACCATGGGCTACTCAGTTTCATGGATGAATTTTCTAGCTACAACTAGATCAAGATGGCAAAAGAAGATAAGGAGAATTCAGACTTCATTACAAAATGGAGAGTATTGTGCTACTGGGTTATGCCTTCTGGTCTCAGGAACATCAGAGCCACATATCAAAGGGCAATGGTTGTTTTCTTTCATGACATAATGCACAAAGAGGTGGAGGTCTATGTGGGTGACATGATCGCTAAATCCAAAATTTTAGAGGACTATATCACCTACCTTGGGAAGCTATTTAAATGAAATTATGATTCTCCCTACACATAAACCCTACGAAAGGCACCTTTGAGGTTACATCTGGTAAGCTACTTGGGTTCATCATTAGATAGAGAGGGATAAAACTAGATCCTTTGAGAGCTCAAGATATATAGAAAATGATTTCCCTAAAAATTAAGGAGATACCAACCTACTTGGGCATCTCCAATACATCAACCACTTCATCGCCAAACTTACACCTATCAGTTTGCAAGACGTCAATGGGAAGAGTGTCGAGTCAAGAAACCAATGACGGAAAGCATGACATATACTATATGCCTAATAAATTCAACGACAATGAGGCTAGTTAGACCACAATTGGAAAGTATTAAATAGCTTAGATCCACACTACAAGGAAGTTACCCACTACCTAATTGATGTATCCTCTAGAACTAACTGCCAAGCATGATTCACTCTACTATTTGAGTGGTCATCCACCTTGATAGGATGATGTGCTATATGGAAGGTAATTTTGCCAAAATTTTGACATTACCTACTTTGCAATGAAGGTAGTCAATGCACAAGCCATCTCCGATCAAATAGTAGATTCCCAGCTACCACAAGAAACTACACACGAGTATGAATTCCCAAGTAAAGGCATAGGGATGATCATTCAACTAGGCATGGAGGATCCTCCTGATAACAACACATGAACCAACATATTTGATGGAGCTGTACATTTAAAGGGAGTCGTAATAGGCATAGTCCTTTAGAACCCCTAGAGGGAACAACTACCAATATTTGGATGACTAGATTTTGATACTACCAACAATGTGGCCAAGTATGGAGCTTGCATCTTAGGACAACAGATCACAAAACAACAAGGGGCACGACACCTACAAGTCTAGGAGGACTCCTTCCTTGTAATATCTCAGGTCTAGAACAACTAGAAAACATTCCACCAGAACTTGGTACCATACCAGGAACACATGTGTTCCCAGGCTCAAGACTTCAAGCATATCTCTCTTCACTTCATCATAAGAGAGCACAACGCCTTCGATGATGCTCTAGTAACTATCTCTTCATGGATAGACATCCAAGAAGGCCAAACCTTCTATTTTGAATCCTAGACACTTTACTAACTTGATTATTGCATGGTCATGGACAATGCAACCAATGATGAACAAATGCCTTGGTTTCACGATGTCAAGCTGTATCTATTAGACCAAGTCATTTCTTGAGAACCTCTCCTGAAGAGAGGAACAAACACCCAAATTGAGATCCATGCAATATGTGCTAGGGGAATAACAATTGTATCTTAGGTCCTACAATCAAACTCTTTTTCAATGTGTCAACAATATAAAAGAATAACCTAACATGAAGGAGGTCCATGCAGGGTCGTGCAGTACAGACATGAATGGAGTTATTCTAGCCAAAAAAATTACAACTCTTGGGGTACTACTAGAATAACATGGAGACAGATTGTTTCCAGTATATTCAAAAACATTGGGCCAACTAAATCCATGGTGACTACATTCATTCACCTGCCAATAAAATGTACAAAATAACCATTCTATGGCCATTATCATCTTGGGGAGTTAACATGATTGGGAAGATCAATTCTAAGGCATCAAGTGGAAATAGCTTCATTAGATTACTTCACTTAGTGGGTAGAAGCGATGGACATCACCAACTCATGAGATCAACAAGTCATTAATTTCCTCATGAGCAACATCATAATCCAGTATGGGATACCAAATGAGATTGTCACGGAACCGTTCTTACCCCAATCCCAATCCCACTGCATAGACAGTGGTAAAAGGATTGAAGCGCCTGTCCCTGAGTGGCCCAATATGATCTATCACACTGGCATATACAATAAGAAATAAATAACTCAAAAATTGGATAATTAAAAGACATACTAACCCAATATGGAGATATACCCGATTTATCTTTTTCATCAGAGTGTATGAGTGCGGAAGCGATCTTATTCAGCATTGCCTAAAATCAAGAAAATCAAGACACAATCATGCAATTGCACGGTACGCTATCAAAATCAAGAAAAATGATTTATAACAAAATAGTATACTTGGCAGGACTTATATTTCAAAATATAACAAATGATTTCCAAACATTCAATATCATTCGACAAAAAGGTTGTTATTCAACGATTCAATTTTTATTATGAGTTCCCATTATGCTGTAAATCGAGAAGCATGCTTATATATTTTTGTGTGACTTTATCACCCCAACGCGATGGGGTAAGTCACTGGGCTCCTTCTCACCATAGGAACATAGGAGGCCAATGTACAAGTCCCACCTCCAATGAGGGGGTTGTTGTACCCAATATCAACATTATCAACATTATCAGTATCATCATCATTATCAATATACAGGCAGTCATAATGGGCATGCAATTTATGTTTTCATGTTTTTCAAAATAGAGTATAGAAAAACAGAAGACTAATCATAGGGAACAATAGCTCATCCAAATAAATAGCCAAGTATACAATCAAGAGACACATAAAAGTATCTACAATACAATCATGGAGGAGTTATGTAAATAGCGTACCTTTCACCGAAGATTTTGAGTATAAATCCACTAGTAATAGGTCGACCCTTCGAGTTAGATCCTAAAACACAATATTTGGATCAAGGGTCAAGATCAAGATATTTGGATATCATGTTGCAATATTCGAGATTAGGGTTACACTTTCCTAGGTCAACCTTAGGGTTATGTCATCCACTTATGATCAACCAATATTTCAATTTGTCCAACATTATTTCAAATATCAAGTATTTTCGAGTGTGAATGACTTTCCTAGGTTTCTAGGATCATATGTGTTAACCCTAATTTATGGTCATTATCCAAGTCATCATCATGTTCCTAATTCATCATGATACTTAGCATAATTGCAATTCAAGATCAGTTTGATTAAAGTAGATTCATGAATCATACACATGATCAAGGTTTTCACAATATCCAAATCCATTATCACAATATAAAGGTTAACCCTTAGTTCAATGTTCATGATTCACATTATAGGAGAGATGAGTTAAAAGATCAGATATAAAATCATATTTAGTCAAGTTTGGTTTCAAGATGATCATTAGAGACAAATCTAGGGTTTTCAATGTTTTGGTCAAGATTAACCACCAATAGAGTCATTTAGACAATTTTTGGATAATCGAAGATCATAGTTTAATGAAATCATTGAAATCAATATAGAATCAGGTTTTGAAAATGGTTCCATTAGATTGCCCTGGATTTTCTAATGAAAATAGACTACTTACTTGCCTTATTTGGATTATCCCAGCATGATATAAGATCAAAATATCAATGGGGTTTTATTGATTTAAATGAACATGTACCTGGATAGATGGAAGTGGGCTGCAATTTCAGGCCCAATCAGCATGCGACTTGAGGATCCGGCCCAGTCGTGCGATCCCTCTCCTGTGCATCACCCAGATCGATGCTCCTCTTGCACTGCACTCCCCTATTTCCATGGAGGAACAGGGGGGCGTCAGAGCTTGGGGGGGGAAGAGCAGGAGGCGTCAAGGAGGGTAGCAAGGATGTCGTCCAGGCTCGCCACACCCTCGCGACCGTGTTGGTGGTGACAGATCATTGAGAGGGAAAGAGGAGAAGAAAGGCCAAAGATGGCCAGGCAGCAGTGCCGTAGAGGAGCATGGGTGGCATGAAAGGAGCGAATGGGGAGGAGCACCCAAGGCAGGAATTCAAGGCACCGACTGCGATCGTGGGAGCATACTGAGTCTCATGGTGGGGTTTTTTATAGTTAGAGAAGGTTAGGTTTAGGGTGTCGTATGGCCACAGTGTCCATGGTGGCGGCTGCAAGAGAAATATCTTGTTTTCTCTTGAAACCGAATGATTCACGGGGGAAAAAGGGATATCTGAATCCGGATTGGTGAGAAGAGCATCCTCATTCAATTTTATTTTCAAAATGGGGTCAAGATGATCGAATTGTATTTGGCCATTTGCCACCCCCTCTCCGCTGATTGCGGGAGGTAGGGGACGACCCCTATCTACAAGATCAGGGTCGTGATCTATGGCTGCCCGATCCAAGGGCTGAAGTCTGTTCCCTGCCTTAGGCCACAGATTGGTGACCTAGGAAAGGTCGGAAAAAGGAAAAAAGGGGTTTTCAATACATAAACTTCAAGAATTCATAGTAAATCATAGTAATGTCCAATTGTTCTCAAATTTGGACCACAAATTCAAAAAAATGTAGAGAACCTTTAGAAAAAGTTTGAGAACTAGAAAACGAAGTTTGATGGACAAATTTTCTTATTTGGACAAAGTGATGAAATAATCAAATTTAAGGTGTTATAATCATGTATAAAATCCATAATGATCATCATATTTTGATTTTGAGAATCAACAATGATTATGAAGACAAGAAGAATGATTTGAGATTATGAGTGAACATAAATTGGGCTAAATGTAATTATTTCATTATAATGTAAAAAATCCACTTTATCACATCCTTCCCTCCTTAAAAGGAATTTTGTCCCCAAAATTCAAAAATGTCCTCAAAATTAGAATTATTCAAATCCAGATCATATCATCAATTATTAGAAAATCCTCAACTATGTAATCAAAATCATGTCCTCAAGCTTCAATTAGTCCCAAAAATCACAATTGAGATTCCATGTTCCATATCATAATCAACTTGGTACTAACATTATTTCATCATTGAGCAATTGAGTATCAAAATTAGCACATATATTGTCCAAAGTCATTATATGAGTCACAAATATGGAAATCATCCTATTGATCACAAATTTAGATGGTCATATAGAGTTCAAGTGTACAAGGTGACTTTCAATCCCAATATCTCAGGGTCCTAGACTCTACATTGGCCTAGGTGGGGTTATACATCCATGATTTTAGATTTCATATTTCAACATTTTGAGACAAAATCATACTTTTAATATCATGGTTTTTGAGCTCAATATCAATGGGAGGTCCCACCCTAGTCCTAATGAGAGCTAAACCCTAAGCCATATTTCAAAAATTTTGAGATTTGGGATTTTGAAGTCATTAGTCATATATCTCAATGCCCAAATAGTGTGGTCATAGGATTTGTATCATTATTGAGATTTGATAATCGTGAGTCACAATATCAGTATCAAGAGTCGAGATTTTTAAGCATCAAAAGTTATAGGTCCAAAATTTTAAAGCTAGGGTTTAGATTCCTATTTAGACCTTAGGGGAGATCACTCATCTATATCCAATTTTGAGCAACAATATTCAAGCAATATTTGATCAACATGTCAAAATTTCATTATCATGGTTTCCAAGGTTGATGAATGATCTAGACCTAGGTCTATCTAGGAAGTCAACCTCAATCTATAGTCAATATTGCCATATGTCAAGGTCATTATCAAATCAATATTCAAGATTGAGTATCAATCATGGGTTTAACCTATTAGGTTTAGGTCAACCAATCAAAATAGGGTGGAAAGAAATACCTTTCCAAATTCTAAATAATCAACAATATGAAAATTTAGTGGTAGTCAAAATAGGGATGTGACCTAGGTTAGGGGAGTCATGAGTCAACTACCACCCTAATCTGACACATTACCAGCATTAGTCATTATCGATTGAGCTTATTCAAATAGGGAGAGTATCAATGATTAAATCATATATATCAAAGTCATAAGATCAAAATTCAAGATAATAGGGAAATAATGTCAAGATTTGCATTCCTTCCTTTCACGATCAAGGTAGTGATATAATTTGAAATGTGGTGCAAGATTTAGGTCTATGCTCATCATATCAAAATCGAGATTACAAAAGGCATCAATGGTCAACAGGAAAACTACTTTTTGCATCATAGTCTTATATCATGATTTTGGGAGTTTTAAACTTAGTCATTTGATAGCATGGTCAAGGTGTGTATAAAATAGGATACGAGTTTTCTTAACTATGTTTGAGGTTTTATCAACAATAGGGCAACATGGGATTTAATCAAATAGGGACCTTATTAAAAATAAGGTACAAGGTATAAGTCATCTTTATTTCACCATATCATAATTCATATCATTCACCTCAAAAATAGAAAGCATATAGTCAAATTTTAGCTAAATTGGGTGTTCATGATATCAACAGTCATACATGAGTATTTGGTTTCAAAAATTAATTGATCAAAATTGAGTTTTCAAATTCAGGTCAGATAATGGTATCAACTTTCAAGATTTAGCAATATTCATTTTTCCCATGCATAAGCTACCCATAATCGAGACATCATGTGGCAAAAGGTAATGAGAAGGACCACATGATGGGATGAAAAGACTACCTAATCTTCATCTATATGGGTGGCTTGGGTAGTCCTTAAGAAGAGATGAGATGCTAGAAGACTCTCTAGGGATTCACAAGAGAACCTTTAGGTCCAGTTTTGGATCAATCAAGGCCAGGTAGAGTGGGGTATCTCAACCACCGTGAAGACAGATAGGAGAAATTATGCCAGAACCCCGAGCCTAGATACCTCAATTTTCACCATTATGGACTTTAAGGTTTCTTGGGTGTAAGAGACATGAGAAATTATTTACTTAAAGTATATGGGAGTGTGTAAGATCTGATACCAACTGTCACAGAACCGTTCTTACGCCAATCCCAATCCCACTGCATAGACAGTGGTAAAAGGATTGAAGCGTCCATACCTGAGTGGCCCAATATGATCTATCACACTGGCATATACAATAAGAAATAAATAACTCAAAAACTGGATAATTAAAAGACATACTAACCCAATATGGAGATATACCCAATTTATCTTTGTCATCAGAGTGTATGAGTGGGGAAGCGATCTTATTCAGCATTGCCTAAAATCAAGAAAATCAAGACACAATCATGCAATTGCACGATACGCTATCAAAATCAAGCAAAATGATTTATAACCAAATAGTATACTTGGCAGGACTTATATTTCAAAATATAACAAACGATTTCCAAACATTCAATATCATTCGACAAAAAGGTTGTTATTCAACGATTCAATTTTTATTACGAGTTCCCATTATGCTGTAAATCGAGAAGCATGCTTATATATTTTTGTGTGACTTTATCACCCCAACGTGATGGGGTAAGTCACTGGGCTCCTTCTCAACATAGGAACATAGGAGGCCAATGTACAAGTCCCACCTCCAATGAGGGGGTTGTTGTACCCAATATCAACATTATCAGTATCATCATCATTATCAATATATGGGCAGTCATAATGGGAATGCAATTTATGTTTTCATGTTTTTCAAAATAGAGTATAGAAAAACAGAAGACTAATCATAGGGAACAGTAGCTCATCCAAATAAATAGCCAAGTATACAATCAAGAGATACATAAAAGTATCTACAATACAATCAAGGAGGAGTTATACAAATAGCGTACCTTTCACCGACGATTTTGAGTATAAATCCACTAGTAATAGGTCGACCCTTCGAGTTAGATCCTAAAACACAATATTTGGATCAAGGGTCAAGATCAAGATATTTGGATATCATGTTGCAATATTCGAGATTAGGGTTACACTTTCCTAGGTCAACCTTAGGGTTATGTCATCCACTTATGATCAACCAATATTTCAATTTGTCCAACATTATTTCAAATATCAAGTATTTTTGAGTGTGAATGACTTTCCTAGGTTTCTAGGATCATATGTGTTAACCCTAATTTATGGTCATTATCCAAGTCATCATCATGTTCCTAATTCATCATGATACTTAGCATAATTGCAATTCAAGATCAGTTTGATTAAAGTAGATTCATGAATCATACACATGATCAAGGTTTTCACAATATCCAGATCCATTATCACAATATAAAGGTTAACCCTTAGTTCAATGTTCATGATTCACATTCTAGGAGAGATGAGTTAAAAGATCATATATAAACTCATATTTAGTCAAGTTTGGTTTCAAGATGATCATTAGAGACAAATCTAGGGTTTTCAATGTTTTGGTCAAGATTAACCACCAATAGAGTCATTTAGACAATTTTTGGATAATCGAAGATCATAGTTTAATGACATCATTGAAATCAATATAGAATCAGGTTTTGAAAATGGTTCCACTAGATTTCCCTTGATTTTCTGATGAAAATAGACTACTTACTTGCCTTTTTTGGATTATCCTAGCATGATATAAGATCAAAATATCAATGGGGTTTTATTGATTTAAATGAACATGTACCTGGATAGATGGAAGTGGGCCGCAATTTCAGGCCCAATCAGCATGCGACTCGAGGATCCGGCCCAGTCGGGCGATCCCTCTCCTGCACATCACCCAGATCGATGCTCCTCTTGCATTGCACTCCCCTGTTTCCATGGAGGAACAGGGGGCCGTCAGAGCTTGGGGGGGAAAAGAGCAGGAGGCGTCAAGGAGAGTAGCAAGGATGCCGTCCAGGCTCGCCACACCCTCGCGACCGTGTTGGTGGTGATAGATCATTGAGAGGGAAAGAGGAGAAGAAAGGACAAAGATGGCCCGGAAGCAGCACCGTAGAGGAGTAGGGGCGACGTGAAAGGAGCGAATGGGGAGGAGCACCCAAGGCAGGAATTCAAGGCACTGACTGCGATCGTGGGAGCATACTGAGTCTCATGGTGGGGTTTTTATAGTTAGAGAAGGTTAGGTTTAGGGTGTCGTATGGCCACAGTGTCCATGGTGGCAGCTGCAGGAGAAATCTCTTGTTTGCTCTTGAAACTGAATGATTCACGGGGGAAAAAGGGATATCTGAATCTGGATTGGCGAGATGAGCATCCTCATTTGATTTTATTTTCAAAATGGGGTCAAGATGATCGAATTGTATTTGGCCGTTTGCCACCCCTCTCTGCTGATTGCGGGAGGTAGGGGATGAACCCTATCCAAAAGATCAGGGTCGTGATCTGTGGCTGCCCGATCCAAGGGTTGAAGTCTGTTCCCTGCCTTAGGCCACGGATTGGTGACCTAGGAAAGGTCGGAAAAAGGAAAAAAAGGGGTTTTCAATACATAAACTTCAAGAATTCATAGTAAATCATAGGAATGTCCAATTGTTCTCAAATTTGTACCACAACTTCACAAAAATGTAGAGAACCTTTAGAAAAAGTTTGAGAATTAGAAAACGAAGTTTGATGGACAAATTGTCTTCTTTGGACAAAGTGATGAAATAATCAAATTTAAGGTGTTATAATCATGTATAAAATCCATAATGATCATCATATTTCGATTTTGAGCATCAACAATGAATATGAAGACAAGAAAAATGATTTGAGATTATGAGTGAACATAAATTGGGCAAAATGTAATTATTTCATTATAATGTAAAAAATCCACTTTATCACAGAGATTGTCTCAGACTATGGGTCAAACTTCATTCTTAAAACTATCAAAGACTATCTAAACTCTTTAGGGATCAAGCATCAGTAAACATCACCTTATTGGCCTCATATGAACAGAGCCATGGAAGCTGCCAAGAAAAAGTTGACCAAGATTCTTAAGAAGACTATTAACTCTCATGCCAATGAACATCTCCCAATGCCCTGGTGGGCCTACCCCACTTCTATCAGAACTTTTATAGGCACTATGCCATACTCCATTATATATGGGATGAAAGCAGTTCTACCAATTAAAGTATAGATCCCTTCACTACACATACTACAAAACATATATATTCCAGAGGCTAAATGCTTCAATACAAAATCTATAGCCTCAATGCTCTTGAAGAACGGCAAACAAAAGCCTTGTACAATGCACATTGTTACAAAGCAAGAACCGCTTCAACCTTCAACAAGAAAGCTCAATCACACAACTTATAGAAGGGTGACTTGGTATTGTGAGTGTCATAATGTTGATTCCAAGGGCAAGTTCAACCCAAACTGGGAAGGACCCTACATTGTCCATGACATCTATGATTGGGATGACCTCTGCTTAAAAGACATGAATGGAAATATCCATCTTTGTCACACAAACACCAACCTCCTTAAATGTACTATAACTGACCAGACTGCAACAACGAGCCAAATCTCTGATAGAGAGCCATGAAAAGGATTCGAAGCTCCCACCCTTCCAATAAACTTAAAATTTACTTAAACACCTGATCATGTCCCCCATACACCTGAAGCTTAAGGGAAAGTAAAACCTAGGGCCCATGATAGAAGGAGCAGGAGTGTTATCTTAAGGCCCCAACAACTTACAAACCTAAAAATAAACTCCTTAAAATAGGCCCACTATAATAAAATGCACATAAACATGTGTATGATTCTATAAAAAGGAAGGCTGAAAATCCCCATGATCAACAACATAAAAGGATGGTACATGCTATGAATACCCATAGGCAAGTTATATCCAATCCTCATGATCAATATCCCAACACCTATACTCAAGGATATTCCATAGAGCTTACATCTATTGGGGTTAACCTAAAAAGAAATCACCACAGGGAGAAGGTGAAAGTTGAAACTCCTCACAACTTTCCTTGTCTCTTGTCCTAAAAAGAGGTGGAACCAAACTCTATATGAACTAACCCAGTAGATATGTGATCAGAAATCCTATCTAGGAAAACCCCATTCATTCACCATGGAATCTTAGGCTCTCATACTAAGGCCCTAAGCATCAATGTGAAATAAAAAATGTCATTTATTAGACCCACAACTAGTGGACACTATAACAAAAAAAGATAATATTTATCCAAACCCTCTTCTAATAGGAATACACATGTTTGTGGTGAATCTCTACACTAAGGCATGTTGAGAGTAAAGCCTACTGGGATGCCTCTGACACTTGGTGCCTTGGCCCAACCGGGTAGGGAATTTCTGTTGACACACCCATTAGATGGCATGACTTTAGCACATGGCGTGACACTTAGGTCCAATAGAGATTCTCCAAGTTCCCTATAGAATGAGGGTGCTCCCCATAATAGAACTGACCAAAAATGTCCAAAGGGAGAAAACACCTATCATCAAATTGAGACGATAGGTAGCTTAAAGCTCTTGGGGTTTCAATCTTCCAACTTCATGCAAAGAGGTGGATGAGAAGGAGGCAATCCCGATATATGAAAACCTACAACTATCCCTAGTGTTTTAAAATGTATGGACAAGAGCTCTACATGTCCCCAATTAGATGGATTGTCAGAGGGGAACTCATATCAATATTCACCTCAAGGATCCCAATCTTGCCGCATATTTCTAGATATCATGGAGGAGTATCTATAATAGATGTCGCACATCACACACCAATCTTTATTTTAAAAATGTATAATAAATGCAATATAGAACCTTGGTTTCTCATGCTAACATGTAAACATGACAATTAGAACAAAAGAAAAACATACACATTGTCATGGTTCTGTAGAAGAATCACAAATCACTATCTATGAAGGTGTTGATGCAAGACATTCCAAGTACATAGGAGATCAATCCTGACCCACATGAAAGGAATCTTGATTCAACCTATTCTTGTGCAACCACATCTCTTCCAGCTTCTCATGAACTTTCAGGGAATTTGCCATCAGCTTCTTGAAAAATGAGGTAAGGGCTTCAACCTGGTACACACACTAATGAAGAGTGAATTGCCTTAGCACAAACATAGGGTAGTACACAATATATCCCTCCATACTTGTAAAAATGACAAGCCACTAGAATTCTGGGATGGACACACCACATGTCGAGTTATCAAGAAGAAATTCCATCCATCCTCAATAAACATATGTAGTCCCCAGACCCACAAACCATCAGGCCAAATCTCCACATAGATGAAGGGTCTCACCTACTTGTATATGCTTTGACAGAAAATCCTTCACCACACTATAATGAGGGTTTGTAGACTCTATCAATCTATTCATACTTATGAGCATTCCAAGATATATTTACAAGACATTGAAAGGCCCCCTCATCTTTCCAATCAACTATGCTTCATCCAAGCATTTATACAACTCAACCAATGTCAAAGGAATGACCATTGTTTCTTCCAAAAGGAATCCAATATGCTAGACGTAGTAGCTTTGAATCACCCAATAGCTTCTCTAAATAATAGCTCTGCCAGAATAAACAAAGTATATTCTCACATAGGAGGCATATTAGGAGGGGTGACACCACAATGCACTTTTTTATTGAATGACTCATCTGAATAAAATGACCACCATCAGTGAACCATCAAACAACTTGGGACATTTTCAGCTCAAGCAAATTTCTCATCTCAACATCCTAGCTCAACTTCTTTGGTATCACCAACCATTAGTTAGTTGAAAAGGATATGTGTAATCTTAGCCACATCTTCTAAGGTGGGAGCCAATATGACATCTCCAAATTGAAAGGAGTGACTTAGAGAATCCTAGAAGGGGATCACTATCAACATCAACTCCCTCGCCACATGGACATGTGCTTGATGAAGAAGATAACAAGTCATGTCAAAGCTTTCCAACTTGACTTCTTCAATCTCAAAGAGATTAGTGATACAACAAAATACAAAGGACATGTTGATGGGAGGACAACACAGAAGTGAGATTACCCTTATCTTATTCTCCCCCATGACTTCAGGTCGTAAAAAGCAAGTTATACAAAAATAGGTGAGAGATATTATGAGAACCCGTTACACTAAATGAGATTACTCAAAACATAAAACACAATCAATAACCAATTAACCACATACCTAAAATTATGGGTAAATTGAAAGCGATTTCAACATCAACACCCACTCATAACCATTTGCATAAGAGCCCAATATCTTTCTTATATCCATACTATGACAATAATTTGATACAAATCATTCCATCACCTTAGCCACAACATATATACATAGGATAAAAATATTTGTATATGCTACACAAACAACCATTAACATGCTAACAAAATTCCAATTCATTTGAAACACCATATAGAAACTTTTCCTTCCCGGACCTGAGAGTACAGGGACAACTCTAGGAAACACTAGACATCTAATAAACTTTCTCAAAGATTCATTACTATAGCTCCTCTTTGCTTCCACATGTTTATTTTCATCACATCTGATTACCTAAAAAGTTGTGGAGATCTAAGGGTGAGACCCATGTCCCAACAAGCGATATAACCTCCAACAACATTTATTGATTCCAACATTTTTAGGTAATGGGATAGTTTAAGAATTTTAAGCATATATAACAAATAAGCTCAACAAAACTGATGATTAACAAAATACATAAAGGAGTAGATAATAACTATCTTCATTATCTAGACTATTCTCATATTCCCATGAACAGTATAAGCAGTCTAGCAGCATGAGCATCTCTAACATCATGAATAAGTCTAGTATCATAAGCATAGCTAACAACATCAACATGTCTAACAAGTTGAACATATCAACATCATAAGTAGAGCTAACAGTATAAGTACAAATATCTACATAAGCAAGATTAGCAATATCGGCATCTCTAGTTACAAAGGCAAAGCTAGAAATATAAGAATAGCTAACAACATGTGATAATGAATGGCATAATCATAGCCAAAATAATAGTATCTCTATCAACTTAAATATGACTATTGTATGTACACATCTATAACATGAGCATATCCACAACATAAGAATATCTACTATCTTTTAAAGCATTAAACATCATCTCTATGTATAGAGAACAACAAGGTTTATCATCCAATATGAAGCATCATGTATAACCCTAAATAGATTTTCTAGACGGCTGTACTACATATTTTATTATGCCCTGAGGAATTTGAGAATACCACTCAAAATCCAACTGACCACTGCTAAGTCGATATCTATTCCATACATGATCTAGGAAGAGCTAGACTCCTAAGATCTTCTCCGCCACCAGTCGGTATGGGTTTGCCACAATGACACATAAGCTCAAGCTGCTAGTAGCCTAGTCTGTCCTTGGTATAGGTAAGGACACTAGTGAAAGAAGGTGGGTACACATACCCTACCATCTGAGGTATAACCGTAGTTGTCCTCCAATATCATCACATATATAATCACTTAGACATGAGCATAATCATTCTCAAACTAAGATTTCGGTATCACCATAGTCATCCCCCTTAAACACTTGGATTCAGGATGACAACCACCCCACATACTCAATAGTACGCGCTCTGTGTTTCCCTTAGGAATACTCATTTTACCATATGGCAAGTTCTGACACTCAGATGGATCTATGGCACATGGAACTACATGATTAGAATTTCACTTGATTAATTATTTCCAATTGGGTGAATTAAGGCTGCATCAAACAAGTGGATATACAAACCCTAATTAACTTCTAGCAAACATTACTATGTAATAATTTCATAAGACATAAAACATATGAGACATATTGTTCATCATCTCATCATTACATGATTCTATTCACTTGCCATTCATGAGAGTGCACTTGTCATCATACTATCAAAGGATATAAATCCTTTTCACAGTATCATAGGGTATCAACCCTTATCAAAACAAGAGGAATACACCTCATTTAGGGCTCAACCATGCCCAAAGGTCATTAAGACCATCATACTATTCCCTACAAGATCATAATTATCTTTGCATGCCTTATAACAAGGCTCAACAACATCACTTACATATACACCAAATCAACACAATATTGCATTAATGAGCTAGGAGATACTCATAAACAATCATAGTAGGGTTATATTAAAATTAAGAACATTCCTTTATTACATCAACATGCATGGAATCTATATATGATTAACTCCCATCATATTCATAATGCACATGTTTAGCATAAGAAAGTATCAATCATGTGGTTATGATAACCACTAATTAACATATTAAGGTTATGATCATATTAAGGAGGTTATTTCACCATGGTTCCATCATATAAGAATGCTAATCATGAATACTCATCTTTATATATTTTCATTAGAGTTAGGTTCAACAAGATAAATTATATTCATGTTACTAATCAACACTTATCACTACAGCAAAAAAAATGCCACTAAAAAAGGCAGTAAATAGGTTTAGCGGCATTTGTTGACATTTAAAAAAATGCCTCTAACACCAATGCCACTAGGAAGATAGTGGCTTAAGTTGTAAAAGCCACTAAAGGTTTGTATTTAGTGGCTTTGAATAAATGCCACATAAAGGCCACTAAACCATCATTTGGCATTTATAGAAAAGCCACTATCCATCATTTGGCTTTTATACAAATGCCACTGTTTTGTATAATGTTGTTGTATAAAATGGTTTTGATTGAATGCAGTGGCTTATGAAAAAAGCCACTAATGACATACTAGTTCTGCATTACTAATTTTTTATTAGATTTTAGTCAGTCAATTTGTAGTTCATGATCAAGTTTTCTAATTGAATGCCAATTGAAGCCAAACAGATTCCAAAAGTATTGAACTTTTTTATTTATAATCAAATGACAATTACATGGGGAGGACATTTTACCTTGCCCCTTGTAGTGAATACAACAACATCACATATGACTATATATGGTACATATTGTAGACATGAACACTAACTAGATAACAACTCATTTTGCACTTGGAGACCCCCGAAAGGAATACAAACTCATTTTCTTACAAAAACATACAACTCCATTCTAGCATTCCAAGTAGTTGTGAGCTTCTACAGGAGTAGACCAACTACACTGCAATGAAGGTTCATCCTTCTTCTCAGCTGCAGTGATAGCATTATGACCATATGGTCATCAGATTCCTCAGTAGGTTCTTCCTTCTTCTCTTCCACCTTGGCAGCAGAAGCAACAGGTGCAGCTGCATAGCCTGAAGCAGTAGCAGGGGCAGCAACAACAACAAACTTGCTAGGATCCTACAATGAAGTGAGCAAAATGTTGAGCACTTGCATGCAAATGTAAGACAAAAACATTTACAACACTAGCATGCTGTTAAGATAGTATCAGGGAAGATAGCACCATTGCCAAATTTATCAATAAGGTCATCTTCAGTAAGGTGAAGGACCTCAAGGCTGAAATATAGATCCACTATCATAAACTGATAGCACAACCAGTCCATATGAGAAGGGAATGATGCCGAGCTTGGCAAGAAGGGCAGCCTAAGAAGAACCCACCTTCTCACCTTTCCTAATAAGTTTGACAATGGTGATAATTTCAACTGTACCATTCACATTATGTCAGCTGAATAGAGTTTGCCATGCAGCAAAGCTGTAGACATTCAGCTAAGCACATGATAGAAAGGGTGCAAGACAATCTTGACAATTATGTAAAAAGAAAAAGATGGTTATCAAACTCAATGTCGTCCAGGGTTCTCATAAAACTATAGTCTATACATAATAAGTTGAAAGATTTTTAGTAAGGTAAGAAAGCATATAATGATTAATAAGAGCAGAACCTGGTGAAGGCCTTCATGTTGTTATAGATAGATCTCCCTTTGCCAACTGCAATAACTATTGTACTGAAGTTATCATCGGTAAGAACCATGTCTGAAGCCTCTTTGGTAACCTAGACTAAAAATAAAAATAGAAGAAACAATCATTATCGATAATAATTACTAAAAGACAAGAAGATAGATATACAAATTGACATATTGTGAATATACTTACCTTAGTTCCAGCAATTCCCATGGCAATACCAATGTCTGCCATTTTCAGAGCAGATGCATCATTGACACCATCACCAGTCATGGCAACCACCACATGTAATAAACAACTAACAACAAAACATGCAAGTTGACTATGTAGATCAGCAGGAGGCTTCAGGTCTTCAAATCTATACTAACATGGCCACCAGGAATAGATTCACTATCCCCTGACAAGCAAGAAGAGTTTCCAGAATAGATTCATTGTCCCGTTCAACTGAAAAAAAGCAAAGTGAAGTAGTGAAATATACCTTATCCAGGAATCCTTAAAACAACCCAAAGCAAAACTGGAAACCAACGTTGGCTAGGCTGCAATACATTAAGAAGATGTAAGCATGCACCATTTTGTTGGATTGCATGTAAGACCAGTTCTAGGGTGAGGAATCCCATCTTTGAGTCCTAATAATAGCTATGTTCTTGGAGATTAAAGGCCAATCACAAGAGCTGAGCTGAAGCCTTTCATAAGAGATGAGATGACAACCTTAGCTCTCGAGAGTGGCCTTTAATCTCCAAAAACATGCCTTTTTGAGTCCTAACAACAACTATGTACTTGGATATTTAAGGTCATTCTCTGTACATGATCTTAGAAGAGGATCCTTACCATAGTTATTGGCTTTTAGGGCTTGCATCACAACCACTTGTTACAAAAAGGGTATTATTGTAGATGTTGTTTTAACAATTAAGGGAACATGGAGGAACCGAGATTACTAAGAGCACCCATTATTTCTTGAGGCTTCTTCCTTGACTTCTTAACCAAAGTAGAGTATGGAAATGTTGAAAATGACTTGTTGTACCATGGAAATGTTGAAAATGACTTGTTGTACCTCTGTAGAGAAATTAGGACGCATATAAGCATGCGACTAAAATATCTCAGTTACATTTCAGACATCTAAATAGCCTAAATATTGAGCAATCATAGAAGCTCAACCGCAAACCATCTTGAGGAGAAACACCACAGCAAAATAAGTTGTGTAAATGTCACACATAAGATTCCAAAAACACTGCTCATAGATAAAAACCACTTTGGCTAGGATGCAATACTACCTTAGATACTACTTTTAGATACTACTTTGGCTAGGCTGCAATACATCAAGAACATGTAAGGATGTACCATTTTGTTGGATTGCCTATAAGACCAGTTCTAGGGTGAGGAATCCCATTTTTGAGTCCTAACAACATCTCTGTTCTTGGCAATTAAAGGCCATTCACAAGAGCTGAGTAGAAGCCTTTCACAAGAGATGAGCTGACAACCTTAGCTCTCGAGAATGGCCTCTGATCTCCAAAAACTGGCCTTTTAGGTAGTGACATGTTGCTTGTTGTCGAAGGCACAAAATGCACAATTCTTCAGAGAAATATTGACTTAGTAAGCTATCACACAACATGTGATCAAGTTATGAAAGAAAAATTTACAGAGAACTATTGAATTAGGAAGCAAAAAAAGACATTCACATTCAACAGGTAAAAACAAAATATGTTGTGTAAATGTCACACACAAGAAGGTAAGACACTACTCATAGCTAAAAGCAAAATAGAATTGTCATTTGGCAACATTGTCTATGACAATGGACATGAAACAAAAGTATCTAGATCGTTATGTACTAATAAAAAAGTGGACCAAAGAAACACAACTATAGCTTTCATCTCTCTATACAGTATCCAAGAATGCAGTTATCTATCTTTACACTTCATGACCTGCAAAAAATGGAAATGACTTTAGATACTAGTTTTGTTTTCAATAATGTCATATTATAAGCAATAATATATGCTCACTTTGGCAGTAAATGTGATTTCGGCCATGCTATGACATTTCCAATAACTTCATCCATATATGACATTGCTCAGAAGGTCTGACTAGAGGTTCGTTGGCCATCACCACAACCTCTACATAAACACCAACACATGATGAGCCTAAAATTGCACCTCCCACCATTTGTAAGGGGTCAACCTCAGATACTCGACCGATTGCAACTTTATCATCTGCATCTGTGATACTCATCACATACAATTCCTATAAACAAAATACAATTTAAATAAAAAAATTATATAAACATAGAATGATGTGCAATTTACACAAATACAAACATACTTGTCCCTTATAAATTGTTGAATGTCTCATTCTGATCTGCACAATTATTTTATCTTTGTCATAAGGCCATCAAAATTCATCATGGAAAATAATTGATACCACACATCTCGTATAAAATGTATTCATACCTGGCCAGTGCATACATGTTGTGCTGATTGATTGTTTCCTGCTCTAGACAAGGCTAGTATCTGCTCTATTTTTGCATTTTGTTCTTGAATTTTAGATTCAAATTCCATCCGTTGTTGTTCAAGCTGATCCTGGAAATGCTTCCTTTGCGCTTCATCAGCTTCTCGGGATTTACGGTTCTTGCCCCAGATATTAGAAGGTGATGGTCCAAGTCCATAACCACAAACATATCCTGGTCTCTCTTCTCCCATAACCTACCTATAAATTTCAGCTGAAGTAACATCAGGTTGGTTTCTTCGTAACTCGTCACTTACCTCATAAAATTTTTCCTACACACAAAAAATCATAGGAGACGAATTTTATACCAAACATATAAATGTTTCCATGTAGTAAATGTAACCCAATACTATAGGATAGGAATCCTTGTACCAAAATTTTGGCGGATTTAATATCAACTATGCTCCCATCTTTTTTACGATGAGTTTTCTCAAAAAACTGAATGGGATCAACTTCCCCGCCTATTTCCTTCTCCAACTATATTATTCAAACAAGGTTATTGCTAACATCATTTAAACGAATGTCTCCAAATTGTCCAATTGGATCACAATATTGACTAACTTACATCGTGTTTCAGACAAGCAAATGACTTGGTTCCTGTTGTTTCATTTAATCCAAATGGATTTATAATTTGTAAGATTCATAGGAAATTATTGGTTTATCCAGATAATACATCTAGATACATTTTTGGAATAAAAAAATGATGGATTTAATGGCATAGGTTTTCAGCCCATATTTCCAACTTATGTTAAGGTCACTTTCTAAGTAAGAGAATCAATGAAATTTATATTAATGGAATGCACAAATATTGTGTTTAGGTTGTGAAATCCCTGATCCTAAGCTTAGAGAGTATTATTGGATACCTAAGTCTGATCATATGTATGTACATCCTCTATTTTATTTTGGGCATTTGACTAAAACCTACATTCTTTAATGAAGCATCGATCTCTTGAACTATTATTCCTAATGAAAATCCAATTTCTTGGTCATTTATGTATTTCTTGATTTTGAATCATTATATCCTTATGTTTTTGAACTAATTTTTTTATATGGATTCTTGGATCCCAATTTTTATGATTGCCTTTGTATGAGAAATTAACTGAAATGCCAATCTTGCCTCTCTATTTTACACATGCTACATGTTGGACTGGAATACCTACAATAGTGGTGCTTATGTACAACCATACATATAGATCCCACCTATTCCGCCCAGGGTGTGCGTTTCTACCCTTCATTTTTAGACCACGATCTAATAGATCAACTAAAGGCTCAAATTACACATGAAAATAAAGGAAAATGAGCCTAAAATAACAACTGAAAACACATGCATCAATTTCTTCTCTCTTTCTCCCTTTCTCTTTTGGCTCAGCCAAGAGATTTTTGGCTTTCTTTTCTTGGATGATCTTTGACCATGGTCTCTTCTCCTTCTTGAGGTTATATTTTTTCTAAGATTGGATTTTATGGGAGCTTGTTCAACCCTTAGATCGTGTGCTTGGAGCTCTTAATTGTGGAGCTTGGAATCCTTGGTGGTGATCTTCTTAAGGCAAGTTATATAACAATTTAACCTACCCTATTATTGCACTCTTGTATTCATGTTTGTTACTATCTTATTTCTGTAAAATTATCCCTAATTATGCTAGTAGATAATGATAATCTCTAGAACTTGTTTGGTGGAGATATCTTACTTGGTTTGGTAGAAACTTGAAACCCTAATCTACATGCACCCGTTTTTGTGGTTGATATGTTATGGAGGTTCTTCCATATCTTTTGACCTTGGTCTTCCTCTCATGCATGGTGTTTGTGTAACTATATGTTGAAGGGAGGTTAGGTTCTATTTTGTATACCTTGATCACAGTTTTATCTACCTTAGATGAGATCCTTTCTTGGTGGTTTCATGATCCATAACCTAGGGTTTTTGATGATCGTTTGCATGAATTTTTTGTTCTTGATGATTATGGTTTTCCCCTTAGTTTTATTCCTATTTTGAAACTAAGATATCATTCCTTAGGATGGTCGAGACATCCATCTCCTTGTTGGTTGTGACCATAGTTAATCTTATATGAGATGCTCCTCTTATTGATGGGTTGTACCTTGTGTTGTTTAGGTCGTGACACTTGATTTTGGTGGTCTAGTTAACCCCTATTTTGGTCGGGTTTCTTCCTTTGTCTTGGTTGTGACATGCCCTTGAGAGAGGTCATGACTAAGTGGTCTTGGGTCATGACATGTTGCTAGGATGGAGGTCGAGACACCCATGTCTTGAGGTCGAGACATCTCTAGGTCGTGATAGTTGGGAATGATTAGAGACCTAACCCTAGGTATTGCGGTCTAGACACCCTAGATGTCATGGTCGTCACATGGTCTAGGTGGTGTGGTCACGACCAAATGGTTTGGTAGTGGTCAAGACACATGATGATGATAGTGGTTGAGGGGTATTCTTGGATACATAATGCTACTCTTATATGACTAATGCATAAGCCATATATATGTTGTTTAGATTAATATCAAATCAACTCTAATGATGTTCCTTAACCCAAATATACTCCAAGTTGATGGGAGGTGATGAATTTAGGGTTGATGGTTGAACCTAACTTTGTAAACTCTAATTGGATAAGAAGGTACCTAACCCTAATATGTGCAATGATCATGCTTGTTTCTCTTTCATGGAATGGTCGTGGTGTGTGATGTTATCTATCTTATTTATGAACTTATAACCATGCATGTGTTATGAGTTTGATAATAATAGCTAATATATGCTATGGTAACTATGATATGATACAGGTTGAATGCACCTTCATGAGGCATGTTGAGGCACTTGTGATATAGGAATGATGTGAATGGGTCCTATGACTTGGAAATGACTTATTGTTTATTATGAGATGACATTTCCCAATGATGAGTTGAGGGATTGATATCCCATAGTATGTGACTTTGGTATTGGTGATATGGTGAATGACAGTTTTGGAGGTCTCATGTAATAATAGTGTGACAAGTTCACACCTTATACATGTTATATATTATGGAGTTGTATCATGTCGTTATCTTTGTAGAGTTTGTCATGACTTTGTACATTATAACTTGATTGATGGTAAAAGAGACTTAATTGAGTTGACTAATCAAGTGGAACTTAATCATGTAGTATTCCTTGTGTCATAGATATATCTTCGATGTCAACACTTGCTGGATGGTCAAACGAGATTTCTCTTAGCAGAAGTTTGAAGTCATATACTATTGAGTATATGCATTCACAGGATTGACTACGGGCCATACCCTGGCATGAGTGTGACTGCGAGCCGTAGATTAGTGACATGATGCTTATGAGGTTTCACATGATTGGTTGTGGACATACCCTAGAATGAGTGCGGTTGCAGGCCATAGCTCAGTTTTCACTAGCGTTGTGACCTGTACCAAGGTGGGCTAGAATATTTCATAGTTTGACTATATGTCACTGGTTAGAATTGAGTTGTATGTCTCTTCCATGTACTCATGTGCTAACTACGAGGTTTGGTGAGGTCATGGATTTTGTCTCTTCCATTGACCTTGTATGACACTAATTTCTACTTAGTAGTGGTCAGTTGGATTTGATAGGTACAATTCAATTCCTTAGGGCATAATAAAATACGTAATTAGCTGTGTAGCATATTTGTTGAGGATCAAATACAAAAATATTTGTTGAACCAACCTTTATTTTGTAAGGATTGATTGGTAGGAAATATACATGTTCTTCATATTCCTTTTATGATGATAAGATGTTCTATAATCCAGTTGCAGTTTCTTATATTGTTTAGTATTGTTTATCATCTTTAGACATATCATTTAGTTGAATCTACTTAACATGTTAATAAGTTTACTTCATATTCTTCTTTACTATATGCATGTGTTTATAATAGGTGTTGGCGGAGAGTTATATCTCTCACTGGGACGTTTGTCCTCACCTTGTGGGTTTTCGCATCTTGTAGGTGGTCATGCATGATGAGGTGATGATCGTGATGCTAAGGAAGAGTAGCAACAATAGTAGTAGTTGATCAGGTTGGAAGTGTTGCTAGTATTTTGGTGTAGAGTCATAGAGTCATCCCTGTACACTCAGGTCTTGGAGGTGTTTTTGATGTGTGTATGGTTATATTATTGTCACGAGGTTTTCTGGCATGTGTGCCCTTTTTTTGTATAGTCTGGAAGATGTACATGTGTGTGTGTGTATATATATATACATATATATATATGTATATATATATACATATATATATATGTATATATATATGGAACATGTTCTTCATGTAACAGGTCGATGATAGGAATGTTTGAGTATGATGTAAGCACCTTGTGATATATGACATGCTATAAAGGTGTCATGTTAAGGACTTATATGTGAAAGTTTTCATCTCGTGGTTCTCTTACAAAATTAGTTTTAATTTCTCGTGTTTTCTAGTAATCCTCTTTCTTAATGTTGTTTCCATGTTTAGTTTTAAGTAATCTCACTTTATGTGGCACGGGGCATCACAATCAAGGTATGTAGTGTTGCATATAGGGAAACACTCATGACTAGGATACAAGGGTATCATGAGTTGGTACTGAAGGATAGATTGATACTCAAAGGGAGACATGGACAAGCCAAAGACTTTAATAGGAATAGTAAGTAGAAAATCTTATGCATGGTCAACCTATAGAGAAGAGAGAATAGCATGCTTCCTTAGGGATACACTTATAGAAAATTGTTGGATGATTTTCTTGTAGTAAGTGTCTACCAAAATAGACCGAGTCTTTGGGGTGATAGAAGGTGTATGTGACAAATTGGTCCTACAAAAATATCACAGAGTATTATATATGGAAGTATGAGCAGAGTCAAAGGAGATTCATGTCTGCACAAAGCCAACCTCTCATAAAATATGATCTTGGATCTCTTGGGTGTGGATCCAGGAAACAACATAAGAAAAGTTCCAGACATCATGAGATAAACAGATGCCCAATCCCCCAAGATGGTTAGGAAGTGTGGCCAAGTGCCACTGTAGATCACCAAATCTTGGGCCATCACCAACCACATTTTGTTCTAGAAAATGGAGAAGTACATGATCAAAATCATCCAAAATAGATGTCATAGAAGTTGGCAGTGTTTTTCTAATACCAAACATCATTTTGGGCATTACAACTCAAGTTTGTAGAAGAAGAAGCTCGCATTGAGGGTCCTAGAGTAAGGACAAGCGATCCATAGTGGAAATAGTTTTTGTCACACATTTCTTGAGAAGCTCCATGCAAAAATATGAGTGTGGAAACATGACCACCTAGAATCTTCACTACATGATCTGGATGGAAAATGTAAGTAAGAAATAACCATGAATTGGCTTCTCATCTTATGTCAATTGAAGACAAAAATATTTTAGTCTTGTTAGTATTGAGATGAAGACCAAATATTGGGCCTCAGTCTTGGATGAGACAAAGAGCTCTATAAACTTCCACAATGTCTCCAATAAAAGTTCCATTATCAAGATATAAAGAAAGAAGGTCAAGGTGGCATTCCTCCTTCACCTCTAAAATAAGAGAGTGTAGTTCCAAAAAAAAAGAAGCGGTCCCCAAGGATCTCCTTGTTGGACACCAATTGTAGAAAATAGAGGCTCCTTTTGATCTATGTAGAGGGGAGCTAGAGTACTATAATATAACTCAACCCATTGTGCAATAGGAAGCTAATAGAGACGAACCTCTCAAAATATAGTAGATCTATCAACCATATTAAAGGCATTACTGAAGTCAACAAGAGCCTTTATGACATTGGTCTGATGTTGTTGGTCATTAACTTAGTGAGTGATGGCATGTACAAGGGCCTCAACACCACCAGAAATACCAACACCAAAATGATGATCCCTAAGGTAAGATATTGCATTTGGTAAGACACCTTTTGAAGCAATTTTGGAGACAAGATGATGCCAAATCATGCCCACAACAATAAGTCAAATACTATTTTCTACTTGATTAGAGGTGTCAAAGGAGCATTGGAAACGTAGGGTGCTAGAAAAGTAGGAAAACAACCAACAAGCCAAAGTTTGATTACATTTGATATTACATTTAATAACTCATCTTTCACTATACCAACTGCCCCACCCATGACAACAATAAGAATCTTGTGCACAGAGGTTTTCACGAGAACAATCAATCCCTTCATTGAAAGACAAAGTGGCATCTTCAACTATAGCACCACAAGTGACAAAAGGAGAGCAAGAGTTGATAGAAGAAGGTTGCACAATAGGTGGGGAAATCTAGGGATTATTATCTTCAAGATCCATACATGTAGCAGCATTGGCATGAGAAATACCACTAGAGGAGAGAATCCAGGTGGCAACATCAAATTGACCATTTTTGACTTTTGTCTTGGCACAAGAAATGCTTTCTTCAATAGAATGTACATGGTCGAAAGAAATCTAATGAGTCAGAACTTGAGCAAGGAGTGAATACCATCAGGACTAGAATTCCAAGTATCCAATGCTTTAGGATCATAAGTTTCTGGAGGGAGGCATTCTTTCGAGAAGAGAATTATTTAAATGACTTAAGGGAGAAGTGGTATAGGACATATGTTGGGAGTAGAAAAAGGAGGACCGAAGAGTCAATAGAGTGGGGACAAGAATCCACTTCAAGTAGGGTGGCTCAAAGGTTGTCAACAAAGGGCAACCGATATAGGAGTGGTATGCTTTTGACCATAGGAACTCCCAAGATAAATACAAAACCAACAAAACCAACACACAGTTGGAGATGAGTTGTGGGAGGAGGTGGTGACTCAATATGCCGACGAGCTGATAGAGTGCAAGTGATGGGAATCAATAAGCCATGCTTGATGGGAGCGAGCAACCCAACTATTAGTTCAAGTGGAGCAATGCCCAGAAAATGAGGTAGACCAGTTGTGGTGTGGGACCCATGAGAAGCTTTGTGAGGGCAAATCTTGGCCAAGGTAAGGTCCAAAGACATAAACTGCACATCCAACATTTAGAAGAAGAAATAGAAGTCACTAGACATTGCAATACGTTATCATATTCCAACACTCTGCAAATATGAGCAACTCATTTAAGAGAAGACATATGGATTTTTTGGAAATTATTTGCAAAACTACTAAATGCAAAGGGCTTGCCACAACAAGTATGGAGACTCCAAAATGGACATGTGACACGTGTAGAAGATCCAACCAAATAAGAGTTTGTATGCTTTATTTCATCGTTGATCCCAATCTTAGTCTTCCAAATGTTAGATGATTCGAAAACACCAGGAGGGTCTTCTATTTTCATGGCCCTAACCAATCGAATTTGTTTGGCGATGCACCTCTGTGAACAGTCAGGATATGATGGTGTCAAAGAAGATGTGACATTTAAGGCCAACCTGGAGATGCTAGACTTTTCTTGCCCATGTGGTTTGAGAGGAATTGCCACCTTGTTGATGGGAGAATCATGCTCGACAGAAAACAAGTCATCATGTACTACTACAAAAAAAGAGGAACTGAGGAGAGAAATGGATTCCATGAGGTTGGGAGGTAAAAAAGATCACGTGGTGGGTGTGGAACCACCTGGCGTCGTGGTGCCATCTCTCGAGTGGATGAGTGGTAGGTACGTAAGGGGAAGGAGTGTGAATCCTAGACCGAGACACACCAACCATCATTGGAGGTGTGTGTTCTCATCAACAACAAAAGAATGTCATTCATGCTATTGTCCTCATCCACTAACATTAGCCATCAATAGGAGAAGTATGATTGGATTGCAATACTGCTCAATGCTAAGGGGCAGCCCTAACGTAAACCCATTTCTTCTTATCGAGAGATACACTTGAGACCCATTTAGTAATGTATATAGTTTTGGCGATAAAAACATTCATGTGAAAAATAAAAAAATGGCATCAATATCGATCCAAGAACCAAGTGAACAACTTTATGCTACACTACACACCAAGTATTGCGTTATCGTTACTTCACCAACTACAAGAATCAGACTTTTGTTAAAACTAATAGGTCACAAAAGCATCTCTAACCTATATTAGATAGGGAAACAATTGCATATCAAAAATGGTCAACTTCCATAAACCCTAATAAGGCACTGCATCCACCATTCCCTATTTCACTATAATTATTATTTACACTACCTCATCTCAAGATATAGCAGAGTCATATAATAACCAAACATTACAAGGAAAGATTAAGGACTTTCGCATTACTTATTGGTTTTTAACCATAGCACCATCATAAGAAAAGGTACCTATATAGTTAAATCATTCACCATCTCATTTTTAGGTAAATCTATTATGGTAAGGAGATGATAGAGATGAACTTATATGAAAATTCTACTGAAATAATAGATTCCGTCTATGTGTCCTCGTGAATGAGGAATAACAAGTTGAATGAGGATGGAATCCAACCCTTAGATAGATGGACTTGGGTCATAGATATGTTGATATACTCCGTGTTGAAGGCAAGGCCTCCTCCTCGGCCCGCACAATTCTCCTATTCCAGATGTAGGCATCTTCTCCAAGTTTCCTCGATATCTCCATATCAAGGTAGTGGTTGTGGCAGATATGGATCTCCCATCTAGATCTAACACTACTGGAAATCAATTTGGCAAGTTGGGAGATTGACATTTTGGGTTTCTTCTCCTAGATTTTGTGGAGGCAGTGCCCTTATTCTTCTCATCTTGTTTTTTTTCCTATTTTCTTTTCTTATATTTGGTTGATGTTTGGTATAGTGTAGTTTGTTTGTTTTATTGTTTGTGGTGGATCAAAATTATTTTGTTCTTAGGTTGTCTAAGATTTTGTAGTCCTTCCTTTTGTGGAGGTTTTATTTTGGTGTTGTTTTCCCCGATCTTGTTGATCTTTATTGTGGTTTCCCCTTTCTTATTATCCTAGTCCATTGTCAGATGTGCCATTCTCACATGTGATACAATTTCTAGATAGGGTTGAAGGTTTAAAAAATGGTGGCCTTTTTTGATTTGGTCTTGATAAGAGAGGTATTAGCTATGTAGACACAACCCAATATTGTGGTGTGATTCTAGTTAAAATATCCTTGTTTTAGATATTTGGGCAGGAATCTAGGCTAAAGAGTCTTACATGCATCTAATCTTGTTTGCATACAATTGTTGTAGATTTCTTTTCTTGGATTTTATGTATGAGTGAGCCTCCCTTTGCAGATATTTTATGGGTTTTATCTAACTAATGACAATGGTTTACCTTTAAGAAAAAATACTATCACTTGATATTAAGGAAAACATCTCAATTCTAAAACTTACACATGATTTTGTGTTTTTCATTCAAGCATTCTTGGTACCGAAAGTGGATGTATGTGATGCATTCTATATAAACAACAAAGTGGTCTAAGGTGAGAAGTAGAGTTTAGACTAGTTATCAGTGTTTAATTCAACCTACACATAACTCAAGATAACCTCCAAGATAACAAGAGATAGGAAACCAAACACTTCTAGAGTCATTTTCTATGTGGTGACATATCCACCTTGATAAGAAGGGTAAGAGTGACAAGGGATAGCCAACTAAGTCTCAACCAATGAAGGGCATGGGGAGGGTAGTGACTTATTTAGACAAGGTCAACATGCCCGATTGGTAATCCACTACAAAGAAATAGGTATAACAATAACCTCTAAAGGGTCAGCTAATTACTTAGATAGGGAACAATATAGGATACATTGAAATAGTCAAGTCACCAACTACTTACTCTCAAATGCCATGTTGTAAAGAGTGGGACTAAGGGGGGATCCACTCCTTACATAATTGAGGAATAAGTCCATCCAATCTGAATCATGCCACAAGGCATGAAAGAAAAGAGGAATTTCATTATTTCCCAAATGGTACAAATCTCGGAGCATGATAACACTATGCAGAATAAGAATAACTATTAACAAGTTGCTTGATAATCCATTTACAAATAGGTATAATAATAACCTCTAAAGGGTCAGCTAATTACTTAGTTAGGGAACAATATATGATACATTGAAATGGTCAAGTCACCAACTACTTACTCTCAAATTCCATGTTGTAAAGAGTGGGACTGAGAGGGGATCCACTCCTTACTTAATTGAGGAATAAGTCCATCCAATCTGAATCATGCCACAAGGCATGAAAGAAAATGCAAATTTCATTATTTCCCAAATGGTACAAATCCCAGAGCATGATAACACTATGAAGCAAAAACATAACTATTAACAAGTTGCTTGATAATCCATTTACAATTATTCCTCACTATAAAATGTGGTATAAAAAAGTAGGAATTATACATCTAACTGATCTAATAACATACAAGACCCCTTGTGGAGGGAATTTTGGCCATTCCAAGCTATCCTCAAAGTTAAAATTTCTGAATATGGTCTTCTTGAGTCATTGTCTTCTAATGTACCTACACCTAGGAGGAAGGGGACATCACCCAAAATTTATGAAATGACATTTATCAATTAACACTGAGAATGTCATATAAACAATGTTTGAGCCTTATATTAGGTTAGGATATAAAAAGGTTATCCTAGGATATAAAAATGTTTATTTGAATGAATAAAGGTATGTAAGTTCAACAAGAATTAAATAAAGATATTGAGGCGTTACATTAATAAAGAGAAACAATTGAGATTAAAAAACACATTTCCATAACACACATTCACAATTTCCAAAAAAAAAAAAAATTATCCTTGCATGCATAAAGAATGTGACCAAATCACCTAAAATAGGAACATAAAACCATAAGATTATGGCCTAAAAAACAAAGGGTGGAAACCCACGCCCCTAGAGGAATGTGCATACCCTTTATAAGTATAGTTGTACATAAGTACCACTATATAGATATTCTATTCAATCATTTATCTTGCACAAATAGAGTGTCAAGGCTAGCACTCTAATCATAATTCACATCAGGTATTAAAAGCATAGAAAGAGGGGTCAAAGGACCCATTTCAACTGAATAATTCAATTTCTAAAAAATCTTATAATATCTTGAATTAGTAAACAAGGATGTTCGACTTTGGGTTTTCCAAAAAGAGATAATAGTCAAGAAACTACCTCAATATAGGAATTTAGACCACATACATGGTAATGCTTAAATAAAATAGGAAATGCACATACCTCATCTTCATACCGAAAGTTTAACTTGAATGATATACTTTTTCCCATGAGTACAAATTTTCATTCTCAAAATGTAGTTTGTGTGTTAGTCATACCACAATGAACATGTGTATTGTTCCTAGCAGAGATATACATATTGTTTGTACCCTAGTTCCAATCAACCTAATTTCCTATTGGGGTTTATAATCATATTAGGAGACCATATGATCCCTTGTATAATTATTAATGTTTTTGTGGTTATTATTACATGAAAATAGCCATTCCAAGGTAGGGTATGATATTTCATTATAAACATTTATCCATGGTCGCACACCTATCACCATCTACTTCGAGACCATTATATTGATGTATTAAATTTTATATATGCACATTTCATTCTCAGATTAATTCACATATTGATATCTCAAGTAATTGTTTTGCCATAATTGATTATTGATATGTTGGTCTGTATTCCATGTCAACATACCATCCTTATAGTTATATCTTTTCATTGGTTCTGGACCTAAATGCATAGGTACATTACTATATATATACTAATATAATTTTCCATAGTTTACTTACAAAATTTAGACTAACATCATGTTTATGTCTAACTTATTGTCTATTTTCCATGTATTATCTATTTTATAAAATAAGAAATACAAATAGATTGACCAAGATATATGTATTGATATAATAAAGTTATTGGCATGGATATTTTAGGTACATGCTGATATATCATAGATATATGCCATAAATAAGTTCTTCTTAAATAAAGAATACCCCACACTAATAAAGGACATTAAGAATCACAAGGAGTTATGAGTTCTTATATCCTTGACAGATACACCTCGATTATCTATGTGATGAGTTGGTCATGTGATGAATCAACTATCTAGATGAATATGAGGAACTAGATTTTGAGTTATGGTTTATGACCATTACATCCTGAATGACTTCCATGTGAACCATAAGGTATGACCTTGATGGTAGCACCTATTGGGACGAAATACATAAGTGTGAATGGGTCTTAAGCATTAAGACACATGGATAACATTTTGAGAAGGATGATGCTTGTTGATTGCAACTTAATGACTAAGAGATTTGGCATACATATACTAAAACCGCATTCCTATAAGGAATAAAACAAGGATCTGTATGTGACACAACCTATAAGGTTTATGAACCCATTAATGCAAATGAAGTCTATAAGTTACAATGGACTAATCAATGTGATTGATTGAGTACAAGCAACTCAGAACTGTGACCTTTACTTTTATAATATAGTCAAAGGGTTTGACTGATATGTCAAAGATAAAGAAGGGATATGTGATTTAGTGGGAGTGTATTTGCATTCCACATGTTGATGAGGAATGAGATGTTCTAAGAATGGAATTCTTTGTGGAAATTATCTTCAAGGAAGATAGAGACGTTTCCTATGTAATAGGAATAGAGATCTATGGAGATAGTTCTCGAAAACCTCTTAACCTGAAAAGAGAAAGCATATGTTGGGAATCTATACTGAAGGGGTTCAGTGTGCAGATATTCAGTGGGAGAAAACTAATCCATTTTACATGGAGTTAGTATCCCAAGGCCAAGTGTCCAATTCTTATGAATAATGGAAACACTAAGAATAGATAAGGATCTATCATATATGTTATCATCCCATCTTCTTGCATGTATGGACATGGCAAGAACAAAATGCATTTATCATCTTGTATGTAGGACATGACGATATGATATGCTCATCCTGATAACTCATATGTGGGACATGATGAGTGGATGTCTGTCGAGTTCCAGTAAAGGTTACTGGAATACCATAAAGAACTTGATAAGTATTTGAGAAGTACTAGTTCTATGAAAATAAGGAATGGTTCACTGTAAAGAGTTACACTTATGCAAACTTCTAAAAAGGACACAAAATTAATCGCAAAATATATAAGGGATATATAAAAGTGAATGTTTGTTGATAAATGGAAATGTTCCAATAAAACCATTGAAAAGGAAAGGTCGAGTATCTGTGTGTGGATACTATATGGATCTGGAAGTTCATGAGATCAACTTATAGATATTCCAGTCATTGATGACAAATAAGGAATACTTGCTCATGCAATGTGGCTAAAGGTTAGCGAAGGAATACTAGATCGCATATTACGACAACTCCATCTCATACGTGTGATGTATATCGAAGAGATGACAGACATGCAGTTAATACCGACTTTGGCAAGGTGTTGCCATAACTCACTATGTTAGCACTAGAGAACAATAACATGTGGGACATGTTTGAAGATCACTAAGAATATGATTCAAGGATGTTTGGCTCGTAGTGCAAGTGGGAGTCTGTTGGTATATATGCCCTGAGAGCCAATCATGGGATGATTGTTGTGATACATTAAGATTGATTTGATAAGCATCAAAGGCAAGCTTCCAATTCTTTCTAGTTCAGTCATATGAGATAATGATAGAACAAATTAAATGTCTAGAGAATGACAGTACTCAATGATGTATGCTTTCAGGTTCAGGACCTGAATGATGGGATCATACAGATGCTAAGAGTTTGTACATTCTTATTATGTCCCTAGTTAGATATCATTGTGGAAGGTAGATAGACAACAATGACACACAAGACTACATTGTGATGTTGGTTGATGACAAAATTTCGTTAGTCATGATATGGAGATAACAAACCAAACACATATGTACTTGTTAGAGAACAAATGTACCAGACATACCCACTGTGAGTTTGACACATGAAACCATGACATGGTAGTCACAGTCAGTTCTCACAGTGATGGTGGTGAGTGTGATTCTTTGACCTGAAATCACTACACTCAACACATTTCGTTGGGTACACTTTGACATCATCAAACACAGTCCTAAAACATGGGTTGTTATAAAGGCGATGATTGGGTGGCTTTGACACATGGGGCTTTTGAGGGGTGAGTGATAGATATGGGATTTGTTCCTCCTGAGGGAGTTTGATATCCATGGCCACTTGATGAGTAGGATTGAGATAGGTGTGTGCATGCATGTGTGAATCAATATGTGATATTGATGTCATACATATCTCCTCCAATCTACTCTGAGATCAAGAAAGTGAATGAACGTTGACATGATGACTGTTCCATGCCTTGAGTTCATTCAGGATATCAATGACAAAAGAATTATACATTCACTGTAACACCATTCACGGATTGTAGGATTGAAAGTTGTTCTCCAACTTTCTATTTCACTTAGGTAGCACGAATGTGTGACTAGGCACCGCTCTTTGCTTGTGAAGTCATAAGTGTTATGGACTTTCACTACCAATGTGAAATGGACCTGTAGGGTCACACACAAAGGATTTAACCTGGAAGAGGAGTTTATCCACAAACGATGTTTAGATTGATTACTAAAGGAGTATAGTAGTTTAATTAAACACTCAATGAATTGATATCTCAATATCATAGTGTTCAAGGTGTTGGACCGATTGATTAGTGTATCAGATTGATTGAAACTGCAATTGACTGATTTTGCAAAGTCTGCACTCCCAACCGATCGGCTCATGAGATGAATCGATCGGCTCAACTTGGTGGACAGATCAGCTCATGTGATGAACTGATCGGCTCATGATAGGTTGACATGATCGATTCAAGGGTTGAACTGATCGGCTCAACAGGACCAAACGAGCAAGTTGGGAAAGTCAGGTTGGTGAGTGACACAATTTTACTGTGCGCTAAAACGCAAGAGAACGCGTCGAGTAGTACAGGCCTTTGTGAGGCCCGAGTCAAACACATGGATACTGGGAATTGTTGGAGACTCCTACTAACTATTTGCGATCAACTAAGCCGAATAACAAATTGAGGGTTGTTGTTAAAATTAAAAGAAAATAAAAACAAAACAAAACGAACAATTGATTAAATTTTTGGTTTAATCAATTCAAGAAGGTATCTTTAGGATTGCGGTTTCACCGCGGGTTTTCATTGTATTAGATTTTATATAATGCCTCAATTTTATCTCTCTATCCGAGTAGTGCCCTAAAAACAGAATTGCCCACTGTCGTGGTGCAATTCACTACCTAGGTCTAGGTCGGTTCCACCGTCGTAGTAACCTATACCCTAGACTAGGTGCATTATGAACGATCTCTCAGTATCCACCATTAATTTTACACCACCTTGGTCAAGGGATTTATCGATAAATGTATATTTCGTCTCTTTTTAGCCGTTAATCCTTCTTTCAAAGTGATTAAGGGCATTAGGTTATTATTATGGTGATCAAGCATAACAATATATGGAGAAAATGAAACTATACCATGGATTTAAGAGATGAAATATGAATTACTATTATAAAATTGTCATACAATGAATCCCCGGGCTACTCCCGGTCCTAAAGTCGAAGGGGATTAGCCCCGCATGTTCATCTCAAACAAGTACAAGGTAGAGATAGGGAAAATCATGTGAAAAAATGTGAATTCAGAGGTGAAACCCCTGAACGGAGAAGAACCGGTTGATCCTTTACGTAGAACACGTGCTCTCCCGCCTTTCGGTGGTGAAATCCGTATTTTGCGGCGTCCGAATCAACTGGTATGAGCTTCTAGCCTCCGTTCTCCTCTCTCTTGCTCCTCGGTACTCGTGCAATGGCTCATGAGATCCCCACTTTACGTCTGGGCGGCCGTCATTGGGTATATCTCCCTCATTAGGTCGCTAATTAACTGTAGCCGTCTGATTGAGATCATTAGGAAGCCAACTCATATCCTACGGTGTCGATACGATCGACGCGAGTCGATGGTATCGACCCGCAGTAGTAGCGGCCATCTGCAAACCCTTCCTTTGTCGCGCCCGATATCATCTCGATACCATCGACGCGGGTCGATGGTATCGAAATCCTTTAGGCGTCGGTTTTGTTGTTTTGCGTCGCTGTAGCCTCCGTGCGTCGATGTTATCGACTTGGTGTCGTTACTATCAACTTGCTGTCGATACTATCGACTGCTTCTTCGCCAGCAACCTGATGATAGCTCGATACCATCAACATCTTTGTTGATAGTATCGACTTTTTGCTGATACTCGCGGCAGCCTGTAATCATGTCGATGGTATCGACGGAAGCAAATACTCGTTTGTCCTGAAATTCAAACACAAGATCACATAAATTCACACAAATAATAATATTTTGACAATTGATGCTCAAAACGTTGAAATAAAGGGGATTTGACATAAAATAGTAGCAAAACCAAAGTGAATGAATTATGCCACATTAACCATGAAAATGACTAATAAAAGCATAAAACACATATGAAACATGTCTATAAATGCGACTCAAAATCATCGCATCAAACTCCCCTAAGCTTGAACGTTGCTCGCCCTCGAGCAACTAATCCTTAGAATAGAATTGCTAATGTCAACTGAAGAACAACACACCACAACCAACATCCAAATGACTCCCACCTAACAATCACATACCGGCCCTCTCTAACCACAGAATGGTAATTACCCTGTAGGCGACAATAATCATCCATAAGAGAAATTGACCTCAAAACCGATGAATACTATCACGTAAGGCAGTTAACATAATAAAACTCACCGGTTCAGACTTGGTGCATCTTGTGATCTCCTATACTACGTTGCTCTCCCTAACTACCATCTAAATGGAAGCAGTTCTCCTGATATACATTAGTGAGGAGAAATTCACGGTGGCCTACCAATCCGAGCAACAGGTGGATGAAGATGGGTGGTTCATGGAAGAAAATGGAAGTATTGTACAGTTTCAACATGCATAATACAAAAAATGTCCTACATGATGCAAATGCACATGAGAAATGCCCTAATGCCTAAAACTGGGTGGAATGATGCATGCACTAACCATCCATCTCAAAACGAGATAGACATCTAATTAAGCTACATCATGTACTCAATTATCTTAAAATGCAGGTGATATTATGTTCCTTTCTCCTTCTTATTCTAATTGCTTCTAAATAACTTTCTCTTTTTTTTTTTAAATTTTCAAACCCTTATATCCATAATTGATAATGAATATTTTATTGGGATTATTTTCCGTCCTAATTCAGAAATTTGCACTATTTAGAAGGTATGGAACAATTTAATTCACCATTGAAGAAAAATCGAGACACATAATGTACATTATGCATGAAAAATTATGAATGCAACTACATGGCATGCACCTAAGGGTAATGTGCATGTATCACTATTCTCATTTTTTTCTTTCTTTTTATGCAAAAAATACAAAAAAAGAATTAATGCAAGTCCTATCTAGATTCTATGCAATCAAAAAGAGTTAAAATTGTACTTTACTTCCAATTCTTGGTGGAATGTGAACATTAATGAGGTGGAAAGATCACAAGACTAGGTGACTGAACCTTAGAAAGATATTATGTGTCCCTCCTTACTGACCTGTGTAGTAGTTAAGAGGTTTCTCTCTCTTACATCCAATTAGATTCTCATTACCATTTGGTCGGATTAGGCTCAAACAAACATGTCCATCCACTTTCATGAATCATTAGGAGTGCAGTTGTGAATTGTTGTTTTAGAGTTGACAGAACCAATCATTTTCGTAGGTTAATTGCACAAGGTGAAACACGACAAGCTTTCCAAACACACAAAAATTTTAAATTTCCCTTGATTTTCCCATGCACAATTAATGAGATGACACAAACTTTATGACATCCACGATTACGCTAGATAGCATGTGGATCCTACAAAAACTAAAAATGCAAGAAACAAATAACAAGAACAAAAACAATAAAGTAAAAAAAAAACTAAAAACAGTAAAAGATAAAGCTGTTCCAACTACCCCCCCAAGCTTGAATTCGACTATGGCCTCATAGTAAAAAACAAACTGAAGGATTGGAACAGTGATACCAGATCACTCCTGTGGTGGTGGAGGCGGGTACTACGGCGCCGTGGGGTCCCAAGACGGGTATTGCCCCTGGAAATGCGAATCGTACTGGGGCATTGGTGGAGGCTGCGGATACCCCCCAAAATAATTCTAGCTCCAGTAATGATCGAAAAATGGCTGCTGATGCTCCTCCATCTTGTGCAGCCGGTCATGGATGTTCTGCTGATTCTCGAACAAAAGGTGCTCATTCTCAAAGATCGCCTGCTGATTGACAAAGAGCCGGTTGGTAGTATCTTGAATACCGACAAAGGTGGCTGTGTGGCCATGTTGGGTCTGCTGAATGTCTTGCAGCATCGCGTACATGCCTTGCATGGAATAGGCATCCTCGCTTGGCTGCGAGGGCTGTGGTGGAGGCGGCGTAGGATGTGATGATGAAGATGCACCCGGATGCATCCGAGGACGTTTCCGGGGTGACACTTATGCTCGAAGAGGTGTAAAGGCCTCCTCTTCCTCCTCAGCCTCATCGTCATGTCCGTCGTCACCGCCGTCGTTGCCGCCTTCTTCATCGGAGTCGGCGATGGCTATGATTGGCCATCGAAAGTGTTGTGCCCCCTCGATGTTGAAGACCGGATCGGGCAGCGCGCACTCCTGGTAGGCATGGTTGACGTGGCAGTGTGCATACGCCAAATCATCCCACAGAAGAATAAGGTTAGAACGGTGCAGATGTTGCACGTTCACCTTGCTCTTTGTGGAAAGCGGGGTCATAGTAGAGAAGTTGAGCCCGAGGAAATGTGCCAACTTGGTGATGAGCCCGCCGAAATGAATTGGGGCCTTCCTCGTACTCCTCTTCACCGCCAGAACCCGCTGTAGGAAGAAGGTGCCCCAGTTGCATTCTTGGCACTTCAGGAGCTGATATAAGAAGAAAAGATCCGTCTCCTGAAATTTTCTCAGTGCCAGATCGCCACGAGAAAAAAGTGTAGAACTCAACATCTGGTGTAGTACCCGGATGAATGGGTGCTCGAAATCTACTACTACAACATTGTGGTAGCTCACTGACTTGCCCACCGACACCGTCACCAGCTCGGCGAAGATTTTGTCGTAATCGGTGTGGTTGTCCGGTCGCTGGTGGTCGTACTGAGAATGGTGCCAGTTGTATATTGCATTGAACTACCGGAGAGTGATGTTGTATTCGATGTTCAACAGCCGGAAAGACACTCGGCCCTTGATCCACTCACGATCGGTGGCTACGACGTCATTGGGCACGACGCAGACGTCAAGTGATGCCATGAACTCCACCACCAACTCTTTGTAGGTTGGCCACTCGCCGAAAAACGGCTGGCCATCAGCATGGTACTGTAACTCATCGGGCCTCCGACTTGTGCATTTTGCCTGCCCCTGCAGAACGTAGGCCAAGTTGGCCTCAAATCCGAGATTTCGGATCATCTATCAGTCCACATACCGGGTAGGCTCCATCTTCCTCTTCAAGATCTCTTCATAGATCTTCTTCACCTCCGTAGATGGGTGGATCATGTGCGGGCATGATACCGACGCGGGAGGAGGTGGCATGAACTCCGTGATATCCATCGGATTCGCGTGAGAGGATGACGCTCCAGCGAAGTGCACCATGGTTGCGAGAGAAAAAGGATTAGAGAAAGAGCTCGGTGCAGATTGGAGAATCAAATCTCCGCTCGGTGAAGATCTTCACTCGGTGCTGCTCTTCGTCGGCTTAGATGGCTCGGGGGGTCGCTCGGTACAAGGGAGGAAGATCACTCTGAAAGTGTGATGTCAAATGACACAATCACTCTCCTTAAATAGACTTGGCCAGTGCCACTGTTGACCTGTCGATACCATCGACGCGAGTCGATGGTATCGACATGTTTCGATGCTATCCGCCCCCATCGCGAGTATCGACGGTTGTCGATGGCTGAATGTTGAATCCCTGATCGCTGACATGTCGATACCATCGACATGGGTCGATGGTATCGACGCTGCACCCGGATCGACCGTCTTGATGCCGCGATCGCCGTTGATTTGTTTGCGCGGATCGGTGACGTGGATGGTTGATACCATCGACTCGGGTCGATGGTATCGACTTGTCTTTGTTGCAACACCTCCACTTTGCATCTCGACTGTAGCCGTGTCGATACCATCGACCAGGCCATCGATGGTATCGACTATCCTGAGTTGATTTTGTCTGTAAATCTCCAGAGATCTCGATGGTATCGACTAGTGTCTCGATACCATCAACTTCACTTTTGCGACCTTCCTGTAGGTAGGTCGATACCATCGACGAGGCCGTCAATGGTATCGACGCAGAGCAAAATCTGTAGTCGTCAACCTGTACCTTGGTCGATACCATCGACCAGTGTGTCGATGGTATCGACTCTGCCTCAGCCTGCACAAAGAACAAACCGATCACGATATCTTTTTTACACTAAAAATTGAACTAAAACAAATCAACCTACGATTGTACATGGACTAAACTAATGTACCGATGGTTGGGTTGCCTCCCAACAAGCGCCCTTATTTAACGTCTTAGGCTAGACGACTTTTGGGCACCTTATGCATCCGAAAGTGAAATGAGTTTGACCTCATTAACCTTCCTCTTGTAATTTTCACCAAAGTAGAGCTTCAATCTTTGTCCATTCACTAAAAACGTGGTATCACCATCACGCACCAAGATCGCGCCATGTGGTTTGACCTCTTCCACCACAAACGGCCCACTCCACTAGGATTTGAGCTTCCCGGGATGCAACTTGAGTTGTGAATTGAACAACAAAACATTGTCTCCCTTTATGAATGTGCGCAACTGGATGTGGCGGTCGTGGATCAGCTTTGTGTGCTCTTTGTATATCCGTGCGTTCTCATATGCTGTCATCCGCAGCTCATCCAGCTCATTCAATTCAAGCATTCTCTTCCTCCCCGCTCCATCGTAACTCAAATTGAGTCTTGTAAGCGCCCAATGGGCCTTGTGCTCCAACTCTACCGATAGGTGACAAGCCCGACCATACGCCAACCTAAAAGGTGTGGTGGCTATAGGTGTTTTGTAAGCCGTCCTGTACGCCCACAATGCATCCAGCAATAGGGCACTCCAGTTCTTCCTCGTGGACCCATATTTCTTCAATAAAGTCGAGAACTTCTGATTCCTAAAATGCGTACCCCATCACTGATTATCATTCGGGGTACCCCAAACCTGCAGAAAATGTTTTCTTTCATGAACCTGCACACTACAGTGGAATCGTTAGTCCTTATGGGTATTGCTTCCACCCACTTCGACACATAATCAACTGCTAATAAAATATATAAATTGGAGTTTGAGGACACAAAGGGTCCCATGAAATCTATGCCCCACAAATCAAATACCTCCACTTCCTAAAACACATTCAGGGGCATCTCCTGTCACTTTGAGATATTACCTGCTCATTGGCAAGAATCACATTCCCTCACAAACTCGTAGGCATCTCGAAACAAAGTTGGCCAATAAAGGCCGCTTTCCAAAACCTTAGCTACCGTGCGTGAGCTGGCGTGGTGTCCTCCCGTAGGTGATGTGTGGCAATAACGTAAAATGCTCTTGTACTCCACTTCAGGCACACACCTGTGCAAGATACCATCCCTGCATTGCTTAAGAAGGATTGGGTCATCCCAAAAATAATATCGTAAAGAATGGAAAAATCTTTTCTTCTCCTGATATGACCAACCTTCCGGGATGATCCCGCAAGCCAAATAGTTTACAATCTCAGCGAACCAAGGATCCTTAGAGTTAATTTTCAAAATCTGTTCATCAGGAAACGTCTCGGTTATGGGTATATATTAATCTTTTTCATCCACCCTTTCTAACCTAGACAAATGATCATCAACACCGTTTTCAATCCCAGATTTATCCTTAATTTCGATGTCAAATTCCTATAGGAGCAAAATCCACCTAATGAGTCTAGGCTTTGCGTCTTTTTTCTCCATTAAGTATTTGATTGCGGCATGGTCAGTCCATACAACTACTTTAGATCCCACTAAATACTGCCGGAATTTTTCAAAAGCGAAAACAACGACGAGTAATTCTTTCTTAGTAGTTGTATAATTTAATTGGGCGTCATTCAAAGTCTTTGAAGTGTAGAAAATCACGGTGGGCTTATTATCCACCCGCTGCCCCAACACAGCTCCTACCACAAAGTCCGAGGCGTCACACATCAGTTCGAACGGTTTCGTCCAATCCGGCATTTGAACAACCGGTGTAGAAATCAGTTTTTCTTTTAAAATGTCGAACGCATGTAGACACTTATCATTGAAATCAAATACAACATCTTTATCTAAAAGCTCGGATAGAGGTTTTGCGATTTTTGAAAAATCTTTTATAAATCGACGATAGAACCCGGCGTGTCCCAAGAAACTTCTTACCCCTTTAACAGAATTTGGTGGGGGCAACATGGAAATGACTTCAATTTTGACCGGATCTACCTCTAAACCTTTGCTAGACACCTTGTGTCCTAGCACTACCCCCTCAGTCACCATCATGTGACATTTCTCCTAGTTGAGGACCAAATGTGTGTCCTCACAACGCTGTAAAACTTTGTCCAAATTACAGAGACATTCATCAAATGATGCACCATACACCGAGAAGTCATCCATAAAAACCTCAAGACAGCGCTCTACCATGTCAAAAAATATAGCGAGCATACAACGCTGAAACGTCGCAGGTGCATTGCATAAACCAAACGGCATTCGGCGATACGCGAAAGTCCTATAGGGACAAGTGAAGGTATATTTCTCTTGATCCAAAGGATCAATTGAAATCTAGTTGTACCCCGAGTACCCGTCTAGAAAACAGAAGTGCGATCGGCCGGCAAGACGCTCTAGGATTTGATCAATGAAAGGTAAAGGAAAGTGATCCTTTAGTGTGGCGGCATTCAAACGGCGGTAATCAATACAAACTCACCACCCGGTTACCAATCGGGTGGTGACAGGTTCATTTAACATATTTTGGGTGACAGTAATTCCCCCCTTCTTAGGGACTACCTGTGTGGGACTCACCCATGTTGAGTCTGATATGGCGTAAATGATACCTGCAGCAAGAATTTTAATGACCTCCTTCTTCACAACCTCCATCATGCTTGGATTGAGACGTCGTTGAGGTTGAATCACGGGCTTTGCTCCCTCCTCGAGCCAAATCTTGTGCTGACATAGAGTAGGGGAAATCCCCTTGATATCTGCAACAGACCACCCAAAAGCTCCTTGGTGGTTCTTCAACACTATCAACAATTGTTCCTCCTCATCCGCACTCAAATACACAGAAATGATCACCGGTAACTTGTCTTCCTCAGCTAGAAAGACATATTTGAGATGCGGTGGCAACGACTTTATTTCTAACTCCGGCGGGCTGATCAGAGATGATTGAAGTGGCGGGGGAAGTTCACCTAAATCTTCATAATGCCTCACATAGAAGCATGGAAGCATCTGAAGCATTTTAGTGCACTCCTTGAGTGATTTGCTCTACATCCAATCATGTGTAATATTTACCAAACAAGCCTCCAATGGTAATTCTGGGTATGCATCAGAAACAGAAATAGCAATTACATCATCTTCCATGGAAGGCAGAATGTCCTCATTCTCATCATTAGGGAATCCCACAACCTTTCACAGAGAAGCTACTTTGGTCTACTCCATGATATCCACAGCCAAAGTTTTATTGTCTACCTTTCTCATCACATGAGCCATGTCCAGAAATGGCTTCCCAAGACAGATTGAAATATTACAATCCAGATGTTTCACCACACGACATTGTTCCTTTGCTTTAGATGACGCAGTACTAGAAGGCATGACCATCTCAAAGCGGTCATCGACTATGCCCAAGGTCAAGCGACCTCTCCCCATCTCTAAGATCATGTCGGCTGTAGCTTGGAAAGGACGTCCAAGTAACAACTCGTTGCCATGTTCATCCTGCATCTCCATGACTACAAAATCTGCTGGAAAGACAAATCTATCCACCTTCACTAACACATCTTCACAGATTCCATAAGGTTTTACCACAGAGTTATCCGCCAATTGAATCGTCATATTGCTTGGCTGTGACTCCTTCAATCCCAGCTTGTTGAATGTAGAAAGGGGCATCAAGTTGATGCTTGCCCCTGAGTCACATAATGCTTCACCGAATTTAACCTTCCCAATATAACGAGAAATGTTAAAGCACCCTGGGTCTTGCCTCTTTGGTGGAAAAGTGCCCATGATGAAGGCACTCACTTGCTCCTTTAGCACAACAACCTCTGTATCCGGAATTTTCCTCTTCTTTGTTATGATGTCTTTTAGAAACTTCCCATATGAAGGAATTTGCTCAATGGCTTCCAATAAAGGGATATTGACTGAAAGCTTCCTAAAACTGTCTAAGAACTTCTTGAACTGTGCATCTGCCTTCCTTGCCTTAGCACTATTTGGATACGGGACCGAGACAGCTTGTGCCCTTTGATGAGGTGGCACATAAGGTGTCTTTTTCTGAGGTTCCTCCTCTGCAACTTGTTCTTCAGTATCATCCATGGCTGTGTCATCAACCTGCCTTGTGACTGATGGTGGCAACTCCTCATTGGCTTCACCTTCTACTTCAGCTTGTGGTGTGCTTGTCTCCTCGGCTCTTGGATTTTATAATTTCTTGCCGCTTCTTAGCAGGACAACCTTTACCTGCTGGTTTCCCCTGGAACATTGGTATTCCCCGGAAAACCTAGATGTGCCGGTTTCTTCAAACTGGCGATCTTTGCTGCCATCTGTGCTATAGATGTCTCAATGGTCCTCATTTGAGCCCCATGGCTCTGCAATGTTTGCCCAAACTGATTCATAAACTCCCCTTGCTGTTTGATTTGCTGGCCAAACGTATTCATTAGCTCTTGATTTTGCTTTATAACCTGATTGAGCAGCTCCGTGCTCTTATCTTTTGTTACTGGCGGGGGTTTGGCATCCGGATCCTGCAGAAAATTGTTTGGATCCTTCCACAAGAACTTTTTGTCTTTTCTCCATGAATAATCATTGTTCCTATAACCTTGCTGTTGTCTCATGTATTTCACTTGAGCCTCATCCTTGGACTCAACATTTTCCTTTGTGAGCAATTTCTTTGTGAGAAGGTCCATCTTCTCATTCAGTTCTTTTATTGCCTTGACTCACCTGCTACTCGAACTTGCTCTACCGGACCTATTTCTCTCTCACCCCATGACTGCTTTCTAGCCATATTCTTTAGTATCTCCCAACATCTGGTGTCTGTATTGTTCAGAAAGAATCCTAACCCAGCAGAATCCAGATTACTCCTATCGTGCTCGGAGAGAGCAAAATAGAAGATCTTCACCTGCGTCTCTTTATCCAGCCCGTGATGTGGGCACCTCCTCAGCATGACCTGAAATCTCTCCCAGGTCTCAGAATATGTCTCATCGGCCTGTTGGGTAAAATTATGAATCTTCTGGATCATGTCGTTAGTCTTCTCAGGAGGGAAGAACCTCTCAAAGAAGACCTCTACCATATGGTCCCAGGACTCCACAAACTCATCATCTAAATTGTGTAGCCATTCTCGTGCGGCTCCTGCCAATGAACTCGGGAAAAGCTTAAGATAAAGTGCATCCTGTGGAAACCTGTCGATTTTAACCATGTCACAGTTCTCAACAAACTGACTTATGTGCGCGATAGGATCCTCATTCTTGAGCCCATGAAAAGCATTCGACTTCACCAGATTTATCAACACCGGATCAATCTTATATGTAGGTATGTTGATTGCCTGCTTCTTTATAGGCCCTTTGGAAGTGGATGCAGAAGAAGCCTTAATCTTCTCCCATATTGTTTGTGGCTCGTCCATCTCTTCTTGTTCAGGTTCTGACTCTGTTTCCTCAAGATGGTCCTGATTATAACTGTCCTCATCTTCTGGTCCCGTAAGTGGGCCCTCTGGTGCGCGTCGCGTATAATCAGTGTTACGCGTCCGCACCATACTCAGTACCTGAAATAAGAAAATTCGAGTTCAGTACAATGCTGTGATGAGTATAAAGATTATCGAACAATTTAGATATATTTGAAGTTGTTTCAAGATAACAAAAAAAATGTGGCCTAGAATGGCCGCTCGTAGCACTGAAAGTGCCAACAATTCTCCGTATCCCCGGCAACGGCGCCAATAACTTGACGCAATTTTACTGTGCGCTAAAACACAAGAGAACGCGTCGAGTAGTACATGCCTTTGTGAGGCTCGAGTCGAACACAGGGATACTGGGAATTGTTGGAGACTCCTACTAACTATTTGCGATCAGCTAAGCCGAATAACAAATTGAGGGTTGTTGTTAAAATTAAAAGAAAATAAAAACAAAACAAAACGAACAATTGATTAAATTTTTGGTTTAATCAATTCAAGAAGATATCTTTAGGATTGCGGTTTCACCGCGGGTTTTCATTGTATTAGATTTTATATAATGCCTCAATTTTATCTCTCTATCCGGGTAGTGGCCTGAAAATAGAATTGCCCACTGTTGTGGTACAATTCACTACCTAGGTCTAGGTCGGTTCTACCGTTGTAGTAACCTATACCCTAGACTAGGTGCATTATGAACAATCTCTCAGTATCCACCATTAATTTTACACCACCTTGGTCAAGGGATTTATCGATTAATGTAGATTTCATCTCTTTTCACTCGTTAATCCTTCTTTCAAAGTGATTAAGGGCATTAGGTTATTATTATGGTGATCAAGCATAACAATATATGGAGAAAATGAAACTATACCACGGATTTAAGAGATGAAATATGAATTACTATTATAAAATTGTCATACAATGAATCCCCGGGCTACTCCAGGTCCTAAAGACGAAGGGGATTAGCCCCGCATGTTCATCTCAAACAAGTACAAGGTAGAGATAGGGAAAATCATGTGAAAAACGTGAATTGAGAGGTGAAACCCCTGAACGGAGAAGAACCGATTGATCCTTTGCGTAGAACATGTGCTCTCCCGCCTTTCAGTGGTGAAATCCGTCTTCTGCGGCGTCCGAATCAACTCGTATGAGCTTCTAACCTCTGTTCTCCTCTCTCTTGCTCCTCGGTACTCGTGCAATGGCTCATGAGATCCCCACTTTAAGTCTGGGCGCCCGTCATTAGGTATATCTCCCTCATTAGGTCGCAAATTAACCGTAGCCGTCCGATTGAGATCATTTGGAAGCCAATTCATATCTTACGGTGTCGATACCATCGACGCGAGTCGATGGTATCGACCCGCTGTAGTAGCGGCCGCCTGCAAACCCTTCCTTTGTTGCGCCTGATATCATCTCGATACCATCGACGCGAGTCAATGGTATCGACTTCCTTTAGGCGTCGGTTTTGTCATTTTGTGTCGATGTAGCCTCCGTGCGTCGATGGTATCGACTTGGTGTCGATACTATCGACTGCTTATTTGCCAGCAACCTGATGATAGCTCGATACCATCGACATCCCTGTCGATAGTATCAACTTTTGGCTGATACTCACGACTGGCAGCCTGTAATCATGTCGATGGTATCGACGGAAGCAAATACTCGTTTGTCTTGAAATTCAAACACAAGATCACATAAATTCACACAAATAATAATATTTTGACAATTGATGCTCAAAACGATGAAATAAAGGGGATTTGACATAAAATAGTAGCAAAGACCAAAGTGAATGAATTATGCCACATTAACCATGAAAATGAGTAATAAAAGCATAAAACACATATGAAACATGTCTATAAATGCAACTCAAAATCGTCGCATCAGTGAGAAATTTCTTTTTATTTCACTTTTCCAATTTGATTGGAACTAGGATTGGTATTTGGATCAATTTGAAATGAAAGAGGAAAAGTCAATCGGGAACTGACCAGTACAGTGAACCGTTCAGTTCAAAAGTGAATCAATCGGCTCAGGTGTTCCAACTGACCGGTTCAGGTGTGAATCGATCGACTCAGGTCCCCAACTGATTGGTTCATGCTTGAAACGATCGATTCAGCTGGCGCAGTTGGTTGTTTTATGGAAAATCTCGAACCCTTCTACTCCTACTTTAATCCCACATTGCTCGGGCTAGAGAACCCTGTCCCATGACCCTCCTATATATAGGGGTATAGGGGGCTTCTCAGGAACAACAACTCATAACACCAGTTGCTCTGTAAAGTTGTCATTCTCTCTGGTTGTGGTAACCAGGAGAGCTCGAGCAAGTGCTACCTGATAAGGGAGGCACAAGAAGGGAAAGACAACTATAGAAAGGCAACTGGTGGCAGGAGAGTGTGTCAGTGACTAGTACGTTGACAAGAGGGTACAACTCCTTCCGATTCTTTGTACGACAAGGAGATCAAAGTTCTAGGTGGTCTGTGTGGACTACTTCAGAGGTGGGAAAATTCTGCCGCTCGGAGGATAGCTGTCAATCCCGACAGTCCCGGTGAGACTAGGAACTGCACACACACACCGTCCAAGATCGAAGGTGAAGACCGTGCAAGCCACGAGGTAACGTCATTGAGCAAGCCTCGGGATAAGGTATGCCTCTACAAACCATCCTTCCTATTATATAGACGTTGGCGTGATTCCTTTATTCTGGGTTTGGGAGGAGAAATCTTTTGTTTCCGCTGCCTTCTCTGCCTTCCCTAAAACCCAACAGTGGTATCATAGCCATGTTAACTTCTCTATACTTTAGGATTATCGATGTGATCAATTTTGGTTTATCACCTTTATTTATTGCATATGATGCAAATAAAATTGGCTTTATGCATGTCTAATTCTAAATCCACAAATCCCAATATACATATATGATATGTAATATGAATGCATTCGATACATGTCGCCCTTAAACGAGGTTTGTGGTGGATGTATAGCGTGGTTATGGCCAATAAACCCTATGTTTGTGTGCTTGGTGGAATTTTGTTGCTTGCATCTCGGTCTGCGCACCGATTCCCTACCTCCCTTTCTTGATGTAACTTGAGATAACTCGAAATTTCTTTCCTACCTTTGCTCCCCCCGAATGTAACTCGGGGTTTCCCTATTCAAATGTAAAATATGGTAGATATTTTATTTCCTATTATGTCAAAGAGTGACGGACAACCTGACGACAACTGAGACGATCGGTTCAAGGCGTGAACCGATCGGTTGGCATTCCAGATGACCGGTTTGTAGAGTGAGACGAGCGGGTGGTGGCCATGAGGAGATGCACGATGACCAGACGAACCGATCAGTTGGAGGAGTCAATCGATCGGGTGGTGGCACCCAAACGACCAACCTGATGGCGAGCCGATCAATCATGGAGATAAGTTGATCAAACCCAGAATGACAAAGCGCATAGTTCATCTTGTACATGTTGCATGTGATGTAGACCTAGATGACCGTGATTCCTCTTGGCTCGAGGAATCATATTAGGATGGCCATAATCATTGCTTTTATCATTTCACATGTTTTCTGTAGGATATAGCATGTATATGATACATACTATATATTGTTGATTGGATATGTATATGTACCTATAAAACCAAATCCCTCATTAAATATTAAAGTTTTAGATGCCTTCCAAATGCAACACATGTGAAAAGCTTGATCGGCCAAGTGTGGGCACGCCCTAGCGTGGTGCACCGTCTATCTCATGGAAGCGAGAAGGATGGATATGTGGGTTTGCCATAGCATGGTGCATATTCATCATGTTGGCTTTGGGTCAGACTTAACAAGGTGACCTAGATAGGATCTAGCACCTTGAGGCATGGAGGTGATCATGGCAAGGAGTTGCATATGACATCTTTCAAGAGTTGCATATGATGCAATTGGTAAAAGTTTCCTACCTGGAAGATCTAAGTTGTGGGTGACAGCCCTAGCTGGTCCATGACTCCGAGGATTTCAAGATCTTGACCCACTAGAAGATTATACACTGCAATCTTCCAAATTGATGGTGAGGGCTATCAATTTGAACAAAATAGTGGGATTGATAATAATTAAAGTCCTAATTATATCGTCAACCTTTCAAATCAATCAAATAAGTCAAAATTGAGTTTTGGACTAAATTGCATATATTTCCTTTTATAGTACAAATGACAACAAACAAAAATCACTTTTTGTTGCGATCGGTCCTTGAAAAGGACAAGCTGAATTGGACTAACTTCCACGTCTAGTTTAGGACATTGAGAATTATTCTCACTCAAGAGAAAAAGCTCTATGTCCTGGATACTCCAGCTCTAGAGGAACCTACTCCTACCGCACCAAAGGCAGAAAGGGATGCTTATAAGAAGCATTATGAAGATGTCATTGATGCAAAGTGCTTGATGTCATGCTCCATGAACCACGAGTTGTAGAGACAACATGAGAACTTGGGTATCATTGAGATGATTCAACATCTCAAGAACATGTATGAAGATCAAGTATGACAAGAGAGATATGATGTCTCTAGGGCACTGTTCAAGTGCATCATGACAAAAGGAGATCCAGTTGGTCCACACACGCTCAAAATGATTGGGTATGTGGAACCTGACAAGAATGGGATTTCCCTTGAGCCAAGAGTTGGCTACTGATGTGATACTACAATCATTTCCAGAATCATACAGTCAGTTTGTGATGAACTACAACATGAACAACTTTGACAGGCCATTAACAGAGTTGTTGGGCATGTTGAGGACAGCTGAGGCACAGATGAAGAAGTACAAGCCTAAATATGTGATGATGATCAATAGCAAGAAAGGCAAGTCCAAGCGCAAGGGCAAGGGCAAGGCTAAGAAAGGTTATGATGCTAGCCAGCAGCCCAAGTCATCTTCAACTCTCAAGGCCAAGGGAGGTGTGACCAAGAGAGGCAATTGCCAGCATTGTCAAAAGCCAGAACATTGGAAAAGGAATTGTCCACTCTATCTGGAAGAACTAAAGAAGAAGGAGGTGATGAACTTCTCCACCTGAAGGTGTCATGAAATAAACTTGTAACACTTTTTGAGGTATATGATACCAAGATATAAAGTGTAAAGCACCCAGTAAATGGGGCAAGTGTTTCCGCCATAGATAGGAGTACTTTAGTTTATTTTCAGCCTTGAAGGCATGTAATAGAGTTATGAACTGCTATTTCATATTAGCTAATGGATAGAAACACCTTTATTTTTGCATATTGTATGACAATAATGGCAATTAATAAAGTTGATGTTTCCTTGTGGCAATGCCTTGTTTATCTTGTGGTACTTGGTATGCATAAGCTAAAATGATACCTAAAAGTTATTGATAACTCAAACAACGAATTAGCATTATCTTGAGAAATTCATCTCTAGTTTACATATGATGGTTAAATCTAGATTATTTTGGTTAGAGAACCAGTAAGAGACATGAATCTCTTAGACATGAGTAATCAATCTTCACTAGTGGTAGTGGGAGAATGATTATCCTATTAGGTATAATACATGTGATGTATTTACAGACCTATTAAAGTTAATGCTAGTACTTCAAACAGTGTTTAGAGAAATACCAATATGAATATCTTGAAGTGTTCAAGAATATCATAGATGAAGTATGAATTTGGTAAAGTGTTAATTCTTGATTAGATCAATGAATGAAATACTTGAACCAAATGTTTGAGATCCTTATGAGTGATTATGATAGTGTATCATAACACGCTTGTGATTAAGGCATGGTGATGTCTAAATCAAGAAGGAATCACACTCTAAGGAGTTAGAGGATAATTATCAAATAACTAATTTCTTCTTAAATAAAGAATACCCCACACTAATAAAGGACATTAAGAATCACAAGGAGTTATGAGTTCTTATATCCTTGACAGATACACCTCAATTATCTATGTGATGAGTTGTTCATGTGATGAATCAACTATCTTGATGAATATGAGGCATCGGATTTTGAGTTATGGTTTATGACCATTACATCCTGAATGACTTCCATGTGAACCATAAGGTATGACCTTGATGGTAGCACCCATTGGGACGAAATCCATAAGTGTGAATGAGTCTTAAGCATTAAGACACATGGATAACATTTTGAGAAGGATGATACTTGTTGATTGCAACTTAATGACTAAGAGATTTGGCATACGAATAGTAAAACCACATTCCTATAAGGAATAAAACAAGGATGTGTACGTGACACAACCTATAAGGTTTATGAACCCATTAATGCAAATGAAGTCTATAAGTTACAGTGGACTAATCAATGTGATTGATTGAGTACAAGCAACTCAGAACTATGATCTTTACTTTTATAATATAGTCAAAGGGATTGACTGATATGTCAAAGATAAAGAAGGGATCTATGATTTAGTGGGAGCATATTTGCATTCCACATGTTGATGAGGAATGAGATGTTCTAAGAATGGAATTCTTTGTGGAAATTATCTTCAAGGAAGATAGAGACGTTTCCTATGTAATAGGAATAGAGATCTATGGAGATAGTTCTCAAAAACCTCTTGACCTGGAAAGAGAAAGCATACATTGGCAATCTATACTGAAGGGTTCAGTGTATACAGATTCAGTGGGAGAAAACTAATCCATGTTACATGGAGTTAGTATCCCAAGGCCAAGTGTCCAATTCTTATGAATAATGGAAACACTAAGAATAAATAAGGATCTATCATATATGTAATCATCCCATCTTCTTGCATGTATGGACATGGCAAGAACAAAATGCATTTATCATCTTGTATGTAGGACATGACGATATGATATGCTCATCCTGATAACTCGTATGTGGGACATGACGAGTGGATGTATGTCTAGTTCTAGTAAAGGTTACTGGAATACCATAAAGAACTTGATAAGTACTTGAGAATTACTAGTTCTATGGAAATAAGGAAGGGTTCACTGTAAAGAGTTACACTTATGTGAACTTCCGGAAAGGACAGAAAATTAATCACAAAATATATATGGCATATATAAAAGTGAATGTTTGTTGATAAATGGAAATTTTCCAATAAATCCATTGAAAAGGAAAGGTCGAGTATCTGTGTGTGGATACTATATGGATCTGGAAGTTCATGAGATGAACTTATAGATATTCCGGTCATTGATGACAAATAAGGAATACTTGGTCATGCAATGTGGCTAAAGGTTAGCGAAGGAATACAAGATCACATATTACGACAACTCCATCTCAAACGTGTGACGTACATCGAAGAGATGATAGACATGCAGTTAATACCGACTTTGGCAAGGTGTTGCCATAACTCACTATGTTAGCACTAGAGAACAATAACATGTGGGACATGTTTGAAGATCACTAAGAATATGATTCAAGTGTGATTGGCTCGCAGTGCAAGTAGGAGTCTGTTGGTATATATGCCCTGAGAGCCAATCATGGGATGATTGGTGGGATACACTAAGATTGATTTGATAAGCATCAGAGGTAAGCTTCCAATTCTTTCTAGTTCAGTCATATGAGATAATGATAGAACATATTAAATGTCTTGAGAATGACAATACTCAATGACGTATGCTTTTAGGTTCATCACCTAAATGATGGGATCATACAAAACTAAGAGTTTGTGCATTCTTATTATGTCCCTAGTCAGATGTCATTGTGGAAGGTAGATAGACAACAATGACACATAAGACTAGATTGTGGTGTTGGTTGATGACAAAATCTCGTTAGTCATGCTATGGAGATATCAAACCAAACATATCGGTACTTGTTAGGGAACAAATGTACCGGACAGACCCACCGTGAGTTTGACACATGGAACCATGACATGGTAGTCACAGTCAGTTCTCACAGTGATGGTAGTGAGTGTGATTCTTTGACCTGAAATCACTACATTCAACACATGTCGTTGGGTACACTTTGACATCATCAAATGCAGTCCTAAAACATGGGTTGTTATAAAGGTGATGATTGGGTGGCTTTGACACATGGGGCTTTTTAGGGGTGAGTGATAGATATGGGATTTGTTCCTCCTGAGGGAGTTTGATATCCATGGCCACTTGATGAGTAGGATTGAGATAGGCATGTGCATGCATGTGTGAATCATTATGTGATATTGATGTCATACATATCTCCTCCAATCTACTCTAAGATCAAGAAAGTGAATGAATGTTGATAGGATGACTGTTCCATGCCTTGAGTTCATTCGGGATATCAGTGACAAAGGAATTATACATACACTATAACACTATTCACAGATTGTAGGATTGAAAGTTGTTCCCCAACTTTCTATTTCACTTGGGTAGCCCTGATGTGCGACTAGGCACCAGTCTTTGCTTGTGAAGTCATAAGTGTTATGGACTTTCACTGCCAACGTGAAATGGACCTGCAGGGTCACACACAAAGGATTTAACCTGGAAGAGGAGTTTATCCACAAACGATGTTTAGATTGATTACTAAAGTAGTTTAGTAGTTCAATTAAACACTCAATCAATTGATAGATCAATATCATAGTGTTCAAGGTGTTGGACCGATTGATTAGAGTATCAGATTGACTAAAACTGCAATTGACTTATTTTGCACAGTCTGCACTCCCAACTGATCGTCTCATGAGATGAACTGATCGGCTTAGCTTGGTGAACTGATCGGCTCATGTGATGAACTGATCAGCTCAGGACAGGTTGAGACGACCGATTCAAGGGTTGAACTGATCAGCTCAATAGGTCCAAACGAGCAAGTTGGGAAAGTTAGGTTGGTGAGAAATTTATTTTCGTTTCACTTGTCCAATTTGATTGGAACAAGGATTGGTATTTGGATCAATTTGAAAAAAAAGTAGAAAAGACAATCGGGAGCTGACCAGGATAGTGAACCGATCGGCTCGGGTGTCCCAACCCACCAGTTTAGGTGTGAACCGACTGGCTGAGGTCCCCAACTGATCGGTTCATGCTTGAAACGATCGATTCAGCTGGCGCAGTTGGTTGTTTTGTGGAAAATCTCGAACCCTTCAACTCCTACTTTAATCCTACATTCCCATGACCCTCGTATATATATAGGGGTATTGGGGGCTTCTTAGGAATAATAACTCAGAACACTAGTGGCTCTGCAAAGTTGTCGTTCTCTCTGGTTGTGGTAACCAGGAGAGCCTGAGCAAGTGCTACCCGATAAGGGAAGCACAACAAGGGAAAGAAAACTATAGAAAGGTGAATGGTGGCAGGAGAGTGTGTCGGTGACTAGTATGTCGACAGGAGGGTATGACTCCTTCCGATTACTTATACGATAAGGAGATCGGAGTTCTAGGTGGTCCGTGTGGACTACTTCAGAGGTGGGAGAATTCTGCCGCTCAGAGGACAGTTGTCAATCCTGACAGTTCCGGTGAGACCAGGAGCTGCACAGACACCATCCAAGACTGGAGGTGAAGACCGCGCAAGCCGTGAGGTAATGTCTCCGAGCAAGCCTCAGGAGAAGGTATGCCTCTACAAACCATCCTTCCTATTATATAGATGTTGGCGCGATTCCTTTATTCTGGGTTTGGGAGGAGGCAATTTTTGTTTCCGCTGCCTACTCTGCCTCCCCTAAAACCCAACATGTGAGTGAGGAAAAAATGCCTTGTTAAGGATAGTGGTGGTCTATGGGGCCAGTCTTCATTCTTGAAAAATTACTAGTTCCTTGGGCAGTGGGTCCAGACATTATAAAAAGTGATTGTCCATTGAGTTGTCAACCGGGCTGGCTGGCCATGTTTGAATGGGCATGCCTCGATATATGTATGTAAGATGTTCAGACTTATAAAAAAATACTCAAAAATATGATATTTAAAGAACAAACTAACCAATACTGATATTTTTTCCAATATATCCTTGTCATTAGAGTATATAGAGTGCAGAAGCAATATAGTCAAGGTTCCAATGTTTTTCCTAAAATCAAGAAAATCAAGACACAAAGTCAATGCAATTGCACAATACACTATATAAAAACAAGTAAAATGGTTTATAGAAAAAGAGTATACTTGGCATGACTTATATTCAAATAATATAACAAATGATTTTTCAAATCCAATTTTCATTCGACAAGTTGTTTATTTCAAACAATTCAATTTTTATTACAACTTCCCATTATGTTGTAATCGAGAAGCATGCTTATATATTTGGTGTGACTCTATCGCCCCTATGCGATGGGAGAAGTTACTAGGATCCTTATCTCCTTATGAGGTAGGATGCCAATGTACAAGTCCCACCTCCGAATGAGAAGGTTACTTTCACTCAATATCAACATTATCAACATTATCATCATCATCATCATCATCATCAGTATACATGCAGTCATAATGGGCATGACATTTTTGTTTTCCAGTTTGTCTCTAAATATAATATAAGAAATATAGAATCCTAATCAATGGGGAACAATAGCTCAGACAAGTATATAGCCAAGTATATAGTTAAGAGATACATAAAAAGTATCTTCAACACAACCAAAGAGGAGATATAATAGCGAACCTTTCACTGAAGAATTAGAGTAAGATCTCAACAAGTCAAACCTTTGAGTCAGATCCTAAATCAACAAGATTGGATCAAGGGTGAAGATCATGATGTTTAGAATATCAAGTTTCATGATTCAAGATTACGGTTACTCAATCCTATTTTTCCTTGGGGTTAGGTCATTCACTTATGATCAACAATATCAAGATGTTCAATATTATTCAAGTGTCAATTATGTTTCAAGTGTGAATGACCCACCTAGGTATTCTAGGTTCATGTGTTAACCCCAATTATCATGGTCTATATGCAAGTCATAATCAAGTCTTTAGATCGTCATCATGTTCTAACATCACTGGTGTTCAAGGTTAGATCAAGTTCCAAATAATATAATGAGTAAGGTTAGGGATCAAGTATTAGGTAAAAGGATTAAGTATGCCACAAGATTTAGGACAATCATATTATTATGACGTCGTCATCATATTCCAGATCAAGTAAAAAAACAGATCTAAAACTTCACTAGTAAAGTTATGTTTTTAGAGTATCAATATGAAGATTAGAGCCAAATATTAGGGTTTCTCAAGGATTAATCATAATTATTGAGCCATTAGATAAACTAAATAAGCAAGAGATCAAATATAAGGATATTCGTGAAAATAATTTGGAATTATACTTCCTAACCATTTTTAAATGATCCATTGGATTTTTCTAATCATGATTGACTATTTACTTGTAATTTTTGGAGTTGCAATGCAATTTCTATGATTAAAACAAGGCTTGGCTATTTAATTGAATTTTTGAGTAGAGAGGAGAATATTTACCTTAATATGGAAAATGAGGGTCGTTGGATACACAAGGAGTGGACAATATTGCACCATGTAGGTAGGGTGTCTTGCTAGCTGAGATGCCCTGGTTTGATCTTGGTTTGTTCGGTCCAATTCATCTATTAGCTGGTTCAATCATTTCTCGACTGGTTCAGGCTTAGACCGAGCAGTTTTCCTCCTTCACTCAGTGCATCCTTGCGAGCCCTGAAACTCGGTAGAGGATGGCTCACTAGAGTGGAGGGGAACTGGAGCGGGAGGAGCAGATGGAGGTAGTGAAGCTACCGTTCAAGCTCGCCATGCCCTCGCAAGTTGGATGGCGGTCAGATTTTGGGGAGAGGAGGCAAGGATAGAGAATGCCCAAAATGGGCTAGGCAATAGTGCCATAGAGGATCAGGGGCAGCGTGAAGGGGGCAAACGGGGAAGAGAGGATGATGGAGAAATTATAGGCACTGAGTGTGATCATGGGATCATGCAAAATCATGTAGTGGGGGTTTTTATAGCTAGATACAACTAGGTTTAGGGTTTTCGAGAAGGTGGCCATGGTCGCAGTCGAAGGGTGCAAACGACGACTCAATTGTTCTTGAAAAACATGGATTTGAGGGGTAAAATGGGAAAGACGTGTTATGATTTGTGGGGGGAATCATCCTGGTCCTTTTGATTTTTGAAATGGGTCAGAAACGAGCAAAAATTTGTGTCAGTCCCTTTAGTCTCCTTGCCGCTGATTGGAGGAGGTAGGGGATGATCCCATGACCGCTCGATTAGGGCCCGGATCTGCAGGTGCCCAATCCAAGGGTCAGGGATCATTCCCCCCCTCTTAGAAGATCGCTGACTAAGATAAGGATCAAATAAAAAGCAAAATAAAAGGGATTCTACCGTTAAACTTCAAAAAATCGTCAAAATTAGTAGGGATGTCCAATTTAAGTGAAATTTGGATCATTGTTTCACAAAAAATGTGGAGAACATCTAGAAAAAAATTGACAATCAAAACATGAAGTTTGATTGACCACTTTTCTTCTTTAGTCAAAGTGATGAATTAATCAAACTTGTGATGTGATAATGTGTATAAAGTCCACATTGATCACCATATTTTGAATTTGAGTCTCAACATTGATTATGAAGACTAGAAAAATAATTTGGGACCATGAGAGAGTATAATGAGGTCAGAAGAGTTATTACTTCATTATTATGTTAAAATCCACTCCCTCACATCCTTCCCTCCTTAAAAAGGAATTTTGTCTCCAAAATTCAAAAACATCCTCAAAATTAGAATTATTCAAATCTAGATCTTATCCTCAATTACTCAAACATCCTCAATTGTATAATTGAAATCATATCTTCAAAGTTCAAGTATTACAATCATCATAATTGGGATTGCATGTTCCATATCATAATCGACTTGGAACAAACACCATTTCACCATCGAGCAATTGAATATCAAGAGAAATGCATATATTGTTCAAAGTCATCATATGCGCCACAAATTTGGAGAGATCGTACTCTAGGTCAAACAGATGGAGTTTCTTGAATCAAGTGTACAAGTTGACTTTCAATCCCAATATCTCATGGTCCTAGCTTCTACATTGGCCTAGGTGGGGTTATACATCCATGATTTGAGATTTCACATTTCAACATTTAGAGACAACATCATACTTTGAATATCATGATTTTGATCTCAAAATCAATGGGAGGTCCCACCCTTGTTGTTACAACCTGTTCCTAGCTTTGTTAGTAATCCAAGAGATTTAAGATAATCTTAATTCCTATCATGTTTTGTTAGTAATATTCTATGTTGTAATTTATCTTAACCTTAGTGACCTTAAATACTTATTTGATAACCTTATAAGCATGAATCAAGCATACTATAAAGATCCGAGTTGGAGTTAATATAGCATTAACCCATACATGTGTGCAAGAAGAGAGTTAATGACATTGGAGGAAATAGTTAATAAATAATTTTTAATTTGAGAATATTATGACAATAATATTGGAGGATTGTAGATAATTTAATTATGAATCTAACAAAAAAAAGAATGAACCAAATTGGAGTTAAAATGAGAGAGTTATGCCCTTTTTAGTAAACATATACAGAGCACCGCGACTAACACTATGTCAACACCGCATCCGCGATCTAGACCGCAACCCATGACGCTGTGTCGACACCACAACCCACAATGTTGCATCGACACCGTGACCACGGTATACATCGCGACCCGTGATGCTACATCGACACCGCGACCGCCGCCGCCCAGGACAGCTAATTGTAAAACGATCATATCTCGAGTAATATTTATCTGTTTTTAATGAAAAGAAGTACGTTGGAACCACGATTCAATCCTCTATCATCCTAGATAATTTTATCTATGAGATAATGACCTTGAAGGTGATTTATGGGGTGATGTTTGGGGAAGAACATGAAGAACAACGGAAACCCAAAAGGGTTGCTATAGATTCGACTTGGTAAGTAGTTTTAGCTGTCGATTCTTCCTCCTCCACATTTCCCCTTGCTCAGAATCCATGATCCAATGATTTGACATTTGGTTTAAACTTTGATATTCATCTTCTACCTACAACAGACCTCGTTTAGGGTTGAAAGGAAGAAGACACTGTAGATTTTGTTAGAGTTTTGACATGGATTCAATTTTTTCAGAGATGGGCTGCATTTTTTAGGTGTTTTCACACCTTAGGGTGAGTGAGTGCTTCCTTTAAATAGTAGATTGCATCAAAATGAGTTAAATCATCAATAATCTTCAATTGTTGTGTATGCGAGTACAAACACTAAGTTTCCTTTTTGATCTAGCTTTTGCAAGATGTTATGAAATGGATTATTTCTCTGTTGTGATGAATTTCAGATTATGAAATCACATTAGAAATGATTGAAATCCATATAAATGAGAATTATTAAAGTAATTGTAGAGGTTACATGAATATACTGAAATCTAAGATTTTCAACTATTACTGAAATTGTTGTATAATTAAATAAAGAAGTTTGCCTAGTTGAATCTCCTTTGTTACGAATGATTGTTTTATTTGTATGTGTATTACATATATTTCAAATAACATCTTGGATTTCATTTGATGATATCAATGTTTACTTGATATATCAGTAAGGAGGGTGAAACCCTAAATGAATGAAAAGTTGGATGTTTGCAATTAGACATCTTGATTCAATGTTATTCATGATGCTATGATGTATTCAATCCTTATGCGAGTCATGTGATAAGTGAATGGGGTAAATGAAACACTAAGGATAGTGTGTTCAATGAATCAAGTATTGTGATATTAATGCTTCTCAGTATGAGATATGGTTATGCTTAATAGTTCAGTTGTGGTAAATGTTATCAGATGGTTTATGAAATGAACAATTTATAAAGCTAAACAAAGATATGTTGATGTGATGATTGAATTGTGAATTTAAAGAGTGAATTAGAAATGTAGATGCCCTGAACACTGTAGAATCCTCACAGGATGAGGCCTGCGTTGTGAGGAGGAAATGGTTTCCCGACTGGAGGTAGTCCATATTGAGGTATGCTAGAGAGCACCGGTAGGGTGTGGGGGTCTTGACCAGTAGGGCAGACTCCTTACAATTGTGTGGTACCCAAAACCAACTGAGGATGCTAGTGGTACCTATGTTACTTGTTGAGTGATCAATGGTCAGTAGGTCCACTAATGCACAATAAGCCCGAGGGCTTTGACTCATTTCCTGAGTACCCATGTTGAGAGGTGGAGTCTGAGATATTCGACCGCTCCTATTAGTTGCCGAGAGATAGACGTGTCGAGGCCCGCTGCAAACGGGGTCTTACTCAAGATATATTCTTAGGAAATGACAATGCTTCTAAGCCTTGTACAGTGAGAACGTAGCTTGCTACGATTTGTTCACATGTTGTGGTACACCTCATGTGGGTTTAGGGCATAATAAGATGAATGATAGGCTAAACAAGTCTGTGCAGTTATTCAATTATTCTTTGTATGTTTCTGAATTAGTAGTCCTCTTTATGATCAATCAAGCATGTTCAGATATTGATTCACTCTTGTAGATATCTAGAGTATCCTGACATATTTATTATTGTGAATGATTAGTCTCTTTAAAGCTTACTACTGTTATAATTTATACCAGTTTCTCAAAAGTATAATTGTAATTATATCAGTTCTTTAGATTGTTTCTTTGAGGTACTCATTCACTGAGCGAGTAGGCTCACCCCTATACTCAAAATTTTGAGGGAAACCACGTGGACTTGAAGAAGGTCAAAGCATCAGAGTGAATCTACCACATGAGTTAAGTATGAGATAAGTTAAGTTCAGTCAGTCCCTGTCACTCTAGGTCCTTGTATAGATGTGAGAGAGTTGGATGTTTTTAATCTTTGTTTCCTTAATAAGAGAGAATGTATCTGATTATCACATCGTATGTATATGGAAGTGTGAGAAACATAATGAAGGCATGGATGTGTATCATTAATGTTGAGATCATATTAGAGTGATCAAAGTTTAATTATATTGTAAAGTTTGTTTATGTGATTGGATGTGAGAAAACAAAGAGTTTGAAATAAAAATAAAAAATAATAATCAGGAGTGAACTTTGTATTAAGTATAATCCTCAAACTCATACCCACATATCATAATTAGTAATCATGGGATGTGGGTGTGACAACGTTTTTTCTTGGTATCAAAGCTTAGGCTGAGTCGTCAGGGACCATTAGGATAGAAAGTTAGAGTTATAAGTGTGGAAGATAGGAGGTGATGTGTCTATATATCTGGGAGGTCTGAGTATTTAGATACCCTGGCTCGGTATTCGAATACTTAGGTTGACGAATATCAAGCGGCTTTTTCTATTCTTATCTGGATGCCCTGGCCAGGTATGCAGAGGAAGGATGGGCTAGAGAGAAACCCTAGAAATCTTAGGGTTAGGAGACCAAAATGTAATGAAGGAGTAAGAGATTTAACATAGAATGTGATACAACTCTTGCTTTTAGTTTGCTTCTTTGATTGGAGATCAATAGAAATGCTCTTATATGTATGAATTCAGATTATCCGTTTATAGAATATATATGGTTGTTTTATATTGTTGTGTATCATGAAGTGATTCAGTTATTGTTTATATTCTTTGTACTAAATAGACCGGAAGTTATGTTTAAATGAGTTTGCCTTAAGTGGATATTCCTTCCATATGTTTGAGATTAATAGGAGTTGGTTAATCTTGAGTAGCTCTTAGCTTCAGGACCGCAGGTTTGACCTGGTCCGGCTGGCATGATGCATTACTGGGATCTGATGAATCCTATTAACAATATAATAAGAGTAGACTCTGGATAAGTTAGACCCACATCATAGTGATAATGTACATACACTAAGATGTTGAAACATATGGGAAAGATTAGAATAGCTAAGAATCAGTTGGAACTGATATTTGAGATCCAACTTTGGGGACTCATATAAGAAACCCTTAATTGGGAATAAAGGAACATGACATAAGGTTCATATTAAGTTTAATGATTAATATTATATGAACTCTAAATATGAAATATGGAAAAGATATGAGAAAAGTATGTAAGGGCCAAGATAGTAAGAATCGATCATAAGGAATGGATCATATAATCAAGTACAATTCTTTTATGTACTCCAAAGCAAAGGCAAAATAGAAGAAAAGAGTTGAGTATACAATAAGTACATAGAAGTGAAGAGTCTTAAGAAGAGTTAAAGTAAAGAGAATTAGATGAACATGTAAATCATAAGAATAGGATAACAAACTTAGTTGAAACAAAGAGAAATGTTAGAAATGATAAGCTTTATTAAGGAATGAGGGTTATGATATAATTGAGAGGATGGAATGTATACCTTTATTATGAAGTTTAATACATTCATCCTTACTTACTTTGGACTCTAAGTCTCTATAGAAAAAAAAATAGTTTTTAAAAGAAGAACAAAAGTGTAGCTTAAAAAATGAATAAGTCATACAAAGGTAGACTATATCCAGGAAGGGAAAACTTGATTGTAAGAGAAGCTAAGTTTGACCCATGCATGAGCCATTTGATTTAAAATGAAGGATATGTAATGTATTAAATAGGAGGTGAAACTAGTAGAGAGATTATTGATTTACAATTTCAACTTCACATTAGTAGAAGGGTAAAAAGAAATATGTTCAACATGGTATATATGATCATACACATGATTAAGCAACATGATCATAAGAGAAAATTAGAAGTTAAAGATGACATGTAGTAGAGTAGTATATGGTAAGAGGATTATGGAAAGTAAGGAAGGGTTTGAAACATGATGGAGTAATATAGATTATAAAAGAAAGAGGTTGTGAGATTCGAGAAAGTGCTAATTAGTCAAGTATCCTTGTTGATAACTAATTAAACCTACATATGAGAAATGTATTAAGGAAATGTTTGAAGATAATAATTCTAAGTCTCAGAATCATCTTCTCTTTCATATATTACTTAATGAGAGCAATGTGGGAATAAATTGATAAGAAAATGAATCATATATGATGCATGACCACCATGGTAGAGACATCTAGTGAATGTAATAATGACACACAATATGATGATCAAACCCTAGCAGGGTAAATTGAGAATGTAATCTATCTGAATGGCCAAGTAAGAGAAAGGAAATTCCATTGATAAGATAAAGAAGACTTTAGTAAAACTTGTGAGATAGAAAGTTTGAATTTTAAATTAAGGGAGAAAAGTCACACCACAATAACGTCATGCTACTGATAAGGACCAAACCCTAGAATGTTTAAAGTTGTAGTAGTTCAAGGGATGTCACTAGTGATTTGACCCTAAATACTAACATCTCTATAAAATAAGATCATGAGATTAGCACTATGAGAAGTAAACTAGCACTGGTAGTAGTCCAGGGCTTAAAGGTAGCTAATATCAAAGGTAGATAAACAATATGGAACTGATTTGGAGAAAAGGGTAAGAAATAAATTTGAAATGTAACAAGTGTGATTTGAACAAAAGGAGAAGTGCAAGATGAGCAAAGTGTAATCTAAAAGAAATTCTTGAAGTGATATCAAGAATGATGAATAATCTATTCTTACCTTGTATGTTTCAATTTTAGGGATATTCTATATGATCAAAATGAGAAGGATAAGTAACAAGAAGTAAGTAGTAATGAATTAGGAGATAACATAAAACAATGACTTTTAGTAATATGTGAATTTTTTTAGAAGTGTAATTTGTTGAAGGTATAATGAGGGATGTAAATTGGTTCTACGTATGATTTTAGTGTACATGTGCAAGAAATATGTTAATTAAAGGTGTCTGATAGTTGTAGTCATTCATACTAGTAATCCATCTTAGTATTGTACAATTGTGGTATGGTGATATGGGTTTAATGATGATGGAACAAATGGAGGGTTAGCCTGAATAAGGTAGTCTTACCTATTCACTCATATGAATAGAAGGGATGATAACAATATTGTTTTGATTTGTAACCCTAATGAGGTATATCTTGTTATACCTAGCTTTAATATAACTAAGTGATGGTAATTGGGTATGAATAGTCCTTGAATGACTAATACTATCATGGAGTACTCTGTTACTGTTGTTGAAACCCTATTATGCTATTACCCGATGGTTACACCTTGATTTATGTGTGGGTTCATACTTGAGAATAGTATCGAATGTGATGGTGATGCTTCACCTTATCCATCCATGATCCAATGGGGGTGTTGTGAGTTAGGGTTTGGGTATAAGTGCTGATTAGTAACATTAGTATAAATTATCTTGTAGAACCTAACTCTAATACAAATAGATAAAGATGAGTATTCATGTTTAACATTATTATATGATGGCATGATGGTGAAATAACCTCCTTAATATGATCATAACCATAATGCGTTAATTGGTGGTTATCATATCCACAAGGTTGATACTTTCTTATACTAAACCTGTGCATTATGAATACGATGAGGATTAATTATACCTAGATTCCTTGCATGTTGATGTAATAAAGGAATGTTCTTAATGTTAATATAACCCTACTATGATTGTTTATGCATACCTCATAGCTCATTAATGCAATATTTTGTTGATCTGGTGTATTATATGTAAGTGATGTTGTTGAACCTTGTTATAAGGCATGAAAAGATAACGATGATCATGCAGGGAATAGCATGACGGTCTTAATGACCTTTGGGCATGGTTGAGCCCTGGATGAGGTGTAATCCTCTTGTGTTGATAAGGGTTGATACCTTGTGATATTGTGAAAAAGGATTTATATCTTGTGATAGTTTTATGACTAGTGTGGTCTCATGAATGGAAAGTGATTAGTACCATGTGATGATGAGATTAGAAATTATGTTACAGAATTTTATATCTTTTAAAAGGTTGTGATTTGAAGAGGACCAAATGACTCGATATTGAAAATAAAATTCTAGACCATAGTATTCAAAAGCTTAAAAGGAGAGAGATACCCCTAGTAAAGGTTTTTCAGAGGAATCATGTATAAAAGAATTTACTTGAAAAGTAGAATTGGAGATGTTTAATAAGTATCTTTTCCTCTTTTAGAAATTTTGAGATGAAATTTTTATTAGAGGGGGAGAATTGTTACAACACGTTCCTAACTTTGTTGGTAATCCAAGAGATTTAAGATAATCTTAATGCTTATCATATTTTGTTAGTAATATTCTATGTTGTGCTTTATCTTAACCTTAGTGACCTTAAATACTTGTTTGGGAAACTTATAATCATGACTTAAGCATACTATAAAGATCTTAGTTGGAGTTAATATAGCATTAACCCATACATGTGTGCAAGAAGAGAGTTAATGATATTGTAGGAAATAGTTAATAAATATTTTTTCTTTTTATAATATTATCAAAATAATATTGTATAATTGTATATAATTTAATTATGAATCCAACAAAAAAATAATGAACCAAATTGGAGTTAAAATGAGAGAGTTATGCCCTTTTTAGTAAACATATACAGAGCACCGCGACCACAGTCAACACCGTGACCGATGATACATCGACACCGCGACCCACGACGCTGCGTTGACACTGTGACCTACGACACTGCATCGACACCACGACTGTGACACTACGTCAACACCGCAACCGCGACCGACGTCACCCATGATAACCAATCGTAAAAAGATGATATCTCAAGCAATACTTATTCATTTTCAATGAAACGAAGTGCTTGGAACTGTGATTCAATCCTGTATCACCCCAAATAACTTTCTCTAATAGAGAACAACCTGGAAGGTGATTTTTGAGGAATTTTTGGGGAAGAACATGAAGAACAACGAAAACCCAAAAGGGTTGCTATAGATTCGACTTGGTAAGTAGTTTTATCCGTCGATTCTTCCTCCTCATTTTCCCTTGCTCAAAATCCATGATCCAATGATTTGACATTTGGTTTAACCTCTGATCTTCATCTTCTACCTACAACAAACCTCATTTAGGGTTGAAAGGAAAAAGAAATCATAGATTTTGCTAGAGTTTTGACATGGATTTGAGATTTTCAGAGATGGGCTGCATTTTTAAGGTGTTTTCACACCTTAGGGTGAGTGAGTAATTCCTTTAAATAGTAGATTGCATGAAAATGAGTTAAATAATCAATAACCTTCAATTGTTGGGTATGCGAGTACAAACACTAAGTTACCTTTTTGATCTAGCTTTTGCAAGATGTTATGAAATGGATTATTTCTCTATTGTGATGAATTTCAGATTATGAAATCACATTAGAAATGATTGCAATCCATCTAAATGAGAATTCTTAAAGTAATTGTAGAGGTTACATGAATATAATGAAATCAAAGATTTTTGGCTATTACTGAAATTGTTGTATAATTAAATAAAGAAGTTTTCCTAGTTGAATCTCCTTTGTTACGAATGATTGTTTTATTTGTTAGCGTATTACATATATGTTAGATTACATCTTGGATTTCATTCAATGATATCAATGTTTCCTTGATATATCAGTAAGGAGGGTGAAACCCTAAATGAATGAAAAGTTGGAGGTTTGCAATTAGACATCTTGATTCAATGTTATTCATGATGCTATGATGTATTCAATCCTTATGCGAGTCATGTGATAAGTGAATGAGGTAAATGGAACCCTAAGGATAGGGTGTTAAATGAATCAAGTATTGTGATGCTAATGCTTCTAAATATGAGATATGTTATGCTTAACAATTCAGTTTTGGTAAATGTTATCAGATGGTTTATGAAATGAACAATTTATAAAGCTGAACAAAGATATGTTGATGTGATGATTGAATTGTGAATTTAAAGAGTGAATTAGACATCTAGATGCCCTGAACACTGTAGAATCCTCACAGGATGAGGCCTACACTTTGAGGAGGAAATAGTTTCCCAACTAGAGGTAGTCTAGATCGAGGTAAGCCAGAGCACACCCATAGGGTGCGGGGGTCTTGACCAGTAGGGAAGACTCCTTAAAATTGTGTGGTACCCAACACCAACTAGGGATGCCGGTGGTACCTATGTTACTTGTTGAGTGATCAGTGGTCAGTAGGTCCACTAATGCAGAATATGCCTGAGGGATTTGACTCACCGCTTGAGTACCCAGGTTGAGAGGTGGAGTCTGAGATATTCAACCACTCCTATTAGCTACTGATAGGTAGACGTGTCGAGGCCCGCTACAGATAGGGTCTTACTCAAGAGATAGGCTTAGGAAATTGGGCATGCTTCTAAGCCTTGTACAGTGAGAATGTAGCTTGTTGCAATTATTTCACATGTTGTGGTACACCTCATGTGGGTTCAAGGCATAATAAGATTAAGGATAGGTTAAACAAGTGTGTGCAATTATTTAATTATTCTTTGTATGTTTCTGAATTACTAGTCCTCTTCATGATCAATCAAGCATGTTCATATATTGATTCACTCTTATAGATATCTAGAATATCTTGCCATATTTATTATTGTGAATGATTAGTCTCTTTAAAGCTTACTGCTGTTATAATTGATACCAATTTCTCAAAAGTATATCTATAATTATATCAGTGCTTTAGATTGTTTCTTTGAAGTACTCATTCACTGAGCGAGTAGGCTCACCCCTCTACTCACAATTTTTAGGGAAATCATGTGGACTTGAAGATGGTCAAAGCATAAGAGTAGATCTACCACATGATTTAAGTATGAGATTAGTTAAGTTCAGTCAGTCCCTGTCACTCTAGGTCCTTGTATAGATGTGAGAGAGCTGTAAATGATGTTTTGTATCTTTGTTTCCTTAATAAGAGAGAATGTATCAGATTATCACGTCATATGTACATGGAAGTGTGAGAAATAGAATGAATGCATGGATGTGTATCATTAACATTGAGATCATATTATAGTGATCAAAGTTTAATTCTATTGTTAAGTTTGTTTATGTGATTGGATGTGAGAAAACAAAGAGTTTGAAATAAAAGGAAAAAAATAATAATCAAGAGTGAACTTTGTATTAAGTATAATCCTCAAACTCATGCCCACATTGCATGATTTGTAATCATGGGATGTGGATGTGACACTCGTCCTAATGAGAGCTAAACCCTAATTCACAAATTAAGTGAGTCAAAACAGTCATCATTTCAAAAATTTCAAGATTTGGGATTTTGAAGTCATTAGTCATATATCAAAGGCGATCTCAAGATCCACATGGTTGATCCATATAGAGAGTTGAAGTTTAGAGATGAATATCATATGTATAAATATTCCAAAGATGGTTTAGATTCCTATTTAGATCTTGGGGGAGATCACTCATCTATATTCGATTTCAAGCCACAATATTCAAGCAGTATTCGAGCCACATATCAAGATTTCATTATCATTGTATCCAAGGTTGATGAATGATCTAGACCTAGGTATATCTAGGAAGTCAAACACAAGTTATAGTCAATATTATCATATTTCAAGGTCATTATTAAATCAATATTCAAGATTGAGTATCAACCATGGGTTTAACCTATTAGGCTTAGGTCAACCAATCCAAATCGGGTGAAAGGGGATACCTTTCCACACTCTAAATAATCAACAAGATGAAAATTTAGAGCTAGTCATAATAGGGATGTGACCTAGGTTAGCGGAGTCATGAATCAACTACCACCCTAATCTAGCACATTAATAACATAGTTATTATCCACTGAGCTTATTCAGACAAGGATAGTATTAATGATCCAATCATAAATATCAAGGTCATAAGATCAAAATTCATGATAATAGGCAATAATGTCAAGATTTTACAAGACCATATCATAATTGTATTATCTTTCTTTCATGATGAAGATACAATTTGAAAATAGGTGCATGATTTAGGTCCATGCTCATCATATCAAAATCATGATTGAAAAAAGGGATCAATAGTCAATAGGGAAGCTGTTTTTTGTATCATAGTCTTACATCATGATTTTGAGAGTCATAATACTTAATACTTGTTGGCATAGTCATGATGTGTATCAAAAATAGGGTAAGAGTTTGCTTAACTATGTTTTGAGGTTTAGTGAACAATAGGGCAACACGAAATAAATCAAATAGGGACCTTATCAAGAATTAGGTATAAGTACTTGTTATATCACTAGATCAAGAATATTATCATTCACCTAAAACATAGGGAGCATATAGGCAAGTTTTGTTTAAATTGAGTTTGCATGATATTAGGGGTCATACAAGAGTATTTCATTTCAAGATTTGTTGATCGAAATCGAGTTTTCAAATTAAGGTCAGATCATGGTATCAACTTTCAAAATTTTCTATTGATATTCATTTTTCCAATGCATAAGCTACCCAAAATCGAGACATCATGTTGAAATAGGTCACAAGAGAAGGACCACATGAGGAGATGAGAAGACTACCTAATATTCATCTACATGGGTGGCTTAGGTAGTCCTTAAAGAAGAGATGAGATGCTAGAAGTCTCTCTAGGATTTCACAAGAGAACCTTTAGGTCCAGTTCTAGATCAATTAAGGCAAGGTAGAGCGGGGGATCTCATCCACCATGAAGAAGGATATGATAAATTATGCCAGGATCCCGAGCCTAAACACCTCAATTTTCACCATTATGGACTTTAGGGTTTCTTGGGTGTAAGAGACTTGAGAAATTATTTACTGAAAGTATATGGGAGTGTGTAATATCTGATACCAACTATCATGGAACCATTCTTACCCCAATCCCAATCCTACTTCCTAGATAGTAGTAAGAGGATTGAAGTTCCCATCCATGAGTGGCCTGATAGGATCTAACACACTGGCATATACAATAAAAAATTATAACTCATAAATTGGATATTTAAAGAACAAACTAACCAATATGGAGATTTTTACAATTTATCCTTGTCATCATAGTATATGGAGTGTGGAAGCAATATAGTCAATGTTCTAATGTTTTTCCTAAAATCAAGAAACTCAAGACACACTTATTAGTCATGATATGTGATATCAAACCAAGAACACAGATACATGTTAGAGAACAATGTATCAAATAGATTCACCATGAGAGTAATATATGGAAACCATTACAATGGTAGTCCTAGTTAGCTTTCATAGTGTTGGTGGCGGTTGTGGTTCTTAGATATAAAGTCACTACACTCATCACATTTTGTTCAGTGTGCTTTAACATCATCCACGATAATCCTAAATAAGGACTATCATAAAGGTGATGATTTAGTACACTATAACACATGGGGATGATTTTGATATATGTATATGGTATTTGTCCCTCCTATAGGAGTATGATATCCTAGGTCTCTTGATAGGAGAGACTGAGAAGTGCATAGCCATGCACATGTGAGTCAATATTATATATTGAGCTTACATATATCTCAGGCAGTCTAATCTGGTTCAAGAAACAAGATTGAATGTTGAATAGGATGACTACTCCATGCCTTGAGTTCATTGTAGATATTAGTGATAGAGGAACTATACAAACACCATAAAACCATACACAAATTGTAGGTTGAACTTGTTCTCCAACTTTCCATTCACTTTTGTAAGCATTGATGTGTGACAAGGCACCACTCATTGTTTGTGATGTCATAATTGGTTATTTACATTCATTGCCAATGTAATATGGGACCTATAGGGTCACTATGGCGTCCGCCTCGCGAAAATAAGATTAAATAATATGGAAGCGAATTACTAGCAGCGGAATTACTGAAAATCACTAAAAATTAAAACTTTTTGCACTGACATTCGCAAACTATAAAACTCTTTCATAAAGGAATAAAGTAAGTTATTTACATTCTGATACATTAGTACATCTCTGTATCAACTCATCTTGAGATTCATAAACATTGATTTCCCTGTTACTGTACATGAGCAATATACAAAAGTCTCGAGGCATCAAGCCAAAAATCTCAGATCTAAAACAAACCATCTACTGGCTCCTAGGACCTGAGAGTATAGAGACGACACATAGGACTTTCTATATACAGAACCTAACAGACAATGTCTCCACCTGAAGATCACTACTGTCCCTATTGTTGCTTCTGCGACTGCTGTTGCTGGTCACCCACTGATGGGTTTCTCCTTCCTCGACGTCTACCTAAAAAGTTGAATCCCACATGGGTGAGACAATTGGAAATTGTCCTAGGGAGAGTTATAACTCTCTGCCAGAAACATTGTTATTGTAGATAATAGAATAACACTGAGTAGTAGAATTATAAATATCCAACAGCAGGTAAATCATTGATTAATGTTAAGTAGAGCAATATTCTATATGCAATCATTTCAATTATAACTTGCTTGAATAGCAAGACATTTAATCAATAAGGAATATGAAGAACATGTATATTATTTATCCATTAAGGAAATAATTAACAATGTATTATCAATCATTGTTTCTCATAGTTCAACCTAAGCAAATATGCTACACGGCTGGTTACATTTTACAAACATACTTATGCCCTGAGGAGATGAGGTATACCGCTCATACTCCAACCGACCATTGTGAAATTGAAATCGGTACCATACGTAGGTCATCAAAAGAGCCGAATTTCTATGACCTCATCCTCCCCAGTCAGTGTGAGGAACAACATGCAGGACATCTTGTGTCTCTGCTATAATAGCTTTCCAAGGTATGCTGGCAGCTTCACTATTAGAGTTACAGTGGCATGCTGTACTCTCTTCTCAATCGAGGGATTTCTTGTTTATCTCGCATCGATTCGGCATTATCATCATCATCGAGAGATTTGTGATATATCATCCTGACATATACATATAATGAAGGATTGAGATATTTGATGTTTATCTCACATCAATTCCTCCATTAGGACATAAGGATATTCACGTCCATAACCCCCACATACTCAAAAGTATGCTCTCCAGGAATTCCCTTAGGAAAACCTATTTCACCATCATCCAACTTCTGACGATGATGGATCTATGGTCAGGGCTCTACATGATATCATTTCACTTGATTATTTAAGTACATTACAACCTTCTTTTAGCATCAAGCATGTTTTCATACATAAGCCATTATAACCAATAGGTGTAAGGAAAAGGTACTACTTTATCAAGTTCATTTCATAGATTTATTAACATTGGGAAATCAATCCCTTATCATCTCATCATCATGATTCAAGAATATGAGTGTTAAAATCCTTAGATCAACAAAACTCTTGATACCACTTAAACATGTATCTTATTGCCATCAAGCCATCTGACAATGTAAACATGATAATAGCAGTGCATGTATTTTACAAGGCTCATACATCATGTCAATCTCTTTTGTTACCTCTCACTTGGCAACATAACATACCATTGCTTACAAAGCTCATTAAGTACTTTCAACAAACAAAGCATCATAGCTCTTACCTGGCTATGTTCAATATAAAAAAAAACCTACATGATTAATATAGATGATAACAGATACATCTATTTCATATCAGCACAATGCAAAACAATGATAACATCACTATTCAAGGGTTTCCCTACTATTCCCTTACTAAGGTTAGGGTTTTCCCTTTTTAATTCAAATAGGGTTAATCATCCCCTTAACTCAATTACTTATCATATCATTATCCAATCTTAAAGCTTCATGCTATAAGGCATAACCCAGAATTAGGGTTTTACACTTTCATTCACCTTATTTAAAATTAGGGTTTACTATTCACCCTGCATCACCCTTGATTTGGGTTTAAATTCAATAACCTACAATTAGGGTTTACTATTCACATCACATCACCCTAGATTAGGGTTTACTATTCACATCACATCACCCTAGATTAGGGTTTACTATTCACATCACATCACCCTAGATTACGGTTTACTATTTACATCTCAAGTAGGAATGAACATCAAAGTACCTTGAGTTAAGGTTTATCTTGTCATCATTATGAATTAAGTTCATACCATCATCATGCATTAGGACTTCACCTATTAATGCCCTTAATTAGGGTTGTGATCCATTAACCTTCATATTTAGGGTTTCATGATCTCACTATCATGGACCATACCCTAATCAATCATTCATCTAAAATAAAAGTCCATTACATGATTATCATTCATGTAGGAGGTCTTCTCTCTCATCTTCTATAAGATGATGCTTTCATCATCTTTGATTAAGCTGAGTTTGACATCATGGGTTAAGTCATTATTACCATGATCATTAAGGCTTATTCATTCAAAGGGTACCAATCATCCTATCCCATTAAGGGTACCTTTATTATAATCATCTTTGATTACATCATGTATTAATTAACTAATCACTTTGTCCTTTAACCACTTTAAGTACCCATGCAGTTTTGGTTAATTATTCACCAAACGGTCTTGGCCATATAGACCTCAAATGGTCTTGACCAAATCATACCTCAAATGGTCTTGGTCAACCAATGAAACTATTTTCTAAAGTTACATTTGAAACCGTTTACTAAAGTTGTACACTTGAAACTGTTTGCAAAAGCAACCCTTGAAACCGTCTAGTAAAGTTGCACACTTGAGACCGTTTAGTAAAGTTAGTGGTGTAGTCTGTTTGCCAAAGTTGACTTCTGAGATCGTTTGCTAAAGGTGGTCTCATGAAACCGTTTACTAAAGTAGACCCCCAAAACCGTTTGCTAAAGTTACCTTTTGAAAACGCATGAACCCAAACGGTTTGGGATCGTTTGGTCCCAAATGGTCTTGAGACCATTTGGACTCAAACGGTCTTGAGACTGTTTGGTCCAAACCCCCCTCAAAATTGCAAGGACCAAAAAGGGTCTCAACCACTTCAAACTGGTTTAGGGTTTCCATTGTTGATTCCTTCAACCATTGATTCTATGGAACTACTCCAATTGGACCTATCACCACACTTCAATTGAGTTAATTAGGTCATCAATCAATTGATTTGACCCTCAATTGACCTTCAATTGGTCATCAATTAGAGATTGATTCAATTGAATTAGGGTTTGAAATCGATGACCCTTCAACATTAATCAATGTAAGTCTAATTGATTTGAAACCATTGACCCATCATCCAAGTTGGACATGACCTGACCCCAAACAGTCTTGAGGTCATTTGGATGACCTCCAAACAGTGTTGAGACCATTTTCCCAAGTCAACATCAAAAACCAAGTAAACCAATTAGGGTTTGGTTCATTAGATTGATCACTAAGTCAACAATTGAATATACTTCAACATAATACCTTTAGATCTTCAAACATTTAACCATAGTTAACCCTAGACCTCCAAACGGTCTTGGGTTACCCCCAAACGGTCTTGGGATCGTTTGGATATTCTCCAAACGGTCTTGAGACTGTTTGCCCATCATATCATCATTAACTATGTCATTCATTGAGGGTTTGGATCCTAGGATTAGTAACCAAATCAACAATTGATTATACATCAACTCAATACCTTTGGATTTTCAATTGGTCAACCATGCTTAACCCTAGACCTCCAAATGGTCTTGCGTGATCACCAAACGGTCTTGAGATTGGGTGATCCCCAAATGATTTTGAAACCATTTGGGTCACTCAACCCAAGTTTCAAACTTATTCAATTATCAAATCAACACCTAACCCGATTAGGGTTTTGGTGATTGTTGGACCTTCAACTAGTGAACCAATTGAAGTTAATTAATAATTTTTGATGGAGCATTGACCTACATTATTCTCAACAGGTCTCCAAATGGTCAACACTTGGTCAAAGCTACCAAACAGTCTTGGACCGTTTGCTTCTATGCAGTTTAGTGAAACCGTTTGCATTCAAACAGTTTGAAACTGTTTGCTCCCAAACGGTTTGGGAAACCATTTGAGAAACAGAAGAAAACCATTTGGTAAAGTACTTTTTGGATATTTATCGAGAATGAGGTCATCTTTGTCTTCCTTTGTACAACCAAGAACAGGTGCTGTTCTTCACGAAAATTTTATCAAGAACTCACAAGAGTGGCAAAGGAAGAAAAGTAACCAACGATTCTTATAGAAAAGAGTGCAATACTAATGCTTAAGGGTTAGAGTTATAAAACCCACCTCTAGAACTGATATCAAGCTCCAAGCTCCACGGATTTAATGGTGGATTGAGCTCCAGCAGTTGTCCAAGGTCCATCCTTCAACTTTTGGATGAACAAACTTGCTAGAAAATGGAAACCAAGTGAAGAAAACCATGAATCAAGCCTTGTTTTAGGGTTTCCACCATGGATCCGAGGTAGGAGATGATCAAATCTTACCAAGCTAGTTATGGTCGTCCTTCCTCTACTCCTGATCTCTTCCTTGTTCATCCAAAGCAAGGTTTATAAGAGAAAGAAACTAAGGAAACGAGCCTTGGGTATGTTGGAAAAAGATATACATAAGGGATATGTATATGGGTTTTCAAGGAAATAGAAAAAGAGAGTTATCTTATTTAATTCCAAATAATTCCACCAAAGCTTCCTATATGCTTTTTCCACATAGCCACCTTCTATAACCTTGCAAAACTTCTCCATTATCCAAGGATTAATGGAAAAGAAACTAAACACCTTAAAGAGTTGTATATTAATATCCATCCTTTAGTGGATAATGTTTAATATTATATTAATGTGAATGGCTTCAACTCAATCAAGATATTTTTGTGCCCAAACATGGCACAAGCTCGTCCAAACTATTTCAAACACATCCTTCAACTTTTAGTTGAAGGGATTCTCAATTAATTTATTTCTTTTTGCATTAAGTTATATAAAAGAGCCATTTGTGCTTAAATCTTGATTATCTTAATGTCAAGATTCTCTCTCCCCTCCATGATAATTCAAATGAGGTGCCCCTCTCATTTTATTTACTCCACTTGATGCCAAGAAACATTAGAGACCCCCTAGATGTGGTATTTTGCATATTGAACCCTAGGTTTTGGGTAAATTGCATATTACACCAAAACTAGGTTTTAATGCACAAAGATTGCCCTACAAGCTTTATCTTGGTGCCCAAACTTGTGGAATCCCTACCACTTCATCATATTCATTCTTATGATGTCTCAACATTAGAGGAACATCTTAACATGTGCAATTTGCAAGTTAACCCCTCTACTTGGGGGTAATTTGCACTTTAGTCCTTTATTAACAAAAGAAAGTTTCAACATTATTTAACAAGGACTGATATTGAAATATAAGTTCCTCAATAGCCTTAATTACTTTTCAAAGTATAAGAGAAAGCATATATTCAACTTAATTAGGAAAAACACCTAGGGTTAGTACATAACCTAGGTTAGGGATGTTACAAATTATTCATCCCTTACAAGGATTTCGTCCCCGAAATCATAAACAAAACATTTTAAGATAAAAGTGTAGGGTATTTCCTTCTCATCTCTTCCTCTAGTTCCCGTGTAGCTTCTTCAATGCCACGGTGATTCTTGAGGACTTTCACAAGACTAATGTCTTTCTTTTTTAGCTTCTTGATTCTTCTATCGAGAATCAACACAGGTCCTTCAACATAAGATATATCATCATTCAATTCTATTTCCATAGGCTGCAAAACTGATTCTGTGTTAGGATGACATTTCCTTAGCATGGAAATGTGGAATACTGGGTGCAACTTTTGCAGCTCAGGTGGTAATTCCATCTTATAAGCTACCTTTCCAACCCGTTCAATGATTGGATAAGGCCCCATAAATCTAGGAGCTAAATTTCCTTTCCTTCCAAATCTAAGAACTCCTTTCCACGGTGAGACCTTGAGGTACACTCTGTCTCCAACCTGGAATTCTAAAGGTATATGATGCTTATCAGCATAAGATTTCTACCTATCCTGTGCAGTATTTAGCTATTGTTGTATTATTTTAATCTTCTCGGTGGTCTTCTGCTCAAGATTAGGACCTAAAAGTTGATATTCACCAGTTTCATACCAACATAGGGGAGATCTACAACATCTACCATACAAAGCTTCGTAAGGTGCCATGTCGATGTTTTGTTGATAGCTATTATTGTAGGCAAACTCTATCAAGCTTAGATGTAGATCCCAAATTCCTATAAACTGGAGAACACATGCTCTAAGCAAGTCCTACAAGGTTTGTATAGTCCTTTCCGATTGTCCATCTGTCTGAGGATGAAAGGTTGTACTAAACCTTAATTGTGTGCCTAAGGCTTTACGAAGTCACTCATAAAAATGACTCGTAAACTAGGGACCTCTGTCAGAAACAATGGTAACTCGGACCCCATGTAGCCGTACTATCTCATCTACATATAACTGTGCCAGCTTCTCAGTAGAATAGGTTGTTTTGATAGGTAAGAAGTGTGCTGTCTTTGTCAACCTATCAACTATTACCCAGATGGAATCACGACCTTTGGCCGTTCTGGGTAAACCAACCACAAAATCCATGGTTACATGATCCCACTTCCACTGTGGTATGGGTAAAGGTTGCATTGTTCCTGTGAGCTTCTGGTGTTCAGCTTTAACTTGCTGACACACTAGACACCGCATAACAAACTCAGCAACGTCCTTTTCCAAACCAGGCCACCAATACATATCTTTCAAGTTACGATACATTTTGGTGCTTCCTGGATGCATAGCATACATTGAAGAATGAGCTTCTTCCAGGACTAACTTCCTTAAGTTATTCACTTCAAGCACTATCATCCTACCATGATAACGAGCTACCTGATCATCTGAGTCATGGAAACCGTCTCATTTCTCACTACCATACTCTGACCTAATCTGCTAAACTACAACATTAGCTTGTTGTGCCTCCTTAATCTACTGTCTCAGAGTAGGTTTTATGTGCATCTCAGCTAACAACCCAGATAACAACGATACTTTTAACTGTACATTGTCTTGCCTTAAAGAGAAGAATATCTCTCCTAGAACACACCAAAGAATTCAGCTGTGCTTTATCTAGAGATAGTGTTGCTGATTTTCTACTTAAAGCATCAACAACTACATTGGCCTTCCCTGGATGATAATCAATCGTACAATCTTAGTACTTGATTAACTCCATCCAGTGGCATTGCCTCATGTTTAGCTCATGCTGAGAGAAGATAGGTTTTTGTTGTCCGTGAAAATATGGAATGTCTCTCCATAGAGATAATGTCTCCAGATCTTCAAGGCATGAACTATAATAACTAGTTCTAAATCGTGTGTCAGATAATTCTCCACATGTTTCTTAAGCTGTCGAGAAGCTGTCGGATAATTCTCACATGTTTATCCTGCATTAACACACATCCTAGTCCATTCTTAGAGGCATCACAGAAAACTATATATCCTTTCCCTTGCTCAGGTTATACCAACATTGGTGCACTAGTCAACCTTTCTTTTAACAACTAGAATGATTGTTGACACTTGTCATTCCAGGCAAAAGGAACATCCTTCGTAGTCAACTTAGTCAAGAGTAAAGATATGGAACTAAAGTTCTTAATGAACCTTTGGTAATATCCTGCCAACCCTAAGAAACTGCGAATCTCTGTTGGTGTTACAACTCCAATTTTTGGGTTCATCTGGTGAGAAATGTAATTTCTCATATTAAAGATAATTGAACAAAGAATGGTATAATTTGTTTTGAATACATGGATTTTTTTTACAATAGCCTTGATGTCTGTGTTGTGGGATTTATTGGCTATTGGGCCCAAATAACAAAGAAAATTCAATTAGTAATTGAATAATTGGATATTTGAGAAAAGAAAGAAGTAGAAACCTCTAGAAGGCAAAGAGATGTAATCCAAGGATGGATTTCGTGACTCTTGGGTTCCTTGGGTTCCAAGGAGTCCAAACTTGCAAAGAAAAGGCAATAATAAAAGAAAAGTTTAATTAAGTATTTCTTTAGTAAGAAAGAAATTGAAAATAATGTTAAAATGTTGGAAATAAGTAGAAAAAAGGTATAATTGGGTTATCCTTGGTGGAATTTCGTATCCCAAGGATTACCAATGATAAAAGGGATACCAATGAGGAAAATAAAAGAGAAATCCTCAAAAAGAGATATTTTAATGAGAAATAAACAAGATAATGTGAAATAATGCATAAAGATGCATCTAGAAGGATAATAAGTATCCAATAAAGAGAATTTCGAAATAATGGAGTTTCTTGGGGTCCGAGAAGACCCAATGAAGAAAGAGGAAAGAGAAAATACCAATAAAGGAAAATAAGAAGATAATATGATGCATAATGGATAATTATGAGGTATTGTTAAAAAGAAGTGTTGTTTCAATAAAAGGAAATATAATTTCGTGGTTAATAGATTAAAATGCAAGAATAATGATAATAAGAGAAAGGATTTTCGTTTTTCCAATTATCCATGAAATAAAGCTTAACAAAAAGATAATGAGGAGAGAGAAGAATGCTTTTCCTAGAAGGAATATGAATCCTTTTGGAAAGGGGCTCTTTGAGTCGTGTATAAGCCTACCTAGGGCTTCGTTTCTCACCCCTATATAAGGGGTAGATCTCTGGTTCGAAGGGAAGGAGAATCCCACGTTGCTCTAACCTCTTCTTCTTCCTCCATGCTAACCCTAAACCACGAATGGTGAGTTCTCTGGAGCAATGGAGAGATGTGGATCCATATTGAAGAAGGCCTGATGAACCCCGATGACCAGTGGGTGATCCGTGAACGTCTTAGAGCGTCGAGCTTCACCTGAACACCCGTATCACACCTGCAGCAAGGCTGTGCACCGGGCTTGCAGAGACTACTCTCAGCCATTGCGGCTAAACCCAAGGTGGCCCCACCTGCGAGGAGGCACGACGATGGTGGGGGACTTGTCCCCGAAGCCTGTCGAAGGCCCAGGTGCGAAGGAAGAGCCGCGCAAGACCTGCTAGGGTGGCAGTGCGCGCCATCGAGAGGAGGAAGAAGGAGCTCTGGGCTTTGTATAGTTTTACCCCTCCATGGGTAAAAGAGCTGGCCACTTAGGCAGGGGCAAAATTGACATTCAATTATGTTTTCCAAAACAAAGGGCAACATTGCATGGAGCGGCCACGTGGCACCCTCCGATTGGCCAAAGGTACTCTTACTTTGCAAAATTCATATCTAATGATTGGTAACTCCGATTAGGACAAGTAATATATGAATTTTGATCCTCAGAACGAGAGGAACACAAAGAAATTACGTTTGAAGCCTAATTCTGCTTGAAACTCAAAAAGTATAGGGTTTTACATCTTTTGATGCATTAATTAATAGAAAAACCCTAGAATGATATAAAAACGAACATGATGAATCTTTTATATGTTTTTGATCAATCTTAACATGTTAAGAGTAAAAGGAATGGTAAAATCATAAAAGGATGATTAGTATGTTGGTTTTAGGGTTTTATGATCATGAACATGGTTTAATGTACTAAAAACCCTAATTTGAGTAAATATGAGTTTTAGTGGTCATAACACAATATTGCAAGAATACAACTGTAATATAGTGATTCTTGAACATAGTTTGGATTAGAGAATCCTTAATGAAGATAATTAAGATGATTAGGATTTTGTAAGAAACCTTAGAACCCTAATTTAGGGTAAAAGTGGATAAGATCATGTATGATTTGAAAAAGGTGAAAATACGTTGTTAAATGATGGTTTTAAGTTATTTGAATACAAAAACCCTAAAAGTAGTAATTAGGGTTTTCTCATGAATAAAAGGCAGTATTAATGGAAAATCGAGTTCATATTTGATTAGATTGTAATGAACTTTGAATTGATGATAAATGAGCATAAAAATCTTGTCATGGATTAGAAAGGATAAAAATGGTAGCTTTAATGTGAAAGAAGCTTAATGAAATTAATTGATGGTTAATGGTGCCTTTAAATATGAGAATAGGGTTATATGTTGTTAAGATAACCTTGATGTTGAGGAATAGATAAGATAAGGGTTTATTAGTAATGGTATAAAATTAGGGTTTGAAATACTAAAAGATGAAGGGAAACCCTAATTGCAATGGAAACCCTAAAAGTGAACTAGAAACCCTAGGAAGCGAGCTAGATCTTAATGACATGAGTAATAAAAAGGGAATTACATGATTATTTCAAGATCTTGTTGAAAGTGCTTTCTTGCTTGGATTTTTATTTGCATGGATATTTCTATTCAAATCACCAGATCAGGTATGTGGTTACGCTTATGAATAATCGCTCTAGTTTCACAGTGATTCCTGAAGTTTTAATCAGTTTCTTGAAAATAACTGTTGGATGTCTATTTATTTCATGCAACTATAAAGTGGCTATGATTATCACTATAAATGTGCGTATATAACTGGCTAGATCTGGGTCCACCTCTATTGCTTTGAAAAGGCTAAAAAAAGGGGTAATCCTAGAGCAAGGTCTAGGTTACCAAGAGTTAGAAACTGGGCTACCTACGTGTAGTGCCATGAGACTCATTAGCCTGCCATGAGTTAAGGAGTGGGCTACTTATGAGTAGTGCCATGTGACTCAACCCTAGAAACTGGTTCACCTATAGGTGGGATCATGAGGGGTTTAATGGGGATATACCATAAGGAAGGTAGTATCCAGGTCCACTGCAGGGATAGCACAGAGGATAGGGTACTCGTGGATCGTGGAGTTATATTTAAAACATAATATTGATTGTTAAATGATTAATTGAATGATTACGTTGTTATCATAGTTGCACGTTTATTATTTCCCCCACATACCAGCTTTGGCTGACTGACGTTTTGTTTGTCGGCATTTTAGGAACAAGCCAAAATGACAAACAGTAAATCGTCATATTGTGAAAGACATGAAGTAAAATACAAGGAGGATTAGTTAGAGTAGAATCCTTAAGTGGATAGAAGTTTAGAGATCCAAGTTTTCAAAAAGGTATGCAAAAATTTATTTTCTTACAACTTTTCAGTATAGTCTGTTAAAATTTGATAATTATTCTTGGTTAACTGCCGAACCTTTGATTCGGAAGTTATGGGTGCGACTTTGACCTCTCGCTCTCCCTTAGTTGGGGTTATCGGGAGGTGGGGTCGTAACATTTGGTATCAGAGCGTAGGTTCCTCAGTTAACCATTAATAATTATTAAATTTAAAAACTCGATAGAACCCAAGGGAGTTATTAGAGGATTATCTGAAAGATGGAGGTGTCTAGAAAAGGATCACGACCGGGGGCTGGCAATATTTTCCTCCGCACTTCTTGTCAGAATACGAGGACTCCCAGATCCCTGTGACTGCCTGGCCATAGTCTTAGGGTATGAATCGAAATAAGATACCTTTAGGACTTTCTCATCTTATTCATCCCTTCTCATCACAAATTCCCTTAAGGACCTTTAGGATTAGGGTTTTCTCTCTCCTCCACACCCTCTTGAGGTATGGGTAAGGTTGATAAGGTTTAAGGGATCCTCCACCAAATTAAATGAAAAGCATGTAAATAAGATGTCATGGACATAAGCTTAATAGGTTAAGTGCAAATTAAAGAATAGATACATGCTTAGGTCATATGACATAAGTTTTCATGTCCTCCGAAGTGACCTGAGGCTAGACCTTCTTGTCAGGAGGATAAGTTAGTCTTGGAGATAGAGATCTCCATTGCAAGTAGAGACCTGGCAGATCCTCTGAGGATGATGCTAACCCTAACCCTAAGTGAAGGTTAGAGAGAGATGAGTTAGACCAGGTGTTTGAAGGACATGCCTTTGGGATGCCATATGATCCATGGGTGACCTAGCACCTTTGGCAACCCAACCCTGGGAAGGGTCATGCATTTTAGGGTAAAGGATAGCTCCTTAGATGATGATGTTAGGGAAGGACCTTAGAAACCCTATGGGCTTATGCGAGTGGGGCATAGCATGCACCCAAGGTACGTTAGTAGTGTGAGAAAAGGGTTGAAACCCTGACCCAGAGAGTATGAAGATGGCTTATGAAATAAGCATAAAGAACTAGGGATAAAATTGAGCGAGCATAAGTTGAACATAAGTTTCATCCAGGTAGGGGCATGATTTTGAGGTTGATCCTTCATGAAGAGAGGACCTCTAATGGTGAGGTTGGATGTAGGGTTATCTCTAGAGAGAGAAGGAAACCCAGCAAGAAGGTTGGAAGCCTAAAACCCCAAGATATGAGGAACAATGGATGATAGTGGTTGCCTCATGATCGATCCCCGAAAGCTGATGATATCTTGGTTTCCTTTAGAAGAACCAAACCCTAGAGAGAGGATGAGGCTTTTGGCCTATGGTATAAGTGTTTACCTTATGAGAAAGGAAGAAGAACTTTTGTATACCCTGGAGGGGTTTAGTAACAGGTTATGAGGCCTTGTACCTTGTTGTTTGTCCTCAAGGAAGACTCAGCGTTAAAGTGTCGATCGAGGAAAAAGGATGACCCGATACATTTTTGGTTCGTGGTTAAGAGATGGAGCATGCAGTTGGAAACCTAAAAGTGAACCTAGGGTTCCTAGGCCTAAGGGGGGAAGTGGTGTACCTAATGCTCATGATGAGAGCTGAGTTGCTATAGTTTCGAGCATGGTACGCCTCATGTATAGAGGAAAGGAAAAACCCCTTGAGTTTAAGGTATGTTTGATGAACCCCTCACAACTAGGTTGATGATAAAGGAAAGTATGATCTTGATCCAGCATCGAGGAAATAGGATAAGTATTACCTAGCATGGTTCAGTAGGTGATCTGCTTGTACCTTAATAGCTTGCTAGGGTTTGTGACCTTGTTGTCAAGAGATAGTTTTCCTCCCATCTTGGGAGAGGGACCCCTTTGGTAGGGTGTATATCGGTTTTGTTGGTTTAAGGTAACCTAAAGAGGTCTCATAGGATCTTGAGAAGCTAAGTGAAAAGTACATGGTATGAGAATGAACCTGCAGACCCATAGATATTCATCTCTAAGTGCATGTGGATGTGTTACCATGGAGGTAACCGGTATGGGTCCTGACCAAGGTATGTGGGTTTCCATGATCCCTATGAAAGGATGAAAGTCAGCCCATGAATGCAGAGAGAGAGATGATGATGAAGGCTTGGGTAAGGTTTTAAGTTGAACATGTACTATGATAGAATCCTCAGTCTATCCTAGGGTCAGGTAGGGATAAGACCGATGGAAGAAGGAGTTGCCTAATTCCCTAGTTGCATAGGACCATAGGGTCGGGAGGTAACAACTATCATTGTCTGAGGGCCATGGGTTAGGAGATTGATCACCTTCATGAACTCATGGGACCCAAAGGGCAGATGAGTAGGGCACTCTCTGTATGCATAAGGGAAAAGGGATGACCCTAAAAGTGCCGACACCCTATAGACCTAGAGGGGATGACTAAGGATTGTGTGGTGACCCAAGTAGGTTCGAAACCAATTTTACCTGGAAGCAACTTTGATACCAAGATGATCGTAATATAGATGCATAAACGACACGTTTCAACATAGATTTAAAGGTGTACTGGCAAGGTGGGATGTACCATCTCTACTCTTGGAATAGGAAGAACTATGTATTTGGACTACAGCCAAACGCTTATTTCCTCTTGCTATGGAAGTGAGAGATAGGACAATATGCATGCCATACACCAAGGATAAAAGATGATGTGGTTTGAAACATTGCCACGAGATATGGGGATAGAAAATATAACATACCCTGGTAAAGTGAATGATACACAGATAGTTGCAACCACTAAGAGGAATGAGGTGGTCACCTTATGAGGATGTTTTACTATGAGATATGAGTCATACAAGGTTGAGTTTTATCACCAAGAAGAATGAGATCAGAGTGTTCTCAATAAAGATAGACTTAGAGTTTGAGTTTGAGATGATAAGTGAAACACATGGAAGTGTATGTCTTCAATGTTACCTAATACCTAAGGATGTGAAGTGGTAATGTATGTTCTGGTTGAGATGTATTTGACTAGTTTGGCTAGAAGCTAGAAGAGGTTGTTAGGATAACCCTAAGTTTGGAAAGGAGATATGTTAGGCTAATACTCCAATGTAATAAGATATGTTGAACAAGTTTATGGTTGTTTGGTTAGCCAGTCTAGTCCTTGATGCAATGAAAGGATGGTGGTAGAACCTCAGATGCACTTCTTTGGAAAAGAAGGTGATGAAACCCCGACTTGAGTGGTTTAGGGTTTATGAGGAATTGATCTTGAGGAATCATGACATACAAGAAATCGTGATTTTAAGATCACCATACGCCATAGTACTACTTAGATAATGGGTGGTAGCGGTACTATGGATGTTGGAGACGAGGCTGGATGTGGTATGTTGCCATGCATGACATGAGGTAAAGGACGAACCCCAGTAACCCAGTGTATCGATATAGAGGGAAAAAGAGTCCCTAAGAGGGAATGGGAGTTCATCATTATGGATGTTGTGATAAGTCTCCCCTAGACCAAGGAAGGTCAAGATGCAATATGGGTTATGGTAGATCGCCTTACCTAGATGACATGAGAAAGAAGAGAGTTCTGTCACGAGACAGATCTGGTTGAACTACTCATGAGAGAGATGGTTCAACTACACCATGAATCGAGTTCAAAAGTCCTTGAGTATATCCTAAAGGTTCACTTCCGTAAGGGAGAAGTAGGTACATGAATAACTCGATGTTAGTACAATTTATCACCCCTAACTAATGGTTCATATGATCCAGACTAAAAAAGGGTCTGATGAGAGCATGTGTTCTCATTCAGGGTGATAGCTAGAGATAGTTCTTGTCCTATGAAAGATGTGAAGTTAACCACCATATCCAGTATCAGGAGTTAAAGAAGCTCTGTAAGAGAGGTTGTGTCGGTCACCACTTCAGTAAGGTGATGTTGGTGAAAGGACCACATGATGGTTAGAAAAGGGCCACAATGTATGGAGATGAAGTCGCTATGATCGTGCAATGGCTAAAAGGAGCCTAAAGACGATGAGAGTCATGAGAAGATACAAAGTAGACTGACATGCAGTTCATTGTGGAAGCATAGGTGACATGAAAATCCGACCCCTCTAAGTTACAACTAAGAGAGCTGAGTTCCCGATGTATGGGTTCTTTTGACATGGTTTGGTAGATAAGGTTAAGATTGACCTTACCCCTCTAGATAAAGTAATGTGTGATGAGTTCCATGTGTCCAATTTAGAGCACTATGTGAGGTGCCCCGACCATGTGCTGAGCAATGAACCTAGTGAGCCCCAAGGAAGGCTGAAATGGCCTGAGTCCACCTGTGCATTTTTTAGACGCCAGGATGAAAGAACTCAGAGAAAAGAATATGTGATGATAATAAAGGTTCTTTGGAGATGCCATGAGTATGGTAAAGCCACATAGGAGCCAATGATGGACATGGAAAAGTCTTATCCTGAATTGTTTGTTTGCTTAATAGAATTTTGAGGACAAAATTCCTATAAGAGGGGAAGGATGTTACAACCCCAATTTTTGGGTTCATCTGGTGAGAAATGTAATTTCTCATATTAAAGATAATTGAACAAAGAATGGTATAATTTGTTTTGAATACATGGATTTTGTTTACAATAGCCTTGATGTCTGTGTTGTGGGCTTTATTGGCTATTGGGCCCAAATAACAAAGAAAATTCAATTAGTAATTGAATAATTGGATAATTGAGAAAAGAAAGAATTAGAAACATGTAGAAGGAAAAGATATGTAATCCGAGGATGGATTTCGTGCCTCTTGGGTTCCTTGGGTTCCAAGGAGTCCAAAGTTGCAAAGAAAAGCCAATAAGAAAAGAAAAGTTTAATTAAGTATTTCTTTAGTAAGAAAGAAATTGAAAATAATGTTAAAATGTTGGAAATAAGTGGAAAAAAGATATAATTGGGTTATCCTTGGTGGAATTTCGTATCCCAAGGATTAACAATGATAAAAGGGATACCAATGAGGAAAATAAAAGAGAAATAAAGAGAAATCCGCAAAAAGAGATATTTTAATGAGAAATAAACAAGATAATGTGAAATAATGGATAAAGATGCATCTAGAAGGATAATAAGTATCCAATAAAAAGAATTTCGAAATAATGGAGTTTCTTGGGGTCCAAGGAGACCCAATTAAGAAAGAGGAAAGAGAAAATACCAATAAAGGCAAATAAGAAGATAATATGATGCATAATGAATAATTATGAGGTATTGTTAAAAAGAAGTGTTGTTTCAACAAAAGGAAATATAATTTCGTGGTTAATAGATTAAAATGCAAGAATAATGATAATAAGAGAAAGGATTTTAGTTTTTCCAATTATCCATGAAATAAAGATTAACAAAAGGATAATGAGGAGAGAGAAGAATGCTTCCTAGAAGGAATATGAATCCTTTTGGAAAGGGGCTCTTTGAGTCGTGTATAAGCCTACCTAGGGCTTCGTTTTTCACCCCTATATAAGGGGTAGAGCTCTAGTTCGAAGGGAAGGAGAATCCCACGTTGCTCTAACCTCTTCTTCTTCTTCCTTCCATGCTAACCCTAAACCACAAATGGTGAGTTCTCTGGAGCAACAGAGAGATGTGGAGCCATATTGAAGAAGACCTGATGAACCCCGATGACTAGTGGGTGATCCGTGAACGTCTTGGAGCGTCGGACTTCACCTGAACACCCACAACACACCTGCATCACGGCTGCAGTAAGGTTGTGCACCGCGGTCTTGCAAAGCCTACTCTCGGCCATTGCGGCCAAACCCAAGGTGGCCCCACCTGCGAGGGGGCACGACGATGGTGGGGGACTTGTCCCCGAAGCCCGTCGAGGGCCTAGGTGCAAAGGAAGAGCCACACAAGACCTGCTAGGGCGGCAACGCGCGCCGTCGAGAGGAAGAAGAAGGAGCTCGGGGCTTTGGATAGTTTTACCCCTCCGCGGGTAAAAGAGCTGGCCACTTAGGCAGGGGAAAAACTGACATTCAATTATGTTTTCCAAAACATAGGTCAATGTTGCATGGAGCGGCCATGTGGCTCCCTCCGATTGGCCAAAGGTACTCTTTCTTTGCAAAATTCATATCTAATGATTGGTAACTTTGATTAGGACAAGTAATATATGAATTTTGATCCTCAGAACGAGAGGAACACAAAGAAATTATGTTTCAAGCCTAATTCTGCTTGAAACTAAAAAAATATAGGGTTTTACATCTTTTGATGCATTAATTAATAGAAAAACCCTAGAATGGTATAAAAATGAACATGATGAATCTTTTATATGTTTTTGATCAATCTTAACATGTTAAGAGTAAAAGGAATGGTAAAATCATAAAAGGATGATTAGTATGTTGGTTTTAGGGTTTTATGATCATGAACATGGTTTAATGGACTAAAAACCCTAATTTGAGTAAATATGAGTTTTAGTGGTCATAACACAATATTGCAAGAATACAAATGTAATATAATGATTCTTGAACATAGTTTGGATTAGAGAATCCTTAATGAAGATAATTAAGATGATTAGGATTTTATAAGAAACGTTAGAACCCTAATTTTGGGTAAAAGAGGATAACATCATGTATGATTTGAAAAAGGTGAAAATATTTTGTTAAATGATGGTTTTAAGTTATTAGAATACAAAAACCCTAAAAGTAGTAGTTAGGGTTTTCTCATGAATAAAAGGTAGTATTAATGGAAAATCGAGTTCATATGTGATTAGATTGTAATGAACTTTGAATTGATGATAAATGAGCACAGAAATCTTGTCGTGGATTAGAAAGGATAAAAATGGTAGCTTTAATGTGAAAGAAGCTTAATGAAATTATTTGATGGTTAATGGTGCCTTTAAATCCGAGAATAGGGTTATATGTTGTTAAGATAACCTTAATGTTGAAGAATAGATAAGATAAGGGTTTATGAGTAATGGTATAAAATTAGGGTTTGAAATAGTAAAAGATGAAGGGAAACCCTAATTGCAATGGAAACCCTAAAAGTGAACTAGAAACCCTAGGAAGCGAGCTAGATCTTGATGGCATGAGTAATAAAAAGGGAATTACATGATTATTTCAAGATCTTGTCGAAACTGCTTGCTTGCTTGGATTCTTATTTGCATGGATATTTCTATTCAAATCACCAGATCAGGTATGTGGTTACACTTATGAATAATCGTTGTAGTTTCACGGCGATTCCTGAAGTTTTAATCGGTTGCTTGAAAATAACTGTTAGATGTCTATTTATTTCATGCAACTATAAAGTGACTATGATTATCACTATAAATGTGCGTATATAACTGGCTAGCTTCGGGTCCACCTCTATTGATTTGAAAAGGCTAAAAAATGGGGTAATCCTAGAGCAAGGTCTAGGTTACCAAGAGTTAGAAATTGGGCTGCCTACGTGTAGTGCCATGATACTCATTAGCCTGCCATGAGTTAAGGAGTGGGCTACTGCCACGTGACTCAACCCTAGAAATTGGTTCACCTATAGGTGGGACCATGAGGGGTATAATGGGGATCTTCCACAAGGAAGGTAGTATCCAGAGTCCACTGCAGGGATAGCACAGAGGATAGGGTACTTGTGGATCGCGGAGTTATATTTAAAACGTAATCTTGATTGTTAAATGATTAATTGAATGATTATGTTGTTATCATAGTTGCATGTTTATTGTTTCCCCCACATACCAGCTTCAGCTGGCCGACGTTTTGTTTGTCGGCATTTTAGGAACAAGCCAAAAGGACAAACAGTAAATCATCATATTGTGAAAGACATGAAGTAAAATACAAGGAGGATTAGTTAGAGTAGAATCCTTAAGTGGATAGAAGTTTAGAGATCCAAGTTTTCAAAAAGGTATGCAAAAATTTATTTTCTTACAACTTTTCAGTATAGCCTGTTAAAATTTGATAATTATTCTTGGTTAATTTCCAAACCTTTGATCCGGAAGTTATGGGTGCGGCTTTGACCTCTCGGTCTCCCTTAGTTGGGGTTATCGGGAGGTGGGGTCGTAACAGTTGGAGTCTTCGGCTGCTCCCATAGAAAGATGGATTCTACCTTTTTAGGGTCAACACGAATACCTGAAGCAGATATTACATGCCCAAGAAAAGATACTTCTAGTAGCCAGAACTCACACTTGATAAACTCAGCATATAACTTATGCTCTCTTAGCAAAGTTAGAGCCTAACAAAGATGTTGTTCATGCAGCTGAGCATCTCTACTGTAGATTAGGATGTCATCTATGAAGACGACAACACATTGATCAAGAAAAGGTCGAAAGATTCTATTCATGAGTTCCATAAATGCAGCTGGTGCATTACTTAGTCCAAACGACATAACTGTGAACTTATAGTGACCATATCTTGTCCTAAAAGAAGACTTAGGCATGTCACCCTCCTTAATACACAACTGATGATATCATGACCTCAGATCTATCTTTGAGAAGACGGTTGCACCACACAACTGGTCAAAGAGATCATCAATCCTCAGCAAAGGATACTTATTCTTACTTGTTACTTTATTTAATTGTCTATAGTCAATGCATAACCGCATTGACCCATCCTTCATTTTAATAAAGAGGACCGGATCACCCCAAGGTGAAGTACTTGGTCGGATGAAACCCTTCTCAAACAACTCTTGCAGTTGTTTCTTAAGTTCTGCCATCTCATTAGGCGCCATCCTATACGGTGTTTGTACTATTGGTTGCGTGCCCGGGATTAGATTAATTTCAAAATCAATGTCTCGGGGCGGAGGTACACCTGGAAGTTCTTCAGGAAATACATCGTCCAATTCCCTAACTATAGGAACTTCATCAGGATTAGAACTCTCCATGGTGGTATCTACCACATGGGACAAGAATGCATAACATCCTTTCCTCAACAGTTTCTCAGCAACCATAGCTGACACAAGACAGGTTGGAAGAATCTTTCTATCTCCTTGAAAGATACATGTGTCACTATCGTCTGTGAACATAACTTGCTTGGACTCACAATCCAAGACAACCTTATAACTTTCTAGGGTATCCATCTCAAGGATTATATCGAACCCATGCATCTCAAGTGGTATAAGATCCACTTGAATGCGATGTTCAGAAAAGGAAAGAATGCAGGGAGAACACACCTCCTACAATGCAGCAGATCCCATCAAAGGAGTTTCTAACTTCAAACTCTCTGCCCTATGACCGACTGATAAAGGAATGCGTAGCACCCAGATCAATAAGAACAGATACGACGCAAGATGTAGACATATCATGATAAAACAACTTCATCTGACCTGTCACAACCCGAGGGTTGATCACTGCATCAGGTGGATTCATCGCAAAGAATCTCACCGTTTCCTATGGTTGATTCGGTGCTCGATGACTAGGTGCCGATGATCTAGCTTGGGACGCTTATCCATGTCCTCTAGCGCCACCAGGAAACTATCTCTGTTGAGAACCTTGCTGAATCTGCCTTTAAGGTTGAGTCACACTTGCCTCTCGGGCTCTGTAATCCTTCATCAAATTCCCCACCTTTCCACATATGAAACAACTTCTGATCCCTTGTTGTGGTCTGGATGGTCCTGTAACTGACACATATGCTGAGATGAGATCTCTTTCTGGTGGTAAACTTCGTCCTCTACCCCTATTTGACGTCCACTGTGTCTGGGTACCGAATCTAGGTGGTGGTGTAGGCACAGAAAACCTCAGTTTCTTAAAACCTTTGGATGAGTATCCTTGGAACTGGGAATACATCTTCTTGTTCTTGGTCTGTCACTTATCTGACATGGACCTTTCTTTCCTCCTGACCGAATCCACAAAGGTAGAAAATCTTTCCCTGTTCTCTAGAGCAGACACAGGGGTGGTCAACTCAGTGTTTAGTCCTTTCTCAAAACGTTGAATCCTTTCTTCATCTGTAGTTGCCATATGCAGATAGAACCACAACAACTCCATGAACTATGCCTCGTACTTGCTAATGTTCATTGGTCCTTGTCTTAACCTCTCAAACTAAGAGATTTTCTCATCCATGAACGTCTTAGGAAAGTATCTGTTGACAAATTCTCATCGAAATACTTCCCATTCGATCTCCACAACTGGCCTTTTCCCCTCCTCAATGGTCCACCAATGACCAACACTCCCCTTGAGAAGGTACACTACATGTCTAACCTTCTTAGCTTCTGGGATGTTCAGGATTCTAAAGGCCTTCTCTAGTTTAGTTAGCCACAAGTCAGTATCTACTTGGTCAGTTGTCCCAACATTTTCCGTGGCTCCAACCCGGCGTATTCATTTAAATGTCTTGCCGACTCCTTGTCCTTATGGATGGGTAGGTGCCCTAGGTACAGGTATAGGCATCCTATCGGTCATGTGTGTCATCGTAGTCATGAACTACCCAAACATGGCTTGAAAGGATGGGTTCCCCATGTCAGCTGGGTTGAACAGAGGTGGTTTAGGCACATGTTCCTCCCTTCATTGGTCTCTTGCACCTCCTCTGGGTGCAATGACACTACTTTCTGCAACATGTTCACCGTGTGATCCAGACATCTTTAGTTTTCTCTTATCCTCCCATATGAGTAGAAGATACTATCAGATAGACTGGAAACACTAGAACAGACTCAACAACCCTAGTCCTTTGTCTCTGTAGACTCAGTGAACCTAGAGCTCTGATACCACTAAATTGTGGCGTTCGCCTCGTGAAAATAAGATTAACTAATACGAAAGTGAATTAGTAGCAGCAGTATTATTGAAAATCACTAAAAATTAAAACTTTTTGCATTGAGATTCACAAACTATAAAACTCTTTCATAAAGGAACAAACTAAGTAATTTACATTCTGATACATTAGTACATCTCTGTATCAACTCATCTCGAGAGTCATAAACAGTGATTGCCCTGTTACTGTACATGAGCAATATATAAAAGTCTCGAGGCATCAAGCCAAAAATCTCAGATCTAAAAAAAACCATCTACTGACTCCTAGGACCTGAGAGTACAGAGACGACACATAGGACTTTCTATATACAGAACCTAATAGATAGTGTCTCCACCTGAAGATCACTGCTGTGGCATCCAACTTAGAAAAATGAAATTTACTTAAGCAAAAGCAAATAATTTGCAGCAGATTACTGAAAATCACTAAAAATTTAAAACTTTTTGCAAAGAGATTCATTCATAGGAAATCTTTCTCATCAAGAACCAAAGTATAATATTTACATTCTGTTCCATAAGTACACAACCTGTACTATCTCTTCTCAAGGATTACAACAACAGTTGTTCTATTCAATATTATATACATGTTGGGTTTTAGGGGAGGCAGAGAGGGCAGCATAAACAAAAAAAAATTTCTCCTCCCCAAACCCAGAATAAGGAAACGCATCAACGTCTATACAATAGGAAAGGATAGTTTGTGGAATCATACCTTGTCTCGAGGCTTGCTCGGAGACAATACCTCATGGCTTGCACGGTCTTCACCTCCAGTCTTGGACGGTGTCTGTGTAGCTCCTGGTCGCACCAGGACTGACGACTCCTGGTCTCACTGGGACTATCAGGATTGATAGCTATCCTCTGAGCGACAAAAATATCCTTCCTCTAAAGTAGTCCACATGGACCACTTGGAACTTAAATCTCCTTGTCTCACAAGGAATTGGAAGGAGTCACACCCTCCTATCAGCATACTAGTCAGTGACACACTCTCCTACCACCAGTCGCTTTCTGCAGTTGTCTTTCCCTTGCTATGCCTCCCTTATCGGGTAGCACTTGCTCGAGCTCTCTCGGTTACCAAAACCAGAGAGAATGACAACTTTGCAGAGCAACTGGTTGCATTGTGTTGTTCTTTGAGAATCCCCCAATACCCCTATATATATAGGAGGGTCACGGGACATGCACGGGCAATGCAGAACTAAAGCAGGAGTAGAAGGGTTCGAGATTTTCCACAAAAAAAACCAAATGCGCAAACTGAACCGATCGTTTCATTCCTGAAACGGTCGGTTGGGGACCTGAGCCGGTCGGTTGACACCTCAACCGATTGGTTGGGACACCTCAACCGGTCGGTTCACTTTTGAACTGGTCAGTTCGTGGTCCTGGTCAGTTCCTGATTGACTTTCCATCTTTTGTTTGTAATTGGTATCAAATACCAATCCTTGTTCCAATCAAATTGGGCAAGTGAAACCAAAAGAAATTTCTCACCAATCCTACTTTCCCAACTTGCTCGGTTGCACCAGTTGAATCGATCGTTTCAACACTTGAAGCAATCGTTTCACCCTGTCCTTGAGCCGATCGACTCACCACTTGAGCCCATCGGTTCACCAAGCTCAGCCGATTGGTTCATCACATGAGCCGATCGGTTGGGAGTGCAGATTGTGTAGAAACAGTCAATTGCAGTTTCAATCAATCCGATACTCTAATCAATCAATACAACACTTTGAACATTATGATACTAAGCTATCAATTGATTGAGTGTTTAATTGAACTAGTAAACTCCTTTAGTAATCAATCTTAACATTGTTTGTGGATAAAACTCCTCTTCCAGGTTAAATCCTATGTGTGTGACCCTGTAGGTCCATTTCACGTTGGCAGTGAAAGTCCATAACACTTATGACTTCACAAGCAAAGAGCGGTGCCTAGTCACACATCAGTGCTACCTAAGTGAAATAGAAAGTTGGAGAACAACTTTCAATCCTACAATATGTGAATGGTGTTGTAGTGAATGTATAATTCCTTTGTCACTGATATCCCGAATGAACTCGAGGCATGGAACAGTCATCCTGTCAACGTTCATTCACTTTCTTGATCTCAGAGTAGATTGGAAGAGATATGTATGACATCAATATCACATACTAATTCACACATGCGTGCACGCCTTTCCCAATCCTACTCATCAAGTGGCCATGGATATCAAACTCCCTCAAGAGGGACAAATCCCATATCTATCACTCACCCCTCAAAAGCCCCATGTGTCAAAGCCACCCAATCATCACCTTTATAACAACCCATGTTTCAGGACTACGTTTGATGATGTCAAAGTGTGCCCAATGACATGTGTTGAGTGTAGTGATTTCAGGTCAAAGAGTCACACTCACCACCATCAGTGCGAGTATTGACTGTGACTACCATGTCATGATTCCATGTGTCAAACTCACGGTGGGTCTGTCTGGTACACTTGTTCTCTAACAAGTACCTATGTGTTTGCATTGATATCTCTATATCATGACTAATGAGATTTTGTCATCAACCAACACCACAATCTAGTCTTGTGTGTCATTGATGTCTATCTACCTTCCACAATGACATCTGACTAGGGACATAACAAGAATGTACAAACTCTTAGCACCCATATGATCACATCGTTTAGGTCCTCAACCTGAAAGCATACGTCATTGAGTACTGTCATTCTCTAGACTATCAATCTATTCTATCACTATCTCATATGACTGAACCAGAAAGAATCGAAAGCTTGCCTTTTATGTTTATCAAATCAATCTTAATGTATCCCACCAATCATCCCATGATTGGCTCTCAGGGCATACATACCAACAGACTCCCACTTGCACTGCGAGCCAATCACCCTTGAATCATATTCATAGTGATCTTCAAACATGTCCCACATGTTACTGTGCTCTAATGTGAACATAGTGAGTTATGGTAACACCTTGCCAAAGTCAGTTTTTAACTGCATGTCTCTCAACTCTTCGTTGTTCGTCACACGTATGAGATGGAGTTTCCGTAATATGCGATCTAGTATTCCTTTGCTAACCTTTAGCCACATTGCATGATCAAGGATTCCATACTTGTCATCAATGAGTGGAATATCTATAAGTTCATTTCATGAACTTCCAGATCCATATAGTATCCACTGTTGTTCTCTAACGCATAGATACTCGACATTTCCTTTTAAATGGTTTTATTGGAACACTTCCAATTATCAATAAACTTTCACTTTTATATATCCTATATATATTTTGTGATTAATTTTCTATCCTTTCGGAAGTTCGCATCAGTGTAACTCTTTACATTGAACTCTTCCTTATGTCAATAGAACTAGTACTTCTCAAGTACTTATCAAGTTCTCATGGTATTCCAGTAACCCTTACTAGAAGTAGACAGACATCCACTCGTCATGTCTCACATACGAGTTATCAGGATGAGCACATCATATTGCCATGTCCTACATACAAGATGATGAATGCATTTTGTTCTTGCCATGTCAATACATGAAAGATAATGGGATGATTACATACATAATATATCCATATCTATTCTTAGTGTTCCCATTCTTCATAAGAATTTGGACACTTGGCCTTGGGATACTAGCTCCATGTGACATGGACAAGTTTTCCCCCACTGAATCTGTGCATACTGAACCCTTCAGTACTGATTGCCTATGTATGCTTTCTCTTTTCAGGTCAAGAGGTTTTCGAGAACTATCTCTATAGATCTCTATTCCTATCACATTGGAAACATCTCTATCTTCCTTAAAGATAATTTCCACTTTTGGATTTCCATTCTAGAATATTTCCATTTCACATCAACATGTGGAATGTGAACACACTCCCACTAAATCACAGATCCCTTCTTTATCTTTGACATATCAGTCAAACCCTTTGACTATATCATCAAAGTAAAGATCCAATTCTGAGTTGCTTGTACTCAATCAATCACATTGATTAGTCCATTGTAACTTATAGACTTCATTTGCATTAGTGGATTCATAAACCTTATAGGTTGTGTCACATACACATCCTTGTTTTATTCCTCATAGGAATGCAGTTTTAGTATCCATATGCCAAATGTCTTAGTCATTAAGTTGCAAACAACAAGCATCATCCTTCTCAAAATGTTATCCATGTATCTTAACACTTAAGATTCATTTGCACTTATGGATTTCATCCAATGGGTGATACCATCAAGGTCATACCTTATGGTTCACATGGATGTCATTTAGGATGTAATGGTCATAAACCATAACTCAAAATTCGGTTCCTCATATTCATCTAGATAGTTGACTCATCACATGAACAACTCATCAATTAGATAAACGAGGTGTATCCGTCAAGGATATAAGAACTTACAACTCCTTGTGATTCTTAATGTCCTTTATTCGTGTGGGGTATTCTTTTATTAAGAAGAATTCAGTTATTTGATAATCATTCTCTAACTCCTTAGAGTATGATTCCTTCTTAATTTAGACATCACCATGCCTTAATCATGAGTTCACTATAATCACTCATAAGGATCTCAAACATTTGGTCTAAGTATTTTATTCATTGATCTCGTCAAGAATTAACCCTTTACCAAATTCGCACTTCATCTATGATAATCTTGAACACTTCAAGATATTCATATTGGTATTTCTCTAAACACTATTTGAAGTATTAGCATTTGTTCCATTAGGTATGTAAATACATCACATGTATCATACCTAATAGGATAATCATCCTCCCACTACCATTAGTGAAGATTGATTAATCATGTCCAAGATATTCATGTCTCTTACTGGTTCTCTAACCAAAAGAGTCTAGATTTATCCATCACATGGACACTAGAAATGAATTTCTCATGATTGATGCTAATTTGATTGTTTGAGTTAACTATAACTTTTAGGTATCATTTTATCTTATGCATATCAAATATCACAAGATAAACAACACATTGCCACAAAGATCATATCTTTAGGAATTGAAACATCTCTTTATTGATTGCCATCATTGTCATACAATATGCAAAATAAAGTGTTTCTATCTATTGGAAAATATGAAATAGCAGTTCATAACTGTATTACATGCCTTTTAGGCTGAAAGTAAACTAAAGTACTCCTATCTATGGCGGCAACACTTGCCCCATTTATTGAGTGCTTTACACTTTACATCTTGGTATCATATACCTCAAAAGTGTTACAAGTTTACTTTCATGACACCTTTAAGTAGAGATGGTTGTTGCCTCCTTCTTCTTTTGTTCTTCCAGATAGAGAGGACAATGCCTTTTCCAATGTCTTGGCTTTTGACAATGGTGGCAATTTCCTTTCTTGGTCACGCCTCCCTTGGCCTTGAGAGCTGAAGACGACTTGGGCTCCTGGCTAGCATCAGAACCTTTCTTAGCTTTGCCCTTGCCCTTGCGCTTGGACTTACCTTTCTTGCTCATGATCACCATCAAAGACTTAGGCTTGTCTTTCTTCATCTGTGTCTCGGCTATCCTCAACATGCCCAACAACTCTGACAGTGGCCTATCAAAGTTGTTCATGTTGTAGTTCATCACAAACTGACTGTAGGATTCTAGCAACGATTGTAGTATCGTGTCAATAGACAACTCTTGGCTCAGTGGAAATACCATTCTTTGCAGGTTCTCCACATACCCAATCATCTTGAGTGTGTGAGGACCAACTGAATCTCCTTCTGTCATGACGCACTTGAACAGTGACCTTGAGACATCGTATCTCTCTTGCCGTGCTTGATCTTTATACATGTTCCTGAGATGCTGAATCATCTCAATGACATCCATGTTATCATGTTGTCTCTGCAACTCGTGGTTCATAGAGCACAACATCAAGCACTTTGCATCAATGGCATCATCAAAATGCTTCTTGTAAGCATCCCTTTCTGCCTTTGGTGCATTAGGAGCAGGTTCCTCTGGAGTTGGAGTATCCAGGACATAGAGCTCTCGCTCTTGAGTGAGAACGATTATCAATGTCCTATACCAGTCGTGGAAGTTTGTCCCATTTAGCTTGTCCTTTTCAAGGACTGATCACAAAGAAAAGTGATTGTTGTTTGTTGTCATTTGTACTACAAAAAGAAAATGTGCAATTTTAGTCAAAAATTCATTTTTGACTTATTTGATTGATTTGAAAAGTTGACGATATAATTAGGCCTTTAATTAATTATCGCTCCCACTATTTTAGTTCAAATTGATAGCCCTCACCATCAATTTGGAAGATTGCAGCGTACAACCTTCTAGTGGGCAAGATCCTGAAATCCTCTAAGTCATGGACCAGCTACGGATGTCACCCACAACTTAGATCTCTCAGGTAGGCCACTCTTGCCAATTGCATCATATGCAACTCTTGATAAGATGTCACATGCAACTCCTTGCCATGATCATCTCCATGCCTCAAGGTGCTAGATCCTATCTTGGTCACCTTGTTAAGTTCGACCCAAAGCAAACACGATGAATATGCACCCTGCTAGGGCAGACCCACACATTCATCCTTCACGCTTCCACGAGATAGACGGTGCACCACGCTAGGGCATGCCCACACTTAGTCGATCAAGCTTTTCATGAGTGTCGCATTTGGAAGGCATCTAAAACTTAATATTTAATGAGGGATTTGGTTTTTATATACATATACATATCCAATCACCACAATACATTATACGTATCATATACATGCTATATCCCACAAAAAACATGCAAAATGATAAAAGTGATGATTATGACCATCCTAATGTGATTCCTCGAGCCAAGAGGAATCACAATCATCTAGGTCTACATCACATGCAACCTGTATAAGATGAACTCTGTGCTTTGCCTTTCTGGGTTTGATCAACTCATCACATGACTGATCGGCTCGCCATCAGGCCAGTTGGCTGGGTGCCACCAGCCGATCGGTTGGCTCCTCCAACCGATCGGTTCGCCTGGTCGTCGTGCATCTCATCATGGCCGCCACCCACTCATCTCGCTCCTCGAACCGGTCATCAACCGATCGGTTCACTCCTTGAACTGTTCATCTCGAACGTCAACCGATCGGTTCACTCCTTGAACCGATCGTCTCAGCTGTCGTCAGGATGTCCGTCGTTCTTTGACATAACAGGAAATAAAATCTAACCTATTTTACATTGTAAAAGAGAAACCTCGAGTTACATTCGATGGGAGCAAAGGTAGGAAAGAAATCTCGAATTAATTCGAGTTACATCAGCAATAGGAGAAGGAAGATTGGTGCGAAGATCGAGATGCAAGCAACCACATACAACCATACACAGATAGGGTTTATTGGCCATAACCACGCTATACATCCACCACAAAACTCGTTTAAGGGCGACGCGTATCGAGTGCATTCATATTACATATCATATATGTATATTGGGATTTGTAGATTTAGGATTGGACATGCATAAAGACAATTTTATTCGCATAGTATGCAATCAATAAATGCGACAAACCAAAATCGATCATATCGATAATCCTAAAGTATAGAGAAGTTGACTTGGCTCTGATACCACTGTTGGGTTTTAGGGGAGGCAGAGAAGGCAGCGGAAAAAAAAATTCTCCTCCCCAAACCCAGAACAAGGAAACGCGTCAACGTCTATACAATGGGAAAGGATGGTTTGTGGAATCATACCTTGTCCTGAGGCTTGCTCGGCGACAATATCTCACGACTTGTGTGGTCTTCACCTCCAGTCTTAGATGGTGTCTGTGCATCTCGTGGTCGCACCGGGACTGATGACTCCTGGTCTCACCGGGACTATCGGGATTGACAACTATCCTCTGAGCGACAAAAATCTCCCGCCTATGAAGTAGTCCACACGGACCACCTGGAACTCCAATCTCCTTGTCTCACAAGGAATTGGAAGGAGTCACACCCTCCTATTAGTGTACTAGTCACTGACACACTCTCCTACCACCAGTCACTTTCTGCAGTTGTCTTTCCCTTGCTGTGCCTCCCTTATCGAGTAGCACTTGCTCGGGCTCTCTCGGTTACCAAAACCAGAGAGAACGACAACTTTGAGAAGCCCCCAATACCCCTATATATATAGGAGGGTCATGGGACAAGGTTCTCTATCCCGAGTAATGCAGGACTAAAGCAGGAGTAGAAGGGTTCGATATTTTCCACAAAAACAACCAACTGTGCAAACTGAACTGATCGTTTCATTCCTGAAATGGTCGGTTGGGGACCTGAGCCGATCGATTGACACCTCAACCGATCAGTTGGGACACCTCAACCGGTCGGTTCACTTATGAACTGGTCGGTTCATGGTCCTGGTCAGTTCCCGATTGACTTTCCATTTTTGTTTCTAATTGGTATCAAATACCAATCCTTGTTCCAATTAAATTTGGCAAGTGAAACGAAATGAAATTTCTCACCAATCCTACTTTCCGAACTTGCTCGGTTGCACCAGTTGAATCGATCGTTTCAACACTTGAAGCAATTGTTTCACCCTATCCTTGAGCCGATCGACTCACCACTTGAGCTGATCGGTTCACCAAGCTCAGCTGATCGGTTCATCACATGAGTCGATCGGTTGGGAGTGCAGATTGTGCAGAAATAGTCAATTGCAGTTTTAATCAATCCAATACTCTAATCAATCAGTCCAACACCTTGAACATTGTGATACTGAGCTATCAATTGATTGAGTGTTTAATTGAACTACTAAACTCCTTTAGTAATCAATCTTAACATTGTTTGTGGATTAAACTCCTCTTCCAGGTTAAATCCTATGTGTGTGACCCTGCAAGTCCATTTCACGTTGGTAGTGAAAGTCCATAACACTTATGACTTCACAAGCAAAGAGCGGTGCCTAGTCACACATCAGTGCTACCCAAGTGAAATAGAAAGTTGGAGAACAACTTTCAATCCTACAATCCATGAATGGTGTTACAGTGAATGTATAATTCCATTGTCACTGATATCCCGAATGAACTCGAGGCATGGAACAGTCATCCTGTCAATGTTCATTCACTTTCTTGATCTCATAGTAGATTGGAAGAGATATGTATGACATCAATATCACATACTGATTCACACATGCATGCACGCCTTTCTCAATCCTACTCATCAAGTGGCCATGGATATCAAACTCCCTCAGGAGGGACAAATACCATATCTAGCACTCACCCCTCAAAAGCCCCATGTGTCAAAGCCACCCAATCATCACCTTTATAACAACCCATGTTTCAGGACTGCGTTTGATGATGTCAAAGTGTGCCGAACGACATGTGTTGAGTGTAGTGATTTCAAGTCAAAGAATCACACTCACCACCATCACTGTGAGTACTGACTGTGACTACCATGTCATGATTCCATGTGTCAAACTCACGGTGGGTCTGTTCGGTACACTTGTTCTCTAACAAGTACCTATATGTTTTGTTTGATATCTCTATATCATGACTAATGAGATTCTGTCATCAACCAACACCACAATCTAGTCTTGTGTGTCATTGTTGTCTATCTACCATACACAATGACATCCGACTAGGTACATAACAAGAATGTACAAACTCTTAGCACCTGTATGATCCCATCGTTCAGGTCCTCAACCTGAAAGCATACGTCATTGAGTATTGTCATTCTCTAGACATTCAATCTGTTCTATCACTATCTCATATGACTGAACCAGAAAGAATTGGAAGCTTGCCTTTAATGATTATCAAATCAATCTTAATGTATCCCACCAATCATCCCATGATTGGCTCTCAGGGCATACATACCAACAATACATACATCATAAAACCTCGAGGAATCAAGCCAAAATCTCAAATCGATTCAATAAAAATATTGACTACTGACTCCAAGGACCTGAGAGTACAGAGACGACACATATGCCTTTCTAACTATAAGACTAGACAGGCAATATCTCCACCTCAAATATTACTGCTGTCCTCGATGCTACAGCTGATCTTTCCCTACTAAAAGTTTACAGCCTCCTTGTCCACGTCCACCTAAAAACATTGGATCCCATGAGGGTGAGACAATTGTAAATTATCCCAGCGGGAGATATAACTCTCTGCCAAAACATTATTATTGTAGTGAAAGATATAAAACTGGGCAGAGGATAAGCAATTTAAAGCATTCTCATATTAAAGCATTGTAACTATTTATGATAGAATAATAGATTAACTATTATCTTAATAAGGAATAGGAAGAACATGTATATCATTTATCCTTCATATTATACCATCATGTCAAACTTCTCTTGTGACACTCATTATTTGGATATGTCACCCATGAGACATTCTTGTTTCAACTTATTGGCCTTAGCCAATATGCTAAACAAATTTTGGTTATATTGAACATGAGTGTGTACATCATCATGTCTTATTCAGGCATTGGTCTATACCAATCCTATATAAATATTACAGGCATTGGGTTACGCCAATCATGTGCAACTAGTACAAGCATTAGACTTATATTATTCCTGTGTATGCATTCCAAGTATTGAACTATGTCAATCTTGTGTATCCATTCCAGGTATTGAACTATGCCAGTCATGTGCAACTATTCCAGGTATTGAACTATGCCAATCCTGTGCAACTATTCCAGGTATTGAACTATTCCAATCTTGTGTTATTATTCCAGGTATTGGGATTTAACCAATCCTGTGGTCCAACTGCCTTTAATGGTATGGACTCATTTTAGGTGAAGGCATTGCCTACAATAAGGTTGCCCATACTCAATCATTTAAGGTATTTCACCTTTATAAAGTTTCACCGACTACTTTTTTATCAGGGTTCTGGTTTGTCATCATATTGCACAAGGTTAGGGCTTTAAATATTATAACTCTATTTAGAATTTCACCTACCTTTACCCTTTATTATGTCTTTGGGGTTTCACCTACTATTCATCCCAACTAGGGTTTCTCATGACATCACCCTCAATTAGGGTTTCTCATGGCATCACCCTTAATTAGGGTTTCTCATGACATCACCCTTAATTATGGTTTCTCATGGCATCACCCTCAATTAGGGTTTCTCATGACATCACCCTTAATTAGGGTTTCTCATGGCATCACCCTTAATTAGGGTTTCTCATGGCATCACCCTCAATTAGGGTTTCTCCTTTCCTATCAATTGGAGCTACTCATCCCAATTAGGGTTTCACTCTTTATTCCCATAATTGGGGTTTTACATTATGTTACCCTGAACTAGGTTTAAGTTTCATTAACCTTCTGGATTAGGGTTTCATGATCTCTTTATTAAGGATCATAACCTAATCATCACATGATCAATACTCATATATGAATTCCTTTCTATCATCTTCCCAACTTGATTAGGTCACACCAATCCTTCCATCAAATACATACAACTATGGTTAACATAGTGTGCTAAGACATTACTCTCATAACCTTTTAGGGTTAATTAATCTAAAGGTATTGATCATCTAGGTACTTTAGGGTTTCAACCTTTGTACCTAACCTTAATAATCATTATTGGAACAATGGATAAATCATTATCTTAATTCTCAAGAGATTCAATCATATTGGACCTCCATTACAGGAGGTATCCAAATGAATTAACCAATTGGATCTTCAATTACAATAGGTATCCAAGTGGATTAACCAATTGAGTCCTCAATTACATTAGGTATCGAAAAGGATTAACCATATTGATCCTCAAACAATTTTGATTACTTGGGCCCCAGACGGTCTTGGTCTTTCAAAGTTCAAACGGTTTGAAACCATTTGGTAAAGGTGACCTTCAAGATCATTTGCTAAAGGTGACCTTGAAGATCGTTTGCTAAAGGTGACCTTCAAGATCGTTTGCTAAAGGTGACCTTCAAGATCGTTTTCTAAAGGTGGTAACTTGAAACCGTTTGCTAAAGGTGACCTTCAATATCGTTTTCTAAAGGTGGTCACTTGAAACTATTTGCTAAAGGTGACCTTCAAGATCGTTTGCAAAAGGTGGTCACTTGAAACTGTTTGCTAAAGGTGACCTTCAAGTTCGTTTGCTAAAGGTGGTCACTTGAAACCGTTTGCTAAAGTACCTTTTTGAAACCGCATGAACTCAACCAGTTTGGGATCGTTTGGTCCCAAACGGTCTTGAGACCATTTGGACTCAAACGGTCTTGAGACCGTTTGGTCCAAACCTCCTCAAAACTGCATGGACCAAAGATGGCCTCAACTACTCCAATAGATTTAGGGTTCTCAATGTTGATTCCATCAACCATTGTATTCATGTAACCAACACTCAATTGGACCTATCACCATACTTTCATTGATTTAAATAGGTCAACCTTCAAATAATTTGACCCTCAATTGGTCATCAATTAGGGTTTGAATCAATTGAATAGGATTTGGAATCGATGATCCTTCAACATTAATCAATGTGTAACTAGTTACTTTAAAACTATTGGACCATCATCCAAATTGGACATGACCTGACCCCAAACGGTCTTGGGGTCATTTGGATGACCTAAAAATGGTCTTGAGACCATTTTACCATGTCAACATCAAACTCCAAGTCAACCAATTAGGGTTTGGTTCATTGGATTGATCACCAAAATCAACATTTGATTGTACTTCAACTTAGTACCTTTGGATCTTCAACCACCTAGCCATACTCAACCCTAGACATCCAAACGGTCTTGGGTGACCACCAAACAGTCTTGAGACCGTTTGGGTGATCCTTGGGTCAATCAACCCAAGTTTCAAACTCATTCAAATTGGAAATCAACACTTAACCCGATTAGGGTTTTGGTGATTGATGGACCTTCAACTCATAAACCAATTGGAACTAATCAATCATAATTGATGGGTCATTAACCTAGATTATTAAGAACAAATCCTCAAATGGTCAACCCTAGTCAACATCACCAAATGATCTAAAACCGTTTCCCTCTATGTGGTTTGATGAAACTGTTTGCTTCTAAATGTTTTGAAACCATTTGCTCCCAAACGGTTTGGGAAACTGTTTGAGCAAAAAAAGTAAACCGTTAGCCTTGGATATTTGTAGAGGTGTGTGCTTATCATCTTCAAGCTCTGAACTCACGAAAACTACTGTGGTTTCGATGGTGATCACATTAATCAACCAAAACAAATTTTGGAAATGTAAAAAGGATCATCAAGGGATAAGGAATTGATTGAAATAACAATATTAAGGGTTCAAGTTATACAACCTGCCTCCAATTGAGCTCCAAAGCTCCAAGATCACGGAAATAATGGTGGATGAAGCTTTTGAAACTCCCCCTAGGCTCGTCCTCAAGCTTTTGGTTGAAAAGATTGGCTAGGGTTGAAGAGGAGATCGAAATAAGAAGAAATCAATGGTTTATTTTCAATTTCCACCATGGAACCAAGGTAAAAAGGGTCAAGAACCTTACCAACAGGTTTGAGATCGTCATCCTAGTCCTCCCTATCTCCCTTGGACGGTTTTCAAGAAAGGAGAAGTAGGGTCGAAAAAGCCTTTGTTTGGGCTTGGAAAGGGTACTTTTATAAGAAAATTGATGAGTGAGAAAATACTTTATAAAAATCTTTTAATTCCAAAATTGTTGCCACCATCTCCCCATTGGTTTCTTGTATGGAAATTCATCTCTATTCCCACCGAGCTCACTTCCATTATCCAAGAATTAAGGGAAAAGTAATTAAGCACCTTAACCCTTATAATAAGAATATCCATATTTGAGTGGAAATTCTTTTTCTTATAATAATGTTGAGTGGAGTTTCACCTCCTTAGGATATGCTCGTGCCTTTGCAAGGCTCAAGGATGTCCACACACATATGAATCCAACCATTTTAATTTTTGGTTGAAGGCCCTTTAATTAATACATTTATTTTTACCCTAAATTGAATTAGTGTTTCGATTAGGATTAAATCTTGATTATTTTAATATCAAGATTCTCTCTCCTCCAACTTAATTCAAATGAGGCGCCCCTCTCATTTTATTTGCTCTGCATGATGCCAAGAAACATTAGGGACCTTATTGAAGTGGTAATTTGCATATTGAACCCTAGGTTTTGGGTAAATTGCACTTTACACCAAAACTAGCTTTTAATGCACAAACATTGCTTTATCATCTCTTCCTTGGTACTAAGGATACCACAAGCCATACCTCTACACCATATTCATTATCATGATGATTCAAAACATGAGGAACATCTTATCATGCAACATTTGCAATTTAACCCCTCAACTTGGGTAATTTGCACTTTAGTCCAAAATAAGCAAACATTGCTTCAACTTTGTTTAAATAGGACCAAAATTGAAACATAAGTTTCTCATGAGCCCTAATTACTTTTCATGAGATAATTTAATCATATAATCATCTTTAATAATCAAAACACTTAGGATTAAAGCATAACCCAGGTCAAGGATGTTACAAATTATAAACCCCTAATAAGGATTTCATCCCCGAAATCCTAGATAGAGGAGATAGATATTATTCATTCATCATACTATTAGTTCTCCACATAACATCTCATTGTTGTGGAGACACCATAGAGCTTTGATCATCACCATGTGATTCAATACAAGATTCTCATATAATCAAACACACAAGGCACATGCTCCACTGTCCTTTCATTATCGACTGTGGAGTTAATCATGTATCATGTAATACCTTTCTTGCAATAATTTTACAATTATTCCTTCAAATGGTTCATTCTCATTAATGTTATGTTTATGCAAAGCATAAACCCCTAACATGTGATGATCATATTGTTTTGCATGATTAATATGGTTTCATGGTTGACCATTTCACACATTCAACCATCTGATATTCTCAGATACCAAAATCTCTTGCCTTGGTATCTATCATATGTTTTTAAATACACATCACATATTTATCTTCCTTTCATCTTGGGGACTTTACTTATTACATATATCTTTTCTTTGGAACCCAAGTCCAAGGTAAACTGATACTTTTCTAAGTATCCATCACATGAACATTTTTATCTTATGCACATCAAGTGTCCTAAGACCCACTTGATTGCCATGTCCTTGAAAGGAAGGAAAACAAGAATTCATATTCCTCTTATTTATTCCTGTGTTTTCAACTATTCATGAACCATTTACTCTTCATCTCATCCTAAGTTCCTTTCCCTAAGCTCAGGAATCTATAAGGATGATCTCATAACATTATTCTTTTCTTTATTATTATCTACCATGTCTTATGATCATCTCTTGTTCTCATCACATTTTCCATTTCCTCATTATGGAAAAGATTCTTATTATACTGACAACTTTATTGAATAGGGTTCATCTCCCTTATTCTTATTCTTGTCTTATGAGGGGTATATTTTTAGTTCCTCATACCATCATACTTATTTGAGATTATCTCAGACTTCCCTTTCTTATGGTTAGGGTATGACATATCTATTCATTCCATATTTCTGATTTCATGATACTCATTAGATTGTTTCAAAATGACTACTTGATCAGAGTAATCAAAAAGGTAACAATCTAAGAGTCCCCATACTCACTTTGTCATCAATAATTGTATACCTGGCCAGGGTATATAAATATTGAGATCAAGTAGTATGCACTTACTTTATTCTATGTTTTTCATCTCTTTAGATTTAATATACTTAATATCTCAGATTTCTTCTGAGTTCCTTTTTCATCTCTTCCTTTTCTTAATGGAGAAAGAGAAACTTCAAAACATATAAAAGAATATTAAACTGAACACAAGTTTTCATACTACTATCTCTTCCTCATATCCTTAAAGGATTATACAGATGAACTAAACAACAACTACTTTTCTTATAGTAGGAAACAGAAGGTAACTCAAAATAGAAAGTTCTATCTTGACAAGTCGACCTTTTACAAGATAACTAGCATCTTATCTAACCCAGAACATGGACTTAGTTGTTATGTGTTATTGACTTTATCCTCTACTACCAGAAGTAGATGGACTAAACTGTGACACTTGTCTTTGTCCTCTACCATATGCTCCACTAGACTGAGGTCCTTGTGGGTTTTGCAGATTATGCCTTGACTGCTGGATCATCTCACTGTTTCTCCTTGGGCATTGTTGTCTAAAATGTCCTAGTTGTCCACATTTGTGACAAGCTCGACCCAAACTTGATGACCCCTACATAGGTGCACTATATTGTGGTTGGACTGGTGAAGATTTTGGTTGCCTGCTGCCACTACTCATTAGTCCCTGTGACTGTGTAGAATTTCTTTTGAGGTTTGTCTCATGTTTCTTTATCGTAGATCTTTCTATCCTTGGGATAGATTCCACAAATGTGGAAAACCTCTCCCTACTTTCTAGGGCAAATGTCAGAATGGACATCTCAACATTCAATCCTTTCTCAAAATGTCGAATCTTTTCCTCCTCAGTAGCAGTCATCTGGGGGAAAATCATAAAAGTTCCATGAAATTAACCTCATATTCACTTATTGACATGGCTCCCTGTCGTATTTAATCAAACTGTGAGATCTTTTCATCTAAATAAGTCTTTGGAAAATACTTATTGACGAGTTTTCAATGGAATTCCTCCCATCCAACCTCTTCATCATTCCTTTTTATTTCTTCTATAGCCCACCAGTGTCCAACACTACCTTTCAAAAGGTACACCGCATGTTTAACTTTGTCAGCCTCTGGGATACTAAGGATCTTAAAGGCTTTTTCTAACCCAGTGAGCTAGAGATCAGCATCTGCTGGATCAGATGTTCCAACATATTCAATGGCTCCGACACGACGTAGTCATTCAAAGGTCTTACCAGACCCATATCCCTCATTGGGAATTGGTGCCCTAGGTGTTGATGCTGGCATCCGGTCTGCCATATACCTTAGTGTGGTCATGAGTTGCCCAAAAATATTATGGATATCTGGGTTTCCTCTCATGACTTCATCAACATGGGGATTTTCAGGCACTGGTTCCTCCCTCTCCTGATCCCTTACACCTCCCACTGGTGCATCAACATTGCTCTCAGCAACATATTCTTCATGTCCTTCAGACATCTTTAAGTTATATATCTTTTTCTGCATAAGTAGAAGACACTATAAGATACACTGAAGTACACTTAGAACAAACTCGATACCTTAGTCCTATGTCTCTGTAGACTCAGCAAACCTAGAGCTATGATACCACTAAATTGTGGCAACCAACTTAGAAAAATGAAATTTACTTAAGCGGAAGAGAATCATTTGCAGCGGATTACTGAAAATCACTAAAAATTTAAAACTTTTTGCAAAGAGATCCATTCATAGGAAATATATTTCATCAAGAACCAAAGTATAATATTTACATTCTATTCCATAAGTATACAACGTGTACTATCTCTTCTTGAGGATTGCAACAATAGTTGTTGTATTCAACATTATATACAAATAGCATAAAATATCGAGGCATCAAGCCAAAATCTTAAATCGATTCAATAAAAATATTGACTACTGACTCCGAGGACCTGAGAGTATAGAGACGACACATAGGACTTTCTAACTATAAGACTAGACATACAATATCTCCACTTGAGATATTACTACTGTCCTCGATGTTGTTGCTGATCTTTCCCTGCTAAAAGTTGACTGCCTCCTTGTCCACGTGCACCTAAAAACATGGGATCCCAAGGGGGTGAGACAATTGTAAATTGTCCCAATGGGAGATATAAATCTCTGCCAAAACATTATTATTGCAGTGAAAGATATAAAACTGGGTAGAGGATAAGCAATTTAAAGCATTATCATCTTAAAGCATTGTAACTATTTATGATAGAACAATAGATCAACTATTCTCCTAATAAGGAGTAGGAATAACATGTATATCATTTATCCTTCATATTATACCATCATGTCAAACTTCACTTGTGACACTCATTATTTTGATATGTCACCCATGAGACATTCTTGTTTCAACTTATTGGCCTGAGCCAATCTGCTAAACAGATTTTGGTTATATTGAACATGAGAGTGTACATCATCATGTCTTATTCAGGCATTGTTCTATACCAATCCTATATACATATTAAAGGCATTGGGTTACACCAATCATGTGCAACTAGTACAAGCATTAGACTTATATTATTCCTGTGTATCCATTCCAAGTATTGAACTATGTCAATATTGTGTATCCATTCCAGGTATTGAACTATGCCAATCATGTGCAACTATTCCAGGTATTTAACTATGCCAATCATGTGCAACTATTCTAGGTATTGAACTATTCCAATCCTGTGTTATTATTCCAGGTATTGGGATTTAACCAATCCTGTGTTATTATTCCAGGTATTAGGATTTAACCAATCATGTGTTATTATTCCAGGTATTGCACTATGTCAATCCTGTGGCATTATTCCAGGTATTGAACTATGTCAATCCTATGGCATTATTCCAGGTATTGAACTATGCCAATCCTGTGTTATTATTCTAGGTATTGGGATTTAACCAATCCTATGTTATTATTCCAGGTATTGAACTATGTCAATCTTGTGGCATTATTCTTGGTATTGAACTATGCCAATCCTGTGTTATTATTCTAGGTATTGGGATTTAACCAATCCCGTGTTATTATTCTAGGTATTTAAATGTATCAATCTTGTATAACCTTTAAAACATTTTGTTACCTCTCACTAGGAAACAAGCATCCTCATAGCTCATAAGGCCCATAAAACACCTTGTCACTTCTCACTAGACAACATCTAACCATATGGCTCATAAGGCCATTACACATCTTTAGAATTTAGGCATGTTCATTACTCTTAAAATTTATCATTAAATGATTCTCAGTACAAGGTATGAGTTCATTCCTCATCCTTATCATGGTATGATTACATCATACTTAATAGTTTGGCTTACCCTTATTCTCAATGTATATTAGCCTATGCTTGTCAAGGTATATCAAACTCATTGCATTCTATTGTAACAATTTACATAACACACTTCATATGTTCCTTACCCAAATAGATTGGATTTGAAATGCATCAAGGTATATCACTTTCCTTATCACTTCTAACTTCCTTGAGTTATCAGCTTATCTTGTATTAAGGCACTTCCCATATTAATACTTTCATCCATTAACCTATCACTCTCCTCATGAAGTGCATAGGCCACACACAAGAATGGTCCAACTACCTTTAATGGTATGGACTCATTTTAGGTGAAGGCATTGCCTACAATAAGGTTTCCCATACTCAATCATTTAAGGTATTTCACCTTTATAAGGTTTCACCGACTACTTTATTATCAGGGTTCTGGTTTGTCATCATATTGCACAAGGTTAGGGCTTTAAATATTATAACTCTATTTAGAATTTCACCTACCTTTACCCTTTATTAGGTCTTTGGGGTTTCACTTACTATTCATCCCAACTAGGGTTTCTCATGACATCACCCTCAATTAGGGTTTCCCATGGCATCACCCTTAATTAGGGTTTCTCATGACATCGCCCTTAATTAGGGTTTCTCATGGCATCACCCTCATTTAGGGTTTCTCCTTTCCTATCAATTGGAGCTACTCATCCCAATTAGGGTTTCACTCTTTTTTCCCATAATTGGGGTTTTACATTATGTTACCCTAAACTAGGTTTAAGGTTCATTAACCTTCTAGATTAGGGTTTCATGATCTCTTTATTAAGGATCATAACCTAATCATCACATGATCAATACTCATATATGAATTCCTTTCTATCATCTTCCCAACTTGATTAGGTCACACCAATCCTTCCATCAAATACATACAACTATAGTTAACATAGTGTGCTAAGACATTACTCTCATAACCTTTTAGGGTTAATTAATCTAAAGGTATTCATCATCTAGGTACTTTAGGGTTTCAACCTTTGTACCTAACCTTAATAATCATTATTGGAACAATTGATCAATCATTATCTTAATTCTAAAGAGATTCAATCACATTGGACCTCCATTACAAGAGGTATCCAAATGAATTAACCAATTGGATCTTCAATTACAATAGGTATCCAAGTGGATTAACCAATTGAGTCCTCAATTACATTAGGTATCCAAAAGGATTAACCATATTGGTCCTCACACAATTTTATTTACTTGGGCCCTAAACGGTCTTGGTCTTTCAAAGTTCAAACGGTTTGAAACCGTTTGGTAAAGGTTACTTCAAGATCGTTTGCTAAAGGTGACCTTTAAGATCGTTTGCTAAAGGTGACCTTCAAGATCGTTTGCGAAAGGTGGTCACTTGAAACCGTTTGCTAAAGGTGACCTTTAAGATCGTTTTCTAAAGGTGGTCACTTGAAACCATTTGCTAAAGGTGACCTTCAAGATCATTTGCTAAAGGTGGTCACTTGAAATCGTTTGCTAAAGGTGACCTTCAAGATCGTTTGCTAACCAATTGAGTCCTCAATTACATTAGGTATCCAAAAGGATTAACCATATTGGTCCTCAAACAATTTATTTACTTGGGCCCCAAACGGTCTTGGTCTTTCAAAGTTCAAACGGTTTGAAACCGTTTGGTAAAGGTTACTTCAAGATCGTTTGCTAAAGGTGACCTTCAAGATCGTTTGCTAAAGGTGACCTTCAAGATCGTTTGCGAAAGGTGGTCACTTGAAACCGTTTGCTAAAGGTGACCTTTAAGATCGTTTTCTAAAGGTGGTCACTTGAAACCATTTGCTAAAGGTGACCTTCAAGATCATTTGCTAAAGGTGGTCACTTGAAATCGTTTGCTAAAGGTGACCTTCAAGATCGTTTGCTAAAGGTGGTCACTTGAAACCATTTGCTAAAGTACCTTTTTGAAACTGCATGAACTCAACCGGTTTGGGATCGTTTGGTCCCAAATGGTCTTGAGACGATTTGGACTCAAACGGTCTTGAGACTGTTTGGTCCAAACCTCCTCAAAACTGCATGGACCAAAGATGGTCTCAACTACTCCAATCAGTTTAGGGTTCTCAATGTTGATTCCTTCAACCATTGTATTCATGTAACCAACCCTCAATTGGACCTATCACCATACTTTTATTGAGTTAAATAGGTCAACCTTCAACTAATTTGACCCTCAATTGACCCTCAATTGGTCATCAATTAGGGTTTGAATCAATTGAATAGGATTTGGAATCGATGATCCTTCAACATTAATCAATGTGTAACTAGTTACTTTAAAACTATTGAACCATCATCCTAATTGGACATGACCTGACCCCAAACGGTCTTGGGGTCGTTTGGTTGACCTCCAAATAGTCTTGAGACCATTTTCCCATGTCAACATCAAAATCCAAGTCAACCAATTAGGGTTTGGTTCATTGGATTGATCACCAAAATCAACATTTGATTGTACTTCAACTTAGTACCTTTAGATCTTCAACCACCTGACCATACTCAACCCTAGACATCCAAGCGGTCTTGGGTGACCACCAAACGGTCTTGAGACCATTTGGGTGATCCCCAAATGGTTTTGAAATTGTTTGGGTCAATCTACCCAAGTTTCAAACTCATTCAAATTGGAAATCAACACTTAACCCGATTAGGGTTTTGATGATTGATGGACCTTCAACTCATAAACCAATTGGAACTAATCAATCATAATTGATGGGTCATTAACCTAAATTATTAAGAACAAATCCTCAAACAGTCAACCCTGGTCAACATCACCAAATGATCTGAAACCGTTTCCCTCCTTGCAGTTTGATGAAACAGTTTGCTTCTAAACATTTTGAAACCGTTTGCTCCCAAACGGTTTGGGAAATCATTTGAGCAACACAAGTAAACCGTTTGCCTTGGATATTTGGAGAGGTGTGTGCTTATCATCTTCAAGCTCTAAAATCCTTCCATGGTGATTGCATCAATCAACCAAAACAAAATTTGGAAATGTAAAAAGGATCATCAAGTGATAAGGAATTGCTTGAAATAACAATATTAAGGGTTCAAGTTATAAAACCCTCCTCCAATTGAGCTCCAAAGCTCCAAGATCATGGAAATAATGGTCAATTAAGCTTTTGAAACTCCCCCTAGGCTCGTCCTCAAGCTTTTGGTTGAAAAGATTGTCTAGGGCTGAAGAGGAGATTGAAATAAGAAGAAATCAATGGTTTATTTTCTATTTCCTCCATGGAACCAAGGTAGAAAGGGTCAAGAACCTTACCAACATGTTGTACGTCGTCCTCATAGTCTGCCCTAGCTCCCTTGTTTGGTTTCCAAGCAAGGAGAAGAAGTGGGGTCGAAGGGGCTTGGAAAGGGTACTTTTATAAGAAAATTGATGAGAGAGAAAATACTTTATAGAAGTCTTTTAATTCCAAAATTGTTGCCACCATCTCCCCCTTGGTTTCTTGTATGAAAATTCATCTCTATCCCCACCTAGTTCCCTTCCATTATCCAAGAATTAAGGGAAAAGAAATTAAGCACCTTAACCCTTATAATAAGAATATCCATATTTGAGTGGAAATTCTTTTTCTTATAATAATGGTGAGTGGAGTTTCACTTCCTTAGGATATGCTTGTGCCTTTGCAAGTCTCAAGGATTTACACACACATATGAATCCAACCATTTTAATTTTTGGTTGAAGACCCTTTAAATAATACATTTATTTTTGCCCTAAATTGAATTAGGGTTTCAATTAAAATTAAATCTTGATTATTTTAAAAAATATAGATTCTCTCTCCTCCAACTTAATTCAAATGAGGCACCCCTCTCATTTTATTTTCTCTACATGATTCCAAGAAACATTAGGGACCTTATTGAAGTGGTAATTTGCATATTGAACCCATGTTTTGGGTAAATTGCACTTTACACCAAAACTAGGTTTTAATGCATAAACATTGCTTTATCAGCTCTTCCTTGGTACTCAGGCTACCACAAGACATACCTCTACATCATCTTCATTCTCATGATGCTTCAACACATGAGGAGAATCTTATAATGCAACATTTGCAATTTAACCCCTCAACTTGGGTAATTTGCACTTTAGTCCAAAATAAGCAAACATTGCTTCAACATTGTTCAAACAGGACCAAAATTGAAACATAAGTTTCTCATGAGTCCTAATTACTTTTCACGAGATAAGATTAATCATATAATATTCTTTCATAATCAAAACACCTAGGATTAAAGCATAACCCAGGCCAGGGATGTTACAACTGTTGTCCCTGTTGTTGTTGCTGCGACTGTTGTTACTGCTCACCCACTGATGGGTTTCTCCTTCCTCGGCGTCTACCTAAAAAGTTGAATCCCACGGGGGTGAGACAATTGAAAATTGTCCTAGCGAGAGTTATAACTCTCCACCAGAAACATTGTTATTGCAGATAATAGAATAACACTGAGCAGTAGAATTATAAAAATCCAACAATAGGTAAATCATTGATTAATGTTAAGTACAACAATATTCTCTATGCAATCATTTCAATTATAACTTGATTGAATAGCAAGACATTTTTTTTAGGACACATGGGGAAGATCTTATTCATCATGTTCCCACAGACCAGGTTCAAACAACTCCTTACTCAACATGTGGCTCGATGTAGCTTCCTCCCTGAGCATGTCAAAGAGGAAGCTTAGACATCGATTCCACCTACTACAAGAGTTCTTCTGTTTCAGACACCACTTGGTTGCGGAGTCCGCAGCCTTATTACACACTCTATTGTTGTGTTTAAAAGTAACCCCATCGAACTCCTTACATAACCTACTTATACAAAAGCACCTTGCTTTGTACTTAGCAGGGGTAACAATCGCATTATTCAACATCTTCACGGCGGTGGCACAGTCGGATTCTGGCAGAACCCTACTACATTTCCCCCGACATTCTTGTAATCCCAGGTCAATGGCCTTCAACTCAGCGTCCAGGATGTCTAGGGTTGCACCCTTATTTCCTCCTCCTCTCAGCCATCGTCCTTCATGGTCTCTAATGACTAAACCAGTAGCCATCTCCTTCCTTTTCCTCTTCACATCAGCATCTACATTAACCTTGACCTGGTTACGTGTCAGTGCGGTCCCTCTGATAGCAGGCTTGTGCTGGTGTTCCTCCTTTTCTGGCACTTTAGCAAAGGCCAACTTGCAAAGAGTGACCTCCTGTTGGATACTGTTAAACATGCCGACTGCATTGGTACGCGATTCCTGGAACGCAATACTACATCTGAACCCCCACAGCTTCCACATCACAATGGCAATCCAGGTGTCATCATCAGGCCGGTCCTTCCTCTTCCGCAGATTTACTCTTAGCCAGTTTCCCAATGTGCGTTCATGGCTTAGGGACAATCCGGTAGTGTTCTGAATGAGCCTCCAAACTTCCTTGACGTCGGCACACTCCAAGAGTGCATGCACAACAGTTTCTGTATTCCTATGGCAACGTGGACACTTCAAATCATCTGTGAATCCTCTCATAGCACGCACTTCATTAGTCATGAGACTCCCATGAGACATGAGCCACAGTGTTGTTTTGACTCTTTGAGGAATGCAGAGCTGCCATAGTTTTATCCATCTTCCCGGTGAGCTTCTGGTGTGTTCCATCTGCAGTTGGCTGTAGGCTCATTTGACAGAGAACTGCCCCGCTTTGTCTTTCAAATAGATGATGTCATCCTCACCTGTAGATGGATCTGGTGGCGGTAATTCCAGTATCTGCCATGCGGAGTCCTTATCGAACCACTGAGTAATGAAGTCGACATCCCATTCCCCGGTCATGCTGACCATAGAGCTCACAGTTATATTCGTCAACTCTTCCGGTATCAGTATCTGTTCTCTGAGCTTTGGATTAGTACCTCCTACCCACTTATCCAACCAGGCCGACGTCTGTACTCTGGACAGTACTGCCTTGCCTATAACCGGAGTGAGCTTTGTTTTAATCGTCGTCCATAGCTTGGATGCTCCCACGACGCCTTGATCCACCTTGTGATGGTATTTCTCCTTCATGACTGACTTCCACAAAGTCTGCCGCTGTGACATATAGTTCCAGCTCATCTTTTGCAACAGAGCTTCATTCTATAATTTTGCGGATTTTGTATCAAGCCCGCCGGCCTGCCAACTAGCACAGACCTTATCCCAAGCCACAGAATGGGTACCTTTGAGCCCCGCAGCTCCCTTCCATAGGAATGTCCTGATCACCCAATCAATACTGTCGCACACCGCAAAAGGAAGTGCAGTAGACTGCATGGTGTAGATGGGGATGGTATCCAGAACAGATTTAACCAGGGTGATTCTTCCCGCGAGCGATAGAGAGTTATTGACCCACGATGAAATTCTAGCTTCAATCTTGTTGATAAGATCCAGGTACATAGCCTTGGATGTGCGCTCATGTATGATTGGTACACCCAAGTGCTTCCCTAAATCCGACGTCTGCTGTATGCTTGTGATTCTCATGATTTCCCTTCAGATTTGAGGAGGTGTATTTTTGGAGTAGAAGATTGCAGACTTTTCTTTTGCTAAAATTTGTCCAGAAGCACTCTCGAATCTCCGCATCACCTTCATCATGTTCTTCACCTGCTTTGTAGATGCCTCGCCAAACAGAATCAAGTCGTCGGCGAAACAGACGTGTGATATGCCAATCCCATTTCTTGTAGCTCGCAATGGAGACCAATTGCCGCTTAGCTCCTCCCCCGCGATGGCCTGACTCAATCTATCCAGACATAGCACAAAGATGTAAGGGGACAACGGGTCCCCTTGTCTCACCCCTCTAGAAGCTTTAAACGGTGCTAAGCAAGCTCCATTCCAGAGTATGGATATGTTCCCTACCGTGATGATATTCACGATAATCAACGTAAGGTGATGTGGTATGGCTGTCCTCTTCAGCGTATCATAGATAAAGCTCCAATCCATTCTATCGTATGCTTTCAAAAGATCGACCTTCATTGCCATGGCTGTCCGCTTTCCCAATCTCACCTTCATCGAATGCACTAGTTCCTAGACTAGTGTGATGTTGTCGGTAATTCGTCTTCCCGGCATGAAGTTGCTCTATGCAGGCGCAATCCAATGTGGAAGAAATGGCTTGATTCTCTCCACGATGATCTTTAAAAGTAGCTTCAGTCCGACATTGTTCAGAGCAATGGGGCGCAGATTATTGAAACTCTCCAGCGTCTTCATTTTAGGAATCAAGATGAGAGTAGAATTCGCCATCACATCATTAATCGGATCACCTACAAAACACTTAGATATCATTAGACAAACTGAATCGCCTAAGCGATCCCAGTTCTTTTGTAAAAACCCCGCATCCACTACGTCCGGCCCCGGCGCCTTAATAGGATTCATCTTCATCAACACCCCTCTCGTTTCCTCTCTACTAGGTGCCTGCCCCATCAACACCCGTTCCGCCTCCACAAGTGTAGGAAAGCTCCCAACATACTCCTCCACAGCCTTGCCCTTCCTTCGCTTCCTACATGTGAACATGTCGTAGAAATAACCCCGCACCAATTCCTTCAAATCCTCCTCCTCCACCCAATCTCTTTGATCGTTCCTAAGCTTGGTGATAAGATTCCGTTGCCTTTTGGCTTTAACCAAAGCCTGGAAATACTTAGTATTGGCATCCCCTTTCGACATCCAGTCACATCTCGCCCTTTGTCTCCACTCCTCCGCTTCAGAATTGATCATCTCATTGTACTCGAGTTGCAGTACGGCTAAAGTGTTACTATCTTCCATCTTGAGAGAACCATCATCAGCCTCCTGCAGTCTCCCAATTTCAGCCAAGAGTTTGTGCTTCCTTGCCATGTCCTTCCTCCTTTCTCCCACATCCCACCGTACTGACTTTTCCATCAGCACCTTAATCGCGTCATGAAAAGGTAGAGAATTGTTCCAGTTCTTCTGTAGAAAATCCGGGAAGGATTCTCTGGTATTCCACCTGATGTTCGTCATTGGTCGGCGGCTTCCTTGCTGCGTTGTCGTCCGTGTGGTTACTAACACCGGCGCATGGTCAGAGTTGACGCGGGCTAGATTGGTCACCACAGTTGCTGGAAAATTATCAATCCAAGCATGATTAGCAACTGCTCTATATAGTCTTTCCGTAAGCCATCCCCTTCGGAAAGTCATCCTGGGACCAGATGCACCCAAATCTTCGAGCTCTGCATTCCGGAGCCCCTCCGCAAATTCTGTGCAACTACTCAACACAATAGGTTCAAGACATTTAATCAATACGGAATATGAAGAACATGTATATTATTTATCCATTAAGGACATAATTAACAATGTATTATCAATCATTTTTTCTCGTAGTTCAACCTAAGCAAATATGCTACACGGCTGGTTACATTTTCCAAACATACTTATGCCCTGAGGAGATGAGGTATACCGCTAATACTCCAACCGACCATTGCGAAATCGAAATCGGTACCATACATAGGTCATCAGAAGAGCCAGATTTCTATGAACTCATCCTCCCCAGTCAGTGTGAGGAACAACATGTAGGACATCTTGTGTCTCTGCCATAATAGCTTTCCAGGGTATGCTGGCAGCTTCGCTATTAGAGTTACAGTGGCATGCTGTACTCTCTTCGCAATCGAGGGATTTTTTATTTATCTCGCATCGATTCAGCATTATCATCGTCATCGGGAGATTTGTGATATATCATCCTGACATATACATATAATGAAGGGTTGAGAGATTTGATGTTTATCTCACATCAATTCCTCCATTAGGACGTAAGGATATTCACATCCATAACCCCCACATACTCAAAAGTATGCTCTCCAAGAATTCCCTTAGGAAAACCTGTTTAACCATCATCCAACTTCTGACGATGATGGATCTATGGTCAGGGATCTACATGATATCATTTCACTTGATTATTTAAGTACATTACATCATTCTTTTAGCATCAGGCATGTTTTCATACATAAGCCATTATAACCAATAGCTGTAAGGAAAAGGTACTACTTTATCAAGTTCATTTCATAGATTTATTAACATTGGGAATTCAATCCCTTATCATCTCATCATCATGATTCAAGAATATGAGTGTTAAAATCCTTAGATCATTAAAACTCTTGATACCAGTTAAACAGTATCTTATTGCCATCAAGTCATCTGACAGTGTAAACATGATAATAGTAGTGCATGTATTTCACAAGGCTCATACAGCCTGTCACTCTCTTTTGTTACCTCTCACTAGGCAACATAACATACCATTGCTTACAAAGCTCATTAAGTACTTTCAATAAACAAAGCATCATAGCTCTTACCTGTCTATTTTCAATATCACAAAAAACCTGCATGATTAATACAGATGATAACAGATACATCTATTTCATATCAGCACAATGCAAAACAATGATAACATCACTATTCAAGGGTTGCCCTACTATGCCCTTACTAAGGTTAGGGTTTTCCCTTTTTAATTCAAATAGGGTGAATCATCCCCTTAACTCAATTACTTATCATATCATTATCCAATCTTAAAGCTTCATGCTATAATGCATAACCCAGAATTAGGGATTTACACTTTCATTCACCTTATTTTGAAATTAGGGTTTACTATTCACCCTGCATCACCCTTGATTTGGGTTTAAATTCAGTAACCTACAATTAGGGTTTACTATTCACATCACATCACCCTTGATTAGGGTTTACTATTCACATCACATCACCCTAGACCAGGGTTTACTATTTACATCTCAAGTAGGAATGAACATCAAAGTACCTTGAGTTAAGGTTTATCATGTCATCATTATGAATTAAGTTCATACCATCATCATGCATTAGGATTTCACCTATTCATGCCCTTAATTAGGGTTGTGATCCATTAACTTTCATATTTAGGGTTTCATGATCTCACTATCATGGATCATACCCTAATCAATCATTCATCTAAAATAAAAGTCCATTACATGATTATCATTTGTGTAGGAGGTCTTCTCTCTCATCTTCTATAAGATGATGCTTTCATCAACTTTGATTAAGCTGAGTTTGACATCATGGGTTAAGTCATTATTACCATGATAATTAAGGCTTATTCATTCAAAGGGTACCAATCATCCTATCCCATTAAGGGTACCTTTGTTATAATCATCTTTGATTACATCATGTATTAATTAACTAATCATTTTTTCCTTTAACCACTTTAAGTACCCATGTGGTTTTGGTTAATTATTCACCAAACGGTCTTGGCCATATAGACCTCAAACGGTCTTGACCAAATCAGACCTCAAACGGTCTTGGTCAACCAATGAAACTGTTTTCTAAAGTTACCTTTGAAACCATTTACTAAAGTTGTACACTTGAAACCGTTTACAAAAGCAACCCTTGAAACCATTTAGTAAAGTTGCACACTTGAGACCGTTTAGTAAAGTTAATGGTGTAGACCATTTGCCAAAGTTGACTTCTGAGATCTTTTGCTAAAGGTGGTCTCATGAAACCGTTTACTAAAGTAGATCCCCAAAACCGTTTGCTAAAGTTACCTTTTGAAAATGCATGAACCCAAACGGTTTGGGATCGTTTGGTCCCAAACGGTCTTGAGACCATTTGGATTCAAACGGTCTTCCGTCCAAACCCCCCTCAAAACCGCAAGGACCAAAAAGGGTCTCAACCACTTCAAATCAGTTTAGGGTTTCCATTGTTGATTCCTTCAACCATTGATTCTATGGAACTACTCTCCAATTGGACCTATCACCACACTTCAATTGAGTTAATTAGGTCATCAATCAACTTATTTGACCCTCAATTGACCTTCAATTGGTCATCAATTAGGGATTGATTCAATTGAATTAGGGTTTGAAATCGATGACCCTCCAACATTAATCAATGTGAGTCTAATTTATTTGAAACCATTGACCCATCATCCAAGTTGGACATGACCTGACCCCAAACGGTCTTGAGGTCGTTTGGATGACCTCCAAATTGTCTTGAGACCGTTTTCCCAAGTCAACATAAAAAAACAAGTCAACCAATTAGGGTTTGTCTCATTAGATTGATCACTAAGTCAACAATTGAATATACTTCAAATTAATACCTTTAGATCTTCAAACATTTAACTATAGTTAACCCTAGACCTCCAAACAGTCTTGGGTTACCCCCAAATGGTCTTGGGATCGTTTGGATATTCTCCAAATGGTCTTGGGATCGTTTGGATATTCTCCAAACGGTCTTGAGACCGTTTTCCCATCATATCATCATTAACTATGTCATTCATTTAGGGTTTGGATCCTAGGATTAGTCACCAAATCAGCAATTGATTATACATCAACTTGATACCTTTAGATTTTCAATTGGTCAACCATGCTTAACCCTAGACCTCCAAATGGTCTTGGGTGTTGAGACTGTTTGGGTGATCCCCAAATGGTTTTGAAACCATTTGGGTCGCTCAACCCAAGTTTCAAACTTATTCAATTATCAAATCAACACCTAACCCGATTAGGGTTTTGGTGATTGTTGGACCTTCAACTAGTGAACCAATTGAAGTTAATTAATAATTATCGATGGAGAATTGACCTACATTATTCTCAACAAGTCTCCAAGCGGTCAATGCTTGGTCAAATCCACCAAATGGTCTTGGACCGTTTGCTTCTATGCGGTTTTGTGAAACCGTTTGCATTCAAACGGTTTGAAACCATTTGCTCCCAAACGGTTTGGGAAACCATTTGAGCAACAAAAGCAAACCGTTTGGTAAAGTACTTTGGATATTTATCTAGAGTGAGGTCATTTTTTTCTTCCTCTGTACAACAAGAACAGGTGTTGTTCTTCACGGAAATTATATCAAGAACTCACAATAGTGTCAAAGGAAGAAAAGTAACCAACGATTCTTATAGAAAAGAGTGCAATACTAATGCTTAAGGGTTAGAGTTATAAAACCCGCCTCTAGAACTAATTTCAAGCTCCAAGATCCATAGATTTAATGGTGGATTGAGATCCAGAAGTTGTCCAACATCCGTCCTTCAACTTTTGGATGAACAAACTTGCTAGAAAATGGAAACCAAGTGAAGAAAACCATGAATCAAGCCTTGTTTTAGGGTTTCCACCATGGATCCGAGGTAGGAGATGATCAAATCTTACCAAGCTAGTTATGGTCGTCCTTCCTCTTCTTCTGAGCTCTTCCTTGGTCGGCCAAAGCAAGGTTGATAAGAGAAAGAAACTAAGGAAACGAGCCTTGGGTATGTTGGAAAAAGATATACATAAGGGATATGTATATGGGTTTTCAAGGAAATAGAAAAAGAGAGTTATCTTCTTTAATTCCAACTAATTCCACCAAAGCTTCATCTATGATTTGGCTACGTAGACACCTTCTATAACCTTGCAAAACTTCTCCATTATCCAAGGATTAATGGAAAAGAAACTAAACACCTTAAAGAGTTGTATATTAATATCCATCCTTTAGTGGATAATACTTAATATTATATTAATGTGAATGGATTCAACTCAATCAAGATATTTTTGTTCCCAAACATGGCACAAGATCATCAAAACTATTTCAAACACATCCTTCAACTTTTAGTTGAAGGGCTCCTCAATTAATTTATTTCTTTTTGCATTAAGTTATATTAAAGAGCCATTTGTGCTTAAATCTTGATTATCTTAATGTCAAGATTCTCTCTCCCCTCCATGATAATTCAAATGAGGCGCCCCTCTCATTTTATTTACCCCAATTGATGCCAAGAAACATGAGAGACACCCTAGAGGTGGTATTTTGCATATTGAACCCTAGGTTTTGGGTAAATTGCATATTACACCAAAACTAGGTTTTAATGCACAAAGATTGCCCTACAAGCTTTATCTTGGTGCCCAATCTTGTGGAATCCCTACCACTTCATCATATTCATTCTTATGATGTCTCAACATTAGAGGAACATATTAACATGTGCAATTTTCAAGTTAACCCCTCTACTTGGGTAATTTGCACTTTAGTCCTTTATTAACAAAACAAAGTTTCAACATTATTTAACAAGGACTAATATTGAAATATAAGTTCCTCAAAAGCCTTAATTACTTTTCAAAGTATAAGAGTAAGCATCTAATCAACTTAATTAGGCAAAACACCTAGGGTTAGTACATAACCCAGGTCAGGGATGTTACAGTCACACCCATAGGAACTGAACTAGAAGAGGAGTTTTGATCATGAATGGTAATTGGATTGATTACTAAAGCATGTAGGTATTCAATTCAAGAAACAAAGCATTTAACTGGACTGCCAACAAATCATCTCATGTGATAAATGATTGGTTGAAGTGTGAGGTTGATTGGATATTGTATTGGTTGATTTCTGCATAAACTAGGGAGCCAACCGAACGGTTAACTTAGTGAACCGATCAGTTGCAGTAATGAGAGGATAGGATCGCTTCTTGGGATGACCAGTTTGTGGTGCAATTTGATTGCATCAACGATTAGTGTTGACGTCATGTCATGCACTAATGGGAACATAATTGCCGATTCATATGCGATTGGGAAACTTGTGAAATGATAGGTTGGATGGGCGAACTGATTGGCTGGTGTACCAACTGACCGGTTCGCCTGGTGAAATGACCATTTCATTGCTTGTAGGTTGCAAACTTTTGAGATTTTTATCCCTTCCACTCCCACACAGACTGGGAACCCTGACCCTAACCCTCCTATAAATAAAGGGGTAGTGGGGGCTTCTCAAACAAATCAATTTCCTCTCACAATTGTTTGTCTTCTATTGTTGCGGTAAATGAGAGAACTCGAGCAAGTCCTAACCAATAAACGGAGGTATAGTAAGGGAGAACAATTGTGGGAGATCAAGTTGGTGACTTGTACACCAAAGGAAGGGAAAACTCCTTCCAATCTATTCTAGTAGGATGATAGGAGTTCTAGGTAGTCCTTGTGGATTTCTCAAGAGGCATATATGCTTTTCCCGCTAGGAGGACAACATCAACCTACTATCTTTGGTGAAGACCATGAGGCACAACAAATGAGTCCCAATGCAACTAGAAGACAACAACGCCACTACAATGATGAGGAGATGTCTCTAGACTTACTCTAGGATAAGGTATATCCTTGAACCATCCTTTCCATTATATAGTTATTCACGTGATTCGTTGGTTTAATGGGGAATACAACGGTAAAAATTTTGTGTGTGCTACCTATTTTGTTGCCTTATTTCTCTACACACACATCTACATGGGTTTTCTCCATAACCACACATACATTCACCATTAAAACACTTTTAAGGAAATGTGTATAGATTGCGTATATATATATATATATATATATATATATATATATATATATATATATATATATATATATATATATATATATATATATATATATATATATATATATATATATATATATATATATATATATCTGTGTGTGTACATATATGTATATATATATGGATTGTATATGGTATTTAATCAGATATGCACATTAAACCTTTTGATATTTACATCATATGAAATAAAATAAATCCTATCACATCGATTTAGATCCCTGATACACCATAAATTATAGTGGCTTTGATACCACTGTTGGGGAATAGGGATGGTAGTGAAGGTAGCGGAAACAAAAAAAATCCTTATTACTTGGTAAAAGATCACGTCAACAATGATGTATCTAGGAAAGGAGGTATACCTAGTCCTGGAGCAAGTCAAGAAACTACTCTTTCTTGGTTATGTGCACTCTTTTCTAGATGCACATTGACAATAGTCAATGATGGCCTCCAGGTGTAGCACCACCGACGATGTTGGTTGTTTTCCTCCTAGCATGGTGGGAATGGAACCCACACCTCTACATAGTCCATGTGGACCACCGAGAATTCCTTGTTATGCTACCAGAGACAACAAGAAGAAGTTGTTCCTTTGATGTCAACGTGCTAGCATTGACTTATTCTCCCTAGCTATCTCTCCCTTTTATAGGTAAGACTTGTTTTGGGCTCTCACATTACCACAATAGTGAGAGGATAACATTTTTCAATGTTACTTGTGTTTCCTAAAAGCCTTGACTACCCCTCTATGTATAAAAGGATCAAGGTTTGGGTTTCTAGATCAACTGGGAGTTGAAGAGATATTTTCATGAATTTTTTGTTGATCTGAATCATGAATCTATCAGTTCACTTCTGAACCGGTTGGTTCACATGTGAATTTTTCAATTCAACACTTGAATTGGTCGGTTCACTATATTTCCTATTAAAAAACATATAGGATTTTAATATGACAATTAATGCACAACATGACATCAACATCTATCCTTGATTTAGTTTTATTGATCAATCAACCATTTTATTTACAATATGAATTGGTCTACTTACATTCTGAATCGGTCAATTCACATTTAAACTGGTCAATTCATTTCTGAACTGGTAGATTCAGATTCCAGCTCAACCAATATACAACCAATGTTGTTTAGATTTACCCAACACTTGACTTGATTGACTCACATTCGCAATCTATCAATTTTCAGCCAATGTTGTTTAAATTGAATACCAAAACACTTTAGTAAATAGGTTAAATCATATTCATGAGTAAACTCCTTTTCTAGGTTCTTACTATATTTGTGACCCTATAGGTCCCAAGTTACATTGGCAGTACTGTCCATAACCAATTTATGACATCACAAGCAATGAGTGTTATCCAGCAACACATCATTGCTACCCAAGTAATTTGAAAGTTGGAGAACTACTTAAACCTACAATATGTGATTAGTGATACTATGATTGTATAGTTCCTTTGTCTCAGATATATTGATTCAACTCAAGGCATTCAATCGTCATCCTCTCAATGTCCAATCCATGTTCCTTGAACTAGAGCATATTGTATAAAATGCATAGGATCTCACATATGTCATATTGAGTCACATGAGTATGGCCATAAATTTCTTAGTCTCGCTTATCAAATGGCCAAGATATCAATCTCCCACAGGAAGGAAAAATCCCTTCTACATCACCAACATTCAATCCCCATGTGTCACAATGCACCCAAGCATCACCTATGTGGAAACCCTTATTCAAGGTCATTTTGGATGATGTCAAAATATATTGCATGACATGTAATGAGTGTAGTGACTTTAGGTCTAATAAACACAATCACTATTAGTATAAGAGGTTATTCTAACTACCATTCCATGATCTCCATGTATCAGTCATAATGTGGGTCTGTCGAATACACTATTCTCTAACATGTACCTATGTGTTTGACTTGAAAAAACATATCATGACTAATGGAACTATGTCATCAGTCAACACACACTCTAGTCTTGTATATTACTATCATTTATTTTTCTTCGACAATAATATCCAACTAGGGACATAAAACGAATGCATGCACTCTTATCATATGTATGATCTCATTATACATCTCCTAAACATGAATACATATGTCATTGAGTAACATCATTCTTTAGACATCTACTATGTTTGTGTCATCATGTCATGATTGATATAAACATAATAGATGGAATTACCTTATTATTATCAAATCAGGTATCTAGTAACCCATTACAATCATTATACGACTAGCTCTCTAGGCATACATGCCGACAATAAGTAGATCCTCAATTTGACGATTATAATACTAATCATGTTCAATTTGTTAATTTGTGATATAGTATAATATTATTGAATAATAATAAGATTAATGTCTAAAAAATGATTATAATGTTAATGGCATTTCTTCATGGTTCCTATGTCATAAACATGATGATTAGCATTTTGAGATCAATGATGGTGAACTGATATAATTTTAGCTTACACGAACAGATTATTATCACTCAATGAGTTAGTATTTCATTGATATATCTACTTATGATTCAAGTTTGGAAGAGGGTATAATATATGTTAATGACTTGAAGGTTATACATCCTAGATCTTATGATGATTTATCATGAAATTGATTTAACCTTATTTAATCTAAGATTATAATTGTACAATGATCAATCCATGAATTAGTGTTAATTATAATGTTTAACTATGGTTTATAATTGTTAAGACTTGTGATATAGTGAATTATGTTTACTACCCTTATTTCTATTCCATACCTGAGATAGCCCTAAACCCTAATCTAAGACCTAGGTTAGGTATAATTAGTATGATATGAAATGTATGGTGACACTTTAGGGTTATACATCCAGGCAGATAATGTTGGTCAATTATGTATTGCTTGGATGTACCTTGATGATCAAATTTCATGGATATAACTACATGGTTCCAAACTGAAGTGTGTGATTAATTCTAAGTACCCACATTATCAAATGTTGATGGTTTTTTGGATGATCTCCAAAGTATTTATTCATTAAGACAAACTATTACATGTTTATTTACTTTCTTTTCAACTGTAGTTCCAATATGAGTATCACATAATAAAACTACAATTGTCTAGACCCTAGGTTACTTGCATTAAGCGGTAATACATATAAGTCTAGTGATGGATAGTGATTACACCTGGGATAGAATACAAAGAATGGGTTAGAATATTAATGAAATTACATGATCACATGCGCAAATATTTGGTTGTGAACATTATATGTAGTTATTATACAAGAGACAAATTATATATTGAAGTTGATCAAAAAAATAGTGTATTCCTTATAAAATAGAGTTGAAACCTAATTTTGATCCTAATTTCAAATTGTGGGATAATATATGAGAATGTATTGATTATCAAATGGAAATCCCAACATTGATGATTTAGGTGTTGAACACACTAAATGCTTTGATTCATGTTGTAATTTGATATTTCTAAATATAATGATAATCAAGATAAGGATGATAATTATTATACAATAAATAGGGTTTCTAAAGTGAATAATCATATGTATATTATGAATTAGGTTTTTAAACCAAAGATCATAACTTGTCATGATATTAAGGCACATAATATAATGTTAGTATAGATATGATAATGAGCGTTGCACCTATTGTTTATATGTGATGGAGTTAGGGTTTGTACCCTTATTCATTATCCAAACACATAACCCTAGATTGGGACCTCAGTAGGGTTTAATATGATTAATATGATGGTGACACTTTAGGAGTTATATACATGCACATTAAATGTTGAATCGAGTGGATTCCTCTTTTCTCACTTGATTGGATGACATGATTAATGTATTATTGCATGATATATGAATCGTTCTACATTAAGGTATGTGCTTACAATTCCGACTACTCACAATATCATTTGTCAGTGTTTCTTGAGGATTTCTTGAAGATTCATGAATAAACTATTGGGTGATTATTTACATTCCGTTCAAATATGATGCCTCTATGAGTATCATAGAAAGTATGATTGTGTGAAGAAAATGCTAGTTCTTATACTCAAATATTTAATTGATTATATGCTTTTATGTACTGGCACACTTTTTCATGCACCCACGTACACAATTTACCAATATACTAAACCGCATTTTATTTCATGTCGTGTTATGAAAATGTTATACATGAAGATTTTAAGATATTATGATCCGGATGAAACCATGGAAGACATTAAAGCTAAAAAATTAGGATTAGATATATAATTCTTCCCATATGTGTAGTTCTCATGTAAGAAATTCAAGTAACTCATTAGAAGAGTATTAGTTCATATTTTGTAAACAATATTTTGTAAATAATGGAAATTATTTGCTATTGTTTGTTATTTGGTAAAATTTGGATCCTTTGGAATTTGAAGTAATGTCTCTCAACTTCAAGGTCCTTTAATAAGGGGATTGATGAAAAGTGAAGTCGTTATATTTGGTATCAGAGCCCCAAATTTTCAAATAATGTTTAATACTTTGTAATTTCAAGTAATTCATAGAAATATAAGGAAACTTATTAAGACATGATCAGATGGTAATGGTGTCTAGAAGGGTACATGGCTTTGGGGGATGGTAATATTTACATCCACACCATTAAGTTGGTATATGAGGACTCCCTTAGCCACAGTGATACATGCATGGCCAGAACATAGGGTTGGCCAGAAAGTAATGTTTCTCCAAGTCTTGTCATCTCAAATTTCATTCACTTCACATTCTCTTGCTTAACAAACCAAAAAATATACTTCTCTCCTCATCTCAAGTTAGGATTTTTGAAAAGAAGTAGGATTATGGAATCCTCCACAAATTAATGAACATGTAATGTAGAAATAATGATAAAGTAAAAAAAAATGTTTTATGGGTTTTTCCTTGGAAGGGTAAAATCTGGAGCTATGGTTGGTTTAGGAAAACCCTTAGTGGGTAAAGGGAATCATAAAACTCTAAGAGGAAGGGTGTATTCTCCAACCCTAACCCTAAACCCTAATCCTGGGAAATGGGAGTAGTGTGGATGAGATAGTAACCCTACCCATTCGAGCCCTAACTAGCGTATGAGGGGAATAAGAAAAATCCAAATGAGTTTAAGTGACCCAGTCCCCCATGCATGAATGTTTGTGGAGTAAGGAATTCATGTAAAGGGTTTAAAAAATATAACCAACCAATGGTTATTAAAAATGAAAATAGGAAACCCTCAATACAACTTTTAGGGTTGGTGTCCAGTCCTGGGGTGGGTCAAACCAAGAGTGGAAAAAGGACCTATGGGGGAGGAAAAACCATAAAATTGTGGGGTTAGGTTGTGTCTAGAGAGCCTAACCTCCTCCTATAAGTCAATAAGACACCCTAGGTTAGCACTGTCCCTAGAAGGGTGACTTGAGCAATCAGTTTAAGAACTTATGTAACTCTAAATGTCACCTAAAGTGTGAAGGATTAAGTATAAAGAAATATGAAATCACATGCATTATTTGTGCCCAGGTATGACATCTCTGAGTGACAGAAGGAAAGTCACTAAGGAAGTGGCTGAAAGTATTTGATCAAGCCCAAAAAGGAAGGTCACCAATAGGCCAAGCCCAGAAAGGAAGGCTTATGTAAAAGGAAGTCATTTCAATGATAGGTGATCAAACCAACAAAGAAAGGTCACCAACAGGACAGGACCAAAGGGGAGGGCCAATGTAAAAGGAAGTCATTCCAACGGTAGGTTATCAAGACAAAAAAGGAAGGTAACTAATAGCCCAAGCCCATAAAGGAAGGATGATGTAAAAGGAAGCCATTCCAATGACTAGTGATCAAGATCAGAAAGGAAGGCCACTAAAAGGACAAGCCTAAAAAGGAAGGTCGCCATAAATACCAAGCCCATAAGGGAAGATCCCTATGAGCCCAATGCAGGGACATAAAGTGAAAATTGTGTACCCTAAGAGAGGAAGGAAATCCAAGATAAATAATTATATAAGAATATAATGTGCTCAAAAATAGTTAAAGTTGTGATATCTAAATAAACCTTAGGTAGGGTAGAACCCTAACTCGATTCTAAAATATCGTAGGGATGTTTAAGGATACATAGGACCTATGAGGTTAGGAATTGATCATGCCCTAAATGCATAAGACAACCGGGATAGGGGATAGCCATTATTGTTTTCCGAAGGCCCATGGGTTAGGAGATTGGCCACCTTCATGAGTTCATTAGGCCCAAGGGTAAATGTGGGAGGCACTCCCTAAGTGCATAAGGCCCATGAGGCCAGGGGAGGTCATTCCATAGGTACATGCACCCCAGAGACCTAAAGGAACTGACTATGTCTAGTGAGACATGAAGTGTAAATATAAAAGATACAAGAAGTCATGTAATACTGAAATCTTAAAGTAGGTGTCCATAAAGGCACTTTATTTCATGAAATATAATAATATTGTGGGATTAAATGTAATTATAGTTTGGAGTTTTGTCTTAGTGCTTGTACCTAAAATATGAAAATTTTAGATAATGTGTAGATACTTCATCTCCTCTCTCGAAATGGGATGAACTTTGTATTCAGGATACAATCAAACACTTATTTCATCTCATTATGAGTGGGAGAGATTGGATAGACACATATCTTGCTTAAAATTTACATATGAGAATGAAAACCCTAAGTTGAGTTAAATGACATCATCTAGGGTTTGAGGTGTTGCATCACCTGTTGGTATGTATGCCCATAGAGCAAGTCATGTGATGATTGTAATGGGATACTTTATAAATGATTTGAATAATAATAAAGGCAATTTCCGATCTATATGTTTTAACTGTTTCTGAGATGATAGTGTAACATGATAGATGTCTAAAGAATTGTTTACTGGATGACGTATACTTTTAGGTTCAGGACCTAAACGATGAGATCATATGGATATTAAGAGTATACATTCTGGTTTGGTCCCTAATCGATTGTTATTGTGGAAATAACCATAGACATCAATAACACTAAAGACTAGATTGTGTGTTGGTTGATGATAGAATCTCATTAGTCATGATATAGTGATATCAAACCAAGCACATAGGTACTTGTTAGAGAACAAGTGTACCGGACAGACCCACCGTGAGAGTGACATATGGAACCATGATTTGGTAGTCACAGTCAGCTCTCACATTGATGGTGGTGAATGTGATTCTTCGGCCTAAAATCACTACACTCAACACATGTCGTTGGGTACACTTTGACATCATCAAACGCAGTCCTAAAACATGGGTTGTTATAAAGGTGATGATTGGGTGACTTTGACACATGGGGCTTTTGAGGGTTGAGTGATAGATATGGGATTTGTCCCTCCTAAGGGAGTTTGATGTCCATGGCCACTTGATGAGTAGGATTGAGAAAGACATGTGCATGCATGTGTGAATCAACATGTGATATTGATGTCACACACATCTCACCCAGTCTGCTCTGAGATCAAGGAAATTGATGAACTTTTGAAGGATGACTGTACCATGCCTTGAGTTCATTCAGGACATTAGTGACAAAGGAATTATACATTCACTATAACACCATTCACGGATTGTAGGATTGAAAGTTGTTCTCCAACTTTCTGTTTCACTTGGGTAGCACTGATGTGCGACTAGACACTGCTCTTTTCTTGTGAACTCATAAATGTTATGGACTTTCACTGCATACGTGAAATGGACCTACAGGGTCACACACAAAGGATTTAACCTGGAAGAGGAGTTTATCCACAAATGATGTTTAGATTGATTACTAAAGGAGTTTAGTAGTTCAATTAAATACTCAATCAATTGATAGCTCAGTATCATAGTGTTCAAGGTGTTGGACCAATTCATTAGAGTATCAGATTGATTGAAACTACAATTGACTGATTTTGCACAGTCTGTACTTCCAACCTATCGACTCATGGGATGAACCGATCGAGTCATGTTGGTGAAAAGATCGGCTCAACTGGTGAGATGATCAGCTCATGTATCAATGAGACGATCGACTCAATTGTTGAACCGATCAGCTCATGTGACCAATCGAGATCGTTTGGAAAGTTAGAAGACTATTTTGCAAATACAATTAGTTTCACTTGTACAAATTTGATTTGGACAAGGATTAGTATTTGATTAATCATAAAAAAATATGAAAGTCAATTTGAGTTGGACCAGAATAATGAACCGACCGGCTCAGATGCCCCAAACGATAAGTTCAGGTGTGAACCGATCGACTGAGGTCACCAACCGACCATTTCAGGGTTGAAACGACCGGTTCAGCTGGCGTAGTTGGCTGTTTTGTGGAAAATCTTGAACCCTTCTACTCCTATTTAGTTCCACAGTTCTCGGGGTAGAGAACCCTATCCCATGACCCTCCTATATATATAGGGGTATTGGGGGTTTCTCAAAGTACAACTCAGAATACTAGTTGCTCTGCAAAGTTGTCATTCTCTCTGGTTTTGGTAACTGAGAGAGCCTGAGCAAGTGCTACCCGATAAGGGAGGCACAATAAGGGAAAAACAACTGCAGAAAAGCAACTGGTTGCAGGAGAGTGTGTCAGTGACTAGTACGCCGACAGGAGGGTGTGACTCCTTCTGATTCCTTATGAGACAAGGAGATCAGAGTTCCAGGCAGTCTGTGTGGACGACTATAGAGGTGGGAGACTTCTGCCGCTTGGAGGACAGTTGTCAATCTCGACAGTCCCAATGAGACCAGGAACTACACAGATAGCATCCAAGACTAGAGGTGAAGACCGCACAAGCCGCGAGGTAACGTCGTCGAGAAAGACTCGGGACAAGGTATGCCTCTACAAACCATTCTTCCTATTATATATACGTTGACACAATTCCATTATTCTGGGTTTGGGAGAAGAAATTTTTGTTTCCGCTGCCTTGTCTATCTCCCCTAAAACCCAATAGTGGTATCAAAGCCACATCAACTACTCTATACTTTTAAGATTATCGATGTGATTGATTTTGGTTTATCGCCTTTATTTGTTGCATACGATGCAAATAACATTGGCTTTATGCATGTCCAATCCTAAATCGAAAAATCCCAATATACATATATGATATGTAATATAAATGCACTCGATGCGCGTCACCCTTAAACAAGTTTTGTGGTGGATGTATATCATGGTTATGGCCAATAAACCCTATGTATGTGTGCTTGGTTGAATGTCGTTGCTTGCATCTCGGTCTGCGCACTGATTGCCTATCTCCTATTCCTGATGTAACTTGGGATAACTCGAGATTTCTTTCCTACCTTTGCTCCCCCCGAATGTAACTCGAGGTTTCCTTTTTCAAATGTAAAATAGGATAGAATTTTATTTCCTATTATGTCAAAGAATGGTGGACATTTTGACGACCGGTTCGAGGAGCGAGATGAGCAGGTGGTGGCCTGAGGATATGCACGACGACTAGTGAACTGATCGGCTGGAGGCACCAGTCAATCGGCTAGTGGCACCCAATCGACCGGCCTCATGGCAAGCAGATCAATCATGGAGATGAGTTGATCAAACCCAGAAAGGCAAATCACAGAGTTCATCTTGTACATGTTGCATGTGATGTGGACCTAGATGACCGTGATTCCTCTTTGCTCGAGGAATCACATTAGGATGGCCATAATCATTGCTTTTATCGTTTCACATGTTTTCTTTGGGATATAGAATGTATATGATACTTACTATATTGTGGTGATTGGATATGTATATGTACCTATAAAAACCAAATTCCTCGTTAAATATTAAAGTTTTAGATTCCTTCCAAATGCGACACACGTGAAAAGCTTGATCGGCCAAGTGTGGGCACGCCCTAGCGTGGTACACCGTCTATCTCGTGGATGCGTGAAGGATGGATATGTGGGTCTACCCTAGCAGGGTGCATATTCATCGTGTTGGCTTTGGGTCAGACTTAACAAGGTGACCTAGATAGCATCTAGAACCTTGAGGCATGTAGGTGATCATGGCAAGGAGTTGCGCATGACATCTTTCAAGAGTTGCATATGATGCAATTGGCAAAAGTTACCTACCTGGAAGATCTGAGTTGTGGGTGACAGCCCTAGCTGGTCCAGGACTCAGAGGATTTCAGGATCTTGACCCACTAGAAGATTGTACGCTGCAATCTTTTGAATTGATGGTGAGGGCTGTCAATTTGAATCAAAATAGTGGGAGCAATAATTAATTAAAGGCCTAATTAACCACTGTCAAATTTTATTCAAATCAAATCAAATCAAAAGGAGTTTTGACAAATGCAATTTTCTCTTGTAGAATGGAAAAATAATCATCTTTTAAAATTGGCAAATTAATTGAGAATAAATTCCATAACTGGTTGGGGATTGTGAGAAGTGTTTTGCATAATCCAAAAATATCGGTAGCCTTTGAATCCACTCTATGTGCACTTAAGAAGAAGGATAGTTCATTGATGGAGATCAATGGAACAAATTCTAAGGACAAAGGTGAGGGAGAGAAGGGTTCTCTCACCAAACCAATGTCAGAATCTTCTGCGCTCACAACATGGAGAGGACAGAAGGAACGATGGAAGAAGAAGTGAGAGATAGAGATCTCTACTTCTGGTGTATACATTATAGAGATTAACTTTACTACTTCTTTGTCATGGGTACTTGATACCAGATGTGGATCTCACATTTGTTCAAATGTGAAGGATCTTAAAAGAAAGAGGCCTTTGGGGAAAGGTGAGGTTGAACTATGTGTTTCCAATGGGGTAAGAGTTGCCTCCAGTGTCGTAGTAACCTATGAGTTAACTCTACCTAGTGGGTTAATAAAAGAGTTGAAGAACTACTATTATGTACCTTCCATAAATAGCAATATCATTTCCGTCTCTTGTTTGGACAAGGATGGTTTTGAATTTCTTATTAAGAATGGAAAGTGTTCTATTTCAAAAGATGGGATCTTTTATGGAAGTGCCCCAATGTCTTATGGTATATACTTGATAGATCTAGAGACAAATGTATACAATGTAAACACCAAAAGGCAAAAACTCAACAACTCAAACAAAACATATCTTTGGCATTGTCATCTAGGGCACATAAATGAGAAGTGCATTTCTAGACTCCATAAAGATGGTTATCTAGACTCTTTTGATTATGAATCAATAGAGACATGTGAATCTTGTTTGTTGGGCAAGATGACCAAGACTCCCTTTTCAGGTAAAGGTGAGAGAGCTAGTGATGTATTAGGACTCATACATACTGTTGTATGTGGGCCTTTTAGAACTAATTCCAGAAATGGTGTCAGTACTACATTACCTTCACTGATGACTTTAGTAGGTATGTCTATGTGTACCTGATGAAACATAAGTCAGAAACCCTTGAAAGGTTCAAGGATTTCATGAATGAAGTACATAACCAACTTGGTAAAAGTATTAAAGCACTTCATTCCGATCGAGGTGGAGAATACTTAAGCCAATAGTTTGAGGACCTTCTATGAGCCCGTGGTATTATATCACAATGGACTCCGCCTGGAACACCACAACATAACGATGTGTCTGAAAGAAGGAATCACACTTTACTGGATATGGTGCAATCAATGATGAGTTTTTTTGATCTTCTGATTTCCTTCTGGGGTCATTCTCTTGAAACCACCACATTTAAACTTAACTGAGTACCATCTAAATCGGTTCAAAAGACGCCATATGAGATATGACATGGGAAGCGTCCTGATTTGTCTTTTATTAAGATTTGGGGTTTTGAGGCTTATGTCAGGAAAATGTTTCTTGATAAGCTTGGACCCAAGTTCGATAAATGTTATTTTGTTGGATACCCCAAGTAAATGAGGGGATACTATTTATACCACCCTACTGACAATAAAGTGTTTGTAGCTAGGACAGCTATATTCCTAGAAAAGGAATTTATTTCCAGAGGAAATAGTGGGAGGAAAATAGAGCTTGAAGAGGTCCAAGCCCAACAAGAAAACATTGAACTGGTAGATGTATAAGAGGAACATATAGATTTATAAGGTGTTGTGGAATCTTAGTCTCCTCAAGTAACAATAGGACCTCGTAGATCTAGTAGGACACGCCATGAACCTGAGAGGTTTGGATACCTTGCAACTCAAGAAGGCAGTGAGTTGATCATAGATGATGATCCAACTACCTATCTAGAGGCTATGGAGGGACCAGATTATGAGAAATGGCTTGAGGCCATGAAATCTGAGATGGAATCCATGTACTCCAACAAAGTATGGACTTTGGTGGAACCACCTGAAGGGGTAAAACCCATAGGGTGCAAGTGGGTATTCAAGAAGAAGACCAACATGGATGGCAATGTGCAAACTTATAAAGGTATATTGGTTGCAAAGGGTTTCCGACAAGTTCAAGGTGTTGACTATGACAACATTTTTTCTCCAGTTGCCATGATTAAGTCCATCAGGATTATGCTTGCTATTACATCTTACTATGACTATGAGATTTAGAAAATGGTTGCTAAAACCACATTCCTCAATGGAAATATAAATGAGGATGTGTACATGACACAACCTAAAGGTTTTATAGATACATAGAATGCTAATAAAGTCTATAAGCTGCAAAGGTCAATCTATGGATTGAAGCAAGCATCTCGGAGTTGGAATCTTCGATTTGATGAGGAAGTCAAAGTGTTTGGCTTTATTCAAAATGAAGATGAACCTTTTGTGTACAAGAAGGTTAGTGGGAGCACGACCACATTCCTCATATTGTATGTGGATGACATACTATTGATGGGGAATGATGTCTCAACCTTAGAGAAGGTAAAGACTTGGGTTGGGAATACTTTCTCAATGAAGGACTTAGGAGAAGCATCCTACATTCTAGGTATTAAGATCTATAGAGATAGATCTAAAAGGCTTCTCAGACTAAGTCAAAGCACGTACATTGATAAAGTGTTGAAGTGGTTCAGCATGGAGAACTCAAAGAGAGGCAACATCCCCATGCTACATGGAGTCACCATCTCCATAGCTCAATGTCCTCAATCTTGTGAAGAGAGGGAGCGTATGAATGGGATCCCATATGCATTAGCCATTGGATCCATCATGTACGCTATGTTGTGCACAAGCCCAGATGTCTCATATGCCCTCAGAATGACGAGTAGGTACCAGTTAGATCCCGGGGATGCTCACTGGATAGCCATAAAGAACATCCTCAAGTACTTGCGAAGGACTAAGGATCAATTCCTTATATACGGTGGTGAGGAAGAACTGGTTGTAAAAGGTTACACCGATGCGAGCTTCCAAACTGATAAAGATAATTACAAATCGCAAGCAGGATTTGTGTTTTTCCTAAACAATGGAGCTGTGAGCTGGAAGAGTTCCAAGCAAGAAATAGTTGTCGATTCTACTATGGCCGAGTATATTGCTGCTTCACATGCAACAAAGGAGGTTGTGTGGATCAAGAAGTTCATCACTGAACTTGGTGTAGTTCCCAGTAGCTGTGATGCAATTGAGCTTTATTGTGACAATAATGGAGCTATTCCTCAAGCTAAGGAGCCCAGATCACATCAACAGTCCCAGCACATACTGTGGCGCTTCCATCTCGTACGAGAGAACGTATAATGATGAGATGTGAAGATTTGTAAAGTACCAAATAAAGACAACATAGTTGATCCACTCACTAAGGCCCTTTCTCAGTAAAAGCATGATGGTCATGCTAGGGTACAAGGACTGAGGTTCCTAGTGACGTGGCTTATATTATCGCACTAACAAACTCACTTAGGGTTGAAATCCCTAAGTTTTAACCAAAATAATGTGCAATAATACCACCCGCAAGCAGACGAGTCTTATCGCAGTATAGTTGAGGATCAAATCCCAAGGGACAACGTTTTTAAGAATCTCTCTCTAGTCGAATCTAGTTGAATCAAGACTAATATTGGAACAAGGTTTGTTGAATTGAGTTTAATTAACTAAATGCGAGGAAAGTAAAAGAACATGATTAAAGGTTGATTAAAGATTAATGATAGAAATTGCTGGGATGCTCTCGGGTTTCACCACCACTACACATGCAAACACATCCAAACATCAAACATCCAGGAAAGATATAACCATTCAAATAGAGTTGCTGCAGAACCCCCCATACGGGCGTCAGGTCCGCGTAAGCATCACCTTAGGTATCAGATGTCTCGTCACCATCCAGATCACATACTTACGACTCTGAAGATACAGAAATCCAAATGAGGTTGTGGGCCCCCTATACAGGCGTCAGGCACACAGAAGTGTCACTGTGGGCTAGATAACTCTTCACTACACAGATCATACACTTATGACCTCAAGGAATCCCATTCTATTTCTAGTTTGGGAGTCAACCGTGTTAAGAGACATTCAAAACCTACGCATTGAAGTTCTCGCAACATAGGAAACGAACAAGATAAATGCAAGCAGGTGATCAATCCACAAGCACACATCGACGATTAACAATGAAATGAAAGATTATATACATGCCATGGAATATTTAACAAAAGGATATGAAAGCATGGGTAGTGGGGCTAGTCCCCACACCCAGCGAAAGTGAACTACTCGCTCATGGTGAGAGGAACAAGAAAATCAAGAGAAAGAGAAGATTCCTCCATGAGCATGGTGAATAAGATGATCGCATCTCGATGGAGAAATGGTCTTCTACACGATGTCGGGGCAGATCTGGACGAGGAGGGAAGAACACCACGGCAGACGGGGCAGATCTTTTCTCTCCACCTCCTTCTTCTCATAGTCCTCGCTCACCGCAGAAGGAGCAGCTCGTGGACAAGATGGTGGCACGGACACAGCAGATCTAGATCCAAATCTAGATCTAAACGAGGTGGTTTGCAGATCTGAGTCTTCACTCCAGATTTGGGTGAATAGGCCGCAAAACCACCACGGGGGCAGGTTCTTGGCTATGGAGATCGTCTCCTTAGGCCCAGGACAGACCTGCAGCCTAACGATGTCTGGAGATGATGCTTTGGCTGTCTGGAGTTGTGTCCTATTTATAGGCAGGTTGGGCACCGACTTAAAATCGTGACCTTTTCATTTCTGCAGCGGGTCGCCACTTTTGTTGTGGTCGTGGCATTTGTCGTGGTTGCGGCATTTGCCGTGGTTGTGGCTTTTGTCGTGGTCGCGACATTTGTCGTGGTCGCGACTTTTGTCGTGGTTGTGGCAAATTGCACGGTCACGATCACGACTATGCAGGGGAGGTCGCTATGTAGTTGGTATGGTCAAGGTTGAAGTGGCAAGGCAGAGGGTCACGATCGTCATTGAGAGAGGACAGACCGTAGGGCGTTGAGGTGATGGCGGCTACACGATGGAGTGGGTGGCGTCGATCACTGCTGAGGTGAAGAGGCTGGAGGCATTATTGTCGATTGGTGAAAATGCGGAGACCTCGATCGTGGTGTAGGCTACCGCGGGTCGAGGTGTGGGAGCGCCAGACTGCTGTGTAGTCGTGGCTTGAAGATGGGGGTGGACCACGGTCCTGCAGGGGTGATGACGTGATCGCGGGCTTTGTGCATGCCGCGGTCACGGGCTTTTCCTGGCTCGGTCACCTTAACTGCAGGTCGTGGGTATTAGAGGATTGCCGCAGTCGCGACATGTGGGTGTAGCAAGGGTTCGGGGCGTTAGGCAGAAGATTGCGGTCGTAGGGAACTTGGTCGCGGTATGTGTGGCTGGGGGAACCGCAGTTGGGAATAGAAGAGAAGACCACAGACTTCTGTCTTAGAAATGATTGTGACCAGGCTCTATGAATTGTGATTAGGTCAAGCTGGGAGAAGAAGGGGATCCACTGACTGCTACTGACCCCAAGCATGCTCAAACCGACCAAGACCCAGAATAGAGTATTGGGCCATGGAGACAAGGCCCAAATGCCCAAAGTGACCTGCACAAAGGTGTAAAGATTCAATAAAAATAGGGATCATTCTAATTAAGCCAAGTGAATGAACATATTAGAAGATAAAGCCGATAAATGCATGAACGCAACTAAAATTGGGCTAAACGAGATGATTGAACCAATATGAATATGCATTCATCAAAATACCCTGAACTTAAATGTTGCTCGTCCTTGAGTAATAGGAAATCTGAAGCGGTCGCCAAATGAATACTTTCGAAACATGTGACTACCTGACCTTCATATAAAAAATATTTCTTTTCTGCTTGGTATGACTAAGTGTCTCAACATCCTGAGATCACAAAACACATTTTACCATATCTTCGTTCCCGAGTTCACTTCCCAATATCACTTCTTTTCTACTTTTTTCCAAAATCAAGCATGTTAGAGAGTTTCGTAAGAGTCCAGAGATACCCGCAGAACAACAAGTGTGCACCTGATCTGACACTGGTGTTATTAGGATCAGGCATGCATTCATTGTATCTTTAGGTGGAAATGGGAGTGAAGGGTGGTATGGAAGGAAGAAATAAATATCTCCTCTATTCGACTCGAGATTTATATTATATGATATGCAATTTCATTGATTGCATTTTTTTATGCGAATATCTCCTCTATTCGACTCGAGATTGCATTTCTTTTTGTGTGCACTTAGGCATATTTTCTTGGTGATACACCCCTATTTCGTAGTGAGGGGTATGGAAGAAGCGGGAAAGAAAGAGAGGGTGTGCCACCCCAAACTTGGGGTTTGGCACTATATTGGCTATTTTTGTTTGTTTTTGATGAACGAAGGGGGTAAGAAGATGATAGAAGAAGTGTAGAAAAGAGTTCAGATCAGAATGCAACTTGACTTACGATTCCGTGCACCGAGTTGTTCTCCTTATCATACTCTGCTCAAATAATGACTTGATGAGGATCTGATGGAGATTCCATGCTATTGTTCCACTAGTCAGATAGGAAGCACAACATGTTTGATCCCTCTCAGTTTGACAAATACTTGCCATATCTATTGATCATGATGTTAGGATTCATAAGCTTCACACGGTGATTTCAAATCATAGGCTAGTTTCAGAAATTGTTCTCCTTGAGGCTTCACTTCGAATAAGGAGGGTATAATGATTCAAAACTACGTGGGAAAACAGGATAGCCGGCTAGGTAATGGCTTTGATTGAAACAAAAGCGTCACAACTTCATCAAGTTTCTATACAAGTTGCTATGAAAACTTTTGAAATTTTTTGAAAACTTTTCTCAAAATTGCAACAAAATTTCAACGATGGAATCTTAGGTCTGAAACGGATAGGAGAGGGTGGGAAGTAGAGTACGTACCACCCCCCCTCCACCCCGAACTTAGAAATTTGCTCGTCCCGAGCAAGCTCAAAATCCGAGATGGAGGGGTAAACTCATGCCGGTTGGTCCAGCAGATGCGGTTGCATTCCTTTAGGTGACGCGTCCTCCATCTGAAATCTCAAAAATGGAACCTATCAGAACTTAAGACTGCATCTTGCGATGCATTGTCTATCAGGTGCAAAATTTTCTAAAAAACAAAATTAAAAGTAAAAGCTAAGTTAAAGATCGGGTTGCCTCCCGACAAGCGCCTTTGTTTTATGTCGATGGCTCGACGTGATTTCTTCAGTTTTCTGGTAGGTGTGTCAGTTTGGACAGATTCATCAATTCATCAGTGCTAGTATCAGCTGTGGTGAAATATCTCTTCAAGCGTTGGTCATTTTCCACAAAATCATCTGACTTCTCGCTCCATAAGGTAAATGTGCCATGTGGGTAGATGCTCTTGAAAATGTATGCTCCAGACCATTGAGAGCGGAGTTTCCCTAGGAATAACCTCAGTCTCGAGTTGAATAGAAGAACTTGATCTCCCACTTGAATGTCCTTCCTTTTCATATGACCATCATGCCAAAGTTTCGTGCGTTCCTTGTAGATTCGTGCATTCTCATAAGCTGTCATTCGGAGTTCATCCAACTCTTGAAGTTGTAGAATCCTGGATTCGCCTGCTTTCTTCATATCGAAATTCAGCTGTTTGATTGCCCACCATGCTTTATGTTCTAGTTCCACGGGCAAGTGACATGATTTTCCATAGATGAGTCTGAAGGGTGTTGTTCCAAGAGGAGTTTTGAACGCAGTTCGGTAGGCCCATAAAGCGTCATTGATTTTCACTGACCAATCCTTTTAGTTGCGTCCTACTGTCTTTTCCAGGATAGCTTTGAGTTGACGGTTTGAAACCTCTATCTGCCCACTTGTTTGTGGGTGGTAGGGAGAAGCTACTTTGTGTGTTACACCATATCTTCTCAACAATTCTTCAAGGCTTCTTTCCAGAAAATGAGCACCTCCATCGGAGATCACAACGCGTGGAACTCCAAAATGGGGAAAATGATATCTTTGAACATTTTAATGATGAGTTTTGAATCGCTAGTGACGGTTGGTATGGCCTCTACCCATTTAGAGACATAATCTACCGTGACTAGGATGTAGGAAAATCCATGTGAGGATGGGAATGGACCCATGTAGTCCACTCCCCAAACATCAAAAATCTCAACTTCTTGCCATATCTTAAGTGGCATCTCATCTCTTTTCGTAATGTTTCCCATTCTCTGACACTTGTCACATGACAAAACAAAATTGTACGCATCTCTGGATATGGTTGGCCAAAAGAACCCACATTGCAGAACCTTCAAAGAAGTTTTCTTAGAACTCATATGGCCTCTGACTGGGCCTGAGTGGCATTGTTCTAAAATAAGTTGGGCTTCTTCCTCAGTGATGCAACGTCTGTAGAGACCATCAACACAGAGCTTGAAGAGGTACAGTTCATCCCAGTGATATTGCCTCACATCATGCCTGAATTTCTTTAGAGCATTGCCAGTACACTCAGGGTGGATGACTCCAACGACAAGGTAGTTCACATAATCTAAGTACCAAGGAGTGGCTTCTGAGACTTTCATAAGCTGGTCATCTGGAAGAGAGTCGTTAATTGGTATCTTCTCAATTTCCAGAGTGTGGATACAACTTAAGTGGTCTGCTACAACATTTTTTGTGCCTCTTTTATCTCTAATCTCAAGATCGAATTCTTGTAATAGGAGAATCCATCTTATCAACATTGGTTTTGCATCTTTCATTTTTAGAAGATAACGAATAGCGGCGTGATCGGTGTAGACAATCACCTTTGAACCGATGAGGTAGGATCTAAACTTATCAAAGGCATATATGACTGCTAGGAGTTCCTTCTTGGTAGTTGCGTAGTTCCTCTGAGCCTCGTCAAGGGTCTTCGATGCATAATAGATGACATGATGTTTCTTCTCTATACATTGGCCCAGAACGGCACCCACAACACAATCACTGGAATCACACATAATTTCGAATGGGTTGTCCCAATCCGGGGCACGAATGATGGGTGTTGTTGTAAGGGCATGCTTTAGGTTGTTGAAACTCTTGATACACTCTTTATCAAAATGGAAATCAGCATCCTTCAACAATATGTTTTTCATGGGCTTGGTTATCTTGGAGAAATCCTTGATAAACCTTCTGTAGAAACCCGCATGACCAAGGAATGTGCGGACTTCTCTTACATTGGTAGGGATAGATAGTTTGGAGATCACTTCGATCTTGGCCTTGTCCACTTCAATTCCTCGATTACTGATTCTATGGCCAAGGACAATACCTTCTTTTACCATAAAATGACATTTCTCCCAATTAAGCACCAGATGTGTTACTTCGCATCGTTTGAGGACAAGGGAGAGGTGCCTTAGGCATGAATCATACGAATCCCCATATATAGAGAAATCATCCATAAAAATTTCCATAATGGTTTTGGTTAAACCAGCAAATATGGCCGCCATGCAGCGTTGGAAGGTTGCAGGCGCATTACAGAGTCCAAATGGCATCCTTCTAAAGGCGTATGGGGAAGGTAAACGTAGTTTTCTCTTGGTCATCTGGATGTATAGGGATTTGATAAAATCCAGAGTAACCATCGAGATAGCAAAATATTCCTGATGAGCCAATCTCTCTAAGACTTGATCCAGGAAAGGAATCGGAAAATGATCCTTGCGTGTGGCTTTGTTCAATTGAGATCACTCATCTTGTAGCCGATAGCTTTCTTTCTTTCCTTTAATTCTTTCAGGAGTTTATCTTCTTGTTCGGTCATTAGATCAGAGTTTATAATAACTGGACAAACCTTAAGATCATCCAAAAACATGTATTTAAGTCCCTCGGGTAGGGGCTTCATTTTAGGGGCTTATGGCTTCTCACATGGCTCTTCAGATACATTCACAGCTTTGAGTTCCTCGAACTTGGCTTCAAGATCTTCTTCTACAAAGTCAAGGTGAAGGATACAATCCTTAACTTGTTTGTTGATGAAAATTTCAGCAGATGGGTTTGTTAGTGCCACCTCTAAATGACCGTCTTGTTCATATTCCTCTTGTGTGAGGAGAGACATTTGCTCAATGAAATCAACCAGATAGACTTCTTCCTGCATGCTCGGTCTTCGCATGCTTTCAAAAACATTGAACTCGAGGGTTTCTTTCCCTAGTCTGAGCAACAAGGTCCCTACTTCAATGTCAATCAAATCTCTTGTAGTGGCGAGGAACGGATGTCCAAAGATAAGAGGGTATCTGGCTTCTTCTTTTATGTCCATGATGACAAAGTCACAAGGGACATAAGAGTCTTTTCCAACCTTGACAGGGACATCTTTGATGATTCCCAAAGGAAGAGTCATAGAGTTATCTGCAAGTTGAATGGTCATTCCAGTTGGGAGTAATTCTGCAAACCCTAGCCTCTTGCAAAGGCTAAGTGGCATGATAGAAATGCTAGCACCGAGATCGACTAATCCCTTCTTACATGAAGAGTCACCGATATGGCATGAAATCCCAAAGGATCCTGGGTCTTTCTGCTTCTGGGGCATCTTGCTCTGGATGATATCAGAAGTGGTCATTGCTATCTTAACAGTCTCATATTCTTCAGTTATGTACTTCCTTGTGAGGAGAGACTTTAAATACTTAGTCCAGGCTGGTATCTCAGCCAACGCATCTAGAAAGGGTATATCTACATGAAGCTTCTTCATAGCTTCTTTAAACTTGTTGAATTGAGTATCGAGCTTTGTCTACTTCAAACGAGCTGGGAAAGGAGGACGAGGCTTGTATAATGGCACATCCGACTCAGGTGTGTCTTCAGCCTCCGTAGTCAATGGTTCCTCCAATCTTGCTTGGTCTATCTTATCAGCGGTTGGTCGTTCCTTCAGTTGGGACTCAGGTGTTGTAGAGTCTTGGTCATTTGCAAAGTTATCATCGTTTGTTTCCGCTATTGGTATCTTAGTATGGGAGTCAGAATAGTTTTTCCTGGACCTGGTGGTGATAGCCTTTAGTTGCTTCGAATGTTTAGGATTGTTTTCGGGTTGTCCAACAAAGGTTCCAGTAGGTGGCTTCATGCTAGCCGCAAGTTGAGCTAGTTGAGATTCAATAGCCTTCTGATGGGCTTGCTGGTTAGCTACCATAGTCTGCTACGACTGCAACATCTTCTCAATAGTTGACAATTTTTCATTAGGAGAGATGGGACCGTCTTGTTTCCCTAGTTGTTGCTGTTGATAGGGGGCTTGGTTGGGGTTTTGAAACTGAGAATTGTTCTGATAGTTGTTTTAGTTTCTATTATGGAAGTTACCTCTGAAGTTCCCTTGATTCCTGAAATTTGGTTGTTGGTTATACTAAATTCCTGGCAGGCCTCGTTGTTGAGTATTTGAACCAAGTTGTCATGAGTTCTCCACTCCATAAGGGTTCCCATATTGAAAACATGGATGGTTCCTATTCAGACTCGGATTATAGTACCCTTGACCAGGGATGGTGTTGACAGCATTCAGATTTTCCATTTGACCATTATCTCCTTGAGCACAGGTATTGCTCAAGACAACATCATAGGGAATGTTACAGGCTAGAGTAGAATGGTCAGTTCCTTTGCATGCTTCGCAGAAGAGTGAGGCTGACTTAACTTGCTCTTGTTGTCGAGGGGGCGAACGTCTTCTTTCATAAGCTGTGAGAGACGATTCTAGATGGTCTTGCTTTGCAACTAGGAGTTTGAGAGATTCAGCGATAGACTTGTACTCGGGTGTTGCTTCAGCCATAGCTATCTTCAGCACTCCTTTGCCAACAGGTCTACCCCAGTTGTCTTGGTTTTCATCTCCAAGGGTGACAACCTTCCATGTGCTATCATAACTCTGACGCATGAAGTTTCCTCCATACGAGGAATCTAAAAACCTCTCTATATCATCCTCCACATCTCTATAAAAGATTTCAATGAGTTGATTCTTTGGAATGCCATGATGTGGGCACTTGCGTAGAAGCTCTTTGTATCTTTCCCATGCTTCATCTAGGGATTCTCCAGGGACCTGGGTGAATTGCGTTATTTGTCCCTTAATTTCATAGGTGAGAGAAGGTGGATACAACTTTTCCAGAAAAAACATTTTGAAGTTGTTCCCAAGTGGTGATGGGTTCGCATTGCAAGGAGTTATACCAACTCATGGCTCTATCAGCCAGAGAGTATTTGAAGAGACGGAGTCTGATGGCATCATTAGTGATTCCATTTTGCTTTGTCATGGTGCATAATTCTATGAATCTCAGAAGATGTTATTGACTATCTTCTCCTTGCTTACCATAGAAAGGACTATTTTGAAGCAAATGACCCAATGTGCTCTTATCTCGAAATTCATAGCGTTGATGGGAGGAGGTTGCACTGGGTGATGAACATCAGTAGCTTTAGGGATTGAGAACTCCCTCAGGTCTTTTTGTAGCTCAGCTTGTTGAGCTGCTGCTTGAGCTGCTTGGATTTCTTCTTGAACTCCAACTCAGGCTTCTTGCATAAGTCTATCTCTTTGTTCATTAAGGGCTTGAGCTACCCTTCTAGCAATTTCCTCCTCTTGAGCCATTCTTGCATGGTTCTCTCTGTACTTACGGCGAAAGGTTATGTCTATCTCAGGGTCAAAGCTAGCAGCAAGTCCGGGACTGTCTGAGCGGCACATACACTAGACTTTATGTGTACCTAGGATAAAAAGATCTTTTGCTGGTAAGATGGACGGAGTAGAACCAAATTCAAGTATATATGATCGATAGTATCAGAAGTAGAAGAAAAACCTAAATTATCCTCAAATGAACTATATTTAACTAGATGATTCCGTTGTCCCCGGCAACGGCGCTAGAATTTGACGTGGCTTATATTATCACACTAACAAACTCACTTAGGGTTGAAATCCCTAAGTTTTTAACCAAAACAATGTGTAATAATACCACCCACAAGCGGACGGGTCTTATCGCAGTATAGTTGAGGATCGAATCCCAAGGGACAATGTTTTTAAGAATCTCTCTCTAGTCAAATCTAGTTGAATCAAGACTAATATTAGAACAAAGTTTGTTGAATTGAGTTTAATTAACTAAATGCGAGGAAAGTAAAAGAGCAGGATTAAAGGTTGATTAAAGATTATTGATGGAAATCACTAGGATGGTCTCGGGTTTCACCACCACTACACATGCAAACACATCAAAACATAAAACATCCAGGCAAGATATAACCATTCAACTAGAGCTACTATAGAACCCCCCATACGGGCGTCAGGTCCGCGTAAGCATCACCTTAGGTATTAGATGTCTCGTCACCATCCATATCACATACTTACGGCTCCGAAGATACAAAAATCCAAATGAGGTTATGGGCCCCCTATACAGCCGTCAGGCACATAGAAGCATCATCGTGGGCTAGATAACTCTTCACCACACAGACCATACACTTAAGACCTCAAGGAATCCCATTCTATTTCTAGTTTGGGAGTCAACCGCGTTAAGAGACATTTAAAACCTACGCATTGAAGTTCTCACAACATAGGAAACAAACAAGATAAATGCAAGCAGGTGATCAATCCACAAGCACACATCGATGATTAACAATGAAATGAAAGATTATAAACATGCCATGGAATGTTTAACAAAAGGATATGAAAGCATGGGTAGTGGGGCTAGTCCCCGCACCCAGCGAAAGTGAACTACTCTCTCATGGTGAGAGGAACAAGAAAATCAAGAGAAAGAGAAGATTCCGCCATGAGCATGGTGAAGAAGATGATCGCAGCTCGATGGAGAAACAATCTTCTACACGATGTCGGGGAAGATCTGGACGAGGAGGGAAGAACACCACGGCAGATGGGGCGGATCTTTTCTCTCCACCTCCTTCTTCTTCTCGTAGTCCTCGCTCACCACCGAAGGAGCAGCTCGTGGACAAGATGGTGGTGCGGACGCAGCAGATCTAGATCTAAATGAGGTGGTTTGCAGATATGAGTCTTCACTCCAGATCTGGGTGAATAGGCTGCAAAACCACCACGGGGGTAGGTTCTTGGCTATGGAGATTGTCTCCTTAGGCCTAGGACATACCTACAGCCTAACGGCATCTGGAGATGATGCTTTGGCTGACTGGAGTTGTGTCCTATTTATAGGCAGGCTGGGCACCGACTTAAAATCACGACCTTGTCATTTCTGCAGCATGTCGTGGCTTTTGTCATGGTCGTGGCTTTTGTCGTGGTCGCGGCATTTGCCATGGTCACGGCTTTTGTCGTGGTCATGGCATTTTCCGTGGTCACAGCTTTTGTCATGGTCACGGCAAATTGCATGGTCGCGATCGTGACTATGCAGGGGAGGTCGTTGTGCAGTTGGTATGGTCAAGGTTGAAGTGACGAGGCTGAGGGTCACGATCATCGTTGAGAGAGGACAGACCGTAGGGTGTTGAGGTGATGGCAGCTACACGATGGAGTGGGTGGCGTCGATCACTGCTGAGGTGAAGAGGTTGGAGGCATTACTGTCGATTAGTGAAAATGTGGAGACCTCGATCGTGGTGTAGGCTACCGCGGGTCGAGGTGTGGGAGCGCTGGACTGCTGTGTAGTCGCGGCTTGAAGATGGGGGGACCACAGTCCTGCAGGGGTGATGTCGCGGTCACGGGCTTTGTGCATGATGCAGTTGCGGGCTTTTCCTGGGTCGGTCGCCTTAGTTATAGGTCGCGGGTATTAGAGGATTGCCGCAGTCACAGCATGTGGGTGCAGCAAGGGTTCGGGGCGTTAGGCAGAAGATTGCGGTCACGGGGAACTTGGTCGCGGTATGTGTGGCTGGGGGAACCGCGGTTGGGAATATAAGAGAAGACCGCAGACTGCTGGCTTAGAAATGATTGTGACCAGGCTCTATGAATCGCGATTAGGTCAAGCTGGGAGAAGAAGGGGATCCACTGACTGCTACTGACCCCAAGCACACTCGAATAGACCAAGGCCCATAAGAGTATTGGGCCGTGGAGACATGGCCCAAATGCCGAAAGTGACCTGCATAAAGGTGCAAAGATTCAATAAAAATAGGGATCGTTCTAATTAAGCCAAGTGAATGAACATATTAGAAGATAAAACCGATAAATGCATGAATGCAACCAAAACTGGGCTAAACGAGATGATTGAACCAAGATGAATATGCATTCATCACCTAGGTGACTGACTCTAAGTGCAAGTGGGAGTCTGTTGGTATGTATGCCCATAGAGTAAGTCATGTGATAATTGTAATGGGATAATTTGTAAATGATTTGAATAATAATAAAGGAATTTCCGATCTATATGTTTTAACTGTTTCTGAGATGATAGTGTAACATGATAGATGTCTAAAGAATTGTTTACTAGATGACGTATGCTTTTAGGTTTAGGACCTAAATGATGAGATCATACAGATGTTAAGAGTATACATTCTTGTTTGGTCCCTAGTCTGTTGTTATTGTGGAAATAACCATGGATATCAATAACAATGAAAACTAGATTGTGTGTTGGTTGATGACAAAATCTCATTAGTCATGATATAGTGATATCAAACCAAGCACATACGAGAGAACAAGTGTACCGGATAGACCCACCGTGAGAGTAACACATGGAACCATGATTTGGTAGTCACAGTCAACTCTCACAGTGATGGTGGTGAATGTGATTCTTTGACCTGAAATCACTACACTCAACACATGTTGTTGGGTACACTTTGACATCATCAAACGCAGTTCTGAAAAATGGGTTGTTATAAAGGTGATGATCGGGTGACTTTGACACATGGGGCTTTTGAGGGGTGAGTGATTGATATGGGATTTGTCCCTCCTAAGGGAGTTTGATGTCCATGGCCACTTGATGAGTAGGATTGAGAAAGGCATGCACATGCATGTGTGAATCAATATGTGATATTGATGTCACACACATCTCACCCTGTCTGCTCTGAGATCAAGGAAATGGATGAATGTTGAAAGGATGACTGTACCATGCCTTGAATTCATTCAGGACATTAGTGACAAAGGAATTATACATTCACTATAACACCATTCATGGATTGTAGGATTGAAAGTTGTTCTCCAACTTTATATTTCACTTGGGTAGCACTGATGTGCGACTAGGCACTGCTCTTTGCTTGTGAAGTCATAAATGTTATGGAATTTCACTGCCAACGTGAAATGGATCTACAGGGTCACACACATAGGATTTAACCTGGAAGAGGAGTTTATCCACAAATGATATTTAGATTGGTTACTAAAGGAGTTTAGTAGTTCAATTAAACACTCAATCAATTGATAGCTCAGTATCATAGTGTTCAAGGTGTTGGACCAATTGATTAGAGTATCAGATTGATTGAAACTACAATTGACTAATTTTGCACAGTCTGCACTTCCAACCGATCGGCTCATGGGAAGAACTGATCGGCTCAGGTTAGTGAACCGATCGGCTCAACTGGTGAGATGATCGGCTCTTGTATCAATGAGATGATTGTCTCAATTGTTGAATCGGTCGGCTCATGTGACCAACCGAGATCGTTCGGAAAGTCAGAAGACTATTTTGTAAATACAATTTGTTTCACTTGTACAAATTCAATTTGGACAAGTATTAATATTTGATTAATTAGAAACAAATATGCAAGTCAATTCGAGTTGGACCAAAAGCATGAACCGATCGGCTTAGATGCCCCAAATGATCAGTTCGTGTAACACCCCTGACCTGGGTTATAATCTAACCCTAGGTGTTTTGCCTAAATATGAAATTAAAAGTTTTTAATTATCCTTTGGCATATAACTAAAGCTTTTATGGAAAATAAGTTTCCCTTTCTGTCCCTTATAAACCAATGATGAAGTATTGGTTGCAATACATGGACCTATGTGCAATTTGCCCAATCAGAGGGGTTAAACTGCAATTTCACATGTTTATATGTTCTTTTAATGTTGAGACAACATAAGAATGAATATGATGAGGTTTAAGGGATTTCCCAAGCTTGAGCACCAAGGTGCAGCTGTGGAAGCAACCCCTGTACTTGAAAACCCTAAATTGGTGTAAAATGCAATTTACCCAATTTGAGGGGTGCAACTTGTAAAATACATCATCTAAAACATCTTTTATGGCTCTTGGCATCATTTAGAAGAGGAATGATGAAAATATTACTTTATGTGAATAATCATATAGTAAAGAACACCCTTGTGATTGAATAATCAAGGTGTATGTATAATAGCCCTTTTATGTATATGCTTTAGTGATGGGTTGATCCTCTTTGCCTTCAATTCTTGACCTTAGAAGGAGTTTGTCCTTAGAAATAAGATGTGGGGACGTGCAAGGAAGAAAGGGAGTACTTAGATGAGAAATGAGGAAAACATATGTTCTTATGTTGAAAATTCACCTAAGTATATATACAACTTTTCTCACTTAGCAAGGGAACGACCCTCTCCCTTTCATTTCTTTTCCCCTTTCTTAAACCGACTAAGGAGAGCTCTGGAGCTCAGGAGGACGACCAAGGGAGTGCAAGGTAGGTTTGGATCCTTCCTTTTTGCTTAATTCTTGGATGAAACTCAGATTCAAGGTCAAAGTCATGGCTAGCTCACTTAGCTCCATCTTTCTAGCCATCTCTTCTCAACCTTCCTTGGAGGATTCACCTTGGCCGACCTGTGGAGCTTCTAGGACGCCATTAAAGGCTTGGAGCTCGAAAGCTTGGAGCTCAAGGAGCAAGCTTTAGGCGGGTTTTATAACTCTAAACTTTATGCTTGATTATACATCCTTTTCTATGCATATAGTTGCTAGTTCTTCTTCTTCCCTATCTTTCCTTGCATCCTTGCAAGCAAAATCGTGAAGAACTGCTACTGTTCTCAAGGTAGAAGATAAGGGCGTTAATTCCTATGCTCATCCACGGTTTTTCACTTTATCAAACGACCTCCACCTATTGCTCAAAACGGTTTCAAACCGTTTGGTGGGCAAACGGTTTCAGGGTCGTTTAAGGGAAAACGGTCTTCAAGACCGTTTGGTCCCGTTGACCAAGCGAAGACAGTTTGGGAATCTTGTTCATAATTATGTAGGTTAATCACCCAGAATATTTGAGAGGTTAACTCCAAAGGAATCGTGAGTTATGAGCAAATCAATTAGCAACACCAATTGAATTATGTGCTGATTTTCAACCTGATTAACTTGACCTGGTTGAGCAAACGGTTTCAAGACCATTTGAGATGGTTGACCAAGCGTTGACCGTTTGGTATTCCTGTTCATAATTATGTTTATTAATAACCCTCCAAATTTTAGGGATTAACTCCAAAGGAATCGTGAGTTGAAGCCTAATCAATTAGGTAAATCTAATTGGATTAAGTGCTGATTTTCAATCTGATTTACTTGAACTTTTTGGGCAAACGGTCTCAAGACCGTTTGAGTGCGTTGACCAAGCGTTGACCGTTTGGGATTACTGTTCCTAATGGTGTGATATAATGAATCACCGAATTTGAGGGATTAACTCCCAAGGAATCATGAGTTGAAGGCTATTCAATTAGGCAAACCCTAATTGAAAACAGTGCTGAAATTCCAATGAGTTAAGTTGAGATTTGGGGTTGATTAGCCCAAACGGTTTCAAGACCGTTTGGGAATCACCCAAACGGTCTCAAGACCGTTTGGGGGTCACCTCAAGACCGTTTGGAGGTCTGGGGTCAAGTATAGTTGATCAATTGAAGGTCCAAAGGCACCAAACCATATTGCAATTAAGTATTGATGTGATGATCAACTCTATAGATCAAACCTTGATGAATTTTCACTAGAGTCCAAAGGATGGATGGGCAAACGGTCTCAAGACCGTTTGGAGCTCATCCAAACGGTCTCAAGACCGTTTGATGTCAACCCAAGACCGTTTGGAGGTCTAGGGTTAAGGTAATTGACCAATTAAGGGCCCAATTACAGTGGGTTAGTGAAACAATCAAATTGCTGTTTTCTAAGTATAGATCTTGTTGAGTTTTGGGTTGAAGGACCCAAACGGTCTCAAGACCGTTTGGGGGTTCCTCCAAACGGTCTCAAGACCGTTTGGGCACAACCCAAGACCGTTTGGAGGTCTAGGGTTGAGATAATCTAATGGTTTGAAGGACCAATTGCAATAAGTTGATGATTTGATACAAATGCTGATTTTAGACCTATTTGGAGTTCAACCCTAGTCCAAACGACTTGGTTCTTGGTCAAACTTTGGGCAAACGGTCTCAAGACCGTTTGGAGGATATCCAAACGACCTCAAGACCGTTTGGTCCAAGTTTGAGCCCAATTGGAGGTCAATTGATAGGTTCAACCTTGAATTGATTCACATTGTTGAATATTGATGACCATCCGATTTGAAACCCTAATTGAGGAGGATTCAACCCTAATTAGCTTTCAATTGAGGGTAAACTTGGTGTCCAAGTGATTAAGGTTCATCCTAATTAACTCAATTTATAAGTGGTTATCATGGATTTGGTTAATTGAGGGGTTCAACATACATATCCATGACCAATTGTAACTTTTGAACCACTTTGGAGGTCCAAATGGTTTGAGCCCATTTGGACCAAACGGTCTGAAGACTGTTTGGATCCAAACGGTCTCAAGACCGTTTGAGGCCAAACGGTCTCAAGACCGTTTGGGACCAAACGGTCTCAAGACCGTTTGGGCTCAAACGATCTCAGGGTCGTTTGGTCCAATCGATCTCAAGTTGATTTGATCAAACAGTTTCAAACCGATTGAGCTTCAAACGGTTTGGAAGGTCAACCCTTCCAAACGGTCAACACATCCAAACGGTCTCAAGACCGTTTGGATCAAACGGTCTCAAGACCGTTTGGATCAAACGGTCTCAAGACCGTTTGAGACCAAACGGTCTCAAGACCGTTTGGTGGTTGAAACCGTTTGAAGGTTGAAACCGTTTGAAGGTGTACATGGTGGTTTGTACTTAATCAATTGATGGTGTAATTAGTTCAATGGTGATCTAATCTAAACCCTAATGGTAACCTAGGTCATTAAGGGACTAAGTGATTAGTGAGTTGACCTATGATGGTGATCATGAGGCAAATTACCAAAATACCCTTGAGGGGTCTAAAGAGGTAAAACCTTGTTCTAATCAAACCCTAATCACATGATAGTGATGTCTTGGCTTATGTTAGTCAATGAGGACTTAACCCAACCTGATCTAGGGTGGTGTTGTCACCATCTACTAGTAAGAGGAGAGAGAAAGTATCCTAAGAGAGAGAAAGTACCCTTTTAAGGTGGAAACTCAAGTAAGATACTTTCAATACACATGAATGTGCATGATTAGGGTATGATCCACCTATGTGAGATCATGGAAACCCTAATTATGATGATTAGTGAATCTTAATCTTATCTAAGAGTTTTAATGATGATGTTTCTCATACATGATGATGTTATGAGTTCAATTCATCATGAGGTGAATTGTAAACCCTAAATTTAGGGTAATGACATGTGATGTGATTAGTAAACCCTAATTTATGGATATGTTTATAAGGTAATACCTTTAAATAAAGTATAGTCAAATCAATGAGTATGATGTGTTCACACCATGATAAGATTGAGAAGTGAATTCATACCTTGAATTGATAATCATTATGATGTTCAATAAATGTTGTATTTAAGGCAAATACTCACCATACCCTGGTATGCTTCCAAGGATGGTAGAGTTGCATACTAGAATTGGGCTAATACTCCAAAAAGGAAATGAATAACCCTAATTGATGAAAATTAGGGAAATTGATTCTTCTATGAATTTGAAGGTATAACCTCTAGAATGAATTGTTTACTGTTATCAGTTGATTTAACCATGCAGGTTGTTATGAGATGATGATCATATCCAGGTATGGATTACTAAACTATATTCATTGAAAGCCTGCCTTAAGCTTTATGAATAAGTGAATTATCTTGATGCACTGTTAGTGACATCTTTTGTGAATTATGGGCTGTGAAAGCCATAAACACCATCAAGGTCATGCTTGACAGATGACTTGTGATGAGATGACTGAGAACTGATGATTGAAAAGAGTTAGGCCTGCTACATTTATGTATTCTCATTATAGCTGTTGTGCTAATGTTATTGTTTGAAGAACAATGTTTAAAGAATACTGAATGTACCTAACTAATCAAGTGAAATGTAGAGCCCTGATCATAGATCCATCATTGTCAGAGTCTAAATGATGGTGAAACAGGTTTTCCCCAGGGAACTCCTGGATCACATACTTTTGAGTATGTGGGGTACATGGATGTGTAGAACCTTACATCCTAGTGTAGGTATTTGATGTAGATTCTAGTAGTCCGTCATACCTTCACTAAAAGAGAAAAGGTGAGAGGATTTGATGTAGATTCATGTAGTCCATCACTCCCCCACCACAAAGTCCAAAAGGTGAGATGTATTACTACACTCCCTTAAAGACACAAACACCGCATCGATGAAAGATAAACAAGAAATCTTCCGATGACGAAGAGAGTACAGAACGCCACTGTAACTCTAAAAATAGCGAAGGACCAGTTTACCCTGGTAAGCTATTACAAAGACATCCCGCCAGATGTCTAACAATCATTCCTCTAACTGACTGAGGAAGATGAGGTCTTAAGAATCCGGCTCTTTTAATGACCTATGTATGATACTGATGTGACTTCTTAGCGATCAGTTGGAGTATGAGTGGTATGCCTCATCTCCACAGGGCATAATAATGTTTGTAAAACATAATCAACCGAGTAGTATATCTGCTTAGGTTTAACTACGAGGAACAATGTTTGGTGTTACATTGTTTACATTAATGATTTGTTCAGATATTTTGTATACATGTCCTTTATATGCTTTAAAGACATGACTGCTTAAGTAGAAGTTGCTTCACTTGTTATTAAACCTGCTGTTGTATGATTTATGTTATAATAAAGCTTCTAGTTGAGAGTTATAACTCTCGCTGGGACAATTTGTATATTGTCTCACTCCGTAGATTTTAACTCTTTTTAGGTGGTCGTCGAAGACGAAGGAGACCGCTTAAGGATGAGCAACAACGACAGCAACAGTACCAGGGGCAGCAGTGAATCTCAGGTGGAGATACTGGCTGCTGAGTTTGTAGTTAGATAGTCCTATGCGTCTCTGTACTCTCAGGTTCTAGGAATCAGTGGTTTGAGTTTTTGGTGTGGCTCCTGAGGATTTTGAATCATGTTGTACATAACTACTCAAGAAGTGGTTTAACAGAGATGTAAACTGTTTACTTGGTTTATTATAAAAAGGAATTTTATAACTTCCAGATCTTGTCTCAAAAATTTTAATTTTCAGTATTTTTCATGTTCCGCAACTAATCGAATGCTTCCGCTAAGTTTATATCATGGTTTTGGAGATCGGAGCCCACAGTTCGGGTGTGAACCGATCGGCTGAGGTCACCAACTGACCATTTCAGGGTTGAAACGATCGGTTCAGCTGGTGTAGTTGGTTGTTTTGTGGAAAATCTTGAACCCTTCTACTCATGTTTAGTCCCGCATTGCCCGGGGTAGAGAACCCTGTCCCATGACCCTGCTATATATATAGGGGTATTGGGGGCTTCCCAAAGTACAACTCAGAACACCAGTTGCTCTACAAAGTTGTCATTCTCTCTTCCTTTGGTAACCAAGAGAGCTCGAGCAAGACCTACATGATAGGGGAGGCACAACAAGGGAAAGACAACTACAGAAAAGCAACTGGTTGTAGGAGAGTGTGTCAGTGACTAGTATGCTGACAAGAGGGTGTGACTCCTTCTGATTCTTTGTGAGACAAGGAGATCGGAGTTCCAGGCAGTCCATCTGTATGACTGCACAGGCGGGAGACTTTTGCTGGTTGGAGGACAACTATCAATCCCGACAGTCCCGGTGAGACCAGGAGATGCACAAACACTGTCCAAGACCAGAGGTGAAGACTGCACAATCCGCGAGGTAATGTCGCCGAGCAAGCCTCGGGACTAGTCACCGACAAACCATCCTTCCTATTGTATATACGTTGACATGATTCATTTATTCTGGGTTTGGGAGAAGAAATTTTTGTTTCCACTGCCTTCTCTGTCTCCCCTAAAACCCATCATCACCCTAATGTGAAAATAAATTAATGATAGGTCAAAAACCTAGGTGAAAAGATATTCACCAATTGAAATTGAAATCACAAAAGAAAACGTAATCACCGGGAGGAGATATCATGTGAATACTAAGGTTATGGATATATCTTGAATTGAATTCAAGTACCAATATTAGTAATAATGTGAGGAATGTGAAACCTCATAACGCTAAACAAGATAACTCAACACACAAAACATGATCAACTACTAATTAAAACCGATTCCAAATGTGAAACAATTAAAACTGATTCCAACAATGTAAATAAACTCTAGAACATTTACAAAAGGTCCATCATTCCATTCTCATATACTGTAACAAGTATTTACATATCGGTCTAAAGACCTCAGTCACATCCTAAATACAAAAGATATTTCACATGTACATGCCATATATTTACAAACATTGGCATACGACCAAAATGTCGTGTCGATACAAGTATATCATCTAGAAAACACATCCCATACCAAGACCTTAGAGTAAAGGGATGACACTAGGACTCTACTACTAACATCTATGACTAACATCTACAACTAACCAACCTTCTGAATCTATTGATCACCAGGTTGGTTCTCTTCCACAGCACGAACTTGACCTCGTTTCCCGCGACCACCTAAAAAAATTATGGTGACCCATGGGTGAGACCCAATACCAGCAAGATATATAACTCTCTCCAACTTATATTGGTCATAACATATTAATTAACAATAAATTCATTGAGCAGTTAGGGTATTGAATAAGCAATATGAACAGACTAAATAGTTTAAGCATACTAAGCAGTTAAGCAATTAAGTTGTATCATCAAGTAGAATTACTCAATTTTCATAAGTCTACATCATGTAAGAACTATGTAGTGTAAAGACAAGACAAGGGTTAATCAACCAATGTGATATGTATTAAAACCTAGCAATTATACTACATGGCTGATATTTTATCTTTTTATTATTATGCCCTGGGGAGTTTAAGCCGTACCACTCAAAGTCCAACTGACCATTGCGAAGTGCTATTCAGTTCTGTATAAGATCTAGGAGTGCCAGTATCCTAAGATCTCTTCCCCTTGGTCAGTACGAGTAAACTACAGTGACATACTAGTCAAACAGCCAACAATGACATATAGTCAACTGATAACAACTAGTTCGTACTTGGTACAAGTTATGACACTAGAAAATAGGTTAACCAAAACCCTCTAATCTGAGGTACAACTACAACTGTCCTCAATCACATCAAATGTCTGAGGCATGACCATAGCCATCCTCCATAACCTGCACTTATGGATGACAAGGATATATCCTCAACTTGCCACCCCCACATACTCAATAGTATGCGCTCCGAGTTTTCCTTGGGAATACTCATTTCACCATCCAATAAGTTCTGACACTGAAGATGTCTCTACGGCACAGGGCTCTACATGATTGAGGTTACACTTGATTAATTACTGCCAATTGAATGCATTAAGGCTTTATCATACAAGTGGACATTCAAACCCTACACTACTACAGAAGTGCCTTTTAGTGTCGGTTGTTTAACCCCCTTTGGCGTCGGTTTCGGAACGACGCCTATGTGGGCGCCGCTAAAAGGTTGGACACTTCAGCGTCGGTTAAAAAACCGACGCCTATTTAATATAAAGGCGTCGGTGTTTTATAAAACACCGACGCCAAAAGGGTTTGTGCCACAGAAAACAGCGTCATCTAGGACGCTTTATGCGTCGGTTATATACTAAAACACCGACGCAAAAAAGTGTCCTAGATGACTCCCATTTCCTGTAGCGTGAACACTTTTGGCGTCGGTGTTCAACAAAAAACCGACGCTGTAAGTCTGTGCTGACGGTTATCGGTAAATAACCGACGCCTATTTCTATTTTTTTTTTATAAATCTGTTTGCAGGCCTGCTGTGGCTGGTCAGCAGGATGAGAACCTGCAGTTCAGTTTTCTGAACTGCAGGTTTACGACATCCATTGATATCAGCCTACAAACAGGCCACAAACCTGCAAAATTAACATAAAAAGATTCACACAAGTAGATACATTCAGACATCAATTCAATTGTCACGTTCACACATATAGAATCATTCAAATACATGTTTTAACATTCAGAAACATTCATTTACAAAGTATCATTCATCATCACTATCAACATCCCAATTATATCTTACAGTTGCCACTGTTTGTACAGCTATTGCCCATTCTTCTCTTACTTCATTTAATGATTCCCTCGTATATGGAGCATGTACATTTTTTAAGCGTTTGCCTATAGTGTGGTCAGTTTTAAACACCTGCAAAGAGAATGATGTATATATATAAGTAATAATATAAAAATAAGATTGATATATTTCATACTAACTAATGAGACTATATATAATACCTCATGTATGGTATCGATGTCCAATGCGGCATGTTTGATAATCATCTGCATAAATCGCATCACATAGTATTCGCATGCCCAGCCATTGTCTTGTGTAGCGCACTATAAATTGAAACATACAAATTAATACAACTAAGCACAATTCACATCAATAATATATACATTGGAGTCGGGGAGTCGGGAACTTACTTTTACGTTCTCCCAAGACAATGGCTGGTTCTTTTTCCTTGGGACCTTTCCTCCAGCATTTTTGAATGCATCTAAACCCCTACATGTTAATATAACACACTAAGTTGCATAAGTAAATAGTAATGTAATAAAAGATGTTAACAGATATAAAAAATGAAATATTTCTCACCAGAATAATGCCATTCTCATTACGTGTCCAATTTTAGTGTTTAATGTACTTCCTGCGGGATCTAGATAATAAACAGTGAACGTCCCGGGGACAATAACTAGTAACTCCCAATGTCTACCACTAGAGGTAAAAAGTTAACAATTAATAACTCAAAATGCAAAATAATAATGGAATTTTCTTAAGTCCAAATTATAAATAAAGCAAACTTACTTGACATTGAATGGAGCTATTATTATCGTCTTCATTTGATGACCAAAAATTGTAAAAGCATCTATACAGTATTGTTGAACACTATCAGGGTCTTTAGCTACCATACTAATCAATGATGGAATCAAAAATCCCACATGATCATATGCAAATTGTTTGCAATGATCTTCGATTAAGTAGCTGCAAAACATATAGACGTATGCATTAATATATAAGAAACTAGATCACTGGATCTTACACAAGGTATATGGATGTATAAACAAGATCTCACCTTATCCATGTCTCTATCATTGATGTATTCAACCAATCATACATAAACAGCTCAATAATATCTTGTATAAATAAAGAGTTGTCGTATGATTGACCTGCATAATCTGCATCTAAAGAAACAATTATAGGGCAAAGTATATTATGTGCCCGTAGCCAACATGTCATTCCCCTACAAGCAGGACCTAACGGGTATTGTAGGTCAGTTGGAACCCAAGTTGGTAATGCGGGAATTGGAGGTGGAGGCCTAGGTGCTCCTGGTGTCTTCTTTTTAACCTGTATATATAATTTCAGATCAGTTGACATCATATATACACATTAACAGTCTAAATCAATGTAAATTTATCTTACAATTTCAGTCGTGTAGAGGACATCTGCTTTGGGCCACAATATGACCCCGCTTTCTGCCTCACCAAGTGTATCAATATCTGGGTGGGCATATGGCAACTCAACTTCCCTCCAATCGGGTAATACATGTATCGGGCTCACACGAATGTAGCCCTGCGGCATTGGAGTCCCATGAAACGTTGCCCCAGGAAGGGACTGGTAAGCTTGCGCCTCTGCAACAACATAGTTTTCCATTCTTAAGCGGCATGGCTTCAATGCCTACAAATTTACGTAAAGAATGTTATACATATATACATATCATCTTGAAAACATATCATCTTGAAAAGACTAGCTACAATGTCATAAACAATACTTACAGCAGACGTGTTAGGCGATGGGTCTCCAGGATTACTTGCAGTCTGTGCACCAGGAGAAGAGTGGGTCGGCATAGGCTGATTGGAAGCCTGAGATGTCTGCCACCGCAGCAATTCTTCCTTGACCTTCTCAGCAACCAGATCGTTGAGCTTCTTAGCAACTATATCCTCGACTCTCTTATTCTCCTATACATGGATAAAACAAATATTAGCTTTTTATTAATGAATTTCCTTTTGCAGTAACATTATAAAAATAGAATATATATGTTACCTCTTCTTGAGAAAGTCCCGCTCTGGGTTTGCGCTGGGATGGCCCAAAGAATGCTTTGATGCCCACACCAGCGCCGGCACCTCTAACACGTCCAGGATGCTCTGGGTTACCCAGAGCAACTGTCAATTCATCCCTTGTGCCCTGAGGGATGAACGTGCCTTGTTTTCTCTGCTCGTGCAGCTCCCGCTAATCACCATAAACAAAAATTGGTAAGTTAACACCACAAATAATCAATATTCAAATGATTGCTCTAAGAGTTGTATTTTACCATTTTTGCAGCCGCCTCAGCAGTTTCGGGCTTCTTTATTTCACCCTTCTTGTTTTTCCTGCCAGCTATCCAGATATCATGGCGAGGGAAGGGTGTGGCCGCAGAATCCTGAGTAGTCGCAGACTCCTGAGTAGCCGCAGACTCCGCCTGTAGTCTTTGGCGAACGCTTGCATAGCCTTTTGGACCCATAGTATGGTCATGTACATTCAGTGCACGCCTTGCTTTTTGTGCGTCACTGAGGGCCTAGTTAGTATGCACATTTATAATTAGGTTAGTAGCACTAAATGTTAATCTTGAATAGGTGAATACAATGTATATTAATTAAAATGGGAGTGACGCCTAATACCTTGAATTCTTCAGATTTTCTTGAAGCAACAAAATTGTCCCAATCTTCTTTGTCCAAGAAGTTCCATTGTTCAAGGGCTGACTTCTTCTTCTTATCACCCTGTCTTATGTATTCTCTGTTCAGATTTGTCCTGTAATTCCTAAGCATCTTTCCAGCGCGTTGCATCACACTTTTACGATGCAACATCTCATCCAATGCAAACAGATTCTGTAAAATAGAAATGTTATTAACTAGTACCAAAAATATAATTGCAAATAATAGAATTTGTAATCTACAAAATAGAATTGCAAATAATAATAACTCACGCATAAATCTTTCCATATCAAGTCTTTCTTCGCCTGAGGAACTTTATGCCAATTATCATATTTAACACCACAATGGCTTCGAGTGACAACCCCAAGATAGTTTATAAAATTATTGCGGTTCACTCCAATTGCATTCCCTCCATTATCAAACTCCACAACCAATTTGGATCCACTGCCACTCAGCGCAAGTAACTTTTTCAACAGAGTGATACCCCTTTTCTTGTTAAGTTTTTGTTGCTGCGCATCAAGTTGCTCAATTGCTTCAGTGGGTAGCTGTGCATCATCAACCTAAAATTTGACAAAAATAAACACACCGAATTAAGCCAATATAGAAATACATGATATATGACATAACTAGAAGATAATGAATTTTATAGAAATACGGGATATGTTTTTAGAACTTACGTTGGTATCCTCGTCATGCTCGTCATGGACAGCATGCTCATCATGGACTTCATGCTCATCATGGACATCATTCTCATCATGGTGAGCCATCTGAAAATTTCATTAAAAAGGAAAACATTTAGCATTTGTATCAACTAGAATAAGGAAAACATTTAGCATTTGTATAAACATACATGTCTCTAAAATTGTGATCTTTTATCAATTAGCAATCCTTCAATGTACAAGTAATATAAAAAACAATGATTGTTCACATTCTAGGCCAACAAACACATGTGATGTCATTCTTATATATAATAAATGTGTACCACCTATCCCATCCTTGAACACCTAATCTCACTAGTAAGTGTATAATGTGTATTGGGTTTTCAAGAAAATTTCGGCAGCATTTCCCCGCTGTTCTCTAAGTACATATGTACTTAGAGAACAAACGGGGAAATGCTACCAAAATTTTCTCGAAAACTCAATACACATTATACACTTACATCCTAAGTGAGATTAGGTGTTCAAGAACAGTCCCAAACCGGGGACTATCCAAGATTTACTCCTAATGAGTAAATCTTGGACGGGTTTCTAGGCCAACAAACACAATAATAGATATCTACAATGAAGCCGGACTCCATACAAACAATATATAATTTAGTGATTGTTCATTCTAATTTATATCAATGTACAAGTAATATAAAAAACAATGATTGTTCACATTCTAGGCCAACAAACACATGTGATGTCATTCTTATATATAATAAATGTGTACCACCTATCCCATCCTTGAACACCTAATCTCACTAGTAAGTGTATAATGTGTATTGGGTTTTCAAGAAAATTTCGGCAGCATTTCCCCGCTGTTCTCTAAGTACATATGTACTTAGAGAACAAACGGGGAAATGCTACCAAAATTTTCTCGAAAACTCAATACACATTATACACTTACATCCTAAGTGAGATTAGGTGTTCAAGAACAGTCCCAAACCGGGGACTATCCAAGATTTACTCCTAATGAGTAAATCTTGGACGGGTTTCTAGGCCAACAAACACAATAATAGATATCTACAATGAAGCCGGACTCCATACAAACAGTATATAATTTAGTGATTGTTCATTCTAATTTATATCAATGTACAAGTAATATAAAAAACAATGATTGTTCACATTCAAGGCCAACAAACACATGTGATGTCATTCTTATATATAATAAATGTGTACCACCTATCCCATCCTTGAACACCTAATCTCACTAGTAAGTGTATAATGTGTATTGGGTTTTCAAGAAAATTTCGGCAGCATTTCCCCGCTGTTCTCTAAGTACATATGTACTTAGAGAACAAACGGGGAAATGCTACCAAAATTTTCTCGAAAACTCAATACACATTATACACTTACATCCTAAGTGAGATTAGGTGTTCAAGAACAGTCCCAAACCGGGGACTATCCAAGATTTACTCCTAATGAGTAAATCTTGGACGGGTTTCTAGGCCAACAAATAATGTGTTGTCATTCTTATACCTAAAATCCTAGTTCTTCAAATTAGGGTGATTATTGATGTCTTTAAAAGCATGATTGGCAATTTAGGGAAAAGTTCATCATTTAAATTCCAAGCATTCATATGTGTGCATTACAGTTCATCATTAAGCAAGAAGGGTGATTAGGATTCTCAATATACTCAACAATAAAATAACTTTTAGCAATCAGTACATTATTAAATAAACACAATCAGTAAATAACTTTTAGCAAAAAATCCACTAGACGTGCAGCCTAGACGTGCCCTGGCGCCGCCCAAGCATCTACCCAGAGGCCTATCTAGGCAGGGCACCAGGGCTTGGGACCCAAGGCGTGCCCTGGCACCTACTTAGGCGCTGCCTGCGTGAGTTCTACGTTGGCGGCGGCAGAGAAAAGCAAGGCAGAGGACAAAAAAGGTGGTGAGGGTTTGTGGGTTACCTTGCACGAGGACAGCAGGAGTAAAGCTGCTTCTACCGGCGGGGGCGGAGGTGACGACGACAGCACCGTAGCTGCTTCTACTGGCGGCGACGACTAGAGGAGAGCAGGGGCGGTGGGCAATGACCGGCGGCGACGAGCGGACAGCAGCAGTAGCAGGGGTGGCGGAGAAGAAGGGCGTCGGAGAAGAAGGACGCCGGAGATGGGGCGCCGGAGAGAAACGCCGGAGAGCAGCAGCAGCAGAGAAGCGCCGGAAAGTCGCCGCAACAGGGAAAATCGCCGCAATAGGGTAGCAATGAAACAGAAGAAAGGGGAAGAGTCGGGCGATCGCGGGGGGTTATAAGTTCCCAAATAGCGTCGGTTGTTTACAACCACCGACGCCTAAACAACTTTAGCGTCGGTTGGTTGAAACAACCGACGTCCAATTGGACGATATTTTCATGGAAATTTTTGGCGGGAACCACCTTCAGCGTCGGTTAGAGAGGGATAACTGACGCTGAAAATGACACTATTTTTTTTATCGAAAAATGGATTTCGCGGGCGACTGTAAGCGTCGGTTGTTTATAAAAAAACCGACGCTTAATACAAAGCGGTACCCGTGTCTGGCTGGTCTTCGAATATAGACGTCGGTTTTATTAAACAACCGACGCCTTATATGTTAGGCGTCGGTTTTCCTTAATAACCGACACCCAGAAAAGCGACACTGAATGCTATTTCTGTAGTAGTGCTAATTATTTTCTAACAAGAATAAATGTATAATGAATTCAAAGGATATAAAACATTTGAGATATAAATCTTAAGCACATTACCACATCCTATCATTCATTGCAAATTAATGGACCACACTTATCATCATACTATTTCAAGATACCAATATCTTATCACAAGTTCCAGGGTTTTAACCTTATTGGAACATAAAGAGGACTTCACCTCAATTGTGGCTTCAAACATGCCCAAAGGTGATTAAGACCATCACATTATTTATAGTAAGGTTATCATCATCATTCCTTGCCTTAAACAAGGCTTAAAAGTTCATTATCTCAAATGTGTCCATAAATATTAACATCGCAAGGCACTATGATATTCAAATAGTACTACAATGTGGTTTCAACACAAGAAGAGTGTAATTCATCATTACATTAATCATTCAAGATGTATGATTATAAACAATCAACATCAGATAATTACATCAATGTTAGGTATAACAAGCTAGATCACATGGGAGTTACACATCTACTTATTATAGTGATTTATGAAATATAACTATATAATGACAAAGATAAGACTACCAATTAATGGTATTGAACAATTGAGTTATCTTCACTAGGAACCACATATAATAACATGTGATTTATTCTAATCCATTTTATGTTAAATCATCCAATATTATACATTAGATCATGTTTATTATTCAAGGTTATTAATTGAAGTATAGGTCTAACCCTTAGATCAATTTAACCAAGGAACCATTGGTTCAAGGTTTAGTCAAATCTACAATTACATTCCAAATTCATCATATATGGTGATGACCTGATCCACTATTAATTGTGATAATTAGGTCACCATTGGTTGCTAGACCAGTACTACATTCAGTTAACACCATTAAATATTAAGCCAATATCATCATCGATTGATAACATCATTAGAATACTTAGTGTATGATATATAAACGTCTAATTGAGTCAAAACCTGACCTAAGGTGGTGACCATAGGTTTTCACCATAAATTTGACACCCTTGATCACGAACATCAGTTGCCAAGATAGCAACACTATTGGTTGTTGAATTGTATGACAATCAGTTATGTGATAGGGAAGGAAATAGCTTAAAAACCCTAATTTGAACCATCGTTTGTTTTGTACATAGAACCATAAGTTGTTGATATCAACCTGTCCGAGATCATGTTACACCTTAGAAAGGTTTTACACATGTTTACAAGTTCATATAAAACTGGAAAAGAATAGGGCACACCATAAAAATTCATAATTCTAAACAAGCATGGTTTCTCTATGCTTAGATAATCACATTCAAGCATAAACATGAACTAACAAGCTTCTAGTAAGCAATATATGTGAATAATGTTATATAAATTGCCTCTATAGAGTAGGTGAGATCCCAAACAGCAAGAATATCGAGAAAATAGGGCAAGGAAACCTTGAATTCAGATCTGAACTTGGCCAACTATGCAATTCTCTCCACAAACAAGCAAAACCCTAGAAAAGAAACAAGAAGGAAGGATTTTTGAGTTCTAGGGCCACTTTCACCATGGAAAAGCATAGTTCCAACCTGGAGAGATATAGGAGGAAGAAGAGAAAAGAATTAAATGGAGTAAGTAAGGAAAAACTTACACGTTTAGGTCAAAATCACTAGGAAGAAGCTTTATAGACCCAAAAAGGGAATCAATTGCAACCCTAGAATTGTTTTCTAAGAAGATCCCCACTTTCTTTTTCCTTGGGTAGAAAAATGCACAGCTCAACAGAGGGAGAATGGAGCTGGGAGAAGGAGAGAGGTGGTGGAGAGGAAATGGCTCATTTTGGTGCTTGGTGATAAGTATATGACACTTTAATATAAAGAAAAAGAAAAAGTTGAACCTCTAGTATATATCCAAGTGTCCATGGCTTTTAATTATGAAGAATATACAAGCACACACACAAGCAGCTCCCCCAATGTCCCTATTAACCTTCTTAGCTTTCTTTTGTCGAAATTCCCAGCCAATCACATAATTCCTTAGTTGATAGCTACTAAAGGTAGCTCATCCATGTAGGGGAAAACCCTAAAATACCCTTGATGAAAACACCTTCAAACCATGGCTCAAAAATCTAGAGAATGATAATATAACATCTAAGGAACATAATTTATGTGAAAATTTTCAAAGAAAACCCCTCAATTGGGTAAATTGTAGAAAAGTCCAAATTGTGCAAAAAATTGCATAACTTGCTCAAACAGTGTCCAAATTGGACCAAATTTGAAACTTAAGCTTGTATTATAATTTCAAAACATATAAAAATGTTAGATTAGGGTTATAAGCATTCAATTATGGTAATTAATCTCATTCAACTCATTAAGCAAGTTCAAGGGCCTTACAACTATAAACCCCTAACAAGAATTTCGCCCCGAAATCCTACACAAAAAGAGATGGGTATTTTATACGCATCTCATTTTCTAGTTCCCATGTGGCTTCCTCTATGTCGTGGTGATTCCACAAAACTTTCACTAGTATTATATCCTTTCTCTTCAGCTTTTTCACCCTTCTATCCAGGATCAACACAGGACCCTCAACATAAGAGATATCCTCATCTAACTCAACCTCTACTGGTTGTATTGTCTGGTTAGTATCTGGATGGCATTTTCTCAACATAGAGGTGTGAAAGACAGTATGCAATCTATGTAGCTATGGTGGTAGCTCCAACTTATATGCTACCTTTCCAACACGAGCTAGGACAGGGTATGGTACCATAAATCTAGGAGCCAACTTACCCTTCTTTCCAAACCTCAGCACACCTTTCCAAGGAGAAACCTTAATATATACTTTATCTCCCACTTTGAACTCAAGTGGTTTGCATCTATTATCTGCATAAGATTTCTTCCTGTCCTGGGCTACTTTCAACTGTTGTTGTATCACTTTAATCTTTTTTGTAGTCTGTTGTACTAGCTCAGGACCCAAAAGTTGATATTCACCTGTCTCATACCAGCAAAGAGGAGACTGACATCGTCTCCCATATAGAGCCTCATAAGGAGCCATATATATGCTTATTTGATAGCTATTGTTGTACGTAAACTCCATTAGAGTCAGATGTACATCCCAACTACCAAGAAATTGCAGCACACATGCCCTCAAGAGATCCTCTAAAGTCTGAATAGTCCTTTGAGACTGGCCATCGATCTGCGAATGAAAAGTTGTGCTGAATCTCAGTTGTATTCCCATTGTTGAATGCAGACACTCCCAAAAATGACTCATAAACTATGGACCTCTGTCAGAAACTATAGTTACAGGAATGCCATGCAAACAGACTATCTCATCAACATATACTTGTGTCAATTTCTCTATTGTAAATGTCATCTTAACTGGTAGAAAATGAGCTGACTTAGTCAATCTGTCTACTATCACCCATATGGAATCATGACCCTTGTCTGTCCTAGGAAGACCAACCACAAAGTCCATAGTAATATGATCCCATTTCCACCGTGGTATTGGCAAGGGTTGTAATGTCCTTAGAGGCTTCTGGTGCTCAGCCTTCACCTACTGACAAACTGGACATTTGGCAATGAACTCTACCACATCATGCTTTAGACCTTGCCACCAATACATGTCTTTCAAATTTTTGTACATCTTGGTACTTCCAGGATGCATTGCATACATGCAGGAGTGAGCCTCCTCAAGTACCATCTTCCTCAACCCATCAACATCAGGAATTACTTTCATATTATGGTAACAAAATGTACCATCTTATGCTTCATGAAAGCCATCATACTTTTCAAAGCCAATCATTGATTGGATATTTTGTATCACAATATCATTTTTTTGTGCATCATGAATTTTTTGTCTCATGGTAGGTTTCACTTGTAACTGTGCCAATAATCGTGCCAGCAAGGAAACTTCTAGTTGTACAATCATCTGGCGAAGAGACACTAGCATATCTCTCTTATGGCACATCAAGGAATTTAATTGTGCATTATCTACCATTGATGATGAAGACGACTTTCTACTCAATGCATCAGCCACCACATTAGCTTTCCATGGATGGTAGTCTATTTTGAAATCATAATCCTTAATCATATCCATCCATCTCCTCTGCCTCATATTTAACTCATGTTTTGAGAAGATAATTGTAGATTCTTGTAGTCAGTGAAGATCTGACATTTTTCTCCATAAAGATAGTGTCTCTAGATCTTTAAGGTATGGACCACCGCTGCAAGCTCTAGATCTTGTGTTGGGTAATTCTCCTCATGTTTCTTAAGCTGTCGTGAAGCAAAAGAAATCACATTTTTATCATGCATCAACACACATCCCAACCCATTCTTTGAAGCATCAAAAAAGACAATATAGCCTTTCCCATGCTCTGGCAGTACTAACACCAGTGTACTAGTCAACTTTTCTTTCAAAAGTTAGAGAGAACATTGACACTTGTCATTCCAAGCAAAAGGCGAACATCCTTCCTGGTTAACCTAGTGAGGGGTAACACTATAAACTGAAGTCTTTGATGAACCTCCTGTAGTAACCTGCCAGACCTAGGAAACTATGGATCTTTGTCGGTGTCTTTGGTTGCTCCCATTCTAGTACATATTCCACTTTCTTGGGATCAAAACAAATGCCTTTCACAGATACAACATGACCCAGAAAAGACACCTCAAATAACCAAAATTCACACTTGTTGAACTTAACATATAGTTGGTGCTGCCTCAACAAAGTCAACGTCTGGCGAAGGTGTTGCTCATGTTTTTAACATTTCTTGGAGTATATCAGGATATCATCTCTGAACACAACAACACAATGATCAAGATAAGCTCTAAACACCCTATTCATTAGATCCATAAAAGTTGCAGGTGTATTGGTTAGCCCAAATGGCATAACCACAAACTCATAATGACCATACCTAGTCCTAAAAGCTGACTTGGGTATGTCATCAACATTAATTCTCAACTGATGGTAACCTAACCTCAGTTCTATCTTTGAAAACACAGTGACACCTCTCAACTGATGAAAAAGAACATCAATCCTCAATAAAGGATACTTATGCTTTATTGCCGCCTTGTTCAACTGTCTATAGTCTATACACAACCTCATTGAATCATCCTTCTTTTTAACAAACAACATGGGAGCACCCCAAGGGGAAGTGTTCGGCCTGATAAAACCCTTCTCTAACAGTTCTTGTAACTATTTCTTTAACTCCTGCATCTCTACTGGTGCCATTTTGTATGCTGATAGTGTTATGGGTTGTGTTATAGGAACAAGATTGATCTCAAACTCAATCTCTCTAGGAGGGGGAATGTTAGGAAATTCCTCAGGAAAGACATCCTCAAATTCTCGTACCACTGGAAAATCCTGGATAGTAGGAACTACCACCTTAGTATCCATAACATGAGCTAAACAAGCCTCACATCTTGCCTCATCAACCACTTAGTTGTCATGGCTGACATCAAACATGTAGGAAGAATCTTCCTATCACCCTAAAAAACCCACTGTACATCTCCATCATGGAATGTCACCACCTTAGTACTACATTCCAAGACTACCTTGTATTTTTCCAAGGTATCCATTCTAAGGATTACATCAAAACCATGCACGTTAAGTGGAAGAAGGTCCACTTGAATGTTGTGTCCTGAAAAAGAAAGAACACAAGAAGGGAACACTTCCCACAACTCGGCAGAATCACCCAATGGAGTCTCTAGTCATAGGCTATCAGATCTAAGACTAACAGGTAGATAACAACTATCTATCACCTCTCTAGTGATAAAAGAGTGTGTCGCACCCGGGTCTACTAACACAGATACGAAAAAAGAAGTAGACATATCAGAATGATATAACTCCATATGATCTGTCACGACTTGTGGATTGACCACTACTTCCAGTTTGGTCATGGCATAGAACCTAGTTGTCACCTGCTGACGTCCACGTCCTCTGCTCATTTGTCCTAAGGATCCTGCATGGGATGTCTGACCACATCCTCTTCCGCTGCCACTACTAAACTGTCATTGTTTTGGACCTTATTGACTTTGCCTTGGTTGCTGAGTCACCTCCTCATCTTTCATAGGGCAATAAGGTCTTGTATGCTTCACTTTCCCACATTTGTAACATGTTCTGGTGTCCTGATATGGCCTAAACAGACCTATCACTGAAATTGATGAGGTATTGTGGGATCCTATCGGTGGAAAATTGTGACCTCTACCCTGACTCGGGGTCCACTGTGATGGTGCATGTGATCTTGGTTCAGTGAAGGTTGACCTTGGTTGTGACGGCGGTGGGAAAAACCTTGGCTTCTTAAAGCCTCTAGATGATTGCCCTTGAAACTGCATAGGTCGCTTCTTAGCATTAGCTTCACGCTTCTCTATGGAAGATCTCTCAATCCTCCTGACAAATTCCACAATGGTGGAAAACCTTTCCCTATTCTCCAAGGCTGATGTTGTAGTAGTTGACTCTGTACTCAGACCCTTCTCAAATGTCTGGATCATTTCCTTATCTATTGCTGCCATGTGCGGGCAGAACCTCAGAAGTTCCATAAACTTTGATTCATACTCATTGATAGTCATAGCTCCCTGACGAATCTTCTCAAACTGAGATATTTTCTCATCTAGGTAGGTCTCTGGAAAATATCGACTAACAAATCCCCTCTGAAACTCCTCCCATTCAATCACAACTCCTGGCCTTTTCTCCTCTTCTATGGCCCACCAGTGGCCAACACTACCCTTTAACAAGTATTCTGCATGCTTAACTTTGTCTTCTTTAGCGATGTTTAGGATTTTGAACGCCTTTTCCTGCTCAGTCAACCACATGTCAGCATCTTCTGGATCAGAAGTACCTGCATTTTCAACTGCCCCAACACGTCTAAGATGTTCAAATGTCTTCCCGACACCTTGGGACTCCACATTGGAGGTAGTTTACCTAGCTTGAGATGATGGTGCTCTATCAACTATATGTGTAATTGTGGCCATCATCTGTCTAAACATATGCTGAAACTCAGGATTGGCCATCATTGTCAGGTCTAGATGAGGCATTGCGGGCTGCTTTGGCCCTTCTTCTAGTACTCTCTCATTGCATTCCTGCCTCCCTGCACCTCCTCCTGGTGCTACATAGCTACTCTCAACATGTTCTTCATGTCCTCCAGACATATATGCATAAGCATAAACTATGATCAGATATGTTAGATACATAAGAACAAACTCAAACCTAAGTCCTATATCCCTGTAGACTCAATAAACCTAGAGCTCTGATACCAACTTAAATATGACACCTCATCACGCTAAACGAGATTACTCAAAACACAAAACACGATCAACTACTAATTAAGCATATAGTAAAAAATGTGAAACAATTAAAACCAATTCCAACAATGTAAATAAACTCTAGAACATTTACAAAAGGTCCATCATTCCATTCTCATATACTATAACAAGTATTTACATATGGGTCCAAAGACCTCAGTCACATCCTGCATACAAAAGATATTTCACATGTACATGCCATATATTTACAAACATTGGCATATGACCAAAATCTCATGTTGATACAAGTATATCATCTAGAAAACACATCCCATACCAGGACCTGAGAGTACATGGACGACACTAGGACTGTACTACTAAAATCTATGACTAACATCTACAACTAACCAACCTTCAGAATCTATTGATCACCAGGTTGGTTCTCTTCCACAACACAACCTCGACCTCATTGCCCGTGACCACCTAAAAAAAATTGTGGTGACCCATGGGTGAGACCCAATCCCAGCAAGAGGTATAACTCTCTCCAACTTATATTGATCATAACATATGAATTAACAATAAATTCATTGAGTAGTTAGGGTATTGAATAAGCAATATGAACAAACTGAACAATTTAAGCATACTAAGCAGTTAAGCAATTAAGTTGTAGCATCAAGTAGATTTACACAATTTTCATAAGTCTACATCATGTAAGAACTATGTAGTGTAAAGACAAGACAATGGTTAATCAACCAATGTGATACGTATTAAACCCTAGCAATTATACTACACGACTGATATTATATCTTTTTATTATTATGCCCTGGGGAGTTTGAGTCATACCACTCATAGTCCAGTTGACCACTGTGAAGTTCTATTCAGTTCCATATAAGATCTAGGAGTGTGGCATCCTAAGATCTCTTCCCCTCGGTCAGTACGAGTAAACTGCAATGACATACTAGTCAAACTACCAACAATGACATATAGTCAACTAATAACAACTAGTTCGTACTTGGTACAAGTTACGACACTAGAAAATAGGGTAAACAAAACCCTCTAATATGAGGTACAACTGTAGTTGTCCTCATTCACATCAAATGTCTGAGGCATGACCATAGCCATCCTCCATAACCTGCAATTGTGGATGACAAGGATATATGCTCAACTTGCCACCCCCACATACTCAATAGTATGTGCTATGAGTTTCCCTTGGGAATACTTTTTTCACCATCCAGTAAGTTCTGACACTGAAGATGGCTCTACGGCACATGGCTCTACATGATTAAGGTTACACTTGATTAATTACTGCCAATTTAATGCATTAAGGCTTTATCATACAAGTGGACATTCAAACCCTAATTATTTTCTAACAGGAATATATGTATAATGACTTCAAAGGATATAAAACATTTGAGATATAAATCTTAATCACATTACCACATCCTATCATTCATTGCAAATTAATGGACCACAGTTATCGTCATACTATTTCAAGATACCAATATCTTATCACAAGTTCCAGGGTTTTAACCCTTATTGGAACATAAAGAAGATTTCACCTCAATCGTGGCTTCAAACATGCCCAAAGGTCATTAAGACCATCACACTATTTATAGTAAGGTTATCATCATCATTCCATGCCTTAAACAAGGCTCAAAAGATCATTAGCACATATGTGTCCATAAATATTAACATGGCAAGGCACTATGATATTCAAATAGTACTACAATGTGGTTTCAACACAAGCATAGTGTAATTCATTATTACATTAATCATTCAAGAGGTCTGATTATAACCAATCAACATCATATAATTACATCAAGGTTAGGTATAACAAGCTAGATCACATGGGAGTTACGCATCTACTTATTATAGAGATTTAACAAATATAACTATATAATGGCAAAGGTAAGACTACCAATTAATGGTATTGAACAATTGAAGTATCTTCACTAGGACCAACATATAATAACATGTGGTTTATTCTAATACATTTGATGTTAAAGCATCTAATATTATTCATTGGATCAGGTTCATTGTTTAAGGTTATCAATTGAAGTATAGGACTAACCCTTAGATCAATTTAACCAAGGAACCATTGGTTAAAGGTTTAGTCAAATATACAATTACATTACTGATTCATCATATATGGTAATGACCTGATTCACCATTAATTCAGATCATTAGGTCACCATTGGTTGCTAGATCAGTAATACATTCAGTTAACCCCATCAAATATTAAGCCAATATCATCATCGATTGATAACATCATTAGAATACTTAGTGGATGATAATTAAACATCTAATTGAGTCAAAACCTGACCTAAGGTGGTGACCATAGGTTTTCACCATAAATTTGACACCCTTCATCATGAACATCAGTTTCCAAGATAGCAACACTATTGGTTGTTGAATGGTATGACAATCAGTTATGTGATAGGGAAGGAAATAGCTTAAAAACCCTAATTTGAACCATCGTTTGTTTAGTACATAGCACCATAAGTTGTTGCTATCAACCTTTCCCAGATCATGTTACACCTTAGAAAGGTTGTACACTTTTTTATCAGTTCATATAGAACTGGAACATAACATGGAACACCATAAAAATTCGTAATTCTAAACAAGCATGGTTTCTCTATGCTTAGATCATCACATTCAAGCATAAACATGAACTCACAAGCTTCTAGTAAGCAATATAAGTGAAGAATGTTATATAACTCACCTCTATAGAGTAGGTCAGATCCCAAACAGAAAGAATCTCGAGCAAATAGTGTAAGGAAACCTTGAATTCAGATCTGAACTTGGCCAACTATGCAATTCTCTCCACAAACAAGCAAAACCCTACAAAAGAAACAAGAAGGAAGGAATTTTGAGTTCTAGGGCACTTTCACCATGGAAAAGCATGGTTACGACCTGGAGAGATATAGGAGGAAGAATAGAAAAGAATTAAATGATGTAAATAAGGAAAAACTTACACTTTTAGGTCAATATCACTAGGAAGAAGCTTTATAGACCCAAAAAGAGAATCAATTGCAACCCTAGAATTTTTTTTCCAAGAAGATCCCCACTTTCTTCTTCCTTGGGCAGAAAAAATAGCAGCTAAATAGAGGGAGAACGAAGCTGGTAAGGAGAGAGGTGGTGGAGAGGAAATGGCTCATGTTGGTGCTTGGGGATAAGTAAATGACACTTTAAAATAAAGAAAAAGAAAAAGTTGAAACTCTAGTATATATCCAAGTATCCATGGCTTTTAATTATAAAGAATATACAAGAACACACACAAGCAGCTCCTTCACCGTACCTATTAACCTGCTTAGCTTTCCTTTGTCAAAATTCCCAGCCAATCACATAATTCCTTAGTTGATAGCTACTAAAGGTAGCTCATCCATGAAGGGGAAAACCCTAAAATACCCTTGATGAAACTACCTTCAAACCATGGCTCAACTAGGAGCCCCATGGCTCAAAATATCAATAATGATAATATAACATCTAAGGAACATAATGTATGTGACAAACTTCAAAGAAAGCCCCTCAATTGGGTAAATTGCAGAAAAGTCCAAAATGTACATAAAATTGCATAACTTGCTCAAACAGTGTCCAAATTGGACCTAATTTAACACTTAAGCTTGTATTATGATTTCAAAATATATAAAAAGGTTAGATTAGGGTTCTAAGCATTCAATTATGATAATTAATTATGATAATGAAGCTCATTCAACTCATTAAGAAAGTTCAAGGGCCTTACAAGGAACTTGCATATTAATAAAAGATGTGAAAGATATCTAATTAAGGTTTCTAACCCTAAAGTTTGAAGATAAATTGAGAAACCTTTCACCTTAAACTTAATAGGTTTGAATGTTTGACGTGGTATTTTTGAACGCACTAACAAACTCACTCGGGGTTGAAATCCCCGAGCTTTTACCAAAACCAAAGTGCAATAATACCACCCGCAAGAGGACGAGTCTTATCACAGTATAGTTAAGGATCGAACCCAAAGGACAACATTTTTGAGAATCATTGTCAGTCAAATCTAACTCAAGTAAAACTAATATTTAAAACGATTGGTTGATTTGAGATTAATTAGACTAATTGCAAGGAAGTAAAAGCTGAATTAAAGTTGGATTTAGATCAATGATATGGAATCATTGGGATGGTACCGGGTTTCACCACCGCTACACATGCAAACACATTCAATCATAAACAAACCAGGCAAGATATAACAATCCAAATGGAGCGGCTGCAGAACCCTCCGTTAGGGCGTTAGGTTCGCGTAAACATCACCTTAGGCATTAGATGTCTCGTCACCCCCCGGATCACTTACTTACGGCTCCGAAGAAATCTCATTCTATTTCTAGTTTGGGAGTCAACCACATTAACCGATAAGCAGGAAGGCGATTAATATATGAGAAAGCATCGACGATCAACAAGAAGATATAAAATCCAACTAAGGTTGTGAACCCCCTGTAAAGGCGTTAGGCACACAGAAGCGTCACCGAAGGCTAGATGGCTCGTCCCCTCGCGGATCATACACTTACGACCTCAAGGAATCCTTTCAGAAGTTCTCATCAAGGAGTCAACTTGTTAAACGACATTCTATCCTACATATAGATGTTCTCGCAATATAGGTAGAACAGAGATGAAGGCAAGCAATTAATCAAGCTACAAGCATAACGGTTAACCACGAAATGAAGAGATATATTCATTGCCATGGAAAGTTTAACAAAAGAACATAGTTTGCATGGGCAGGGGGGCTAGTCCCCGTACCCCAGTGAAAAGGAACTACTCGCTCATGATGCGAGAAACAAGAAGAATGAGAAAGAGAGATAAATCCGCCATGAACTTGGTACAGAAGGTAGTCGCAGCTCGGTGAAGAAGATACCACCTCCTACGTCGTGTCGGAGCAGATCTGGATGTGAACAGGAGTTGCCAAGACAGACCGAACAGTCTCCCTCTCTCCGTCTTCCTTCTCTCCTCAGCCTCCTTGGTTGTAGCACAGGCAGTAGGTGAAATGGAACTGGCACAAACTGGACTGGAATTGGATCGGAACTGTGTTCGGGCAGCCTAGCGGCGTCCGGATCCGATGCTGAAATAAGGACCCTTGGGGTCCTATTTATAGGCCCAAGACTGCCCCTAAACGGTCTTGGATATTTTGCTAAATATCTCATGCAAACGGTTTTCTTTAGTGCCACTTTATCAAACGGTTTGGCATGCACGTAGCAACAATTCGGTTTGCATGTACGTGGAGATTCATTCGGTTTGCTGCAGATTGAGCAAATGGTCTTGGTATTGCTCTCCTCCACTCGGTCTTCGTGGCAAGCTATTCCAAACGGTCTCGCACTTCCGGCAGCGTCAAATGGTTTTGATATTAATATTCCAAACGGTTTCATGATGCATGTGCATCGTTCGGTTTCGGCTCCCTGCTCATTCGGTTTGGAGTACTCAGCAAATGGTCTCGGAAGCTTTGACCAAATGGTCTTTGCTGCTAAACGGTCTTCGTGGCCAAACGGTCTTGCGACCTTGGCGCCCAAATGGTCTTGGGACCGCATGGACTCAAATGGTCTTGGGACCACATGGACTCAAACGGTCTTGGGACCGCATGGGTTCAAACGGTCTTGGGACTGCATGGACTCAAACGGTCTTGGGACCGCATGGACTCAAACGGTCTTGGGACCGCATGGACTCAAATGGTCCGCATGGGTTCAAACGGTCTTGGGACCGCATGGACTCAAATGGTCTTGGGACCGCATGGGTTCAAACGGTCTTGAAATAAATCTATCCATTCGGTCTTGAAACTGAATGGTGGAAACCGTTTGATCAGATCGATTGGTCAGAACCAAGGGTGAGTAAAAGAGGGTCCCAACTGACTGTTCAACTTTATTAAGACCTGCATTAAATCAACATAAATTCGGTTAAAACCTTGATAATCGAGTCAATTAAGTAATTTTGCACATTATGATGCATTTTGACATTTGATGAGTGAAATTGTATATAAAGAGTTGAATTTGTCCCAAAGTGATAATTGAATTTCATGATGAATATACATTCATCAAAATACCCCGAACTTAAACGTTGCTCGTCCTCGAGTAACACAAAATCTGAAACAGTCGCCAAATGAATACTTTCAATTCGTGTGATTGCTTCATCTTCACATCACAAATGTTTTCTTTCTGCTCAATATGATTCAGTATCTCAACCTCCTGAGACCACTAAACACATCTTACCATATCTTCATTCCTGAGTTCATTTTCCAATATCACTTCCTCCTAACTTTTTCCACCAACAAGCATGTCAAAGAGTTTTGTAAGAGTCCAGAGATACCAGCAGAACAACAAGTGTGCATCCAATCTGACACTGGTGTTTTTTAGGATAGTGGGGGCATGCATTGTGCCATTAGGTAGAAAATGGAGTGAATGGTGGTATGGAAGAAGAAGTAAATCTCTCCTCTATTCGACTCGAGATTTTTATTTGCTTTGCAATTTCATTTATTGCATTTTTTTGTGTGCGAATCTCTCCTCTATTCGACTCGAGATTGCATTTCTTTTTGTGTGCACTTTGGCATCTTTTTTGTTTGCAATTCTCTCCTCTATTCGACTCGAGATTGCATTTTTGGTGGTACGCCCCTATTTATTTGTGAGGGGTATGGAAGAAGCAGATAAAGAGGGAAGTGGCGTGCCACCCCAAACTTAGGGTTTGGAACGTATCTAGCTATTTTTGTTTCTTTTTAATGAATGGAGGGATATGAAGATGATAGAAGAGGTGTAGAAGAGAGTTCAGATCGGAATGCAACTTGATTTACAATTCAGTACACCGGGTTGTTCTCTTTATCAAACTCTGCTCAAATAATGACTAGATGAGGATCCAGTGGGGATTCCATGCTATTGTTCCACAAATCAGTTAGGAAGCACGACGTGTTTGATCCCTATCAGTTTGACAGACACTTATCATCTTTGTAAAAGTATCATGATGTTAGGAATCATAAGCTTCACAAGATGATATCAAGCAAAAGGCTTGTTTAAAAAATTGGTCCTTTTGAGGATTTACTTCGGATAAGGAGGATATAATGATTGAAAATGCATAGAAAATCAATTAATGACTTTTAATGAAATCAGGAAGTGTCAAAAAAATGTCAAAAATTCAGCAAGTATCTGTTCAAACTCTTAGAAAAACATCAAAGAATTTTGAAAATTTTGAAAATGTTTATCAAGAATGTGATAGTGAAAGCTTAAGTATGAAAAGGATGGGTGTAGGTGGAAAGTGAGGTACGTACCACCCACCCTCCACCCCGAACTTATAAATTTGCTCATCCCGAGCAAACCCTAAATCCAAGATGGAGGGGAAAAATCATGCCAGAATGACCACCGGGTGTGGTCGCGTTCCAATCAGCGAACATCCTTTTATCTGAAAATCTCAAAGGTAAAGAGTAATTAGATCTTAAAATATCATCTTGTGATTCTAATTTTATTTAATAAAAAATTAACTAGAAAGTAAAAACAAAATCGAAGGGAAGTAAAACAAATGTATTGATCGGGTTGCCTCCCGACAAGCGCCTTTGTTTTATGTCGATGGCTCGACTGGGTTCTTCAGCTTCACGGTGGATCTCTTGGATTGGTGAGTTCCAGTGTTTCCTTAGTGCCTACATCATATGAGATGAAATATCTCTTTAAGAGGTGACCATTTGTTGCAAATTCACCTGACTTTTCACTCCATAATGAGAAGGCACCATGTGGAGAGATGCTCTTGACGATGTATGGTCCAGACCAGCGTGAGCGGAGTTTTCTTGGAAATAACTTCAATCTTGAGTTGAATAGCAGAACTTGGTCTCCCACTTGTATGTCTTTTCTTTTCAGATGTCCATCATGCCAAAGTTTTGTACGCTCTTTGTAGATTCGTGCATTCTCATAAGCTGTCATCCTGAGTTCATCCAGCTCTTGGAGTTGCAGAATCCTGGCTTGGCCTGCTTCTTTCATATGAAAGTTCAATTGTTTAATTGCCCACCATGCTTTGTGTTCCAGTTCGACTGGTAGGTGGCAAGCTTTTCCATATATTAATCAAAAAGGTGTAGTCCCAATGGGAGTTTTATAAGTAGTACGATAGGCCCATAAGGCATCATTGATTTTCATTGCCCAATCCTTTCGATTGCGTCCTACAGTTTTTTCCAGAATGGTCTTTAGCTGACGGTTAGAAACCTCTACCTATCCACTTGTTTGTGGATGGTAAGGAGAGGCTACCTTGTGTGTTACACCATATTTTCTCAGTAAAGCCTCAAAGCTTCTTTCAAGGAAGTGGGAACCTCTGTCAGATATCACAGTTCATGGCACTCCAAAATGTGGGAAGATAATATCTTTGAATAATTTGATGACGGGTTTGGAATCACTAGTGACTGTTGGTATAGATTCAACCCATTTTGAGACGTAGTCCACCGCCACTAGGATGTATGAAAATCCATGAGAAGATGGGAATGGACCCATGTAGTCCACCCCCCAAACATCGAATATCTCTACTTCTTGCCATAGATTCAACGACATTTCATCTCTCTTTGTTATATTACATGTTCTTTGACATTTGTCGCATAATATGACAAAATCGTAAGAGTCTTTTGATATGGTTGGCCAGAAGAATCCACATTGCAAAACCTTTAAAGCGGTCTTTTTAGAGCTCATATGTCCTCCCACAGGTCCTGAGTGACATTGTTCCAAAATAAATTGAGCTTCTTCTTCGGTGATACATCGTCTGTACATGCCATCAACACCTAGTTTAAAGAGATATGGCTCATCCCAGTGATATTGCTTTACATCATGCATGAACTTCTTCAGTGCATTTCTAGTGCACTGAGGATGGAGAACCCCATCAGCGAGGTAGTTCACGAAATCTGAGTACCACAATACTACTTCTGAGACTTTCATTAGTTGATCATCTGGCAGGGAATCATTGATCGGAATCTTCTCAGTATCCAGAGTGTGGATGCGACTGAGGTGGTCTGTTACAACATTCTCTATACCCTTTTTATCTCTTATCTCCAAATCAAATTCTTGTAATAGGAGGATCCATCTAATCAACCTGGGTTTTGCATCTTTATTTGCCAGAAGGTAATGAATGGCAGCGTGGTCTGTGTAGACAATGACCTTTGAACCAATTAGGTAGGATCTGAACTTGTCAAAGGCATACACGACTGCTAGAAGTTCTTTCTCGGTAGTAGCATAATTCCTCTGGGATTCATCGAGAGTTTTTGATGCATAATAGATCACATAGTGTTTCTTCTATATATATTGCCCTAAAACATCGGCCAAAGCATAATCACTCACATCGCATATAATTTCAAAAGGATGGTCCCAGTCGGGAGCTCTAATGATGGGGGTGGTGGTAAGGGCCTGCTTCAGTAAGTTGAAACTTTTGACACATTCTTCATTGAAATTGAAGTCAGTATCCTTTAGTAATAGGTTTGTCAATGGCTTCGTTATCTTGGAAAAATCCTTTATGAATCTTCTATAAAATCCTACATGACCAAGGAAAGTGCGAACTTCTTTTACATTTGTGGGTGTAGCCATTTTAGAAATCACTTCAATCTTGGCTTTATCTACTTTAATTCATCTATTGCTGACCCTATGACCGAGGACAATGCCTTCTTTTACCATAAAGTGGCATTTTCCCCAATTTAGCATAAGATGTGCATCTTCACAACGTTTGAGGACCAGGGAAAGGTGCTTAAGACATGAATCAAATGAATCTCCATATACAGAAAAATCATCCATAAAAACCTCCATAATGGTTTCAGTGAGACCGGCAAATATTGCAGCCATGCAACGTTGGAAAGTTGCAGGTGCATTGCAGAGGCCAAACGACATTCGTTTAAATGCGTATGTTCCGAATGGGCAAGTAAAGGTTGTTTTCTCTTGGTCATCTGGATGTATGGGTATTTGATAGAATCCAGAGTAACCGTCAAGATAACAAAAATATTCTTGGTGAGCCAACCTTTCTAAGACTTGATCAAGGAAGGGCATAGGAAAATGATCTTTTCAAGTTGCCTTGTTCAATTTCCTATAATCTATGCACATCCTCCACCCTGTGATTGTTCGAGTGGGGATGAGTTCATTGTTTTCATTCCGTATGACAGTTGTTCCACCTTTCTTCGGGACAACATGCACGAGGCTTACCCATGGCGAATCAGATATCGAATAGATTATTCCAGCTGTGAGCAATTTAATGACCTCACTACGGACCACTTCCTTCATATTTGGGTTCAATTTCCGTTGATGCTCAATAGTAGGTTTGTGATCTTCCATCATAGGGATCTTATGCATACACAGTGCTTGACTGACCCCAGTGAGGTCACTCATTTTATAGCCGATGGCTTTCTTTCTTTCCCTCAATTCCTTCATAAGTTTCTCTTCTTGTTCGGCTGTTAGATCAGAATTTATAATAACTGGAAAAATCTTGAGATCATCGAAAAACACGTACTTTAGACCTTTGGGAAGAGGCTTCATTTCGGGAGCTTCTTGTTTTTTTCTTGTTTCTTCTGTAGTTTCGATAACTTTGAGTTCTTCACTAGTGGCTTCGACATCTTCTTTATTAGAGTCGAGGGATTCGATGCAATCCTTTACTCGTTCGTCGATTGGTTCATCCACAGATGGGTTTGTTAGAGCAATTTCCAAGGGATCGTTCGATTCATGATGTTGTTGAGTCAGAAGTGACATTTCTTTAATGCAGTCAATCAGATAGACTTCTTCCTACATACTTGGTCTTCTCATACTTCCAAAAATGTTAAATTCGAGAGTTTCTTTGCCTAATCTGAGCAATAAGGTACCGGCTTCAACATCAATTAGGGCTTTTGCAGTGGCGAGGAATGGACGACCAAAGATGAGAGGATATCTGGTGTCTTCTTTGATGTCCATAATGACGAAGTCACATGGAACATATGTGTCCTTGCCTACTTTGACCAGGACATCCTCGAGAATCCCTAACGGACGTTTTATCGAATTGTCTGCAAGCTGTATAGTCATACCGGTAGGAAGAAAATCTGCAAACCCTAGTCTGTTGCACATGCTAAGTGGCATAATAGAGATGCTTGCACTGAGGTCTGCCAATCCTTTCTTGCATGATGAGTCGCCAATGTGACATGAAATTCGAAAGGATCCCGAGTCTTTTTATTTCTTTGGCATCTTGCTCAATATGATATCCGATGTAGTTGTAGCCAATTTTACTGTCTCATATTCTTCGGTTATATACTTCCTGGTGAGGAGCGACTTTAAGTACTTAGTCCAGGCTGGTATCTCAGCCAGAGTGTCCAAAAAGGGTATATCAACATGAAGTTTCTTCATAGCTTCTTTAAACTTATTGAATCTAGTATCAAGCTTGGTTTGCCTTAGACGAGATGGGAAAGGTATACAAGGCTTATATACAGGAATATCAGGTTCTAGTGTTTCAGCTTCTTCATCAGTAGGTTTCTCAGGACTTCCCTTATCTGTCTTATCATCTTTTGATTGAGAATCTAGAGTTGTTGAGTTTTGGACAATCACAGGTTCATCTTCGTCTGTAATAACCACATGTGTCTTTACTGGGGGAATCGAATAATCTTTTCCTGACCTAGTGGTGACTGCCTTCAACTGTTCAGGATGCTTAGGATTGTTCTCGGGTTGGCCAGCAAAGACTCCAACAGGTGGCTTTATGCTAGCTGCAAGTTGAGCTAATTGAGATTCAATAGCCTTCTGCTGAGCTTGTTGGTTGGCAATCATAGTTTGTTGAGTTTGCAACATCTTTTCAATGGCTGATAGCTTGTCATCAGAGGAGACAGGTCCTGCTTGTTGTCCTTGCTGTTGATTAAGATTCTGATACTGAGAGTTGTTTTGATAATTATTGTAGTTCCTATTCTAAAAGTTCCCCTTGAAATTTCCTTGATTCCCAAAATTCTGTTGTTGATTATACTGGAATCCTGGTGGGCCTCTTGATTGATTGTTTGAACCAAATTGATTCGAGTTTACTGCTCTAGAGGGGTTTCCATATTGAAAACCTGGGTGATTCCTATTCTGATTCGGATTGTAATAACTTTGCCCAGGAATAGTGTTGATAGCATTAAGATTTTCCATCTGACCATTATCTCCTTTTCCACATACATTGCTCAGTACAACATAATAGAGAACATTGCATGATAAAGTGGAATGATCGGTGCTCTTACATGCTTCACAGAATAGGGAAGTGGACTTGACCTATTCCGGTCGCCGAGTGGGTGAACGTCCTCTTCCAATAGTAGCTAAAGATGATTCAATATGGTCTTGCTTGGCAACTAAGACTTTCAAGGTTTCAGGGATAGACTTGTACTCATGAATAGCTTCGGCCATAGCTACCTTCAAGACTCCTTTACCTATAGATCTTCCCCAATTGGCTTGATTTTCTTCTCCCAGGGTGACGATTCTCCATGCACTGTCATAACTTTGACGCATGAAGTTTCCTCCAGACGAGGAATCTAGAAACCTCTTAATATCATCATCCACGCCCCTATAGAAAATCTCAATGAGTTGGTTTTTGGGAATTCCATGGTGTGGACATTTGCGTAGAAGCTCTTTGTACCTATCCCATGCTTCAGCGAGAGTTTCTCCAGGGACTTGAGTGAAATTTGTTATCTGGCCCCTAATTTCATATGTGAGAGATGGAGGATAGAATTTTTCCAGAAACACATTTTGGAGTTGTTCCCGGATGGTGATGGGTATTTCACTTTGCAATGAATTGTACCAACTTATGGCTCTATCAGCAAGGGAATACTTGAAGAGACAGAGTCGAATGGCATCATCAGTGACTCCGTTTTGCTTTGTCATAGCACATAGATCGACGAATCTCAGAAGATGTCCTTGGCTGTCCTCTGCTTGTTTGCCATAGAAAGGGTTGTTTTGAAGTAACGTGATCCAATGTGCCCTAATCTCAAAATTGACAGCATTGACGGGAGGAGGCTGTACTGGATGATGAACATTCGCAGCTTTCAGGATTGAGAACTCTCTGAGATCCTTTTGTAGTTCGGCTGCTTGCGCTGCTAGGATTTCCTGCTGAACTGCAGCCCTGGCTTCTTGCATGAGCCTCTCTCTCTGTGCATTGATGGCTTGACCCACCCTTCGGGCTACCTCTTCTTCTTGAGCCATCCTTTATTGATTCTCTCTGATCTGACGATGGAAAGTTCTATCTATCTCGGGATCAAAGCTCGCTGTGAGTCTGGGGCTATCCGAACGGTGCATACACTATACCTTGGGTTGTACCTGAAAACAAAAAGATTTTGAAAATGAGATCCACAAAGTAGAGTCAAATTCAAGTAGATGATCGATTGTTTCAGAAGAAAAAGCAAAATCCTAGATTAGTCTTAAAAGAACTAGATTTGACTGACTGATTCTGTTGTCCCCGGCAACGGTGCCAGAATTTGACATGGTATTTTTGAACGCACTAACAAACTCACTCAGGGTTGAAATCCCCGAGCTTTTACCAAAACCAAAGTGCAATAATACCACCCGCAAGCGGACGAGTCTTATCGTAGTATAGTTAAGGATCGAACCCAAAGGACAACCTTTTTGAGAATCCTTGTCAGTCGAATCTAACTCAAGTAAAACTAATATTTAAAACGATTGGTTGATTTGAGATTAATTAGACTAATTGCAAGGAAGTAAAAGATGAATTAAAGTTGGATTTAGATCAATGATATGGAATCACTGGGATGGTACCGGGTTTCACCACCGCTACACATGCAAACACATTCAATCATAAACAAACCAGGCAAGATATAACAATCCAAATGGAGCAGCTGTAGAACCCCCCCGTTAGGGCGTTACGTTCGCATAAACATCACCTTAGGCATCAGATGTCTCGTCACCCCCCGGATCACTTACTTACAGCTCCGAAGAAATCCCATTCTATTTCTAGTTTGGGAGTCAACCACATGAACCGATAACCGGGCAGGCGATTAATATACGAGCAAGCATCGACGATCAACAAGAAGATACAAAATCCAACTAAGGTTGTGAACCCCCTGTAAAGGCGTTACGCACACAAAAGCGTCCCCGAAGGCTAGATGGCTCGTCCCCTCACGGATCATACACTTACGACCTCAAGGAATCCTTTCAAAAGTTCTCTTCAAGGAGTCAACTTGTTAAACGACATTCTATCCTACATATAGATGTTCTTGCAATATAGGTAGAACAGAGATGAAGGCAAGCAATTAATCAAGCTACAAGCATAATGGTTAACCACGAAATGAAGAGATATATTCATTGCCATGGAAAGTTTAACAAAAGAACATGGTTTGCATGGGCAGCGGGTCTAGTCCCCGCACCCCAGTGAAAAGGAACTACTCGCTCATGATGCGAGAAACAAGAAGAATGAGAAAGAGAGAGAAATCTGCCATGAACTTGGTGCAGAAGGTAGTCGCAGCTCACTGAAGAAGATACAACCTCCTATGTCGTGTCGAAGCAGATCTGGACATGAACGGGAGTTGCCAAGACAGACCAGACAGTCTCCCTCACTCCGTCTTCCTTCTCTCCTCAGCCTCCTTGGTTGCAGCACGGGTAGTAGGTGAAATGGAACTGGCGTAAACTGGACTGGAATGGGATCAGAATTGTGTTCGGGCAGCCTGGCGGCATCCGGATCCGATGATGAAATAAGGACCCTTGGGGTCCTATTTATAGGCCCAAGACTGCCCCTAAACGGTCTTGGATATTTTTCTAAATATCTCATGCAAACGGTTTGCTTTAGTGCCACTTTATCAAACAGTTTGGCATGCACGTAGCAGCAATTCAGTTTGCATGTACGTGGAGATTCATTCAGTTTGCTGCAGATTGAGCAAACGGTCTTGGTATTGCTCTCCTCTACTCGGTCTTCACGGCAAGCTATTCCAAACGGTCTCGCGCTTCCGGCAGCATCAAACAGTTTTGATATTAATATTCCAAACGGTTTCGTGATGCATGTGCATCGTTCGGTTTCGGCTCCCTGCTCGTTCGGTTTGGAGTATTCTGCAAACGGTCTGAGCAACTTTGACCAAACGGTCTTCGCTGCTAAACGGTCTTCGTGGCAAAACGGTCTTGCGATCTTGGCGCCCAAACGGTGTTGGGACCGCATGGACTCAAACGGTCTTGGGACCGCATGGGTTCAAACGGTCTTGGGACCGCATGGACTCAAACGGTCTTGGGACCGCATGGACTCAAACGGTCTTGGGACCGCATGGGTTCAAACGGTCTTGGGACCGCATGGACTCAAACGGTCTTGGGACCGCATGGGTTCAAACGGTCTTGAAATAAATCTGTCCATTCGGTCTTGAAACCGAATGGTGGAAACCGTTTGATCAGATCGATTGGTCAGAACCAAGGGTGAGTAAAAGAGGGTCCCAACTGACTGTTCAACTTTATCAAGACCTGCATTAAATCAACATAAATTCAGTTAAAACCTTGATAATTGAGTCAATTAAGTAATTTTGCACATTATGATGCATTTTGGCATTTGATGAGTGAAATTGTATATAAAGAGTTAAATTTGTCCCAAAGTGATAATTGAATTTCATGATGAATATACATTCATCAATGTTGGGTAAAAAATTCCTTTTAAATAGGGGTGAATGTAATATCCACAAATTTTTATGAATTTGAAATATATAAATATAAGGCTCAAGTTGGTAAACAAATTCCTTAGTTATATGTTATAGAATTATAAAACCATCCACTTTGTGGTATAAGTGTAACCCAAGTCACAAGTGAGTCCCATGAAACTATTTTCTTTGCAAAATAGGTCCTTGGTGCACAAGATAAATAAATAAGAGAGTTCGTTCATAGATAAAGGATAGTGACTTCATGAACTATTAGATAACTGAAAGGTGGAATAATTGTAAGTTTCTAAATGAAAATAAGATATTTTGTGTTCTATATAGAGAATATACAACCATGAATGACACCACAAATTTTGATGAATCAAACAAGAATAAATTGGTCTAACTTTTGGTATACTTGAAAATAATGATGAAGAGAAGAAAACTCTAGAATTTGGAAGAAAAGGATTTCCATGTGGTGTGAGTATTTAATTTAAGAATATGTTAAGGAAGAAAATTTTAGGTACAAAAGTAATTCCAAGAATTATATATAGGTTGGGAAAGATATTAATCATCTTTCCTCCAAGTTTCATAGTAAAAAAATGTTCTTAGAAGCCTATGCAAATATGAGAAGAAAGAGGGTTTTAATTGCAATAAATGCAATTTTTTCTAGTTTTGGAACTTAATTTATTGATTTGACTATAGTTTTGGTTGTTTCATTCTTTATATGTGTCAAGTACCCTAGAGACCATTGGATTAATGATCCAATGGAGATTATGTTGTCATCAACCTTCAGTCGAGAAAGGAAACACAACCAACAATATTGGCCTTTTTCTCACATCCCGTTCTCTCTCCCCTCTTGGCCTTTTTCTAAGATTTAGAAACTAGGAGATATAGACTAATTGGGAATGTTATAACTCAGTGGTTACTTTTCCATATATGGAAACCACCTAAATCCCTTCTCAATCTAGATTCTAGGGCTTAGCAGGGAGCCCCTCTAGATCATTTCCCATGCCTATATAAGGTGGTGGGGAGTTCAATTTTGACTTCCAAATCCCCCTCTCCCTGCAATTGCTCCCAAAACTACACTGATGACTCCAACTCACTTCATTACCATCTCTGGAGACCACCACCTTGTTTTTGTGGTACACAAAGTCTCTGGCCAATTCCTTTGGCCGAGAGCACCGAAGGGAGACTGTGAAGAGTTCCTAGTTCTAAGAAAGGGATGGGGAATGCTTTAACTAGGACCTCGAGATCCACCCTTTCCATGGTAGTATATTCACTGGAAATGTTGTACTAGGCCATCAGGGTGACCCGTAAATTGTTGGGAATGATTCAAAGGACCCTCAGGAACATAACCCAACAATTCCCTAACCCTAAATTAGGCTTGCCACACTCTTATCTTTCTTTAACCTATCTACTACCGGTAACGAAAATGACACCTCTAGGGGCCATCTCTAGCCCAGAAAAGAACTCCACTAAGTTTGGCAAGACCCGTTAGAGGGACTAGCACTTCTACTCCAATCTCAGACACCCAAAGGCGGGATGTCAACTTCTGGGTTGACTTGCTTGGCAGCTTGATCGTGATAAGGGGAGAACAAAGCAGTAGGGTAGGTATGCAAAGATGTTCCTATCCCTGAGCCATCATTGTAAGGTAAGGGATAAATCAGTCTTTTTCTCTCCTTTGTAACCTCATCCATGTGGGAATAGAGTGCCAGGTTGGCACGAGCCTATTGGCTTGGGCTCGGCCCTACAATTAGCATGAATAACACTATCCATGTTGAGGTGGTGATATTTAATTAGTCCATAGTACTTTTTTTGTAAAATTTGTGTTAATTAATCAAAAACTCAAATTAAGACAAATTATATATTAAAGTCAATCATAAAAATGAGTATATTTCATATAAAATACCATTCATACCTAATTATAATCCTAATTCCAAAATTTTGGATAATATATGATTAAGTGATTAGTAAATGGAAACCCTAGAATTCACAATTTAGGTGTTGAATACACTAAATGATTTTATTCATGTTGTAATCTGATAATTCTAAACATAATGATAATTGAGATGAGGATGATAATGATGATGTGACAAATAAAATTTCTAAATTAAATAATTATATATATAATGAATTAGGATTTGAAACCATAGGTCATAACTTGACATGATATTGAGCCACAAAATCTAAATTTGATGTAGATCTGATGATGAGGGTTTAACCTAATGTTTGTATGCAATTAATTTAGGGTTTGTACGCTTATTCCTTATCCAAACCTAAAACCCTAGATTAGGACCCTAGTAGGACGTAATGTGCTCAATATGATGGTGTCACTTTAAGATTTATATATATATAAGATTAAATGTTGAATTCCATGAATTCCTCTTTTCTTGCTTGATTGGATGACATGCTTAAAGTTTGATTACATGATATCATCATGGTTCTACATTAAGGTACATGGTTATGATTATGACTACTTGTAATATCATTTGTTAGTGTTTATCAAGGATTTCTTGAAGATTGATGACATAAATTGTTGGGTGCTTATTTACATTTTCTTCAATTATAATGCCACTATGAGTATTACATAAAGTAAGATTATGTAAAGAAAATGTCCGTTCTTATTTACATGTAATCTGAGATGATATGTTGTTATGTACTTGTACACTTTTGCATGCACCCACTTATCCAGTATAGTGACTTACTAAGTCACGGTTTTTTTCACCCAGTTTTAAGTAAATGTTATACATGAAGATTTCAAGATATGATGATTTAGATGAAATCCAATGATGATATTGAAGCTAATTAAAGGAGAATTAGATATATAATTATTCTCATATGTATATTTATTTGCAAGAAATTCATGTAACTTCTTATAGGAGTTCCCGTTCATATTTTGTAAACAACATTTTTTATATAAAGGAAATTATTTTATATTACTTGTTATTTTGTATAATATGGATCCTTGGGAATTTTAGGTAATGGCTCTCAACTTTTAGGTCCTTATTTAATAGGCGGAATGCTAAAAAGTGAGTTCGTTACATCAACCTCACCTATCACTTTACCGTTCTTGTTGTCTCTAAAAGTCACCAAACCTACTTACCTCCTTGTAAAGGTGTTGAAGTGGCTCTTCTCACCCATCATGTACTTGGAGCAACCACTATCAATAATTTATTTTTCTTTTTACTATAAGGAAAGGAGAGTTTGGTTCCCAATTCAAACTTTGGGGTCTAGGGTTAGCTTGGGGAGCCATTTCATGTTTAGTTTGGTCCCCTTCTTCTTATAACAACAAAAAGTAGAATAATGATCATCACATTTACAATGAGCATAAATCATTGTTTCCTTAGTGTCAAAAGACACTCTATGGTATGTTGGAGGTCTGTTTCTCTTTTTCTTACCCTTTCCCTTTCTCTTGGGCCTCCCTCATATCCCAAACAACTACTACCCACTTGTGAAGTCAAGTGTTCTAGGAATTCATTTAGGGACTTCTTGCCTTTGAGGATATTTTGTGAGGAATCTATAAGCATAAGGTTATCATCATTAAGAATAATAATTGTAGAAGAGAGAGTAACAAGATCATATTGAGAATGCAATAAGTTGGCCTCTTCATAGAGGGATTCACTAAGATAGGAATGTTTTTCAAGAGTAATACTAGATACTTCTTTACTATGCAAAATAGGTCTAGATTCTAAATTATTAACTTTAGGAATAGGTCTATCTTTTTTAGTTCTCAATAATACGAAATCATCAAGATAAGTTTGGTTTATACATTTAACTTCATCAATTTTCATTAAGATAAAGACCATTATCAACTTCTACACCACTATATTGTAGTTCAATATCAATAAATCACTCTTTCAAAGATTATACACTATCACTGTAAGTTTTCTCATTTTGTTCAAGAAATTCTATCCTAGCATATAAGTCATCAATGAAATTTCCTAATCTCTTATATTTAGACTTGCAATTTGAATAAGAAAGTGAGAAGCATGAATCATATCGATAATAGAATCTTTAGGGAGTTCATTGAAATTTTCCTCACCTACTTCCTCACTGGTGCTAGTCATGAGAACCATGTGCATTTAATCTTCATTTCATCTAGAATCACTTGAAGAAGATTTTTCCCAAGTGAAATAAGTCACATCTTTGCCTTTTCTTTTGTTCTTTTCCTTCTTCTTGAATCTACACTCCCTATGGTAGTCCTCTTTCTTCTTATGGCTGCTCTTATGTAGATTTTTCTTGACATTTGGACATTCATTCATGAAGTTCCCCTACAACACTCATAGAATCTAGGATATAGGAGGAGGGTATACCCTTGAAGTTCTTTCCCTTGGAGTAGTGAGCTTCAAGATCAGTATGGGAGTCATCTTCACTTGAAATGAAGAAGGTTGATTGGTGTCTTGTTGTTTCACAATAGCTTCAACTTGTTCCTTGAATGCAACCTCCTTCTTTCTCTTAGACTCTTTCTCTTCTTTACTTTCTTCTTCATATTGCTTATCAAGTCTTACTCCATTGGCATGGATATCTCCTAGAGTTCTTCAATAGGATTTCCTGAGAAAGACTTTGTTTCTTCTATATGGTAGCCACCCTTATTTATCAACGACGAGGAAGATATTGAAGAATCCTTGAGTTAATTTTTCCTTGATCCATAGCATGACCCAAGGAGGTAAGGACATTGATAATAGTCTTGAGCCTTTAGTACATTTTAGCCATTCTTTCCTTCTTCCAATCATGAAGCCTTGAAGGTGACCATTAAGAATACATATCTTTCTTTCTTTGATTTCCTTTGTACCTTCATAGGTGATACAAATCTTGTTGCAAATCTCATGAGCTATGTATAATAAAAAATATGGTTGAATTTAGTTGAAGTGAGGGTGGAGTAGACAATGCAAATAGTTGTAGTACTAATTTGTTCATTCTTCATGCTCAACTTATCCCAAGTAGCTACTTCTCCGTCCAACTTGATGTAGGAAAAACCAACCACATTCCATATGCCAAATCTAATTCCTTGAATGTAGAATCACATCCTCCTCTTTCAATATAGAAAGATAGTACAATCAAATATAGGTGGATGCATGGAGAAATCACCCTCTATGTTGAGAGAACCAAGAAGATTTTCACCCATTTTATTTTACACATGGGAGTAGATTTTTAGAGTAGAGCAAGCTCTAATATCACATTTTGTATCTATGGGCTCCAGAGGTGGGGTGACTAGAGCTAAAACCACTTTAAAAAAATTTGTTATACCTTCTAGATATTTTCTAGAAAGATATTGCAAGTATGAAAAGCAAGGAAGAGAGAGATTGAGAAAACACCAAAAAATATGAAGATGTATAGTGCTTCCAATATCAAAACTAGAAGTTGTACATCCACTATCTAGAGGGGTCAATTTCTAGGATTTTGACCCTTGTTACAATCTTGATATTCCACAAGAAGAGTTACAATGAGAAATCACCATTTTCAAGAATAAGGTCTAAGCTAGCATTCCTTTTCGGATCAAGGAGGCAATAACCATTACAAAGTTTTATCTATCTACCTACCAAGAATTGTTTCTCTTATTCAAGGACTTACCCATTCATGTATAAGATCTTCGGCCTTTGATTCACCACCTCCTTCTTCAAGGAAATCATCTTCAAATCACTAAGTTGAGTGAGAGATTGGCAAGGATAGTGGTGAGATTTGACCATAGTATAATGGAGCATCTCTCTAACAAAGATCCAAACTCATTCAGGTTGGATGTAGAGAAGTAATCAAGCTTTAGGAAGATTAGGAGCTCTTGGAGGCACAATCCCTCAATTATAGCAAGGAGGCATTGGAGGCAAACATAAAATGTAGTACAAGGGAATCATTTTATACTTGAGGTTGCCTAATAGCTACTCAAGACAATTAGATTGAATTCTAGCCATCCTGAGGGATTGCAACAGATCTATGTTTGAATTTTGCAACACTCTAAATGGCTAGGAACACTTTTTAGCATTTTCCATAATAGTATTGGTAGTTGACTTACTTTTTTCATAACTTGGCTGCCAATGGTCAGTGTCTAGCCATTTGCAGTCACCAGACAAGTTTCTAATTAATAAGAAACTTGGCTGACTTTTTACTACATCTTGTCCAATTTTAACCTATTGGTTGAGTTACCCTTGGGCAAAAGTGACCAACTCTGGATTCTATCAAAATCCAGGATTGGCTATTTGTCAAGTTACCTCTAGGGGAAACTCGGTCAACAAGCATCCCTATGAAGGCTTATGACAAATACCCAAAAAAAGTGTATAAGCATTAAATTTTAGTCCGCTATATTCCATTAAGCATAGTTACAAATCATACATTTAGCATAAAATATTTACAACATGATTCTATTAGAGATACTATGTATTTCTTCAGTTCTTGAATCTGTGTTGAATTTGACTTTTTTTAGAAAACCAAAAATTTCTAATTCAATCCTCTCGATGCACATAATACCCCAGATGGGTCTCAAATAGACATATTAGATACATATAAATGGAATGGTTAAGTCATCATCAAAATAGGGATAATGTATAACTATTAGGTCAATAGAAGGTTCCTCAGATAATGAGAAATCCAAAAAAGTAAAATGGGATGTACTCGGTTTGCTATCTTTAGGAGGTTTTAAAGGGGCCCAAAATATGGCGGGTGTGGGGGAATATATAATATGTGTTTAGGGTTTTGGGGTTCTAGAAAGAACAATCTAGAGAGGTGGCATATCACCATGATGTACGACGAAGGAAGGGTGTGAAGATAAAGGTGATCAACCACATGCTCAGATCGACATGATGTCTCGATTAATTAAAGATCAATTTTTCAATTTCCCATAATTCAAGAATGTTGTGGATAAAATTGGAGAAAACTTACACGAAAAGTTAACTTGGTATTATCTTTGGGATTTTTCTAGAAAGTAGTTGGAAAAAGGTAATACTTTATTTCAAATAATCAAACTGGGAATTTTTTTGCATTTTTTGCCTAAGAAGAAACTTTCTTAATAGAAAGCCCCAAACTATGATGATCTATGTGAGAATTGGGTGGAATGTGGAATGGATTCCATCATTATCCAGACAAATTATATTGTTCCTGAACTTGTCTTGAGTGACCAAAAATGGGGTGTTAACAGTTTTCCCCTCTCAAGGCAAGGGTCAAGATAAGAGTGAGAATCATAGGCTTGAGAAAAGTATGACCCCTATTTTTGGTCATGGTAGACCAAAAATGTTGGACTTACAAAGGATTTTCTGGAAAACATAGTGGAGGGTAAAGAGTGGATGTAACAACTTTTCCTTCTAAGAGTGAATTTGTGAGGAAAATATTGGGAATAAATGATTTCTCCAGATAAGGGTAGCATTTTAATTTGGCATTTTCCTATGTATGACCAATTAGTCATTCCCCTGGAATTCTAATGATCCTTAAAAGATTTTTTTGGCCACATAAATGACTCTCATCATTTTTTCAGTTCTTTAATCAAAGCATGTCTGATTCTCGCACTAACTCCTATCTTAGTGAGATAAATGTGGATGAGAAAAAGCAAATGTAGGTTCTTTATTTGTCAAGGATGTTAAGATTAGGAGTTTATGATCATTGAAAAATAATATAAACCACTCTTCCTAGAAATAGATCTTTGAAAAAAATAGTAATGACCCCAATTTCTATGCATTTTTAGTTATTATTTCATTATTTGAGTGTGCCAATTTAGAGTCAAGACCAGAACCCTTAATAGGGCATAATAAGTGCATTTTTCCTACTGTCATGACTGGAAATTGAGTTTTTTAGATTTATGGTAACCTTTATGGTGAGTGACTGTATTGATTAGACATCTATCTGATTGAGGAGCCTAATATTGAGCATTTAGGGCATTATCCACTAAGAGGTGGTCTCCGCAAAGTATTACTCAACTAGTTTATCAAGAGCATTGATGAGTGACTAACCTCAACTTCAAGTTCTAAAATTTGGGCATGGAGATTCTAACCATAAATTTGGTTAATGAATATTCAAGGTAGGAAATTCAACTCATTTTTTAGTCATGTCATCGGATTGTCGAACGATGTGTGTGTGAGAGAAAAGTTGATAACCATGGTCTAGATTTGAGATTGCCAAAAGATTGCAGGGAAAGGCAATTTGGTCACATGACATGATTAGGGGTCTCTAAAAATATCTACAAATATAGAGCATGATGGTCTTGATATAATCCATGACACTATGTATGTATGAAAGTGAAGCTTCAAATTGGTTTAGTTTTAGGTCATGATTTGGGACCTTGTAAGATTGAAAGATGGTGCTCCGAATTGGTCAATTTTTAGGTTATAGTCTAGGACACTAAAAGGTTATGGAAAATAATGAGAATGATGGTCCAATTTTAGGTCATATACTAGGACCCAAAATGTAAATAAGTGAGATCAATCATCACCTCTCTACTAATAATGGTAAACAAAATCCAATGAATAGCAGCGGAAGTTTAAAATTTGACTAAAATCAAATCAATATAGTGTACATAATTTTTTTCCCAATAAAGGTGTACATGCTTTATACAAATAAAGGATCTAAGGTAGGGGGAAACTAAACTATATCAATATGCCTCCAATAATTAAGTTCATGATGGAAGTATGAACACCTTCTCCTAGTCTTAGGCTGGTTCACCATGCTCATTTTGTGCACTTTGATCCTAAACCTGGGTGGTTGGGATCACCCAACAAGAGGATACAAAATGTATGTGTCAATTGAAGGAATAAGGACAATTAAAAATTAAAGCATGAAATGATAAACATTTACTATGCTAAGAGGGTCAAGAATATGAGGCAAGTAAATAAATAACAATTATGCCAAGTCAAATAGTAATAATGTTGCGTGCATGATTTAATATGACTACATTAAACTAATATCGGGATGAGGCACCTACAAAACCTCAACGAAAAACAAATAGGTGAGGGAGAGTGGTCACATTCCTAAACACCTATAATAAATATAAAAGTGGGGAGAGTGGTGACATTCCCCAGAGTGCTCATGCCCAAACTATGGGTGGTGTGTGTTGGATCAATGGGCTCTAGAGGGGGGGGTTGAATAGAGCTTCACCAATTCTCACAACATAAATTAGACCACCAAATTATATATTTGAAAAGCTTAAACAAGCAGCAATTTGATGTCCTAATCTAACATACATAGCAAGGATGAGAGACACTAAAAAACAAGCACTTAGACAGGTGGTTTAGAGTGGTTTCATGTCCTAAACATAGGAGAAATATCAGTCCAATACCTAGAGTGGGTTATTCTCTAGGATTTGCAATCTTTGTACCCTTATATTCCACAATAAGATTACAAGACACAACAACCACACATCCAATGGCTTAGTACCTCAAGCAAAGATCTTCAACCTATAGAAGGAGCTTACCCACTTGAACCATGGAGTCTTCAGCCACCCACATGGACTTACCCACTCCTTTCTTCAAGTCTTCTTCCTTCAAGGGATTGCCTATGATGAACCGTTCGAATAAAATGTAATTAACTCAACGTAATCTATCATTAGGAGTGGATTACTAAAAATGTCACACCCCGATCTCGCATTACCCACAAATCACGAGATTAGGGCGCGACGGAGGGATTACACACAAGCCAAACCACTCAAAGCTTTTTAAAACATTTTTAAAGACATTAAAAGTTAACCTGATTTATGCTGTAAACCAAATCTAAACAAACTGCGGAAGCATTTTTATTAAACTGACTAGAAATATAAACAGAGTCTACAGCATATTACATTGATCAACATAAAATAAAGCATGAAAGTTATTTTACATCTTTATACACCTTCTCTCTCACCCCCACACCATGTCCCAAAGATCGAGGGGAAAGGACTAAGAGACCTCTAACTTCTAACTACATAAACCTTCTACAGACTGAGCATTAGGATGAAAGGATCCTCCAGATTCCTGTGATGTTGATGACCTGAAATTGTTTTGAGTAGAGGTATGAGCCTACTCGCTCAGTGAATAGCATTTCACTTAGCTATCACTAAACAACTCATCAGGTTTATAAATTGAAATAAAACATAAGTATAGTACTAAGCAGGGCAGTTCTAATAACATAACAGATTTGCAGAATATAATCACATTTCCATGCAATAACAAATAATTTGAACAGATAAACAAATATAAAGAAATAGCACAAAAGTTCGAATACTTTAATTTACTGTGATCCTATATGAGTACCAATTTATATTATTATTATGCCCTAATCATATGCAGTGTACCCTGCATATAAAGATCTATAGCGAACTACGATCCCACCGTACAAGACTTAGCGACACACCCGGGAAATGCTAAGTCTGACGCCAGCCCTGCTCTGCCACAGGACCCCAGGCTCTCCGGCCTGACACATAGGCTCTACGGCCTCAAGGCACTACTCTGAGTGCTCTAGACTCCTCCTCTAACCTGAGTACACAGGCAAAGAGTCTCACCGGGTTACCTCCATGACACAAGCACGAATGATGTTGGATAACCCCCATTTTTCCTCCAGTGCCATCGTGACACACACACGATTGTTGTTGGACACTGCCTCTCTTTCCTCGTGTGTCCATGACACAAGCACGAATGATGTTGCAACACGAGTTTCACCCCTAAGAAGCAGATCTGTCAAAGGGGTTCTACGGTGTTAGGGCACCTAAGTCTATTAACTGATAAACATATAATCATTTAAACATGAATATCACATTTCATGCATATTGCACATTCTGAATATTCACTTGAAACACATGTATATCCTTTTTCATCCTTAAACATGATTCAGTATCATTTATCCAGTTTCAATGCTAAACATCTACTTTTAAATCAGCAAATACATTGCAACTATAATACAGGAAATTTCATCATTTTCATTAAGCATATCAAGTATTTCAAGTTACAATGAATCTAACATACTCTATTGTATGTACTACACTGTTTAAAAGTTATACTAACTGATACAGAAGTAATTAAGCATTTAAATTGAGTTAAATAATGATTTCTAAATGAACTACTACTCACCCTTCTGGAACTCGGCCGACCAATCTGGGAACTCGGCCGATTGGCCGAAAACTCAGCCGATCAGTCTAGGCAACTCGGCCGATCGGCTGACAACTCGGCCGATCAGCATGCAATCTCGGCCGATCGAATCCCTGTTTGATTTCCTTATAAACGAAACTCGGCCGAATCATATCTAATTTGGCCGACCAAGACGCTGACCTGCAATAAAACAACAACTAGCTTCATTACCCAAAAGAAAATCTACATATGGCTTGATCTAAAGCTAAGTCTTGGGCTTAAACTACGGAATCTCACCAGAACCTCTAGGACGAACCCAAAGTGGTTGATTTGATGTTGTTCTTTGCTCAGAATGGTCCTGGTTCGGACCTGCTGCTGCAAGTATCCGTTCCTCTCACAAACAGGTTGAAGGAGGAGCTCGGATGGTTTGCTGGTCGTGGCTAGGGCTAAGGATTTTGCTCAGGGTCCTTAGTCGAACTCGGCGCCGCTCTTTCCTGGAGCTTTGTGCTCCCTAACCGGCTCCATGGTCGCCCGTTGCAGCTAGCCGGCCAGCAACTGCTGCTGCAGGTCGGCGCCTGGTAGGGCAGGTGGCTAGGGTGAAGCTGGGGAGGAAGAAGAAGAAAGGAAGGTAGTAGAAGGAGGACGGAGGTAGGGGCGCAGCTGAATCAAGCTAGGTTTCCCACAATCACACCCTTGATCGCCCTCTCTGGATTCCCAACCTTGCGCCGCTTTTGCGGCTGTTACTGTTCGATTGATCGGGAAGACGAAGATAAAGGAAAGAAAGTAACTGACCCACTAAAAAGAATAATTGGAAAAATTGCAACTTAAACCCTAGTTACTGAAATGGTCACAGTTTGCGCCTCGTAGGTCCGATTTGGACGATTCTTCTTGCAACATTTCAAGCATGGGATCCTCTACACCCTCAAAGCAAGAAATCATCCAAATTAACTACTGACACATGATCAAAACACTAATTGCATCAGTTAGTACTTAACTCAACTCAATTAACTTAACAATCATCATTACTATTATCATTAATCACCTCAGATGATTAAATCTTGACTATTGATTCACATATTGTCTTATCTTAATTATCCAAGATGTTTAATAGAGTGCTTAGCACTAATCAAGGTGTTTCACGCTAATCGAGGTATTTATTGACTAACCCTGATATGGGTCGTAACAATCTCCCTCCCTTATAAGAATTTCGTCCCCAAATTCCTAAAAGAGAAAAGGAAACTTGTTACGCACATCTAACCCCAAAACTTCCCATGTGGCTCCTTCTAGGTTGTAGTTTCTCCACAAAACCTTCTCTAAGGTATCTCACGATTCTTAAGTTTCTTGATCCTCAGATCAGCTATTTGTATTGGTCCCTCAACATAGGACACATCTGATCTAATTCCAGATCAAACCACAAAACATTGTCTTTGTAGAACTATTATAACAGTATCTCAATTTATGGTAATTACCGAGAAATTATTATACTATATATGCAGACAAACTAAAATTCTTAAATAAACAGAATGCATGTCAATCTGGTACTAAAATAAAATCATGCAATTAACTGTTAAACATCACTACATCTCATACTGAGAATTGATATCAAAGTACTTGATTCATTGAACACCCTATCCTTAGGGTTTCTTTTGCCTTATTCATTCATCACATGCCAACACCCTACTCTTAGGGTTATCTCATTCACTAGTCACATGGCAACACCCTACTCTTAGGGTTTCTGTTATCTCATCTGTTTGATTGCAGTTCAAATCACAATATGGTATCATTCTAGAACTGGCAGAGCAGTATATTCAAAATCATTGTAATTACTGAGTAATCTTTATATCATGCATGCAGGCAGATTAAAAATTCATAAATATTCCAAACTCAAATCAATTTTGGCACATACATACTGAATTCATGTAATTGAACATCTTATTACATCAATAAGAGTAATTTACTTCACCTATAAGAAACCATCTGTAATATTTTTCAATTATCTGAAATTTCTCGAAGAACGTGCATATTAACCAAATTCCTGGTTTGTGCATCACATAACTCAATTAAGAGTTGCGTACAAAACATAACAAAAATAATTAATAGTACTTGAGAATTTCTAATAATATCTCAGAGAAACGTGCCAATTCATGAAAATGTTAAGTCATACTCATTAACATAACAGTAAGCATGCAACTAGGTTTATTTGTATATTTTAATGCTAACGTACTTCCTTGAAATCATGCACCTAATGATTTACCAAATCTGTATTGTCTGGGTTTATACCCAAAGCGTACCATTATCAGTTGTGTATTTCTAAACTCAACATTCACATTAGGAAAACTCTATAAGACTTAAATATTCTTCCCAACTTCCACTGAGACGCATAACACATGCTCTCAGCATGTCCTCAAGAGTCTGAATGGTTCTCTCAGACTGACCATCCGTATGCGGGTAAAAAGGTTGTACTGAATCTTATCTTTGTGCCCGAAGCATGATGCAATTGTTTCCACAACCTAGATGTGAACTTAGAATCTCAATATGATATGATTGAAACTGGATTACCAGGCAATCTAACTATTTCATTCATGTATATCTTGGTCAAGTTTCGAGACATCAAAGGTTGACTTAATATGAAGAAAGCGAGTAGACTAAATTAGTCTATCCGCAATCATTCATATCGAGTCATAACCTCTAGGTGTCTTGGGCAACCCTATCACAAAATCCATTGTGATATGTTCCCATTCCCATTCAGGCATAGAAAAAAGATTACAAGGTAGCTGTAGATTTCTAGGGTTCAGCCTTAACCTATTGGCACACACTAATTCTAACCACGTACTCAGCTACATTCTTCTGCATATCTGACCATCCATTTCAACTTCTTGAGATTCATATACATCTTAGTGTTTCCTGAAAGCATAGCATACATCAATACATACACTTCCATAAGAATCTTTTCTTTCAATTCACTATCTCAAGGTACACACAACATGTCATGCTAATACAACACCTTATCATCTAAAAACTTAAACTCTAGTCTCTTTTCCTCCTATCATGTCATGCATGGTCTGGTTTAACTCACTATCACCCTATCATAGTTCCTTAATCTGATCATAAGAAGTAGGCTTGAACCTGCATCTGTACAATCAAACCACTTTGTGTTGTCACCCCTAAGCCTAAGTTCAACTTCCACATTTCCACTAACAGGTCTCTATTGAAACCTGCCATAAAGAATGCATTAGTTGTTGAACTTGACTTTCTGCTGAAAGCATCAGCCACCACATTCTCTTTACCAGGGTGATAATCTATTGTCACATCATAAAGATAGTGACGCCATGTCTTAAAAACATGAACTACATCAGCTATCTTTAGATCATATATCGGATAATACTCCGCTTTCTATGCTACTCTCTTATAGTTACATTTTAGGTTTATGTTTTACTCTTTTCTCTAAGTCATTTCATGTTGTTCATGTACCGTTCAGATTAACTACCTTAAAACCCTAGATCACTATCAAAGCCAGTTTACTTTACATAAATCAAATCTCAAGGTCTTATTTTACAGAGATACTAGTATTCAAGGTTAAATCACTAGTGATATCCCTTGAACTACTACAACTCTAATCATTCTAGGGTTTGGTCCTTAACAATAACATAGCGTTATTGTGTGCGGGTCTGATCGATTATATAAATTAATTTGAGTTGCTTGGGACAATAGCATATTATTCCAACACTCAACTTTAATTATATTGGCTGAAAATTCAGTTTTTACAATAGTTTCTGTAATTCGTTTATTAAATAGCTAACAGAAGATCCAAAATTTCTGGAATTTTTATATGGTATAGCTAATAAAGTTTCAGACTTCCAGTAAAAATTTGAGATCATTTCTAATTACCAATAAATAATTAAAAATCAAACAGTGCGCTGCTATATAGCAGTCTGCAGCAGATTCGGTCGAGTTGCAAACTCGACCGACACCCTTACTGTAGAGATCAAAAGTCATCCAAAAATTACGTCAATTTAACAGAGTGTCTAAAATTGTGTTTTTCAAGCACGGTTAAAATTTGAGATCAATTGGATATACCAATAAAACGATAAAATTCAATTACCACACTGCTATATAAATCTGACAATGTGATCGGTCGAGTTTGAAACTCGGCCGATGAACAGGTCAGAACATTCTTCAAAAATTCTGATATTTTCCAATGTTGTTCACATTTTATATATCCAAATCATATCCCAATTTTAACAAAATTAGAGTTACACATAAAATACTAAAAATCATTTAGTGAGACATTCTATTTATCAAATTCTGTATTCATATGTCATTAAAACCCTAATTTGGGCCAATTAGGGTCTATGCTTCTCAAACCCTAATTCTCAAGACAAAAGAACATTTAGACTTATTATCATAGTTAAAACATCCTAGTGTATATACATTCTCACTATGTTACGGGTCTAACTCATCCAGAGTCTATTCTTATTTTACTGTTAATAGGAGTCATTAGATCCCAGTAACGCATCCTGCCAGCCGGACCAGGCCGAACCTGTAGTCCTGAAGCCAAGAGCTACTCGAGATTAATCAACCCCTATTAATCTTAAACATGTGGAAAGAATATCCACTTAGGGAAAACTCATTTAAACATAATTTCGGGTCTACTTTAATACAAAGAAAACAAACATTAAACTTTTCACTTCATGACACAACAATATAAAAGAACCATATTTACTTTACAAGCTGAAAAAATTTAATTTCATGCATATAAGAGCATTTCTAGTGATCTTTATATCAAATAAGCAAAATCAAGTAAGAGTTATATCGCATCCTATATGTAGTCTCTTATTCCTACATTAATTTCTTATCTCATAACCCTATGATTTCTAGGGTTTCTCTCTAGCCCATCCTTCCTCTGCATACCTGGCCAGGGCATCCAGAGAAGAACAGACAAAGTAGCTTGATACTGGTCAATCTAAGTATTCAGACACCTGGCCAGGGTATCTAAACACTCAGACATTCCAGAGCTAAAACTCATCATTTATTATTCGTCTCACTTATAACTTTATCTTTTGACCTTAATGATTCTTAACGACTCAACTTAAACTCTTTACTTGGTTCTCGTGACCACATCCTTTTCCTGCCATCTATAATAGTATAACAGAACACTTCCTGTTAGAAAATTACAGACAGAAGGAAAACTATTAAACCTTAATCCTATTGGTCTCTTATCGTCCCCTGACCTTGACTTAGAGTATTCATATACTCAACCTATGCTCTGATACCAAGATGTCACACCCCGATCTTGCATTACCCAAAAATCACGAGATTAGGGCGCGACGGAGGGATTACACACAAGCCAAACCACTCAAAGCTTTTTAAAACATTTTTTAAAGACATTAAAAGTTAACCTGATTTATGCTGTAAACTAAATCTAAACAAACTGCGGAAGCATTTTTATTAAACTGACTAGCAATATAAACAGAGTCTACAACATATTCCATTGATCAACATAAAATAAAGCATGAAAGTTATTTTACATCTTTATACACCTTCTCTCTCACCCCCAGACCATGTCCCAAAGATCGAGGGGAAAGGACTAAGAGACCTCTAACTTCTAACTACATGAACCTTCTACAGACTGAGCGTTAGGATGAAAGGATCCTCCAGATTCCTGTGATGTTGATGACCTGAAATTGTTTTGAGTAGAGGTATGAGCCTACTCGCTCAGTGAATAGCATTTCACTTAGCTATCACTAAACAACTCATCAGGTTTATAAATTGAAATAAAACATAAGTACAGTACTAAGAAGGGCAGTTCTAATAACATAACAGATTTGCAGAATATAATCACATTTCCATGCAATAACAGATAATTTGAACAGATAAACAGATATAAAGAAATAGCACAAAAGTGTGAATACTTTAATTTACTGTGATCCTATATGAGTACCAATTTATATTATTATTATGCCCTAATCATATGCAGTGTACCCTGCATATAAAGATCCGTAGCGAACTACGATCCCACCGTACAAGACTTAGCGACACACCCGGGAAATGCTAAGTCTGATGCCAGCCCTGCTCTGCCACAGGACCCCAGGCTCTCCGGCCTGACACATAGGCTCTACGGCCTCAAGGCACTACTCTGAGTGCTCTAGACTCCTCCTCTAACCTGAGTACACAGGCAGAGAGTCTCACCGGGTTACCTCCGTGACACAAGCACGGATGATGTTGGATAACCCCCATTTTTCCTCCAGTGCCATCGTGACACAAGAACGATTGTTATTGGACACTGCCTCTCTTTCCTCGTGTGTCCATGACACAAGCACAGATGATGTTGCAACACGAGTTTCACCCCTAAGAAGCAGATCTGTCAAAGGGGTTCTACGGTGTTAGGGCACCTAAGTCTATTAACTGATATACATATAATCATTTAAACAGGAATATCACATTTCATGCATATTGCACATTCTGAATATTCACTTGAAACACATGTATATCCTTTGTCATCCTTAAACATGATTCAGTATCATTTATCCAGTTTCAATGCTAAACATCTACTTTTAAATCAGCAAATACATTGCAACTATAATACAGGAAATTTCATCATTTTCATTAAGCATATCAAGTATTTCAAGTTCCAATGAATCTAACATACTCTATTGTATGTACTACACTGTTTAAAAGTTATACTAACTGATACAGAAGTAATTAAGCATATAAATTGAGTTAAATAATGATTTCTAAATGAACTACTACTCACCCTTCTGGAACTCGGCCGACCAATCTGGGAACTCGGCCGATTGGCCGGAAACTCGGCCGATCAGTCTAGGCAACTCGGCCGATCGACTGACAACTCGGCCGATCATCATGCAATCTCGGCTGATCAAATCCCTATTTGATTTCCTTATAAAGGAAACTCGGCCGAATCATATCTAATTCGGCCGACCAAGACACTGACCTGCAATAAAACAACAACTAGCTTCATTACCCAAAAGAAAATCTACATATGGCTCGATCTAAAGCTAAGTCTTGGGCTTAAACTACGGAATCTCACCAGAACCTCTAGGACGAACCCAAAGTGGTTGATTTGATGTTGTTCTTTGCTCATAATGGTCCTGGTTCGGACCTGCTGCTGCAAGTAGTCGTTCCTCTCACAAACAGGTTGAAGGAGGAGCTCGGATGGTTTGCTGGTTGTGGCTAGGGCTAAGGATTTTGCTCAGGGTCCTTAGTCGAACTCGACGCCGCTCTTTCCTGGAGCTTTGTGCTCCCTAACCGGCTCCATGGTCGCCTGTTGCAGCTAGCCGGCCAGCAACTGCTGCTGCAGGTCGGCGCCTGGTAGGGCAGGTGGCTAGGGTGAAGCTGGGGAGGAAGAAGAAGAAAGGAAGGTAGTAGAAGGAGGACGGAGGTAGGGGCGCAGCTGAATCAAGCTAGGTTTCCCACAATCACACCCATGATCGCCCTCTCTGGATTCCCAACCTTGCGCCGCTTTTGCGGCTGTTACTGTTCGATTGATCGGGAAGACGAAGATAAAGGAAAGAAAGTAACCAACCCACTAAAAAGAAGAATTGGAAAAATTGCAACTTAAACCCTAGTTACTGAAATGGTCACAGTTTGCGCCTCGTAGGTCCGATTTGGACGATTCGTCTTGCAACATTTCAAACATGGGATCCTCTACACCCTCAAAGCAAGAAATCATCCAAATTAACTACTGACACATGATCAAAACACTAATTGCATCAGTTAGTACTTAACTCAACTCAATTAACTTAACAATCATCATTACTATTATCATTAATCACCTCAGATGATTAAATCTAGACTATTGATTCACATATTGTCTTATCTTAATTATCCAAGATGTTTAACAGAGTGCTTAGCACTAATCAAGGTGTTTCACGCTAATCGAGGTATTTATTGACTAACCCTGATATGGGTCGTAACAAAAAATCACTAGAAATTAAAACCATTTACAAAGAGATCCATTCTCAGGAAAACTCTTTAAATAAGAACCAAAGTATGACATTTACATCCTGGTTCATATATACATAACATGTATCATCCCTTCTCGAGACATACAAGCATCAACTACTCTATCTTAGTTGTACACAGAAAGTATAAAAACCTCGAGGCTTAAAGCCAAAATCTCAGATCAACTTATTAAAAGCACTAACTCATTGGACCTGAGAGTACAGAGACAAGACATTGGACTATCTATTCCAAAACATGACAACTAGTATTTCCACCTATAGTATTATTGATGTCCCTATTGTTTTTGCTCTTCCCTAGCTATGGGATTTCTGCCTCTAACTCATCCACATCCACCTAAAAAAATGTTGGATCCCACGGGGGTGAGACAATTTGTAAATTGCCCCAGTGAGAGATATAACTCTCCACTGAAAATATTATTATTGTAGTTTAATAAAGATAAACTGAGCAGAAGAATCATATATATATCGAGCAACAGATAAATCAATATCTAAACTTATTAGGGAAATATGCTTATTCAGAGCAATTCAACTATGACATGATAAAGTAGCATGTCACTATCCAACAAGATATTGAAGAAACATGTATATCATTTATTCTTCTAGAATATACTAGGTAATGTACAACAATTAGTGATTCTTGCATTTTGACCTTAGCAAATATTCTACATGGCTGATTACACTTTACAACCATATTTATGCCTCGAGGAGATGAGGTATATCGCTCATCCTCCAACCGACCACTTCGAATTTGAAATCGGTACCATACAAGGTCAAAGGAAGAACCAGATTCCATGACCTGTCACATCTCGGTCAGTGCGATACTACAAGTAGGACTATGTCAGCTGCTTAACATATCATTCCAGGGTATATTGGAAACTTCGCTACAGAGTTACAACGGTAATTGCACTCTCATCGGCAATCGAGAGATTTAATGTTTATCTTATATCGACCCGACATTCATCATCATCGGGAGATTCATGATACATCCATCCCGACACAAATAATGAAGGATTGAGGGATTTATTGCTTATCTCACATCAATCCCTTCATCAGGTTGTAAGGTATTAGCGCCCATTACCCCCACATATTCAAAAATATGTGTTCCTTAGGAATTCCCGAAGGAAAACGTGTTTCACGATCACCAACTTCTAATGATGATGGATCTATGGTCAGGGCTCTACATGATAAGATTTAACTTGATTAATTACGTACATTACCATATTCTTTTAGCATCAGTCATACTTTCAATCATAAATTATTATAACAATTTCTACAAAGAATGTGTAATACTTCCATCAAGTACTTTTAAAAGCTTAACAAAACATTGGGATCTCAATCCCTTATCTCTGCTCTAGGAATTCTCATCCATCATCATCTCATTATTGTAATTAGCAAATATGGGTATTCAAACCTTTATTTCACCAAAGAACACTTGTTATCACTTGTCAGATAACTGATACCTTTAGATCATCTAACCAAGGTAAATATGACACTTGTTATACAAGCATCCCTTATGGCTTTCAAGCCCATCATGTCACCTCTCACTAGGTAACAGTGCATATAATGGCTCACAAGGCCTATTGAACACTTTCAATAAATAAAGCATCATAGCTCATACCTGGGTATGCTCATCATCTCATGATACATGCATGGTTAGTACAGATAATAATAGTTACATTAATTACATATCAGCACCATGCAATACAAATATGGCATCACTATAATTCAAAGGTAACACCACTATTCCCTTACCAGGGTTAGGGTTTCCCATTTCATTTCAATAAGGGTTACTCATCCCTTTTTCACAATTAGTACTAATGATTTATCATTTTATTGTCCAATATTAGAGTTTCATGCTATATAGTATAACCCAGAATTATGGTTTCACTCAGAATTGCCCTAAATTAGGGTTTGAGTTCATCAATCAACTCAATTAGGGTTTTATGATCTCTTTATCAAGGATCATACCCTAATTGTATACCACACTTATTTTGAATGTGTTAGGCTTGATTGCTACATGATTATCTTACATGTATGAATCTCTCTCTCATCCTATTCAGGAAGTCCACTACTCAATTCTTGATTAGATTGAGCCTACTCTATATTCAAATACATACATCAGGGTTAGCATGATGTATTGAATTATTGTGTCATTATGCATCAATGATGAATCCCACTAAGGGTATCAATCATCTAAGTACATTAGGTGTCCAAAACATTTGATCAATTGAACCTTCAATTACATGAGGTATCCAAATAAATTGACCAATTGAATCTTTAATTACATTAGGTGTCCAAGTGGATCAACCAATTGAGTCTTCAATTACATTAGATATCCAAATGGATTAACCATGTTGAACCTCAAATGGTTTTGATTACTTAAACCCTAAACGGTCTTGGTCTCTTAGAATTCAAACAGTTTTAAACTATTTGGGCAAATTTCCCTTGAAACTGTTTGGGCAATAAGTGTGTTGAAACCGATTGGACTTTGGTCTTCAAATGGTTTGAGACCGTTAAGAACCCAAAATGTCTTGAGACTGTTTGGGCCCAAATGGTCTTGAGACCATTTGGACTCAAACGGTCTTAAGACCGTTTGGTCCAAACCCTCTCAAAACTGAATGGACCAAAAAGGTCTTTCAACCATTAATCAATTCAAGGTTTCAATCAATGAACCGACTCTCAATTGAATCCATGATTCATTCATCAATTGAACTATTGAATCATCCTTAAATTGGACCATCAATTAGGGTTTTGAACCCAATTGAATTAGGATTTATAATCAAGAAACCTTCAATTTGCGTTTTGAAATCGAGGAACCATCAATGGTTAACATTGTGGAACTAATTCCATTAAAATCAATGAATCATCATCAAATTATGATATGACCTGACATCAAATGGTATTGAGGTCGTTTGGATGACCTCCAAATGGTATTGAGGTCATTACAATTTGTGAAATTCAATTAGGGTTTAGATCATTGGATTGATCATCAATTTAGCTATTGATTGCAATTCGATTGGATATCTCTGGATCTTCAATTACTCAACCATACTCAACTCTAGACCTCCAAACGGTCTTGGTTGACCTCCAAATGGTCTTGAGACCATTTGGGTGATCTCCAAATGGTCTTGAGACCGTTTGGGTTAGTCAACCCAAAATTTAAATCAACCAATTAAAATTTCAGCACTTAACCCGATTAGGGTTTGATAATTGATTAACCTTCAACTGATGAACCCTTTGGAATCAATCAATTAGATTTAATGGGTCATCAACCATCGAAACTAGCATATAATATCCAAATGGTCAACTGTGGTCAACCCTTCCAAACGGTTTGAAACTGTTTGGTTTCTAACAGTTTGATGAAACCGTTTGATTTCAAAAGGTTTTGTTGAAACCGATTGAACAAATTATTGAAACCGATTGGAATAGAATTTCATTGGGAAAAATGCCAAAGTTTATGTCATCATCATCTACCTTCATTCATGTAGTTCGTATTTCTACTGATTTCATAACAACATCAATTACAACAAGCAATTGATCAAGAAGAAGAAAAGGAATCAATATAATTGCAAGATTGATAATTGAATAACAATGTAATGGGTTCAAGTTATATAACCCACCTCCAATTGAGCTTCAAAGCTTCAAGATCACGTCAAAAATGGTGGACAAAACTCCTTTCACTATCCCAAGGCTCGTCCTCAAGCTTTGAGTGAAACGGAATGGTTAGAAATGAAGATGAGATCGAGATAAGAAGAAATCATGCATTGATTTTTGATTTCCACCATGAAATTAAGGTGAAAGGAAGTCAAGAAGCTTACCAATAGGTTGGGGGTCGTCCTCTTGATCCTCCAAAGATCCCTTGGTCGTTTTTTAAGCAAAGAGAAGAAGTGGATTCGAAAAAGCCTTTGATTTGAGTTGTGAAAGGTGTTTTTATAAGAAAAATCAATGAGAGAGAAAATGCCTTATAAAAATCTTTTAATTCCAAAATTGGTGCCACCTCTCCCCCCTCAATTCCTTGCATGTAAATATATCTTCCTCACCTCCGAATTCCTCTCCATTATCCATGAATTAAAGGAAAAGAAATTAAGAACCTTAATCATATAATAGCAATATCCATAAGTTAGTGGATATTTCTTTTTAATTAACTAATGTGAGTGGCGTCTCCACTCAAATTAGATAATTCTGGCCTAGAAAAGGAACAAGGATGTTAACACTTGAGAAAATTCAACCATATCGTTTTTGGTTGAAGGCCCTTAAATTATTTTATTTATTTTTACATTAAATTGGATTAGGATTTCAATTATGCTTAATTCTTGATTATTTTAATATCAAGATTCTATCTCCTTCAAAGTAGCTCAAATGAGAAGCCCCTCTAATTTTCTTGCCTCTAAAAGATGCCAAGAATTATTAGGGACCTTATTGAAGTGGAAATTTTAATATTAAACCCTAGGTTTTGGGTAAATTGCACATTACCCCAAAACTAGGTTTTTAATGTACAAACATTGTTTAATCAGCTCTTTCTTGGTACCCAGGCTTTCACTATCCATACATCTACATCATCTTCATTATCATGATGCTTCAACACATGAGGAACATATTATCATGTAACATTTGCAAATTAACCCCTCAACTTGGGTAAATTGCACTTTAGTCCACAAAAATCAAAACATTGTTTTTAACATTGTTCAAAAAGGACTAAAATTGAAATATAAGTTCCTCTTGAGCCTTAATTACTTTTCAAGAGATAAGAGCAAGCATATAATCAACTTTATTAAGCAAAACACCTAGGGTTAAAGCATAACCCAGGTCAGGGATGTTACAAGTTATCCACCCCTTATAGGGATTTCGTTCCCGAAATCATCAATGAAAACATCAAGAGAAAAGAGAAGGATACTTCCTCCTCATCTCTTCCTCCAGATCCCACGTAGCTTCTTCAATGCCACAGTGATGCCAGAGAACTTTCACAAGACAAATGTGTTTCTTTTTCAACTTCTTGATTCTTCTATCAAGAATCAACACATGGCCTTCAACATATGATATATCATCATTTAGTTCTACTTCCACAGGTTGCAGAACTAACTTTGTGTCAAGATGACACTTCCTCAACAAAGAGATATGAAACATTGGGTGCAATCTATGCAACTCAGGTGGCAACTCGAGCTTATAGGTTACCTTTCCCATCCTCTCAATGATTGGATAAGGCCCCATAAATCTAGGAGTTAGCTTTCCTTTCTTCCCAAATCTAAGGATACCTTTCCAAGGTGAGACCTTGAGGTATATGATAACCTCCAATTTTGCGATGTTATCTTAGTGCTCTTCTTCAATTTTCCACACTCTTTCTTAGATAAATTAGATAGAATCCCTAGTTATCCTCTTTTATTGCAAATATACTGTTAGATTAACTTTTCTCCTTTTTACTTATAGAAAAAGACACAAAAAAATCACAAACGACTCAAACGGTCCCAAGACCACATGAAGCCAACCGGTCTCAAGACCGCATGGACTCACACGGTCCCAAGACCGCATGAAGCCAACCGGTCTCAAGACCGCATGGACTCACACAATCCCAAGACCCCATGAAGCCAACCGGTCCCAAGACCGCATGAAGCCAACCAGTCCCAAGACCGCATGGAGTCAAACGATCCCAAGACCGCATGGAGTCAAACGGTCCCAAGACCTCATGGAGTCAAACGGTCCCAAGACCACATGGAGTCAAACGATCTCAAGACCGCATGGAGTCAAACGATCTCAAGACCGCATGGAATCAAATGGTCCCAAGACCGCATGAAGCCAACAGGTCCCAAGACCGCATGGAGTCAAACGGTCCCAAGAACGCATGAGTCCAAACAATCTCAAGACCGCATGAGTCCAAACGATCTCAAGACCGCATGAGTCCAAACGGTCTCAGAGCCCAAACGGTCTCAGAGTCCAAACGGTCTCAGAGCCCAAACGGTCTCAGAGTCCAAACGGTCTCGGAGCCCAAACAGTCTCAGAGTCCAAACGGTCTCGGGGTCCAAACGGTCTTCAAGACCGTTTGGACCCAAAACTAACCAAACCATTTGGACTTCACTTAAGGCCTATAAATAAGACCCAAGGGGTCCTCCCAGGATATAAAGTTTCAGACGCCCAGAGGCTGCCTCTACTACTCCAGAGCTTTTCCAACTTCCATCCTCCGCCCAAAGGCTGCCGATCTGAGATCCACACTCCATCCTAAAGCTGCTTTCTCTCTCTTCGTCAATGAAGGTGGGAAGAGGAGACCTCATCATCGAGCAACCTGTGAAGTTTGAAGATCATCACTCTCTCTCTTTCCAAGGGGTTGACTTTCCTCTCTCCTTTGTGGGGATGACGCTCTCTCTCTCTCTCTCTTCTCACCTCCTTCTTTGTCCTAACTATGAGTGAGTAGTCTCTTTCACTAGGGTGCGGGGAGTAGCCCCGCTACCCATGTTTTCATTTCATGTAATGTAATCCATAGTTTGCAATATAGAGATGCCTTCTTTTCAGTTCAATATCAATCATTTAATGAATGCTTTTTGCTTGATCACCAACTTGTGTTATCTTTTATCTTTTAGTATGAATTGTCTATGTTTGTACTATTAGATTCGAATCTCGATTGAATGTTGGTTCTTGATGCATTAATCCACCATGCATCTGTTTCAATATCTAGGAGTGTTGTTCAAGAAGTGGAGTAAACTCACTTCTATTGTTGTACTTTCATACTATGAAATGGAATCAGTTGACGTATGAAAGTACAACCTTGATAAAGTCGAGGAACACACTTTGCGAAGGGAATGATGCAAAGTAGGTGACCATTCGTTTGGGGATGGTTGTCATTGCAACATTCCCGCACTTCTTGTAGTGATTTCTTCGAAAGGAAACTAAATCTACAAAGATACTAACTGATCAGACTCTTGTTGTAGGTTATGTTTTATATTGCATGTTTTGATCCAAGTGTAGTGGGGGTGAAAGCCGATCACATCCCAGTGGTCCCCTATCATTGTTTCCATCCTTAAATTTACTTATTTGCTTTACTTTACTTGCTCTTAGTTTAAAAAAAACCAAACCAACCTTTTGATTTAAGTACCTACTATTAAGAGATTAAGTGAAATTCTAACATTTTTCATCTTGTTGCTCCCAACAAGACCGTTGTCCCGTGGATTTGACCCTTAACTATACTACGATAAGACTTCCACGTATCTTAGCATACGTGGGTGGAGTTCTCGATCTAGTATAAGCAAGGATAAACATAAAGACTTACCATCTTTAGGATTTTTAGTGGTGCACGCAATTCGACATGAGTGGTAGCTCCATCAAAAATTAGTGTCGTTTCCGGGGACAACGGAATGTTTTTATTTCATTTAGTATCTTGCTAGTTGGTTAGGGTTTTACACCTTCTTTTAGTCATTAGTTCATATCTTATTAAGTTCATCATATCTCTGGTATCATCTAAAAGGTGTGTCCCTTTCTCTACTCAGGTAGAAGATGTGTATGCAATCATTGCATAACCTTAGATTCTCCCCTGATCCGAAGTACGACTCTGAGGTAGAGAGAAGCTTCCACCGCCGCATTAGACTTAACCGCCAAAGAGCCAGGAAAATGGCTGAAGATCAACGCCAAGCTGCATTAGTAATGGAGAGGGTCAATGCCGCCATACCCGCTCAAAGAGCACAAATCATTGCTGATACCCGTGCTCAGATTCAAGCAGAGATCTGAGCAGAAGAACAAGCCCGCATCTGAGCCAAAAATGAAGCAAATAATCAAGCTTCCCAGTTAGAGATAAGAAATAAGCAATTAGGAGACTATGATGTCCCCAAGAACTATGAAGACAATCATCTAGTTCGGCCTCCGATCATCAACATACCCAACTTCGAGATCTGGACACAATGGGTTCAGATTATGTAGGGCATCTCATTCTCTGGAGGTTCTGGAGATGACTGTATGGATCACTTGAAGAGGTTCAAGGCACTTTGTCGACTGGTCCCACAGACCGAAGTAGCTTTTGACGCAATAATGCTACATCTTTTCCATTTCAATCTATTAGGAAGAGCTTTGAGCTGGTACAACTCGCTTGATAGGGAGCCAATAATCACCACATGGGCTCCCTTGGAAGAAAAGTTCCTGGAGAAGTTCTTCCCCCCTTCTTTAACTTATTAAATTAGGGGGCAGATTAAACACTTCGCCCAACTTCTTGGAGAATCACTCGCAGAAGCTTGGAAAAGGTTCAAAGAGCTCCTAAGAAAGTGTCCTCATCACGGCATCTCCCAAAATCAATTAATAGAAACATTCTATAGGGGAGTGAGTGATGACATCAAGCAATTTCTGGATTCCTCATCTGGAGGAAATTTTATGAGAAAGAACTACGAGGATGCTTGGAAAATCGTCACACTTGGAGCTGAGAATCAATCAAATTGGGGACGATCATCTGGAAAGGGAGTTCTCAAAGTTTATAAAGCTGAGGAATCAATGGAAATGAAGGCTATTGCTGAAGCCTTAAAGATCATAGCTCATAAACAACAGGCTCTTGAAACTTCTCTTGGAGAATTTGATAAGAAGAAAAACCCTCAAATTCAACAGGTTAAAACTGCCACAGGGACCTGTGAAGCGTGTCACACATCCGATCACCCAAATCTGTCATGCGGTCTGCTTTAGAATGTGATGATGGATATGCACCCACCACAACAACAGTACAAACCAATCATTGAACAACCTGAAGAGAAAATGCCCAAACAAGTTAATTCCATTCATTCTATACCTAGACAAGTTTACTAAAATCCTAATCAACTAAGAAACCACCCAAGTTTTCAACATGGGAACCTTACAGGGACTGCCAACCCGCAACACTAGACACAAGGCAGATCCTCCAATAGGTTGCCACCTGGATTCCAAACTAACTTTAATCAAAATCAAGGGAATCCCAGAAATAACTTCCCAAGATCCAACTATCCTAGAAACCCCTCCGCCTATTATCAATATACCCATCCTCCTGTACACCCACAATTGCACCCTCAGTTGCAGCAACCTTAGTTAGCACCACCTCCGCAGCAACCACATCAAGGACAACAACAACTCACTCAGAAAAATGCTCCCTCCCAGCCAGCGGATGAGATGACTTTGATAAGGTAGATGCTACAATCCCAACAAACCATTCTTGCTAATCAGCAAGCTCAACAGAAGGCGGTGGAGGCTCAACTAGCACAAATTGATGCGCAACTGAAACCACCAGCAGGTACTTTTGTAGGACAACCTGAGTCGAACCCTAGACACGACCAGAATAGACCTGAACAGTTGAATGTAGTTACTACAAGATCTGAACGTACCCTCCACGAAACTACGAGAATCACTCTTGATGATGATGATACGCTTGTCCTTATGCCAAATGCAAACCCGAACCTAGGAACTAAGAAGACCGCAGAGAATGCAAGAGGCGAAGAAAAAGAACAAGCTTCCAAAGAGCCAGAAATTCCGCAGTATAAACCAAAGGTACCATACCCGGGAAGATTGAGAGAGACTAAAATGGACACTAGGTTCCAAAGATTTAAAGAGGCAATGAAGAAACTCTATATCGACATCCCGCTCCTCAATGCTCTCTCTGAAGTACCGGCTTGGTCTAAATATCTAAAAACTCTGTTATCAAGGAAACACATTACTGAAGAATAAGAAATCGTCAAACTATCTCAAACCACCTCCGATATCATCCTTAATAAGATGCCAAAGAAAAAGAAGGACCCTGGTTCCTTCGGTATTCAATGTTGTATTGGAAATGCCTCAAGCAAAAAGGGATTAGCTGACTTAGGGGCTAGCATATCAATTATTCCCTACTCCATGTGTAAACAATTAGGGTTCACTGACTTGCTGCCCACAACGATGACAATTCAGTTAGCTGACTCCACTATCACTGCACCTCTACGAATTATCGAAGATATTCCAGTCAGAATAGGCAAAGATGCCTATGTCCCATGCGATTTCGTCATTATGGATATCAAGGAGGATCTGAGATACCCAATAATATTTGGCAGACCTTTCCTTGCCACATCCAGGGAGCTTATTGATTTTGGAGCTGGCACGATCATCTTAAGACTGGGAAAAGAAGCAATTCAATTCCAAGTTCTCAACAACATGAAAGGTCCCAGCATTCAAGAGGAGGTCTTTCTCTTAGATGAAATCCACCAAATGTCCCAATTGGAAATATCTGAGCCATATGATGAGTTGGAGAATGTTTTGACTAACCCAGAAGTTGAATTTTCAGCAAATGAATTGGTTCAACAATGTTTGCAACACTTAGAGAAAGCTGAAGAAGCGCCGACAACCACCTTTGAGGAGCTCAAATATGTCACCATTTTAGAAGCAACAGAAGAACCCAAGGCCCCCAAGATGAATACTCTACCATCGAGACTTAAACATGTCTTCTTGGACAATGAAAAATTAGGTCCAGTCATCATCAATTCCACCCTAACAGAAAACCAGGAGGAAAGGCTTCTTGTTGAGCTAAAGAAACATAAGAGAGCCATTGGGTACAAAATAACAGACCTTACAGGCATAAACCCAACCTTATGCATGCATAGACTGCCCATGGTCGAGGAATTCAAGCCATCAAGAAAACACCAGAGGAAGCTGAACCCCAATCTAAAAGAAGTAGTTCGCCTTGAAGTTCTCAAACTACTGAAAGATGGCATAATTTACCCAATCTCAGATTCCCAATGGGTCAGCCCCGTCCAAGTGGTCCCCAAAAAGGGAGGAACCACTGTCGTGATAAATGACAAGAATGAGTTAGGACCGACAAGCACTGTGATAGGGTCGAGGATGTGTATCGACTACAGGAAACTAAACAAATCAACGTGAAAAGATCACTACCCTCTGCCCTTTCTCGACGAAGTCCTAGAATGCTTAGCCCATCAGAAATACTTCTTCTATCTAGATGGTTATTCTAGGTTCTACCAAATCCCTATACACCTGGAAGACCAAGAGAAAACTACCTTTACCTGCCCCTTTGGAACCTATGCTTTCATAAGAATGCCATTCGGGTTGTGCAACACTCCTGCTACATTCCAAAGGTGTATGTCTGCCATTTTTGCAGGATTAACAGAATCTATAATGGAGGTGTTCGTGGATGATTTTTCAGTTTATGGATATTCCTTCGATAACTGTCTACTCAACCTTGGACAAGTCTTACAATGATGCGAGGAAACGAACCTCATCCTGAATTGGGAAAAATGCCATTTTATGGTAACTGAAGGTGTCATCCTCGGGCATAGAGTGAGTGACAGAGGGATTGAGGTCGACAAGGAAAAAATTGATGTTATCTCGAAGTTCTTGCCACCAAAAGATATAAAAGGAGTATGAGAATTCATGGGTCATGCGGGGTTTTACAGAAGATTTATTAAAGATTTCTCAAAAATAGCAAAACCCATGACCCAACTTATTACCAAAGACACCGAGTTCAATTTTAATCAAGAATGCTTACAAAGTTTCTCAACTCTGAAAAATGCTTTAATCTCTGCACCCATACTAAGAGCCCCAGATTGGTCACAACCTTTTGAAATCATGTGTGACACCAGTGATTATGCCATAGGGGCCGTATTAGGACAGAGAATCGACAAGAAACCTTATGTAATCTACTACACATCTAAAATGCTCGATGAAGCATAGAAGAACTACACTACTACAGAGAAGGAGTTCTTAGCTGTCATCTATGTGTTTGAGAAATTCCGCTCCTACTTGATTGGATCCAAGGTCATCATCTACACTGACCACTCCGCCATACGATATCTAATTCAGAAGCAAGATGCAAAACCCAGACTTATCCGCTAGGTGTTGATGCTTCAGGAATTTGATTTGGAAATCAAAGACAAAAGTAGAGTGGAAAACGTCGTTGCCGATCATCTCAGCCGTATGAAGTTGAGGATGAAGATAAAGCACCTATCCGAGACTCCCTCCCATATGACCAACTAATGAAAGTTACCAATGGAATCCCTTGGTATGCCGACATTGTTAATTATCTGGCTACATGAATCATTCACCCTTCCGCCTCTCATCACGACAAAAGGAAATTCCTCCACGATGTAAAGCAATACTATTGGGATGAACCTTAACTCTTTCGCCTATGTGTAGATGGACTTTTCCGTCATTGCTTACCTGAAGAAGAGATTACCCTTGTTTTATAGCATTGTCATTCTGGGCCCACTGGGGGATACATGAGTGTGAAGAAAACTGCTATGAAAGTTCTACAATTGGGTTTCTTTTGGCCAACCATAGCAAAAGATTCTCATAATTTTGTAAAAGCTTGCAACAAATGTCAACTTTGGCGGTATATCTACAAGGAATGAAATATCCCTCACCATGTGGCAAGAAATTAAACTTTTTGACGTGTGGGGGATAGACTACATGGGCCCCTTTCCTTCTTCATATGGTTTCTCCTACATTCTGGTTGCAGTAGAATATGTCTCGAAATGGGTCAAAGCTATACCCGCAGTGTCCAGCGATTCCAAACCAGTCATTAAGATGTTTAAAGATATCATTTTTCCCAGATTTGGAGTTCCCTGAACCGTCATATCTGACGGAGGGACCCATTTCCTGGAACGAAGCTTTGAAGCCCTCTTAAAGAAATACAAAGTTAACCATAAAGTTGCCATGCCATACCATCCACAAACCAGTGGTCAGGTTGAGGTTTCAAATAGACAACTGAAGGAAATCTTAGAAAAAACAGTTAATAGACACTGCACTGACTGGTCCACCAAGCTTCCCGATGCCCTTTGGGCTTACTGAACTGCTTATAAAACACCAATCGGGACAACCCTATTTCATTTGGTATACGGGAAGTCATGTCATCTTCTAGTAGAACTGGAACATAAGGCTTGGTGGGCCATTAAACAACTGAATTTTGATTTCAAAAGTGCCGAAGAAAATAGACAACTCCAATTACAAGAGCTAGAGGAGCTCAGAATGACCTCTTATCAAAGTGCCAGGATTTATAAAGAACAACCAAAACGTGGCACGATAGTCATCTAAAAAGGAAAGACATCACCATTGGTGACAAAGTACTCCTTTTCAACTCCAAGCGCAAACTGTTCCCCAGAAAACTCCGCACAAAGTGGTCTGGGCCCTTCATCACCAAACATATATACCCGACTGGAGCTGTCATAATTTTTGACGACAATGGAAGAGAAAGGACAGTCAATGACCATCGATTGAAAAAATACTACACTCCAGCAGATAAAATGCCGAGACAGACTATTGAGATCAGAGAAGCCACAACATAATCATAACAACTTCAAAATCTCATCGAGCCAGCGACGTAAAACCCAGGCGCCACTTGGGAGGCAACCCAAGATCTTCTTTTTCCTTTAAGTTACCTTACAATTAATTTCTGAAAATATAAAAATTATATAACCAAAAAAAATATAAAAATATAAAAATCAACATAACCTTAGCCTCCCCCCAAACGATCGCTAAACCGTTTGGAGCCAAATGGTCTCGAAACTGTTTGGAGTCCAAACGGTCGCTAAACCGTTTGGAGCCAAATGATCTCGAAACCATTTGGAGTCCAAACAGTCGCTAAACCATTTGGAGCCAAACGTTCTCGAAACCGTTTGGAGCCAAATGGTCTCGAAACCGTTTGGAGTCCAAACAATCGCTAAACTGTTTGACCTAGGGTTTTTGTGAAGTCAACCTCCCGAATCCTATAAATATAACCCCCATCCTTCTTCTTTCTTTCGAGTCCGAACCTTTCTTAAACCCTCGCGCAGCACCGTTTCCTGTTCCATCGCTGCTCTCATTCCCGTACTAACCGTGAACCAGATTCTCTCCGTCACCCCCCTGGCCCCGTGTGTCTTCACGGTGATTGCACCTCAGTTGTCACCTCTCCTCGCATCAACAGTGTCATCTCCGACCATTTTTGCAAGGTAGTTCCGCATGCAGCTTCTTTCGACGCTTCCATCTACGCACCGCCGCCGTTTTCGCCATCACCGGCACCTCCAGTGCCGCCGTGGCCCCTTTTTCCTTGGACATCGTCGTCCTTATCTCCTCCGTATATAACACAAACTGACCTTATCATCGTCGTCATTATCGCCGTATCCCCGACGTTCCACCTCCCAAATGGTTTTCAAACCGTTTGGAACCAAACAGTCCTCAAACCGTTTGGAACCAAACGGTCTTGAAACCGTTTGGAACCAAACGGTCTTGAAACCATTTGGAACCAAACGGTCCTCAAACCGTTTGGAACCAAACGGTCCTCAAACTGTTTGGAACCAAACGGTCTTGAAACCGTTTAAAACCAAATAGTCTTGAAACCGTTTGGAACCAAACAGTCCTCAAACCGTTTGGAACCAACCGGTATTAAACTGTTTGGAACCAAACGGTCCAAAAACCGTTTGGAACCAAATGGTCCACAAACCGTTTGGAAACAAACGGTCCACAAATCGTTTGGAAACCAAACAGTCTTGAAACCGTTTGGGACCAAACGGTCTTGAAACTGTTTGGGACCAAACAATTTTCAAACCGTTTGGGACCAAATAGTTTTTCAAACCGTTTGGAACCAAACGGTTCTCAAACCGTTTGGAACCAAACGGTCTTGAAACTGTTTGGAACCAAACGGTCCTCAAACCATTTGGATCTTCACAACCGCTTGTTTTCGTTAAAACATAAAAACACATAAATATAAATAAAACCCAATTTTTCTTATAATCTTGTTACTCTAACATATGTTTCTCCATTTTCATAAATGGCCTCTCCAGCAAGACAACCAACCGGAAGTATTGAAGCTCTCGTCTGGACAAGGGAGCAACTGATAGAGGATCGAGCCAGACTCCAAAAGATAGTCGATAACTACAATGAGACTGGAAAGGCCCCACCCAAGATCAGCATCATAGGGGCCCTGTGCGATATTGACCGCATCAACAAATGCCTAGCTGAGGAGCCCGACGAAGAAGTGGAAGCAATCTCTTCCAGTAATGAGGGCTCAGAAAATGAGCCAACTCCCGAGGCGGAATCCCCCACCACAAAGAGTAAGGGAAAGAGGAAGGCCCAAGAAGCCACCACAACTCAACAACCAAAGAAATGGGCAAGGAAGCAGGTTCATCCCGCCACTACAAGAAACAAACCATGGCAGGATACATTCCACCAACCACCACCTCTGCTGCCATTTCCGCCACCATCACCGTTCCTATTTTTCCCCTCATCACCACTACCGCACCACCACCAGAAATCATATACATCCACACCCTACCATCCATTAATCAATCCCTCAAACCTACAAAGTACGTCTGCCCTAACATACTAATGAAGATGGGGATTTATGACAAAATCCTCACATTGCTCGATAATGCAAATCTTTCACGGTTGTGTTTCATCCCTGAGACCTCTTACGCCGAACCTACAACTGAATTATTTACTCATCTTAACAAAGAAGCTGTCGACATTATGGATAGATCAAGGGATGGGGGTGACCGTAGGTTGGTCACCAAGCTCTTCGGAAGTAAGGTTGTCATCACAGAAAACATGTTGAATGAAATTTTTATAGAAAACCAGGAGCAGCTCAAGAAAGCTAAAGCTGTTGGAACAGAGAATGCCCAATTCAACAAACATGCAAAGCTCTTCTGGAAATCCCTGAAAGGGATCGCCACCTATGAGGCAAAGACATGCAAAGCCTCGAACATACAATCTGGATTAGTGCGCACACTACATAAAATTCTCATTGGTGCACTTTTCCCCAGGACAGAAGGCGGGAATGTCATCATTTCAGATCTTTTTGTTCTCTGGTCAATCCTACATGGGATGGCAGTCAACATTGGATGTCACATGATCTAGAAGCAATCCGCTTACGCCCTGGGGAAGGAAATTTGCATGGGGGGCATATCACATCAATTATCAAATATCTCAAAATGGACATACCTCTACCCAGATGCAAGTAGATAAAGGGCGACATCCTCACCAATGAACAAACCTTGAAAAACGCCTACATCATCAAAGAAAAGGATGCAAAGTTATATTACATTTTCTGCCCTACAGTCAAATCATCCAAAACTTTGCTATTGCTCCCAGAGCTTGCAGATTATGACACAGAAAAACTCCTCTTCAATGATGAGGAGCTTACAAAACTCATAGCTTCAGTTAAAGCAACTGAAAAAAAAAAGCAAAGGCAGGGCAGACTGAGCTCAGTATCACAGCCCCGGCAGATCGTATAACAAAAATTCCAGTGAAACGACCTTCCAAAAGACTTTCACAGAAACAACAGCTGTCGGGGACACCAACATCAAAACCACATCCATAGCCAGAACCCCCCCCCTCCCCGAAGAACAAATCACCACCTCGTCTCTAGACTCCTTCATTATGAGTCTAAATGTTGAACTTACTTCCACCACCACCCCACCACCCTCCACCTTTCCGCAGTCGACCACTTTTCCATCATTTTCCACAATGATGTCCATCACATCCTCTTTCCCTACAACTACACAACCACCCACATCCTCCACTTCACCCTTTCCCTCTTCGAGCATACCCTTCTCCACCCCTACGTATGACTTCACCGCCTTCGCCTCCATCCCCACCATTTTCCCCCAACACTATCGATCCCACTATCCTCACCAGGATTATCACCACCTTTCCCATCCACCACCACCCCGACATCGCTGGTGACCCCATCTAAAGTCACCACGCAGTTCACGGAACCATCACATGTGTCTCTTCCACAAGACACTACAACCTTTCCACTCTGACCCCAACCACCCCACCCTTCCATAACTGGGGTCCCTTTTACAAATGTCGGCGAGGAATTCGGACGTCACCATCTGGAACCTCCTCACTGACCCTTCTAAAATATTGTATTCCATTCTTTCTTTTGTGCAGGGAATATCTAAACAGGTCACCAAGATCGACGAGAAGAACCATGCCTTGCCAAGCATCCTTCAAGGTTTTCAGCAATGACAAGATGTAGTGGCCAAGCAAGTTGATCACATTGACAATCGCTGCAACAACTTGCACAAGCTGGTCCTTGAAGTAAAAAGCCAGCAAGAAGTGATGGCCAAGCAAGTTGATAGGATCTCTACGTAGAATCAACCCTTGCTTGAGACCCTTCGCGAGCTCAAACAGCAACAAACAGCTCTTATCCTGTGCTTGGATGACATCAGCAACACTCTCACACAACTCAACAATCACCAAGAGGAGTCGACAAACAATGAAATCCAACAATTATGAGCTACAATAACAGATCTTACAGCGCGACTCCTCTCTGTCGAGGGATGATACTCAGATCTCAAGGAAACACATAATGCACTGCTCAAAACACACGAGCATGTGCAAGTGGCGTTTGACGAGCTACAAACCACCCATCGGCAGTGCAAAAAGACAACACAGAAAAAACTATCAGACAAAGTAGCCGCTGAAAAACATGATGATGATGAAGAAGAAGATGACTCCGACTCCTCACCAGATTCCAACGATGACACCACCTCCTCAGATGACAAACTCGATGACCCAGACGATGCTGGGGAGGGTCCAAGCCAAGGAGCAGAACCATCTCAGAAAGGATATAACAAACACCACCAAGAAGGTGGGCATGATCCCAAGTCCCCCGCCCACAACAAAAATGTGAATATATCATATGGGGATCAGTTCCTCGATTACTCTGTCTTGGGATCCTTGGGGGAGGCTGCAAAAGATATGGCTTTTTCTAAGTTCCATCAATGTATATTAGGAACCAACACAAGCCCACCAGCTACAACCACTCTGCTTTTCTCCGCTCTTGCCCATTCAGTACCCTTCCCCCCAGAACAGGAAGAATCAGAATGAGTACGTTTAGATACAGATGAAGAACTCGATTATGCTTCTAATTCAGATGAAGATCTGCCAAGCTTTATAGAAGATTTGGAACAAACTTCTACACCCCCTCCACAGGAGCTTCCCCCGCCACCACTGCTACCTCATAAGATGCATGACTTAGATATGGTGGCCATCTCTACACTAGGTGCTCAGGACATCTTCATCCTGAACACTATTTTCGACGATGTCAAAGAGGGGGGAGACATCATTTACCACAATACAAAGACTAAGCACAAGTTGACACACGAAGATTTCTGCAACATCCTGTGACCACGGTTAACAATGTCGCTCACAATATTCCGTGTCCTGCTCGCCAACTGCATAGAACTTTACAAAAGCTCAAAGAGGTAGCAGCTAGTTTTTAATGCCTCACCTGCCCTATCTATAGGCTTGCTATACAAAGAAATATGAGCAAAGTCAGTAGAGCGGATGCGTGCTGGTTTAGCATGGAGGGCATGATATCTAACCATGCCATTTCATGTTTCTGGCCATTGGTTGTTTATGATTGTGGACACCGAGGCTCGTGATGCCAAGGTGTACAATTTTTGTGCCAGCGAGTTACCAGCCAGAATGATAATTTTTTTTGGAGAATAAGTTGGTGAGGCGAGATGTATACCTTTCAGACTTCTTAAATTAATTTGGGATGCATGCCCGTCCCTCCTCCATGATTGAAGCCGACCCTGGTTCCAAATCATAAACCCACAAATCCAAACTACCGAGGGATCTGGGGATTGCGCTTTTTGCACTATCTGTCACATTCAAGCCCTAAACCAAGAAATCCCTTTCACCGAGCTGGTCGCCGAAGACTTTCACTCCCTGTGAGGGCGTTACGCCATGGAACTTATTTGTGACAGACGGTTCTTCAAGGACCTGACAATGGCACCAGAGGACGTCCCTCACTACATCTTTTTAGCAATCCAACGTCCGCAAAAGCGACCCTTCAGACAAACTTTAAAGGAATTGGAGAAAAACAAACACCCAGCCATAGTCTCCAAGGAAAGAAAATGCGACCATTCCAACTTCGATCTGGAGCAGGATAAAGGGGACATAAATCTGTTATTAGAGGCGACCATCAGGAAATCCTTATCAAAAATGGTGCCCCTGTCTGCCGTAGAACCAACTTTTCCAGATTTCGACCTCGCAGCTTGCAAGAGTCTCTTCGATAATGAACTTTGCCTCATCATGTCTAGGCTTTCCGCCGAGAAAGATGAACTTGTTTTCATGTCAGAAGATATTCTGGTCATTGCGGATGCGCTACGAGGAACTATACAGACAAAAGGGTCTCTATCCGTGAGTGTGATGGCTGCCTATCAATTACTTCTCGGACAGAATCACCCTACTACCTATATGGCATCCGCATACATGAAGGACGATCTCCTAAAGCTAAAAAACTTCAGAACAACCAAAGCCCTATCTTCCTTCCTTCAACATACGACACCAAAATTTATCATGCTCCCCTTCCTTCACCAAGAGCACTGGATGCTTCTGACAACAAACCTACATGAAGGAACAAATATCATTTACAACAGTTCTGACAGCCAGTTCAATCCATGACAGAAGAAATATGTCGTGACACCAAAGACGCCCACAGAGGAGGTGGCGAAGGAATGTGCCGACCGCCTAATTGTTTTTTTAAGTCAGCACACAAGGGCATATGGCGAAGACCACTTTCACTGCCTAACCTTCAGCCACGGATGTCCCCAATAGATTCGTGAATCAAATGACTGTGGCTTCCAAGTCCTCTACTGGATGTACACCATCATGGTACTTGGAAGATCAGTAGAGGATATGACAAAAGTGGATTATCATGCATTACGAGGGAAGTTCGCCGCTAATCTCCTCTCCACACATGGTGCCAATAAAGGACTAATAGAAGCCTGAGGCCCTTGTCATTGTACTTCTCACACTATCACTTTGACACTCTACGACCAGAGTGAGTGATCAGTTGGGGGGAGTACATGGATAAGGGCGAGGTATCATTTTCAAAACCCTTCCCTCTCTACATTTTCTTTCAATCCTGTATAAATTTTTACAATTTTCTTTGAAAGCATTTTCCCCTTTAAAATAAACTTCACACAAAAAGAGGAACATCCCTTTTGGAACAAGTCACCCTCAGCTAACTTTCGAATCATGTTAAGTCCTCAAAAGTAATAACAAGAATAGCACTCAGGCATATAATGGTGACTTAATAATGTCTCTCCATTACTGATTTCCATGCTTTTGTTTCACTTCTACATATGACTCTCCACAGGTCAATATCAAGGCAAAAATAAGCCGCCAAGCTCTCAAGGATGAGAGGGGCATCAGGCGACATCCAAATCAAGAAGTCTCGCAAGCGGACCATTAAAAAAGGAAACCAAATAAGTGCATGTTGAAAAACTCTAAGAACAACTTTCCTCTCTTCAAATAAAAGAGGCTTGGCCGCCCAAAATAAATTACCTAAACACCCCAAATCCTAAGCGTGTGAGTCTATGAATAAAAGCCAGAGTGCTGAATAAAATTATGAGAGTTGTGCCATAAATAAGGATCTATATAAAGAACCAATGAAGGTCTCACTCGGCCGATACATTCAGCTTCCCTCACGAAGGCAGATGTGTCGTGCCCGGTAGTGAAAGCCTAAGGTATCTAAATATATGAATGGCTTATAAAGGACTCACCCAGCTGGTACATTCAACTGCCCTCACGAAGGCAGATGTGTCGTGACCGTTAGTGAGATCCTAAAAGCATAGACAACCCCTCCCCCACTTGAAGGGGGAGTTACACATCAAGACTTTAACCAACCCTCATACCCACTCTAGCTTCCAATAGGTTTTTCAGAGAGGTATAAAGCTTATTAGAGTCAACAACATGCACAAAATAAAAAGTGGTCCCAATGCAGGCTACGAGATACAGAAGAAACCTGAGAGCCAAGCAACTCTCAATACCTGAAAGAGTTAGAGCAAGAAATAAGACCCGATACGACCTTAGGAGAGCTAGGGTTTATAATTGAAACAAGAGTATGGAAATCTTAACTAAATAAAATCGCCTCGCCATTACATGCCTCAACTCTATCTAACTTGAGGACAAGCTAGACTCTAAATTAGGGGGGGTGATAACCTCCAATTTTGTGATGTTATCTTAGTGCTTTTTTTCAATTTTCCACACTCTTTCTTAGATAAATTAGATAGAATCCCTAGTTATTATCTTTTATTGCAAATATACTGTTAGATTAACTTTTCTCCTTTTTACTTACAGAAAAAGACACAAAAAAATCACAAAAGACTCAACCGGTCCCAAGACCGCATGAAGCCAATCGGTCTCAAGACTGCATGGACTCACACAGTCCCAAGACTGCATGAAACCAACCGGTCCCAAGACCGCAAGAAACCAACCAGTCTCAAGATCACATGAAGTCAAATGGTCCCAAGACCACATGGAGTCAAACGGTCTGAAGACCGCATGGAGTCAAACGGTCTCAAGACCGCATGGAGTCAAACGATCTCAAGACCGCATGGAGTCAAACGATCGCAAGACCACATGGAGTCAAACGGTCCCAAGACCGCATGAATCCAACCGGTCCCAAGACCGCATGGAGTCAAATGGTCCCAAGGCCACATGAGTCCAAATGATCTCAAGACCGCATGAGTCCAAACGATCTCAAGACCACATGAGTCCAAACGGTCTCAGAGCCCATATGGTCTCAGAGTCCAAACGGTCTCAGAGTCCAAACGGTCTCAGAGCCCAAACGGTCTCAGAGTCCAAATGGTCTCAAAGCCCAAACGATCTCGGAGCCCAAACGGTCTCAGAGTCCAAATGGTCTCGGGGTCCAAATGGTCTCAGGACCCAAACGGTCTTCAAGACCGTTTGGACCCAAAACTAACCTAACCGTTTGGAATTCACTTAAGGCCTATAAATAAGACCCAAGGGGTCCTCCCATGATGTAAAGTTTTAGACGCCTAGAGGCTGCCTCTATTACTCCAAAGCTTTTCCAACTTCTATCCTCCTCCCAAAGACTACCGGTCTAAGATCCACACTCCATCATGAAGCTTCTTTCTCTCTCTTCGTCAAAGAAGGTGGGAAGAGGAGACCTCATCATCGAGCAACCTGTGAAGTTTGAAGATTGTCACTCTCTCTCTTTCCAAGGGGTTGACTTTCCTCTCTCCTTTGTGGGGATGACACACTCTCTCTCTCTTCTCGCCTCCTTCTTTGTCCTAACTGTGAGCGAGTAGTCTCTTTCACTAGGGTGCGGGGAGTAGCCCCGCTACCCATGTTTTCATTTCATGTAATGTAATCCATAGTTTACAATATAGAGATGCCTTCTTTTCAGTTCAACATCAATCATTTAATGAATGCTTGTTGCTTGATCACCAACTTGTGTTATCTTTTATCTTTTAGTATGAATTGTCTATGTTGGTACTATTAGATTCGAATCTCGATTGAATGTTGGTTCTTGATGCATGTATCCACCATGCATCTGTTTCGGTATCTAGGAGTGTTGTTCAAGAAGTGGAGTAAACTCACTTCCATTGATGTACTTTCATACTATGAAATGGAATCAGTTGACGTATGAAAGTACAACCTTGATAAAGTCGAGGAACACACTTTGCAAAGGGAATGATGCAAAGTAGGTGACCATTTGTTCGGGGATGGTTGGCGTTGCAACATTCCCGCACTTCTTATAGTTAGTTCTCCGAAAGGAAACTAAATCTACAAAGATACTAACCAATCCGACTCTTGTTGTAGGTTATGTTTTATATTGCATGTTTTGATCCATGTGTAGTGGCGGTGAAAGCCGATCACATCCTAGTGGTCCCCTATCATTGTTGCCATCCTTAAATTTACTTATTTTCTTTACTTTACTTGCTCTTTGTTTAAAAACAACAAACCAACATTTTGATCTAAGTACCTACTATTAAGAGATTAAGTGAAATTCTAACGTTTTTCATCTTGTTGCTCCCAACATGACCGTTGTCCCGTGGATTCGACCCTTAACTATACTACAATAAGACTTCCACGTATCTTATCATACGTGGGTGGAGTTCTCGATCTAGTATAAGCAAGGCTAAACTTAAAGACTTACCATCTTTAGGATTTTTAGTGGTGCACGCAATTCCACATGAGTGGTAGCTCCATCAGTATAATATGTCTCCAACTTGGAATTCTAAAGGTCTAGGACGCTTATCAGCATAAGATTTCTGCCTATCCTGACCAGCTTTCAACTCTTATTGTATTACTTTAATCTTCTCAGTTGTCTGTTGCACTAACTCAGGACCCAAAAGTTGATATTCTCCTGTTTCATACCAACGTAAAGGAGATCTAAAATGTCTACCATATAATGCCTCATATGGTTCCATCTCAATACTATGTTGATAGCTATTATTATAAGCAAATTCTATCAAGCTCAGGTGTAGATCCCAACTTCCTACAAACTGAAGGACACATGCTCTAAGCAAGTCCTCCAAGGTTTGTATGGTCCTCTTAGATTATCCATCTATCTGTGGATGAAAGGCTGTACTAAACCTTAACTACATACCCAAAGCTTTATGAAATTGTTCCGAAAAATGACTTGTAAACTGGGGACCTCTATCAGAAACAATTGTAGCTGGAACCACGTGCAAACGCACTATCTAATCTATATAGATTTGTGCAAGCTTCTCTATAGTGTAGGTTGTTTTGACAGGTAAGAAATGTGTTGTATTTGTCAACCTATCAACTATCACCCATATGGAATCATGACTTTTGGATGTTCTAGGCAAACTAACCACAAAGTCCATGGTCACATGATCCCATTTCCACTGTGGTATAGGTAAGGGTTGCATTGTTCCTACGGGCTTCTAATGTTCACCTTTAACCTGCTGACACACCAGACACCACATAACAAACTCAGTTACACCTTTCTTCAATCAAGGACACCAATACATATCTTTTAAGTTATGATACATCTTGGTGCTCCCGGGATGCATAACGTACATTGAAGAATGAGCTTCTTCCAGAACTAACTTTCTTAAGTTATCAGCATCAGGTACTACCATCCTACCATGGTAACACACTACCTGATCATCTGAATCATGGATACCATCTCGTTTCTCGCTACCATACTCTGACCTGATCTGTTGAATCCCAGTATCAGCTTGTTGTGCTTCTTTAATCTGCTGTCTCAGAGTAGGTTTTACTTGCATCTCAGCTAATAGCCCGGCTAATAACAACACCTTAAGTTGTACATTGTCTTGCCTTAAGGAGATAAGCATATCTCTTTTAAAGCACACTATGGAGTTTAAATGTGCTTTATCTAAGGCTGGTGTTGTTGATTTTCTACTTAATGCATCAACCACCACATTTTCCTTCCCTGGATGATAATCAATTGTACAATCATAATCCTTGATTAATTCCATCCAACGACATTGCCTCATGTTCAACTCATGATGTGAGAAGATATATTTTAGATTCTTATGATATGTGAAAATCTGGAATGTCTCTCCTTAGAGATAATGTCTCCAGATCTTCAAGGCATGGACCACAACAACTAGCTCTAGATCATGTGTCAGATAATTCTCCTCGCGTTTCTTAAGCTGTCGAGAAGCAAAAGAAATCACTTGTTTATCCTGCATCAACACACATCCTAATCCATTCTTAGATGCATCACAAAAGACTATGTACCCCTTTCCCTGCTCAGGTAGCACCAGCATAGGTGCACTTGTTAGCCTTTCTTTCAGCAATTGGAAAGAATGTTGACACTTGTCATTCCAGATAAAAGAAACTTCCTTCCTGGTCAACTTGGTTAGGGGTAAATCTATAGAACTGAAGGTCTTAATGAACCTCCTGTAGTAGCCTGCCAATCCTAGGAAACTGCATATCTCTGTCGGTGTCTTTGGCTGATCCCATTGTAAGATAGATTCTACCTTCTTAGGATCAACATGAATACCTGAGGCAGATATTATGTGTCCAAGAAAAGAAACTTCTGGTAACCAAAACTCACATTTGCTAAACTTAGCATATAGTTTATGCTTTCTTAGCAAAGTCAAAGCCTGATAGAGGTGTTGCTTATGTTATTGAGCATCTCTACCGTATATCAAGATTTCATCTATGAAGATGACTATAAACTGATCAAGAAAATGTCGAAAGATTCTATTCATGAGCTCCATGAATGCAGCTGGTGCATTAGTTAGTCCAAATTTCATAACTATGAACTCATAGTGACCATACCTTGTCCTAAAGGAAAACTTAGGTACGTCACTCTCCTTAATACACAACTGATGGTATCATGACCTCAGATCTATCTTAGAAAAGATAGTTGCACCACGCAACTGATCAAACAAATCTTCAATCCTTGGTAGAGGATACTTGTTCTATATAGTTACTTTATTCAACTGTCTATAGTCGATGAATAAACGCATAGACCCATCTTTCTTATTAACAAAAAGAACTGGAGCACCCCAGGATGAAGTGCTTGGTCAGATAAAACCCTTATCAAGCAACTCTTGCAGCTGTTTCTTGACTTCTGCCATCTCAGCAGGTGCCATTCTATATGGTGTTTGTTCCATTGGTTGTGTACCTGATATTATATTAATTTCAAAATCAATCTCTTGGGATGGAGGAACACTTGGAAGTTCTTCGGGAAATACATCTTCAAATTCCCTAATTATTGGAACTTCAGAAGGATCAAGGCTCTCCATTGTGGTATATACCACATGTACCAAGAATGCAAAGCATCCCTATCTCATCAACTTCTCAGCTACCATAGTTGGCACTAAGCAAGTTGGAAGAATCTTTTTGTCTCCCTGAAAGATCCATGTGTCACCGTTGTCTGTGAACACAACCTGCTTGGAATCACAATACAAGACAACTTTATACTTGTCTAGGGTGTCCATTCCAAGAATTATATCGAACCCATGCATTTCAAGTGGTATAAGATCCACCTTAATGTGATGTTCAGAAAAGGAAAGAATGTAGGGAGAGCACACCTCCCGCAACACTATAGATCCCAACAAAGGTGTTTCTAATATCAAACTATTTGTTCTATGACTGACAATCATGTTGCAATAATGAATCACTTCTCGAGTGATAAAGGAATGCGTAGCACCAAGATTAATTAACACATATACGAAGTAGGATGTAGACATATCAGAATAAAATAGTTCCATCTGACCTGTCACAACCCGAGGGTTGACTACTGCTTTGGGTTGATTCATTGCATAGAATCTCATTGTTGCATGTGGTTGACCCTGTACTCGATTGTTGGATGTTGACGAACCAGCTCAAGACTCTTATCCACGTCCTCTAGCACCACTGCCAAACTACTGTCCCTAAGAGCCTTGCTGGCTCTGCCTCGGTAGTTGGTTCATATTCCTGACTTTCTCAGGATAATGCTTCACAACATGTCCCTCTTTCCCACATCTATAACAGGTTATATTTCCCCACTGTGGCCTGGGTGGTCCTGTTACTAACATTAATGCTGAGCTATGAGCTCCCTTCGGTGGTAAACTACGGCCTCTACACTTTCTTGACGTCCATTGCGTCTGGGTATTGAACCTTGGTGGTGGTGTAGGTATAGAAAACCTTGGTTTCTTAAAGCTTCCATAACTCTGTCCTTGGAATTGGGCATATACCTTCTTACTCTTGGTCTGATGCTTTTCAATCACAAACCTCTCTATCTGTCTTACAGATTCTACAAAGGTGGCGAACCTCTCCCTATTCTCTAAGGCAGACACAGGAGTGGTTAAATTAGCGTTCAATCCCTTCTCGAAACGCCAAATTCTCTCATCATCGGTAGATGCCATATGTGGACAGAACCGCAAAAGCTCCATGAATCTAGCTTCATATTCGCTAATGTTCATTTGTCCCTGCCTTAACCTCTCAAACTGAGAGATTTTCTCATATAGATACATCTTGGGAAAATATCTAGTGACAAATTCACGCCGGAATTCTTCCCATTTGATATCAACACCCAACCTCTTACTGTTACGATCCATATCAGGGTTAGTCAATAAATACCTCGAATTACGTAAAACACCTCAATTAGTGTTGAATATCAAATTAAATATCATGGTTAATCAAATAAGTTAATATGTGAATCAATGGTTGAGATTGAAACATCTGAGGTAATTAATGTTAATGGCTATGATGATCGTTAGTTTAATTAAGTTGAGTTGAGTACTCACTGTTGCAATTAGTGATTTGACCAGTTGTGACAAGCTAGTTAACATAATCTTGTGCCTTGAGAAGGTAGAGAAGTTTGTGCTTGATTGGATGCAAAAGAAATCATCCAATTTGGACCCCCGAGGCCATAGTTATGGCAATTTTAAGAATCCTGGACTGAAATGCAATTTTTCCAAATTGATTTGCATTAAGTGGGCCGGCTACCCTTTCCTTTGTTTTATTTCTTCACTTATCCCCTCCCCTCTTTCTTCCCGATAGAATAGGGAGCGGCTGCAAAGCGACGCCCAGGTGCAGGTCGACCGATCTACTGGGGAGATGAAGGGCGCAGCCGTTTTACCTCCTAGTCTCGAATCAACCACGCCAACCTTCTCTCTTCTTCCTTTCCTCCTTCCTCTTCCATCTCCCTCTCACCTCCGCACCCTAGCGGCACCCTGTGGCAGACCGACCTGCTAGGGCAGCCGACCTGTTGCAGGTGCGGCGCCCAACAGTGATTGCTTGACCACAGTGGAGGAAGGACAATCATCTAGGGTTGGAAAGGGAGCAGCGCTCACCTCTATCTCGTCCACTAGCTAGGGCGGGGCCCCTGTAGCTGCGGCCAGCAACATCAGTAGCTGTGCGAAGTAGCAGCTAGGGGTCGCCTTCGGTGTGGCCAGGACCTCGAAACGGTGCCATGGAGTTCGGCCTTAAGGCCCAGGTACGGATCTGCAACCCTAACTATGAGCATTGATCCAACCAATTTCCCCTTTCCACCCATACGGGAGAAAGCAACAACTTGTTTTCAGCAGGTCCAACCTGGAGTATTTGGGCGCAAAGAACAGTTTGATTCAATGCCTTTCAGCTGGGTCGGGAACCCACAACTTAAATCCACAGCCATTCGTTCATTTTAGCAATCAATTGGAGTTTAGTTAGACTTACAACAAGGTCAGTTATCAATCGACCGAGTTATACAGTAATCGGCCGAGTTCCTTTATTTAGAATAACGAACAACATTTTGATCGGACGAATTGGGTGTGATTCGGCCGAGTTTCCCTTTATAGGTTATCAAGCAGGGTTTTGATCGGCCGAGTTGCAGGTGGATCGGCCGAGTTTCCGGGCAATCGACCGAGTTCCCAGATTGGTCGGCCGAGTTCCAGAAGGGTGAGTAGTAGTTCATTTAGAAATCATTATTTAACTCAATTTAAATGCTTAATTACTTCTGTATCAGTTAGTATAACTTTTAAATAGTTTAGCACATACAATAGTTTATTATAGATTCATTGGAACTTGAAATACTTGATATGCTTAATGAAAATGATGAAATTTCCTGTATTATAGTTGCAATGTATTTGATGATTTAAAAATAGATGTTTAGCATCGAAACTGGATAAATGATACTGAATCATGTTTAAGGATGACAAAGGATATACATGTGTTTCAAGTGAAAATTCAGAATGTGCAATATGCATGAAATGTGATATTCCTGTTTATATGGTTATATGTTAATCAATTAATAGACTTAGGTGCCCTAACACCGTAGAACCCCTTTGACAGATCTGCTTCTTAGGGGTGAAACTCGTGTCCAACATCAACCGGTTGAGTAATTCTGGTGGCACGAGGGTTGACAGACAGTGTCCAACACCAACCGATTGAGTAATTTCGGTGGCACTGGGGTGAATAATAAAAAAAAGTAAAGGGTTATCCAACACCAACCGGTTGAGTAATTCTGGTGGTAACCCAGGGTTGACTCCTTGCGCCTGTGTACTGAGGTTAGAGGAGGAGTCTAGAGCACTCAGAGTAGTGCATCGAGGCCGTAGAGCCTATGAGTCAGGCCGGAGAGCCTGGGGTCCTGTGGCAGAGCAGGGCTGGCGTCAGACTTAGCATTTCCCGGGTGTGTCGCTAAGTCTTGTACGGTGGGATCGTAGTTCGCTATGGATCTTTATATGCAGAGTACACTGCATATGATTAGGGCATAATAATATAAATATATAATCATATAGGATCACAGTAAGTTAATATATTCGAACTTTTGTGCCAATTCTATATATATATCTGTTTATTTGTTTAAATATCTGTTGTTGCATAGAAATGTGATTATATTCTGCAAATCTGTTATGTTATTAGAACTGTCCTGCTTAGTATCGTATTTATGTTTTATTTCAATTTATAAACCTGATGAGTTGTTTAGTGATAGCTAAGTGAAATGCTATTCACTGAGCGAGTAAGCTCATACCTCTACTCAAAACATTTTCAGGTCATCAACATCACAGGAATCTGGAGGATCCTTTCATCCTAACGCTCAGTATGTAGAAGGTTTATGTAGTTAGTAGTTAGATGTCTCTTAGTCCTTTCCCCTCGATCCTTGGGACATGGTGTGGGTGAGAGAAAGTATGTATGGTGAATGTGTATAAAGATGTAAAATAACTTTCATGCTTTATTTTATGTTGATCAATGTAATATGCTGTAGACTCTGTTTATATTGCTAGTCAGTTTAATAAAAATGCTTCCGCAGTTTGTTTAGATTTAGTTTACAGCATAAATCAGATTATCTTTTTAATGTCTTGAAAATATTTTAAAATCTCAAGTGGGTTGGCTTGTGTGTAATCCCTCTGTTGCGCCCTAATCTCGTTATTAGTGAGTAATGCGAGATCGGGGTGTACCAACTTGGTATCAGAGCATAGGTTGAGTATATAAATACTCCAAGTCAAGGTCAGGGGACGATAAGAGACCAATAGGATTAAGGTTTAAGAGTTTTTCTTCTGTCTGTAATTTTCTAACAGGAAGTGTTCTGTTATACTATTATAGATGGCAGGAAAAGAATGTGGTCACGAGAACCAAGTAAAGAGTTTAAGTTGAGTCGTTAAGAATCATTAAGGTCAAAAGATAAACTTATAAGTAAGGCGAATAATAAATGATGTGTTTTAGCTCTGGAAGGTCTGAGTGTTTAGATACCCTGGCCAGGTGTCTGAATATTTAGATTGACCAGTATCAAGCTACTATGTCTGTTCTTCTCTGGATGCCCTGGCCAGGTATGCAGAGGAAGGATGGGCTAGAGAGAAACCCTAGAAATCTTAGGATTATGAGATAAGAGACTAATGTATGAATAAGAGATTAAATATAAGATGCGATTCAACTCTTGTCTATTATTGCTTATTTGATTTAAATATCACTAGAAATGCTTTTATATGCATAAAATTAGATTTTTCAGTTTGTAAAGCAAATAAGATTCTTTTATATCGTTGTGTCATGAAGTGAATTGTTTAATGTTTGTTTTCTTTGTATTAAAGTAGACCCAAAATTATGTATAAATGAGTTTGCCCTAAGTGTATATTCTTTCCACATGTTTAAGATTAATAGGGGTAGATTAATCCCGAGTAGCTCTTGGCTTCAGGACTATAGGTTCGGCCTGGTCCGGCTGACAGGATGCGTTACTGGGATCTAATGACTCCTATTAACAATAAAATAAGAGTAGACTCTGGATGAATAAGACCCATAACATAGTGAAAATGTATATACACTAGGATGTTTTAACTATGATAAGAAGTCTAAATGTTCTTTTGTCTTGAGAATTAAGGTTTGAGAAGCATAGACCCTAATCGGCCCAAAATAGGGTTTTGATGATACATAAACACAAAATTTGATAAGTAAAATGTCTCAGTAAATGATTTTTAGTATTTTATATGTAACTCTGATTTAGCTCAAATTTGGATATAATTTGAATATATAAAATGTAAACAACATTGGAAAATATCAGAATTTTTTTTAAGAATGTTCTGATCTGTTTATCGGCCAAGTTTCAAACTCGACCGATCACATTTTCTGAATGATATAGCAGTGTGGTAATTGAATTTTATCTTTTTATTGGTATATCCAATTGATCTCAAATTTTAACTATGCTTGAAAAACACAATTTTAGACACTCTACTAAATTGGCGTAATTTTTGGATGACTTTTGATCTCTACAGTGAGGGTGTCGGCCGAGTTTACAACTCGACCGAACCTGCTGCAGACTGCAATATAACAACGCACTGTTTGATTTTTAATTATTTATTGGTAATTATAAATGATCTCAAAATTTTACTGGAGGTCGGAAACTTCATTAGGTATAACATATAAAATTTCCAGAATTTTTGGAGCTTCTGTTAGCTATTTAATAAACAAATTACAGAAACTATTGTGAAAACTGAATTTTCAGCCAATATAATTAAAGTTGAGTGTTGGGTTAATATGCTAGTGACCCAAGCAGCTCAAATTGATCTATATGATCAACCACACACTCACACAATAATTCTATGTTACTGATAAGGATCAAACCCTAGAATGGTTAGAGTTGTAGTAGTTCAAGGGATATCACTAGTGATTTAACCTTGAATACTAGTATCTATGTAAAATAAGACCTTGAGATTTGTTCTATGTAAAGTAATCTGGCAGTGATAGTGTTCTAGGGTTTATAGGTAGCTAATCTGAACGGTACATGAACAACATGAAATGACTTAGAGAAAAGAGTAAAACATAAACCTGAAGTGTAACAATAAGAAAGTAGCATAGAATGCGGAGTGTTATCCGATATATGATCTGAAGATAGTTGATGTAGTTCATGTTTTTAAGACATGGCGTCACTATCTTTATGATGTGACAATAGATTATCACCCTAGTAAAGAGAATGTGGTGGATGATGCTTTCAGCAGAAAGTCAAGTTCGACAGCTAATGCATTCTCTATGGCAGGTTTCAATAGAGACCTGTTAGTAGAAATGTAGAAGTTGAACTTAGACTTAGGGGTGACAACACAAAGTGGTTTGATTGTACAGAAACAAGTCAAGCCTACCTCTTATGATGAGATCAAGGAACTACAATAGGGTGATAGTGAGTTAAACCAGACCATGCATGACATGATAGGAGGAAAAGAGACCATAGTTTAAGTTTTTAAGATGATAAGGTGTTGTATTAGCATGACATGTTGTGTGTACCTCGAGATAGTGAGTTGAAAGAAAAGATTCTTATGAAAGTGTATGTATTGATGTATGCTATGCTTTCAGGAAACACTAAGATGTATATGAATCTCAAGAAGTTGAAATGGATGGTCAGATATGCAGAAGGATGTAGCTGAGTACGTGGTTAGAAGTAGTGTGTACCAGTAGGTTAAGGCTGAACCCTAGAAATCTACAGCTACCTTGTAATCTTTTTCTATGCCTGAATAAAAATGGGAACATATCACAATGGATTTTGTGATAGGGTTGCCCAAGACACCTACAGGTTATGATTTGATATGAATGATTGTGGATAGACTAATTTAGTCTGCTTACTTTCTTCATATTAAGTCAACCTTTGATGTCTCGAAACTTGACTATGATATACATGGATGAAATAGTTAGGTTGCCTGGTAATCCAGTTTCAATCATGTCATTTTGAGAACCTAAGTTCACATCTAGGATTGTAGAAACAGTTGCATCGTGCTTCGGGCACAAAGATAAGATTCAGTACAACCTTTTTACCCGCATACGGATGGTCAGTCTGAGAGAACCATGCAGACTCTTAAGGACATGCTGAGAGCATGTGTTATGCATCTCAGTGGAAGTTGGGAAGAACATTTAAGTCTTATAGAGTTTGCTTAGTGTGAATGTTGAGTTTAGAAATACACAACTGATAATGGTTCGGTTTGAATATAAACCCAGGCAATACAAATTTGGTAAACCATTAGATGCATGATTTCAAGATAGTAAGATAGCATTAAAATATGCAAATAAACCTAGTTGCATGCTTCCTGTTATGTTAGTGTGTGTGACCTAACATTTACATGAATTGGTACGTTTCTTTGAGATATTATTAGAAATTCTCAAGTACTATTAATTATTTGTGTTATGATTTGTAAGCAACTCTTAATTGAGTTATGTGATGCACAAACCAGGAATTTGGTTAATATGCACGTTCTTCTAGAAATTTCAGATAATTGAAAAATATTACAGATGGTTTCTTATAGGTGAAGTAAATTACTCTTATTGGTGTAATAAGATGTTCAATTGCATGAATTCAGTATGTATGTGCCAAAATTGATTTGAGTTTGGGATATTTATGAATTTTAAATTTGCCTGCATGTATGATATAAAGATTACTCAGTAATTACAATGATTTTGAATATACTGCTCTGCCAGTTCTAGAATAATACCATATTGTGATTTGAACTGCAATCAAATAGATGAGATAACGTAAACCCTAAGAGTAGGGTGTTTCCATGTGACTAGTGAATGAGATAACCCTAAGAGTAGGGTGTTGGCATGTGATGAATGAATAAGGCAAATGAAACCCTAAGGATAGGGTGTACGATGAATCAAGTATTTTGATATCAATTTTCATTATGAGATGTGATGATGTTTAACAGTTAAATTGCATGATTTTATTTTAGTACCAAATTGAAATGCATTCTGTTTATTTAAGAATTTTAGTTTGTCTGCATGTATACTATAATAATTTCTCGGTAATTACCATGAACTGAGATACTGTTATAACAGTTCTACAAAGAAAATGTTTTTTGGGTTGATCTGGAATCAGATCAGATGTGTCCTATGTTGAGGGACCAATACAGATAGTTGATCAGAGGATCAGGAAACTCAAGGATCGTGAGATACCTTTAAAGAAAGTTTTGTGGAGAAACTACAACCTAGAGGGAGCCACATGGGAGTTTTGGGGTTAGGTATGCGTAACAAGTTTATTTTTCTCTTTTAGGAATTTCGGGACGAAATTCTTATAAGGGAGGGAGATTGTTACGATCCATATCAGGGTTAGTCAATAAATACCTCAAATTACGTGAAACACCTCAATTTGTGTTGAATATCAAATTAAATATCATGGTTAATCAAATAAGTTAATATGTGAATCAATGGTTGAGATTGAAACATCTGAGGTAATTAATGTTAATGGCTATGATGATCGTTAGGTTAATTAAGTTGAGTTGAGTACTCACTGTTGCAATTAGTGATTTGACCAGTTGTGACAAGCTAGTTAACATAATCTTGTGTCTTGAGAAGGTAGAGAAGTTTGTGCTTGATTGGATTCAAAAGAAATCATCCAATTTGGACCCCCGAGGCCATAGTTATGGAAATTTTAAGAATCCTGGACTGAAATGCAATTTTTCCAAATTGATTTGCATTAAGTGGGTTGGCTACCCTTTCCTTTGTTTTATTTCTTCACTTATCCCCTCCCCTCTTTCTTCCCGATAGAACAGGGAGCGGCTGCAAAGCGACGCCCAGGTGCAGGTCGACCGATCTACTGGGGAGATGAAGGGCGCAGCCGTTTTACCTCCTAGTCTCGAATCAACCACGCCAACCTTCTCTCTTCTTCCTTTCCTCCTTCCTCTTCCATCTCCCTCTCACATCTGCACCCTAGCGGCACCCTGTGGCAGACCGACCTGCTAGGGCGGCCGACCTGTTGTAGGTGCGGCGCCCAGCAGTGATTGCTTGACCACAGTGGAGGAAGGACGATCATCTAGGGTTGGAAAGGGAGCAGCGCTCACCTCTATCTCGTCAACTAGCTAGGGAGGCGCCCCTGTAGCTACGGCCAGAAACATCAGTAGCTGTCCGAAGTAGCAGCTAGGGGTCGCCTTCAGTGTGGCCAGGACCTCGAAACGGTGCCATGGAGTTCGACCTTAAGGCCCAGGTACGGATCCACAACCCTAGCTACGAGCATCGATCCAACCAATTTCCCCTTTCCACCCATACGGGAGAAAGCAACAACTTGTTTTCAGCATGTCCAACCTGGAGTATTTGGGCGCAAAGAATAGTTTCATTCAATGCCTTTCAGCTCGGTCGGGAACCCACAACTTAAATCCACAGCCATTCGTTCATTTTAGCAATCAATTGGAGTTTAGTTAGACTTACAACAAGGTCAGTTATCAATCGACCGAGTTATACAGTAATCGGTCGAGTTCCTTTATTTAGAATAACGAACAGCATTTTGATCGGCCGAATTGGGTGTGATTCGGCCGAGTTTCCCTTTATAGGTTATCAAGCAGGTTTTGATCGGACGAGTTGCAGGTGGATCGGCCGAGTTTCTGGCCAATCGACCGAGTTCCCAGATTGGTCGGTCGAGTTCCAGAAGGGTGAGTAGTAGTTCATTTAGAAATCATTATTTAACTCAATTTAAATGCTTAATTACTTATGTATCAGTTAGTATAACTTTTAAACAGTTTAGCACATACAATAGTTTATTATAGATTCATTGGAACTTGAAATACTTGATATGCTTAATGAAAATGATGAAATTTCCTGTATTATAGTTGCAATGTATTTGATGATTTAAAAATAGATGTTTAGCATCGAAACTGGATAAATGATACTGAATCATGTTTAAGGATGACAAAGGATATACATGTGTTTCAAGTGAATATTCAGAATGTGCAATATGCATGAAATGTGATATTCCTGTTTATATGGTTATATGTTAATCAGTTAATAGACTTAGGTGCCCTAACACCGTAGAACCCCTTTGACAGATCTGCTTCTTAGGGGTGAAACTCGTGTCCAACATCAACCGGTTGAGTAATTCTGGTGGCACGAGGGTTGATAGACAGTGTCCAACACCAACCGATTGAGTAATTTCGGTGGCACTGGGGTGAATAATAAAAAAAAAGTAAAGGGTTATCCAACACCAACCGGTTGAGTAATTCTGGTGGTAACCCAGGGTTGACTCCCTGCGCCTGTGTACTGAGGTTAGAGGAGGAGTCTAGAGCACTCAGAGTAGTGCATCGAGGCCGTAGAGCCTATGAGTCAGGCCGGAGAGCCTGGGGTCCTGTGGCAGAGGAGGGCTGGCGTCAGACTTAGCATTTCCCGGGTGTGTCGCTAAGTCTTGTATGGTGGGATCGTAGTTCGCTACAGATCTTTATATGCAGAGTACACTGCATATGATTAGGGCATAATAATATAAATATATAATCATATAGGATCACAGTAAGTTAATATATTCGAACTTTTGTGCCAATTCTATATATATCTGTTTATTTGTTTAAATATCTGTTGTTGCATAGAAATGTGATTATATTCTGCAAATCTGTTATGTTATTAGAACTGTCCTTCTTAGTACCGTATTTATGTTTTATAAACCTGATGAGTTGTTAAGTGATAGCTAAGTGAAATGCTATTCACTGAGCGAGTAGGCTCATACCTCTACTCAAAACATTTTCAGGTCATCAACATCACAGGAATCTGGAGGATCCTTTCATCCTAACGCTCAGTCTGTAGAAGGTTTATGTAGTTAGTAGTTAGAGGTCTCTTAGTCCTTTCCCCTCGATCCTTGAGACATGGTGTGGGTGAGAGAAAGTATGTATGGCGAATGTGTATAAAGATGTAAAATAACTTTCATGCTTTATTTTATGTTGATCAATGTAATATGCTATAGACTCTGTTTATATTGCTAGTCAGTTTAATAAAAATGCTTGCGCAATTTGTTTAGATTTAGTTTACAGCATAAATCAGATTATCTTTTTAATGTCTAGAAAATATTTTAAAATCTCAAGTGGGTTGGCTTGTGTGTAATCCCTCCATTGCGCCCTAATCTCGTGATTAGTGAGTAATGCGAGATCGGGGTGTGACACTTACCCTCTTCAATGAACCACCAATGACCAGCACTCCCTTTCAACAGGTACACAACATGCCTCACCTTCTCATCTTCAGGAATCATAAGGATTCTGAAGGCTTTCTCAAGCTCAGTCAGCCACAAATCAACATCTGCTAGATCAGTTGTACCGATATACTCTATGGCTCCCACCCAGCAAAGTCATTCAAAAGTCTTTCAAGCTCCCTGTCTTTCATTGCGAGCTGGTGCCCTAGGTGCAGGTAGTGGCATCCTATCTATCATATGAGTCATGGATTCCATAAATTGTCCAAACATGGTTTGGAAGGATGGGTTCCCCATATCTGCTTGATTGAACTGGGGTTGTTCAGGCGCTGGTTCCTCCCTATCCTTGTCCCTTGCACCTCCTCTTGGTGCAGCAACACTGCTTTTAGTAGCGTGTTCATCATGTGATCCAAGCATCTTTAAGTTCTTCTTCTCCTATATGAGCAGAAGACACTTATCAGATAAACCGGAAGACACTAGAACAGACTCAACAACCTTAATCCTATGTCTCTGTAGACTCAGTGAACCTAGAGCTCTGATACCACTAATTTGTGATGAACCATTCAAATAAAATGTAATTAATTCAGTGGAAGCTATCATTAGCAGTGGATTACTAAAAAACACTAAAAATAAAAACCATTTACAAAGAAATCCATTCTCAAGAAATCTCTTTAAATAAGAACCAAAGTATGACATTTACATCCTGGTTCATATATACATAACATGTATCATCCCTTCTCGATACATACAAGCATCGACTGCTCTATCTTAGCTGTACATAGGAGTATAAAAACCTCGAGACTTAAAGCTAAAATATCAGATTGACTTATTAAAAGCACTAACTCCTGGGACCTGAGAGTATAGAGACGACACATAGGACTATCTATTCCAAAACTTGACAACCAGTATTTCCACCTGTAGTATTACTGTTGTCCCTATTGCTGTTGCTCTTCCCTAGCTATGGGATTTCTGCCTCTACCTCATCTGCGTCCAACTAAAAAAAATATCAGATCCCACGGGGGTGAGACAATTTGTAAATTGCCCCAGCGAGAGATATAACTCTTTGTCGAAAAAATTATTATTGTAGTTTAATAAAGATAAACTAAGCAGAAGAATCATATATATATCCAGTAGTAGATAAATCAATATCTAAACTTATTAGAGAAATATGCTTATTCAGAGCAATTCAGCTATGACTTGATAAAGCAGCATGTCACTATTCAACAAGATATTGAAGAAACATGTGTATCATTTATTCTTCTAAAATATACTAGGTAATGTACAACAACCAGTGATTCTCGCATTTTGACCTTAGAAAATATGCTACACGGCTGATTACACTTTACAACCATATTTATGCCCCGAGGAAATGGGGTATACCGCTCATCCTCCAACCGACCACTACGAAGTCAAAATCAGTACCATACAAGGTCAAAGTAAGAACCATATTCCATGACATCTCACATCACGATTAGTGTGAGACTACAAGCAGGACTATGTCAACTACTCAACATAGCGTTCCAGGGTATACTAGCAACTTCGTTACAGAGTTATAGTGGCAACTGCACTCTCATCGTCAATTGAGAGATTTAATGTTTATTTTATATCGACCCAACATTCATCGTCATAGGGAGATTCGTGATACATCCATCCCAACACAAATAATGAAGGATTGAGGGATTTATTTCTTATCTCACATCAATCTCTTCATCAGGGCGTAAGGTATTAGCGCCCATTACCCCCACATATTCAAAAATATGTGTTCCTTAGGAATTCTTGAAGGAAAACCTATTTCACCATCACCAACTTTTAACGATGATGGATCTATCATCAGGGCTCTACATGATAAGATTTCACTTGATTAATTACGTACATTACCATATTCTTTTAGCATTAGTCATACTTTCAATCATAAATTATTATAACAATTGCTACAAAGAATGTGTAATACTTACATCAAGTACTTTTCAAAGCTTAACAAAACATTGGGATCTCAATCCCTTATCTCTTCTCTGGGAATTCTCATCCCTCATCATCTCATTATTGTAATTATCAAATATGGGTATTCAAACCTTTAGTTCACCAAAGAACACTTGTTATCACTTGTCAGATAAATGATATCTTTAGGTCATCTGACCAAGGTAAATATCACACTTGTTATACAAGCATCCCTTATGGCTTTCAAGCACATCATGTCACCTCTCACTAGGTAACAATGCATATAATGGTTGGCCTATTGAACACTTTCAATAAATAAAGCATCATAGCTCATACCTGGCTATGCTCATCATCTCATGATGCCTGCATGGTTAGTACAAATAATAATAGTTACATTAATTACATATCATCACCATGCAATACAAATATGGCGTCACTATAATTCAAAGGTAACACCACTATTCCCTTACTAGGGTTACTCATCCCTTTTTCACAATTAGTACTAATTATTTATCATTTTATTGTCTAGGATCAGAGTTTCATGCTATATAGTATAACCCAAAATTAGGGTTTCACTCAGAATTGCCCTAAATAAGGGTTTGAGTTCATCAATCAACTCAATTAGGGTTATATGATCTCTTTGTCAAGGATCATACCCTAATTGTATACCACACTTATTTTGAATGTGTTAGGCTTGATTGCTACATGATTATCTTACATGTATAAATCTCTCTCTCTCATCCTATTCAGGAAGTCCACTACTCAATTCTTGATTAGATTGAGCCTACTCTTTATTCAAATACATACATTTAGGGTTAGCATGATGTATTGAATTATTGCATAATTATGCATCAATGATTAATCCCACTAAGGGTATCAATCATCTAAGTACATTGGGTGTCCAAAAGATTTGATCAATTGAACCTTCAATTACATGAGGTATCCAAATGAATTGACCAATTGAATCTTTAATTACATTAGGTGTCCAAGTGGATCAACCAATTGAGTCTTCAATTACATTATATATCCAAATGGATTAACCATGTTGAACCTCAAATGGTTTTGATTACTTAAACCCTAAACGATCTTGGTCTCTCAGAATACAAACGATTTGAAACTGTTTGGGCAAATTGCCCTTGAAACCGTTTGGGCAAGAAATGTGTTGAAATCGATTGGACTTGGGTCTCCAAACAGTTTGAGACCATTTGGACCCAAACGGTCTTGAGACTTTTTGCTCCAAACCCTCTCAGAACTGAATGGACCAAAAAGGTCTTTCAACCCTTAATCAATTCACGGTTTCAATCCATGAACTGACTCTCAATTGAATCCTTTATTCATTCATCAATTGAACTATTGAATCATCCTTCAATTGGACCATCAATTAGGGTTTGGAACCCAATTGAATTAGGATTTATAATCAAGAAACCTTCAATTAGTGTTTTGAAATCGAGGAACCATCAACGGTTAACATTGTGGAGCTAATTACATTAAAATCAATGAATCATCATCAAATTATTATATGACCTGACCTCAAACGGTCTTGAGGTCATTTGGATGACCTCCAAATGGTCTTGAGACTATTTGCCCCATCCATCATTAAAATTTGTGAAATTCAATTAGGGTTTAGATCATTGGATTGATCATCAATTTAGCTATAGACTGCATTTCGATTTGATATCTCTGGATCTTAAATTACTCAACCATACTTAACCCTTGACCTCCAAACAGTCTTGGTTGACCTCCAAACAGTCTTGAGACTGTTTGGGTGATCTCCAAACGTTCTTGAGACCATTTGGGTAAATCAACCCAAAATTTTAAATCAACCAATTAAAATTTCAGCACTTAACCCGATTAGGGTTTGATAATTGATTAACCTTCAACTGATGAACCCTTTGCAATCAATCAATTAGATTTAATGGGTCATCATCCATCGACACTAGCATATAATCTCCAAATGGTCAACTGTGGTCAACCATTCCAAATGGTTTGAAACCGTTTGGTTTCTAACGGTTTGATGAAACTGTTTGATTTCAAACGGTTTTGTTGAAACTTATTGAATAATTTATTGAAACCGATTGGAATAGAATTTCTTTGGGAAAAGTGCCCAAGATGATGTAATCATCATATAAATTCGTTCATGTAGTTCTTATTGCTACTGATTTATTAACGGTATCAATTACAATAAGCAATTGATCTAGAAGAAGAAAAGGAATCGATATAATTGCAAGATTGATAATTGAATAACAATGTAATGGGTTCAAGTTATATAACCCCCCTCCAATTGAGCTTCAAAGCTTAAATATCACGTCAAAAATGGTAGATGAAACTCCTTTCACTATCCCAAGGCTCGTCCTCAAGCTTTGAGTGAAAAGGAATGGTTAGAAATGAAGATGGGATCGAGATAAGAAGAAATCATGCATTGATTTTCTATTTCCACCATGAAATTAAGGTGAAAGGAAGTCAAGAAGCTTACCAACAGGTTGGGGGTCGTCCTATTGATCCTCCAAAGTTCCCTTGGTCGTTTTGCAAGCAAAGAGAAGAAGTGGATTCGAAAAAGCCTTTGATTTGAGTTGTAAAAGGTGTTTTTATAAGAAAAATCAATGAGAGAGAAAATGCCTTATAAAAATCTTTTATTTCCAAAATTGGTGCCACCTCTCCCCCCTAAATTACTTGCATGCAAAGATATCTTCCTCACCTCCGAATTCCTCTCCATTATCAATGAATTAAAGGAAAAGAAATTAAGCACCTTAATCATATAATAGTAATATCCATAAGTTAGTGGATATTTCTTTTTAATTAACTAATGTGAGTGGCCTCTCCACTCAAATTAGATATTTCGTGGCCTAGAAAAGGCACAAGGATGTTCACACTTGAGAAAATTCAACCATCTCGTTTTTGGTTGAAGGCCCTTAAATTATTTTATTTATTTTTACTTTAAATTGGATTAGGATTTCAATTATGCTTAAATCTTGATTATTTTAATATCAAGATTCTCTCTCCTTCAAAGTAGCTCAAATGAGATGCCCCTCTCATTTTATTTCCTTTACATTATTCCAAGAATTATTAGGGAACTTATTTAAATGTAAATTTTCATATTGAACCCTAGGTTTTGGGTAAATTGCACATTACCCCAAAACTAGGTTTTTAATGTAAAAACATTGTTTAATCAACTCTTTCTTGGTACCCAGGCTTTCACTAGCCATTCCTCTGCATCATCTTCATTCTCATGATGCTTCAACACATGAGGAACATATTATCATGTAACATTTGCAAATTGACCCCTCAACTTGGGTAAATTGCACTTTAGTCCACAAAAATCAAAACATTGTTTTTAACATTGTTCAAAAAGGACTAAAATTGAAATATAAGTTCCTCATGAGCCTTAATTACTTTTCAAGAGATAAGAGAAATCATCTAATAAACTTTATTAAGAAAAACACCTAGGGTTAAAGCATAACCCAAGTTAGGGATGTTACATTACCTATCTTCCTTGAGCGTTTCCTTGCTTCTCTCCTTGACTCGGTGATCTGGAGCACCTATCTCCTTCTCTTGGAGACCTAGAGCAGCTTGCCTTCTTCAATCTTGAAGAACAACACCTCCTTATCCTTCATTTGGAGAGGGATCTTCAACTTGACTTCAATAGGAATTGAGGGTGGAAGATGGAGGAGGAGAGCTTTACAACAATAAAGGGAGTAGCTCTCTTATACAGGAACCTATCTCACACATACTCATGAATTTGACTTGAAGGTAGAGAGAGAAAGGGGCTCAAAGGCTTAGAACACTCTCAGCTATGCTAGGACTAAGTTTGCAATGAATGAGAAGCCTTGCAATGAACTGTAAGTGTTCTATATATAGCTGAGGGTGTTGCTTTGAGTTAGGTGAACTCTTGGGCCTAAATATAGCTATTTTCCTTCAAGAAAACATCTTTATTTTCGATCAAATAACCCACCAACGGTCACATCCCTTTTTTCTAAAAATTTTGTATAGTGCAATCGGTCGAGATCCAATAAAGTTAACTCGACCGATAGAGTAAATGACAAACCAATTTTCAAAGTATCGGTCGAGTTTGTTTTGAAGAAACTCGACCGATCAATGCATGATCATTTTGGTCAGGTACTCCATCGGTCGAGTTCTGTGTAGAGACAACTTGACCGATGCAATCTTTAGAGATTGTATCAAGGTGGATCGGCCAAGTTTTTCCTGGGGAGAAACTCGACTGATTGACAATCTGATGTCAATCTTTGAATATGCATCTAAAGTGATCTTACATTGGTGTTTTATGTGCCAATCAATTTTCCCACCTTAGTTACAAGTCAATTCATCATTACAAGTATTTACAAATATGTTCTAAGGTCATTTACATAGAATTCCCCAAAAGCACACTTGTAGCTCTTTGACTTGAACTTGAGTCAATCTAGGGTTTTGGATTTGGGATCCTTTTCATGTACCTAATACCTAAAATCAAACTTTAATACACATCTTAGATACATATGAATGGAATGGTTAAGTCATTATCAAAATATAGGCAATGTATAACCTCTAGGTCAACATTCTACCCCATTTTGACAATGACAAATCATTCCTCAAACATATTGAAAAGGATGTAGAAATTATACCTTTGCTTTGCAAAATAGGGAGATTCATGAAATGAACAATGTGAATTGCTCCCCCTCAAATTGTGCTTCTATTAACCTGCATTGTTAATCTATTTACACAACGCAGTAGCAATATACATATAGTATGTAGTCCTTTGCAAGTTCACATAATAAGTAGTGAATTGAACAAGAAAGGATCTTACTAGAAAAAAGCAATATTATAGCAAAGAAAAACCAATATGATTGAGTTTCAAGACTTGAGCTATATCTTAAAATATCTCTCCCCATTTTGACATTATCTAAAAGGTACAGGGGGTAGAAAAGCATAAGCCAGGTCTTCTCCAAAACACACACGACCATATATGCAAAGGAATAAGCAATAGTTTAAAAACATATATCACACAAGGACAAAAGATAACATACATGCCAAGTCATAATCAAAACATAACTCAAGATGGAACCAACACATAGGATAAAAATAGAGGAAATAGACATAGTGCACATCAAAGATATTACAACTCATTTATATGTCCACATGAGAGCAACTACAAGAACAAAAGCGATAAAATAAAGATAAGAAATAGTACAGCTCAGAAGAATGTGCCAAGATGTTTCTTATACAAAAATAGTCTAGAAAGATGTATATAATAAGCATGATAGACTACAAACTAAGAAACCACCTAAACATCAAATCTATCTATATCAGCAACGTCATCATCACCAAGTGTGTAGTTCTCATCCCCGTCAGAAGGTGGAGCAGTGGTGCCAGCATCATCGTCAGCACCATCACCATCACCATCCTAGAAATCATCCTCATCATGACCTTCATCATCATCAACATCCTTAGCCTGGTCTGGCATCTCCTCATCAGTAGGAGGTCTAAAGGAACGACCGGGCTAGCGGGCATTCTACTCAGCCCAAGACATACCAAGAGTGTGAAGCTCATTGTCCTATGGGAAAGATGGAGCAGAGTCACCCAGTGAGGCTAGCAGGGTGGCCAGGGGGCCAGTAGATAACGAGAGGATGGCAGGAGCAGAGCTACCAGCAGCAAAAGGTGGTGGAGCAGCAGCGGAAGGCTTGGGAGTAGGATAGTAATGATCATATGCATATGAAGCATAAGAACTACCGAGATAGGGCTGGTTGGTGGAATAGGGGATAGCATAGGAAAGGTTCATGGTTGACATGATGGAACACAAATCCTGGTGTAGGTGGTCCTGAACCTATTGGTTGTATGCCTATTGATGCATCATATAACCCAAAAGGGTTTCATTTGACACACGGAAAGATGCACGGCTGGGTCTAGGAGGAGGTTGTGGAGGTGGATCTTGGGTAGAGGAGGATGGGGTAGTTGAAGCGGAGGTAGAGGTTGAAGCACTAGAGGTAGAGGAAAACACGGGAATGGACTTTTTAAGAGTGGTTTCACTAATACAAATACCTTTTCTAGCAACCGGGTAATGGAAGTCTGAAAAAAGGGATTTGTCAGTGGAGAACTTGAAAAGACCAAAAATCAAAGCTGGGTAGGGTGGGTGGGTGCCTTTGGTGTTCTTACCAGTGTCGAAGTAGGTCATATGATGTAAGAGTATCTAGCCCACTTGACACTGATATTTTTCAACAAACAATACATAATGACTGCAATGTTCTTTGCAGTGTCCATTTGATTTTTCTTTAGATGCAATTACAGTTGATCACTAAAGCCAATATGCGCCTCTTTAGGTCAAGAGAGGATGAGGGCATGATGGACCTCTTCCTGTAAGCCATGTCAGGTTTCTTCAAAAACTGATGAATATCTGGTAATGTCAATTCATAGTGATTGTAAAAACCTTTTGGGTCAAGATGATCAAAGTACTCACCATAATCCTCACTCCAAGTGTCATTTTCCTCGTCTCCAGCAAGAAAGATATTTATAGTATCCTCAAAGATTTGGAAACGACGACCGGTGATCATAGATGTAAGAATTACTTGAGTATTCAGCGTCAGGATAAGCGAGTCGTAGTTCTAACGCAAGTTGGCGTAGAACTCGTGAACAACCTTAGTGCTTGACATGGAGTTGTGAAAGTAGTGATGTTCGATCGCTAGGGTGGACAAATGGTGGACGGAGAGTAACCTAGCCACCTGAGCAAGAATCGCTTGATACCTAGGAGAAGGATCGATCAAAGAGTGAAAAGGAAAAGGGCTTCGAGGAAGAAAGTCCTTGTACCTATTTACAGCCTCAATCGACACAGAGGAGGCATTATCTAAGGGAACCAAGTGCTTTTGCGAAGAAGAGGTAGGTGCATTGCTTGGAGTAGCTCGTTTGCTTCTTTGGGAAACCATGGAGGTGAAAATGAGATAGAAAATGTGCAAACAAGCAAAAACAAACCTTAAACGCCGTACAAAAATCACCAGAGACGCCTGAGAAGGTCTAGGATGAGATTTCTAGGTTGAACTAGGGCTAGGAGCGGTAGGTTTAGAGATGGGGTTGAGAGCTTAGAGCTAAGAGATGAGGAATCGGTCGGCTATTTTCAAGTTTAGAGGGAAAATAGTCAACCGATCTTGACTTAATATTGGCTCAGACCACGGATCGGTCAAGTTCTGAAAGTGTAAAACTCGACCGAACGATTCTCTGAAGAACAACTCTCGGCTCCTGATCAGTTGAGTTTTCCTAGTGAAACTCGACCGAAGGTCAACCTGACCTAAAAGTCACATTCTTGGTTTCTAGCCATATACATGCCATTTAAATTCATTTTTCAATACTATTATGTATCATTAACATACTTAGGAACATTTAGCTCATCATTGGGTACTATTTAGAGATAAAACAAGAAATTTGATAAAAAAACCCTAAATTAGCAAAAACTAAGCATGTTAACCAGCAATTTAGGCAGATTGAAGCATATATAGGAATATAAGATGAGAAATGACATGAGCAAGCATATAGGTTGAAAACAACTAGCTAGATCACATAGAAACATCATCCAAAGCAACAATAAGCAGTTTAGACCGAATAAAATTAAATTGATCTCTAGTTAGAGGTTTAGTAAAGATAACCACCAATTGATTTTCCGTGTCCACATGCGTGATATAGATATCCTTCTTCGCAATGTGATCACAGAAAAAGTGATGGTGAAACTCTATACACTTGGATCTACTATGCAATATAGGATTGTAAGAAAGATTAATTATACTATTATTATCAAAAAAGATAGGAGAAGCATCAAAAAAAAATTTATAGACTTGGAACATTTGCTTCATCCCTCCTCACCGCCATCATTGCCCTAATCACCTCCAAAGCTGGTAGTTGCCACTGGTTCTTAGAGTGGAAGAGATTTGGAAGGGTACTCGACCCTCCTCTTATTTCCTCTATTTTTTAGAGTAAAAGCTTCTGCAAAAATTACAAATAGGTCCCAACCTTTTTAGTAGAATTTCTAAAGTCAAATAGCACTTCAAAATGATGGAACACTACATTTTCCATACTTTTGGGGTCCTGGACTATGACCTAAAACTAAACCATCTTTCTTTTTATTTTTCATACCTTTTTGGGTCCTAGACTATGACCTAAAACTGGGCCATAATTCTCAAGATTTTGATATAATTTTGCATCTTAGACTACGACCTAAAAATAGACCATATTTCTCCTTATTTTTCATAACATTTTGTGTAACATACTGAATCTTGGGTTCATTTGCAATTTGACCATTTTCAAGATTTTATTTCCTTCATATCCTTTGTATCCTTTTCCCTAAATTTTCCTATCTTTTCTATCCTCTTTGTCCTCAATGTTGAAATTGAGCAATACATAATGGTTTGAATTATATTTAACCCACATTCATTTCAATGAATGGGTTTTTGCACAAATATCTCAACTAGTGTGTTAATTAGAGTCTAATAATGCAAAATGATCATTTATTAGAGATAATTAGTAGATTATACTAATTTGGAATATTATGGGTTTGTGGGATAAGAAATGAGAAATAAGAAATTTTATATCAAAATTTATTAAGAAACATACTGAATATATTTATTAGGAACTTAGCATACAATCAAATACAAAATGTGTTTAAAATGAGAAATTAATGTAAAGTCAGAATCCACACACTTTAATTAGCAAACCCATGGACTTTCAGGTCAATTGGAGTTCCTTTACCTTCTTAATTAGTTAAATGATTATGCAAACTCTAATATATATATAAATGCCTAATGCATGTGAAAAAGGAAACCTCCTTGACTCCTAATTAACCTTCCCTTTAAATTGCTTAAACATCAGATATTAATTGTTTTCCCAATTGAATTAGTATTTAAAATCCTAATTACCTTAGATTTTAAATGTGGTATTTGACTAAGAAATTTCCAAAACCTATAACAAATTGTTGTGTTACTCCCCACGCATGACATCAAGTCCCCTCTACCAAAATGGGTGTCGCCCCATTGTTCCTTGAATGATAGATGCCCCTATCCTTCTCTTCCTCATCCATCTCCTATATCTTCCCCCCTGCATTCTCCGCCATCATAGCACATCAACACTAGCTGCCCATCTTCCTGCTCCCTCCTCATCTCCTTTGGCGCCCTACCACCCAATGTTGCGATGCTCAACAATGACACCCAACAATCAGGTCGACTAATGGTAGTATCTCATAACACACAACGCCCTTGGCTCTATGCCTCGATGGTGATCTGCAACACAATTTCAACTCGACTTTCCAACCCTAACAACCTAGATCGCTACATCTTCTCTCAGTCCATAGACCTATTCAGTCCGAAGAAATCTACAAGTCGCCAACCTCCTTGCTCAGCCTCGTTGAAGGCTGCAACCACCTCACATCCCCTAGCTCCCATATAACATCATCTCGAAGCTGCCTGCCAGCAAGTAGCACGACGCTAGCAATGTCGTCATTTACAATCAGTAGATCTACTTGGACCCAATGCCTAAAACACAACACCAGTTCTAGAACATCCTCGACACCATCACACCCTGACAGCGTCCATGCCCGACCCTAACAGCAACACCAATGACTCCTCTCTTGCAACATCGTCGACTCTTTCTCTTCTACAATGGGCAACATGACCTGACACTGTGTCGGCTAGCAGCAAGGCATTTGCCCCTTCAAAACCTATAATGCCTCCACTAAAGGCTTGAACACCCCTTTAGCATGGCGTCAACCTCTCTACATTGCCAGTCATCCAAGATAGTGATCTAATGAGCTGAGATTTGATCTAGTGGAGAGAGATCAAAACTAATTCATAATATTATAGGTTTGTTATCCTTCTATTGTTTCAATTTGTTGTGAATTAAATTTAGTAGGTGAATGGCAATAATCGAACAATAGTGGCTTAGATAACCATGGTAATACAAGCACCTTGTAATCAAGTTAACCCTAGGTATATATATAAATACAATTATACATATGAGTATGATCCTAATGCTGATATGCTGAACCATATATAGGAAATTGTGATAATATGTTTATATGTAAGAGTGTGGTTGAAGATGATCTGTATAGTAGATCTATAACTAAGGAGTTGTTTTGCAAAATGTGTTCACATTATTATATCATATTGACTTACTTGTATACATCCTATTAGTTTATACATGTATCCATTAGTACTACATATAAAATGATGGATGTAAGATGAGAATGTTGCCTTAATGTAATCTTGAATTTCATGGCTCAACTAATGATGGAAGATTATATATAAGATGAGTAACATTTTAATACTACACACAGATTATAAAGAATTATAATAACCATGTTTCAATGAAACCCTAGATACAAAAATACATATTTATGCAATAGATGGTAATTATAAACACAAATATAATTCCGGAATGCATCTAACAGTATTGTCTTCTTATGAATTAAATGGTGAAAATGATAATAACGTGTAAAAGAATCTACTTTGATAAACATATATGTAGATGACATATTAGTTGGATCAAAGTATGTATATATTAGTGAACCTAATAGATATTCATGTGGAATATATTTACATCAATATACATGGTAAGCATTATGTGAGGAATAATATTGATTCACATTATAGAGAAGACAATGACATCTTTAAACCTATTGGAAGAATATATATTATTATCCACATATATATGAGTTACATAGACTTATGTGACTAAAGATGGGTAACTAGAACTTAGATTCATATATAAAGCACCACATATTCTCTCAACAAAGACTAAAATCATAAACCCTAACATGACATTAGATTATCGGGAATAGGGTAAGAAGAATAATATGAAAATATAACAGGAATGAATATGTTCACTTTGAGTTGGCTAACATACATAATGTGTTTTTAAGTTGAAAAGTTGACTCTGTGGACATAATTATACTATTCGAGTTAACCGTTATGTGTGAAAATTAGGTATGTGCATTCTAAACCCTAAGTTGGGCATTTTTATCCAAACCTACTGTCCCAATGAGGCATGAGCCTACACACTAGTTTCTACAATTCTTGTTTATATCACTTCAATTATTCTAGGGTCTTGGACCCCACTTGCAAAGTTTTCAATTTCTTAATCTTCCACTAAATTATTCTAGCATGATGATGTAAATGACTAATTGACTAATGTAGTATACATGAGTAGAAACCACACATAGTTTGGGCCTGAGCCCTGGGGAATGTGACCACTCTCCACACTTTTATATATATTTTAGGTTTTTGGGAATGTGACAACTCTCCCTCACCTATTTGTTTTTGGTTTAGGTTAGGTAGGTGCATCAACCCTATATTAGTTTAATGTAGTCATGTTAAATCATGCTTGCAATATTATTACTATTTGACTTGGCAGGATTCATATTTATTTACTTTCCTCATATTATTAACCCTTTTAGCATAGTAAAACTTTCTCATTTCATGCTTTAGTTTTTAATTGTCCTTATTTATTTAATTGACACATACATTTTCTCTCCTCTTTTTTGGTGATCCCAACCACCCAGGTTTAGGATCAAAGTGCGCAACAGGAGTATGGTGAACCAGAATAAGACTAGGAGAAGGTGTTCATCCTTCCAACATGAGCTTAAATATTGGAGACATATTGATATAGTTTAGTTTCCCTCAACCTTCGATCCTTTATTTGTATAAAGCATGTACACCCTTATTGGGAAAATTTTGATGTACTCTTTATTAAATTGATTATAGTCAAATTTTTAACTTTTGCAACATTCATTGGATTTTGTTTACCATTATTAATAGAGAGGTGATGATTGATCTCACTTATTTACAACATGGTATCAGAGCCAATGGTAGTCAGAGTCTTGACTATTACAATTTATCTACTTAGTTAGAAACCCTTACATCATATAGTTTTCCCTTTAGTTCACTTTAGAATTGACCTATGGTTAAAGGTTGATTTAGGACCATAAGAATTTCATACTAGAAATATCTTTAGTCAACTTTTTGGTGATTAGCCTACTAGGTATCTACTAGGACATAAGTTGAAAGAAAGGGTGCCTAGAAAGGGTCAGGGTTTGGGGGATGGCAATATTTTCCTCTATGCCACTAGCTTGGTTTACGAGTACTCCCGGATCTATATGACATTGGCATGGCCTGAGCTGATACTGATTGTCTAAAATACAATACCTCTAGGCAAATAACTTCAATGTTAAGTATCCCTAGGAACCTAATATGATGATTTGTTTACCCAAAAAAAATCACCTTATATCCCATAAGTTCCTTATATGAGTCTTAGATTTCCATGTTTATGGGTACCCTATACTAGACATTGAAGTTTGGTAATAGTAAAACAATTAAGTGATTGGGTATTATACATCATTTGATTAGACTCACTCTTTTACCTCTAGTTTAGTTTGACTTGGTAGGTCAAACCTTTAAGGAGTGGAGTAGTGGTAATAGTAGTACCTTGATAGATTTTGCATTTGTTGATTTTGACGATGAACTCCCTTTTTTTAGGGTGATGGAATCTTATTACAAAGAAAAATCTAGACATGTTGGAATTAGAAGCCCTAACTCCATAAACAAGAGATTAGTGAGCTTATATTATTAGTATTGACCAAAAAATTTAACTTGTTTGTTTATATGATAATGAATATATAATAAGTCATCTAAGGAATAGTTCATATACTTGAACCCCAATAAATAATTAATATGAGTAACTCACTAATTGTGAATACACATAATGTTGACCATGTCACCCTAATGAAAATATAAGTGCATAACATATAATAGTCATGTTGACCTAAACCCTAATATGTAATCATCTAACCTCAACATATATGCATATGTATCTTTCATGCATTAATGACACATTAGTGACAATAACAATATAGCTTGATACATATAAATGGAATATAATCACCTAATCATAACTTAGTATTCATTAATATGCAATGTGTTACACCTTACTCACTAATATACATATAATGACTCAAATGTGATAAGGACTAATTGGATTTACATAAGAATAATTATTAAGTCTACAATAATTGCAAATGCCTAATGTAATGTTAAATATTTATGACTTATAATAAGAAGTGTAAATAGGAGAAAATGATTAATGATGACATTACTACGAGTATGAAAGGTGATGTGACAATATAGGTGTAAGAAATTAATGTGACATTATTTGGATTTAATAACTTGATTAGATAATATTAAATGTATCTTACAAAATAATCTACAAAAATTCTATATGATGGTAATGGAGTATAAATTCAAGTTATTAAGGATTGTGATATATCATATTAATAAATATTGAGATGACTTAGTAAACCCTAATCGTGTTTAAAATTCTTAATGAGTAAATAAGAAATACATGATTTGTACACAATGTTGAGATATAATTCTTTTGACAACAATGTGAATATAACAGGACACAAGTAATAGAATAATAAACATGATGTAATTTCATAATGGAGATAGTGCTAATAAGCCAAAATGTTAATTGTGTTATATTTGATAAAACGTAATATGAATAGTGGAAACCTTATTAAAACCTAACTTATGAGTAGAGCATGTGAAGTACCATAAATAAGAAATACATATGATTTGTACATAATGTTGAGATATAATTCTTTTTACAACAATGTGAATATAACATGATAAAAGTAATAGAATAATAAACATGATGTAATTTCATAATGGAGATAGTGCTAATAAGCCAAAATGTTAATTGTGTTATATTTGATAAAAGGTAATATGAATAGTGAAAACCTTAGTAAAACATGACTTATGAGTAGAGCATGTAAAATACCATAGATTAGAGGTAACCACCTAGTTTCATAATGTGGGGATGTTACGTAATCACCCTTCCATCGTGTTGAGATTTTGTGGACAAAATCCTCATTAAGGGGTGGAGTGTTGTAACATACTGAATCTTAGGTGCATTTGCAAGTTAACCCATTTTCAAGATTTTATATCCTTCATATACTTTTTGTCCTTTTCCCTAAATTTTCCTATCTTTTCTATCCTCTTTGTCCTCAATGTTGAAATTGAGCAATACTTAATGGTTTGCATTATATTTAACCCACATTCATTTCAATTAACGGGGTTTTGCACAAATATCTCAACTAGTGCGTTAAGTAGAGTCTAATAATGCAAAATGACCATTTATTAGAGATAATTAGTAGATTATATTAATTTGAAATTTTATGGATATGTGGGATATGAAATGAGAAATAAGAAATTTTATAGTGAAATTTATTAATAAAGGTACTAAATATATATATTAGGCACTTAGCATACAATCAAATACAAAATGTGTTGAAAATGAGAAATTAATGTAAAGTTGGACTCCACACACTTTAATTAGCAAACCCATGGACTTTCAAGTCAATTGGAATTCCTTTACCCTCTTAATTAATTAAATAAACATTCAAATTCTAATATATATAAATGCCTAATGCATGTGAAAAAGGAAACCTCTTTGACTCCTAATTAACCTTCCCTTTAAATTGCATAAAAATATGATATTAATTGTTTTCCCAATTGAATTAGTATTTAAAATCCTAATTACCTCAGATTTTAAATGTGGTATTTGAATAAGAAATTTCCTAAACCTATAATGCATCATTGTGTTACTCCCCATGAATGACATCACGTTTCCCCCCTACCACGTGATGCCCCATTACCCCTTGAATGACAACCGCCCCTGTCCTTCTCTTCCTCGTATGTCTCCTATATCTTCCCCCTTTCCTTCTCCCCCATCATAGCGCAGCAACCCTAGCCGACCATCTTCCTCCTCCTTATTCATATCCTTTGGCACCCTACCACCCAACGCCTCCATGCTCACACCATCGTGCCCAACAATTAGACCGACTAATGGAAGTAGCCTACAACACACACCACCCTTGGCTCTTTGCCTCAATGGTGATCTGTAACATGGTTGCAACTTGAATTTCCAACCCTAAAAAACTACATTGCTACCTCTTCTCTTAGTCTACAGACTTGTTCAGACCAAAGAAATATGCATGCTGCCAGTCTCCTTGCTCATCTTCGTTGGAGGCTGCAACCACCTCACAACCCCTAGCTCACATCCAACCTCATCTTGATGTTGCCTGCTAGAAAGCACCATGACACTAGCACCACCATCATTTGCAACAACCACATCTACTTCAGACCCAATGCCCGCAACACAACAACAATTCCAGAATAGCCTCGACGCCATCACACCCTGACAACACCCTTGCCCAACCTTTACAGCAATGTCGTTGACTCCTTTCTTGCAACAATGTTGCCACTTTTCCCTCTACAATGTAGGAAACATGACCTGACACTGTGTCAGCTAGCAGCAAGGCATTTGCCCCTACAAAACCTATAACGCCTCCACTAAAGGCTTGGGCACCCCTTCAGCATGGCATCAACCTCTCCATAATGCAACAGTCCAAGGTAGTGATTTAATGAGCTGAGATCTGATCTAGTGGAGAGAGATCAAAACCAATCAATAATATTATCAGGTTGTTATCCTTCTATTATTTCAGTTTGTTGTGAATTTAATTTACTTGGTGAATTGTAATAATGGAACAATAGTATTAGATAACCATGGTAATACATGAAACTTGTAATCAAGTTAACCATATATATATATATATATTTATTTATTTATTTATATATATATATATATAGAGTCAGGCTAGAATACACTAGAGTGTACGGATCACACGAATACACTCAAGTGTATTTGCATATCAAGACTATTTTTTGCAAAATGTAAACCATTGATCTTCACCGTCATACTATAACTAGGCTACATACAGATTTTGAGCCTATTTGGATGAGTGTAAGTCACTCATCCAAGGGCAACAAAATCGACGCACGAAACTAATTTGAAATGCATAATTTTTGCGGTCTTCATAACATGAGCTATACATATCCAAATATGCTCAAATTTTGCGTATGAGTTGTTCACGAGATGTTTAAGAAGATCAATGGATTAGATTTTAAAAAAAATATTTCATCATGAAAAACTACTTGAGTGTATTCCACTTCGGATACACTCGAGTGTATTCTAGCCTGACTCTCTCTCTCTCTCTCTCTATATATATATATATATATATATATATATAATTATACATATGAGTATGATCCTAATGCTGATATATTGAACCAAATATAGGAAATAGTCATAATATGTCATGTATGTAAGAGTGTGGTTAACGATGATATCTAAATCTTAATTTATGATCTATATAGTACATCTATAACTAAGAAGTTGTTTTGCAAAATGTATTCACATTATTATATCATATTGACTTACTTGTATGCATCATATTAGTTTATACATGTATCCATGTAGTACTACATATAAAATGATGGATGTAATATGGGCATGTTTCCTTCATGTAATGTTGAATGTCATGCATCAACTAATAATGGAAGATTATATATAAGATGAGTTACATTTTAATACTACACATAGATATCAAGAATTATAATAATCATGTTTCAACAAAACCCAAGATAAAAAATACATATTTATGCAATAGATGGTAATTATAAACACAAATATAATTATGGAATGCATCTAACTATATTGTCTTCTTATGAATTAAATGGTGGATAAGATAATGACGTGAAAAGGAATGTACTTTTATAAACATATATCTAGATGACATGTTAGTTAATTCAAAGAATTTGTATATTAGTGAACCTAATAGATATTCATGTGGAATATATTTACAACAATATGCATGGTAAGCATGATGTGAGGAATAATATGGATTCACATTATAGAGAAGAGAATGTCATCTTTAAACCTATTGGAAGAATATATATTATTATCCACGTATATATGAGTTTCATAGACTTATGTGGCTAAAGATGGGTAATTGGAACTAAGATTGATATATAAAGCATCACGTATTCTCTCTATAAAGATTAAAATAATAAATTCTAACATGACATTAGATGATTAGGAATAGGGTAAGAATAATATGAAAAAATAATAGGAATGAATATGTTCACTTTGACTTGGCTAACATACATAATGTGTTTCTAGGATGAAAAGTTGACTTTGTGGACCAAAGTATACTATTCAAATTAACCTTTATGTGTGAAAATTAGGTATGTGCATTCTAAACTCTAAGTTGGGAATTTTTAATCAAACCTACCTTCCCAATGAGGCATGATCCTACATGCTAGTTTCTACAAATCTTGTTTATTTCACTTAAATTATTCTAGGGTCTTCCACCCCACTTGTAGTGTTTTCAAATTATTAAATCTGCCATTAAATTATTCTAGCATGATGATGTAAATGACTAATTAACTAACATAGTATATGTACACACTGTTGACCTAGAGGTTATACATTGTCGATATTTTGATAATGACTTAACCATTCCATTCATATGTATCTAATATGTGTATTAAAGATTGATTTCAGGTATTAGGTACATGAAAAGGATCCCAAATCCAAAACCCTAGATTGACTCAAGTTTAGGTCAAAGAGCTACAAGTGTGCTTTTGTGGAAATCTATGTAAATGACCTTAGAACATATTTGTAATCACTTGTAATGATGAATTGACTTGTAACTAAGGTGAGAAAATTGATTGGCACATAAAACACCAATGCTAGATCACTTTTGATGCATATTCAAAGATTGACATCAGGTTGTCAATCGGCCGAGTTTCTTCCCAGGACAAACTTGGCCGATCCACCTTGATACAATCTCTGAAGATTGCATCGATTGAGTTGTGTCTACATAGAACTTGACAGATTGAGTACCTGATGAAAATGATCATTCATTTATCGGTCAAGTTTCTTCAAAACAAACTCGACCGATACTTTGAAAATTAGTTTGTCGCTTACTCTATCGGTCAAGTTAACTTTATTGAAACTCGACTGATTGCACTGTATGGAATTTGTAGAAAAAGGTGATGTGACCGTTGGTGGGTTATTTGATCGAAAATAGAGACGTTTTCTTGAAAGAAAACAACTATATTTTGGCCCAAGAGTTCACCTAACTCAAAACAACACCCTCAACTATATATAGAACACTTGGAGTTTATTCTAAGGCTACTCATTCATTGCAAACTTAGTCCTAGCATAGCTAAGAGTGTTCTAAGCCTTTGAACCCCTTTCTCTCTCTACCTTAAAGTTAAATTCATGAGTATGAGTGAGATAGGTTCCCGTGTAAGAGAGCTACTCCCTGTATTATTGTACATATCTCCTCCTCCATCTTCCAACCTCAATTCCTATTGAAGTCAAGTTGAAGATCCCTCTCCTAGTGAAGGAGAAGGAGGTGCTATTCTTCAAGATTGAAGAAGGAAAGCTGCTCCAGGTCTCTAAGTGAAGGAGATAGGTGCTCCAGATCTCCGAGTGAAGGAGAGAAGCAAGGCAACGCTCAAGGAAGATAGGTAATCCCTTGAAGACAGAAGACTTAAAGAAAGGAGTGGGTAAGTCCATGTTGATGGTTGAAGACTCCATGGTTCAAGTGGGTAAGCTCTTTCTATAGGTTGAAGATCTTTTCTTGAGGTATTAAGCCCTTGGATGTGAGGTTGTTGTGTCTTGTAATTTTATTGAGGAATATAAGAGTACAAAGATTGCAAATCCTAGAGACTAACCCACTCTAGGTAGTGGACTGACATTGCTCCTATGTTTAAGACATGGAACCACTCTAAACCACCTATCCAAGTGCTTGTTTTTCACTATCTCTCATCCTTTCTATGTATGTTAGATTAAGACATCAAATTACTGCTTGTTTAAGTATTTCAAATATATAATTTGGTGGTCTAATTTAACTTGTGAGAATTTGTGAAGCTCTATTCAACCCCCCCCCCCTTCTAGATCCCATTGATCCAACAAGTGGTATCAAAGTAGGTCTTCTCCAAGCTACTTTAACAAGTAGGAGAAGATGGGTGACTCGGCACTTGGTGGAAGCTTCTCCATGAGACCTCCGGTCTTCGATGGAACCAACTTCCTCTATGGGAAGAGAAGGATGCAGTTCTGCCTCCAAGGTGTGAGCTATAAAATGTGGAAGATAGTCCACCTCAAATATGAAGATCTAAAGGGGGACATCACCACATGGACTGAAGCTGAAATGAAGCATGCTCAACTCAACGCCAAAGTTGTGAGCATCATCTACACCACCCACACTCCATCCGAGTTCAACCGAATCTCCAGATGGGACACCACACATGAGATATGGCACAAATTGTGTGTCACCTATGAAGGAACTGATCAAGTGAAGGAAGCCAAGATCTACATGCTTGGTGGTCTTCTAGAGAACTTCAAGATGGGTAAGAATGAGAGAGTGGTTGATATGTACACTAGGCTCAATGTCATCATAAATGGATTGGTAGCCCTTGGAAGTGTGCTAGACAAAGGTACCATCAACTCCTAGATCTTGAGATCTCTTCCAGATGGGAGCCCAAGGTGACATCCATTGAAGAGGTCTACAAGCTAAGTGAGCTATCAACCAAGGAGTTGGTAGGTAATATTCAAGCCCATGAGCCTAGGCTTGACAAGAAAGAAGAGGAAGAGAAGAGAGAATAAAAAGAGTCCAAGAAGATAAAGGAAACAACCTTCAAAGCACAAATTGAAGAAATGGTGTGGCAACAACAACTTTCTTTGAAGTTTCCCAACCCTTCCTCAAGTGAAGATGAAGGCCCTAATGAGCATGAGGCAAACTACTCAAAGGGAAAACACTTCAAGAGCAAGCCCTCCTCTTCAACTCATAGGTGCTATGAGTGTGGTCAAAAAGGCCACTACAAGAGTGACTACCCCAAGGCCAAGAAGAGCCATCACAAGAGCAGCCACAAGAAAGATAAGGAGTACAAGAAAGAAGGCAAGTACAAGAGGAAGGACAAGAAAGAAAGAAGATCAAGAGATGCAAACCATGCAGCTTGGGAGGAGTCTTCGTCAAGCTCCTCAAGCTCTGAAGATGGAGAATGCCATCTTTCTCTCATGGCATCTACTAGTGAAGATGTATGTGAGGTAAGTGAGGTAAGCAAGGTAAGTAAAGTAAATTTGCTAGAGCTTCCTAAAGAAACAATCATTGATATGCTAAATGAATGTCAATCATCCTTTACTAAATGCAAATGTAAAAGGAAAATGTTAGGCAAGATAGTTGATGATCTTTATACTAAAATTGAAATCATTGCTAAAAATGAAAAACTACTCCATGATAGCATACACTCTTTGCAAGGGAAATTTCTTGACCTTGAGCTTCAACATAATGGAGTAGAGGTTGAGAAGGGTGTATATCTTAAAAATATTGAAAATCTTAAGATAGAAAACCAAAAGTGCCTAGATGAACTTGATGGTCTTAAAATTGAAAATGTAGAACTCAAACTGATGGATGATGCTAGGAGAAATGAAGTTTATGCTATCAAAGAGAAGTTTGTGCTTAAATCTGAAAATGCCAAATTGCTTTCTCAAGTAAATGACTTATCTTCTAGACCTATTTTGCAAAGTAATGAAGTTACTAGCATAACTTTAGAAAGTGATTCCCTTCATACTAAAGCCCTCTGTCTTGAGGCCGACCTATTGCATGCTAGAGATGATCTTGCTAGACTTTCTACTACTGTCATTAACCTTAGTGATGATAATGCCAAGTTAAGATCTTCTTTGCAAAAGTTTCTCTCAGGAAAGAAATCCCTCAATGATGTCCTAGAACACTCTACCAAACAAGTTGGTACTAGCAGTTTGGGATATGATGGGACTGCTCCCAAAGATAAGAAAAAGAGCAAGAACTAGGGTAAGAAGAAGAGTGTGGAACCTCCTATCTTCCATGGAGAGACTTCCGGCTCTAAGAACCCTATGGTTTGTGTTCATTGTAAATGTGATGACCATTACTCTACTTATTGTCCTTACAAGCCCAAGGGGACCAACCCAAAGATGAAATGGGTCCCTAAGCTAACCACGGATCCCAAAGTTTGAGTTGGGTTCTGACATCCTTCTTTCTTGCATGTTAAAAAGAGATGGATTGTTGATAGTGGCTATTTTAAACATATGAATGGAGAAATCAGCCATTTCAACAAGTTCATGAAAAAGAAAGGAGGATCGGTAACCTTTGGAGACAACAAGAAGGGTAAGGTCATAGGTGAATGTGATGTGGGCAATGAGCTATGTATTAAAAATGTGTTGCTTGTTGATGTCCTACATCACAATTTGATTATTGTTAGTCAACTTTGTGACAATGGATATCTTGTGTTGTTTACTTCTTTCGAATGCTTGCTTCTAGATTCCCTCTCCTACAATGTTATATATAAGGGAACTAGAAATGGTAGTCTTTATGTTATTGTTCTTGATGCTCTTCAGCCCATACTAGATAGATGCTTGGTAGTGGATAAAAATGATATTTCTCTTTGGCATCATCGTTTGGGTCATGTGAATATGCATCAAATGAAGAAATTGAGCAAAAAGGACTTGGTTCGAGGACTTCCCAAATTGGATTTTGAAAAGGATGAGAAATGCCAACCTTGTACTCAAGGGAAAGAAAACAAATCCTCCTTCAAATACAAAGGAGTCCTGAGTACCAAGAGAGTTCTTGAACTTCTTCATATTGATCTATTCTGACCAATGAGAACGCAAACGCTTCGTGGTTCCAAGTATTGTCTTGTTATTGTTGATGATTTCTCTCGATATGCTTGGACCTTCTTTCTCATTTCTAAAAGTGATACTCTTGAATTTTTTCTTGAGCTTTTCTAAATGGGCTGAAAATGAAGCTTCTTGCCGGATTGTTTCTATCTGTAGTGATCATGGGGTAGAATTTGAAAATGATCTTTTGAGCATTTCTGTGGAAAATCTGGTTATTCGCACAATTTCTCTTCTCCTCGTATGCCTCAACAAAATGGGGTTGTAGAGAGGAAGAATAGGTCGCTACAAGAGATGGCTAGCACCATACTTCTTGAGTATGACACTCCTAAGAAGTTTTCGGCTGAAGCTGTTAGCACCTCATTCTTTGTGCAAAACTAAGTTTTTACACATCCTTCTTTAAAGAAAACCCCATATGAACTATGTCATGGTAGAAAGCCGTCTATTGATTTCTTCCATGTTTTTGGATGTCCTTGTTTTGTTTTAAACATGAAGGATTCTCTTAAAAAGTTTGATCCAAAATCTTATAAGGCTTTCTTCATAGGCTATAGCACTACTAGAAGGGCATATAGATTATTCAACATTGAATTGTCTAAAATTGAAGAATCTATTAATGTTAAGTTTGTTGAAACTAACCCTATTGTTAGCAAGCATGTTGTGGATAATAATGTTACAGATGACTTAATTCCTATCTTAAAAGATCTCAACATCGACAACAAAGGTAAGCAAGTGATAGAAGAAGAAGAAGAAAAGAAGGATCCTACTCTTTGCTTTGCAAATAATCATCCCAAGGAACTAATAATCGACAATCCATTCGAGAGAGTGAAGACACGAGCTGCATACAACAAAGAACAAGCAGACAGTGCCTTCATCTCACAATTAGAGCGAAAGAACATTAAATAAGCCCTTGGTGATGATGAGTGTATCCTTGCCATGCAAGAAGAGGTGGAGCAATTCGAGAAGACTTGTGTGTGGACTTTAGTGCCAAGACCAAGTGATAGAAAGATCATTGGAACCAAGTGTGTCTACCGCAACAAGCTAGATGAGCAAGGCAAAGTGGTAAGAAACAAAGCAAGATTAGCAACACAAGGTTACAACCAAAAGGAAGGTATTGACTTTGATGAAACTTATGCTCATGTTGATAGACTTGAATCCATTAGAATGCTACTTGATTTTTCTTGCTATATCAAATGGATGTTTAAAATGCATTTTTGAATGGTGCAATCGAGTAGGAAGTATTTGTTGCTCAACCTCCGGGCTTTGAAAATGACAAGCTACCTAATCATGTTTATTTGTTGCAAAAAACTCTCTATGGACTCAAACAAGCACCTCGAGCTTGGTATGAGAAATTAAAGAACTTTTTGTTAGATAATGGGTATGTCATGGGCAAAGTTGATTCTACCTTGTTTCTAAAACACACTCCTAACAATTTTCTTCTTATTCAAATGTATGTTGATGATATCATTTTTTGCAGAACTGATCTTGATCTTTGCAAGGCGTTTAGTTCTCTTATGCAGAGTGAGTTTGATATGAGCATGATGGGTGAGTTGACCTTCTTCCTTGGCTTTCAAATAAAACAAACCAAAGAACAAAACTTCATCAACCAAGGCAAGCACACAAATGAACTACTCAAATGCTTTGGGTTGGAGAATATGAAGCCAATGGAAACACCCATGTCCAACACCATCAAACTTGATAAAGATGAAGAAGGTGAGAGAGTAGATGAGAAGCTCTATAGAGGTATGATTGGAAGTTTGCTTTATTTAACTGCCTCTAGACCTGATATTATGTTTAGTGTTGGCTTGTGTGCATGCTTTCAATCTAGACCTAGAAAATCACATCTTATAGCTGTTAAGAGGATTTTGAGGTACCTCACCAAAACCCAAAAATTTAGACTATGGTATCCTAAATCAAGGGATTTTACTCTTAGAGAATATAGTGATGTGGATTACGTAGGCTATTTGGTTGATCGAAAGTGCACAAGTAGCACTTGCTTTCTCCTAGGACCATGCTTGGTGTTTTGGTTCTCCAAGAAATAGAGCACCATGGCATTATCAACTACTGAGGTTGAGTACATTGCAACTGGGAGTTGTTGTGCCCAGGTCCAAAAAGAGAGAGCTAGTGAATTGAGTGGATCTACCACTAGCAAGCTGGTGGATTTTTCATTTAGTTGACCTTCCCTGACGTTGTTGCGAGTAGGGGTGCTACGGTAGTGGATCAGCTGTAGATAACCCTTTCTAGTGGTGGTTTTGTGCAAATCTTGGTGACATCCATCTCAGGTTAGGTAGAGCTTTTGATTTTTCACTTTAGTTTAACCATTTTGGCCCTTGATAGTGAAATCTAATTTTTGGTTATTAGGAATTCTTTGCAGTTTGGATGTTAAAGAAGACATGGTTGTGCATTCTGATTTGCAATCCGACTGATTTGTTAGTTTGTTGTTTTCTCAGTTGTTGTCTGCTCGAGCTGATTATTGGTGTTGTGGAAAGGTTATGATGTTACCATTCTTCTTGTATCAATGCCATCTCATGACCAGCATGAGGAGGGTCCCATTTAATATGAGCATTATGTGGGTAATGATGTGAGAAACAAGGCATACCATCGATATGTATGTTTACCTCCATGCTTGAGTCTCTATCTAATGTATGCATATCTTATGGAAATTTTTCCTTGATTAGGATCATGTGGTACTGACACGATTGTGGGGGTATTGCTCTCAGATGAGAAATTTGTCTATCATACAGATGTGTTGAGGATGAACTTGCATCACTAAGGTTGTCGAGCGGGCAATGAGGTATAACCTGGAAACTTTGCTCCATGTCATTTCCTTTCTATTTTGTCATTCTTGAAATGGGATTTTTGACCATGAAGTGATAATCTTGACTCTGTCTTCCACCTATTCACCATTTTTAGGGTCTCAAATTTTTAATGCATATTGGCAGACTCGTTGGAACGTGGTGGGACTATTTATGGTAGTTTTCTCACCGAGAAGATGGGGTGCTTGAGGGGACTGGTTTTGGTAGTATCAACTAGTGTGGGGTCATATATAAACCCTATCTCCTTCCCTTTAAAGAGAACATCATCCAAAGACTAGTAGCTTCCACTTTTCTTTAGGTGATCCAGTCATTACCTTGAGTGAGTTTGTCATGATTAATGGGTTAGGGTTTAGTGGCAGCCCTATAAGTTCTTTGCTTGGCCAATAGGAGTGGGATCATTACTATCTAGTAGGATTCTTGGAGTATACAAGATATATTGAGATGGCTTTTTGGTATGAGGTCATGTTTACTTGGTTAAGAGTCACCCTCGTTCATTAAGGCAAGTGGAGGTATGCCAATGATCTTTTGTATGTAGAGGGTTTAGGTGTTCCTATTTGTCTTGATCAATGGTTGCTTGTTTAGAAACAACACGAGGAGTATTGGAGATATATGTTGGTTCTCCTTTCTGCTGGATCTAGACACATTTTCCTTCGTTGTTGGTGGGTGTATTCCCATTTATTCACGCATTTGTGGTGATTTCTGGTCAGGGATCTGGAAGGTGAGATGGTATGGGTTGCAAAATACTACAGAGGCTTCATAAGCTTGATCGTGGTATGGTTTTACGTGTCATTGTTTGTATTTCTTGTTGTGAAATTTTATTTGACATTTCCTTTGCATCTATGAGGATATGAACACTTTAGTCCTCATAGGCCTATCACTCTGAGTGTTCTTGAGGGTTATCTGCATGCTTTACTCCATACTTTTTTCCATCATGTTGGGTACAATAGCAAGGTGATGTATGTGTAGTGTAGTGGTGAACCGGTGACAATGATCATAGATGACGAATGTGTATTACTTTATAACTATATTATTAGGTGTATTTGTACTTTATCTAAGTTTATATCTTTGTCTATCTTGGTCCTGATTCCAAATCTTCTCTAGGTTCTAGTGTGATGAGGTGGCACATCCTATGCAACGTTATTTAAGGTGTTATCATTGGATACTTGTCAAAGTTAGTTGGATTCTCTATCTGGGAGTGTGTTGTATATGGGTGATCGTGTTACTCCTTAGTGGGTTGGTGGCTAGCACATCCCCTTTGACCCTTTGATGGGGTTATCCCCTCATTGTCTGGGGATTTAGTAGGTTGCTAGAGAGCTAATGTATGGTCAGGTTATAGATGATGAGTAGTTGTAGTGGTACTATTCTCATGACCAACTCGTTATCTTTTCCAGAGAGGCATATGATCAGTTTTGACATCCTCCTTTGGTGAATATTTGAATCTCGTGTTATCTTTATCAGCTTTCATTATCTTTAACATGCATTTTTGCAGGTGATTGACTATGAATCCGGTGAAGGGTATTAGTTTCATTGTCCAACCCCTCCTGAAGATGTTCCTCCTCTTGAGGCTCTACCTTCTCCACTAGTTGATGCTCATGGTTTTGATGAGTTTCCCAAGTGTTGACCTCATTGAGATTTTGACGTGGGATGCTCATGTCACTTCTTGAGTGACTTTGGCTACACCTCATCCTTCTAAGAGGCAAACAAGGATCTAGAGATAGTGGGTGGACTATTCGGCTCGAGCATCCTACTAGGTTGTAGGAATAGTGAGAATTTTGTAGTATCATTTGGTGTGGGGGCTTCTCTTTGGACATCCTAGTTCTGAATGCAGATCCAATGTTGGTTGGAGTAGGTGAAGGAGCATATCCCTCTCAACATAGGGATGTTGCCTTAGTCGTTAAGGTGCCTTCTAGAAACTCCTCTTCTGGTCACCACTAGTCCACCAATGGAATTTTCTCTAATGCGAGCAGAGGGATTCATTCTTTAGGGTGCTCCTCCACTAATCATCGACCTTTGTCTAAACTCTTGACGAGCTAGCGTAGCAAGAAACTGAAGAAGTAGAAGTTATCTTCAGCATTTTCATTTGATGATGTATATTCCTCTCCTACAAGAAAATTCATGTTATAGCTATGCAGGTAAATCATATTTTAAGTTTTAATTAATAGTATAACGTTGAGTTAGGCTTTGTGATCTTTAATTTACAATCAAATTTCTAGAGTTTGATCTTTGAAAGATGTCTGGTAGATTAGCAAATTTCCTCAATCCACGTGCTAGCTGAACGTGGATGATTGGTAGAATTTGTCGGTCTTATCGAACATTGTACCCTGCTTGTTTCAGGAAGTGTGTTTTCATTGGCCTTTGATGTAGATGCATGTGGTGTATGGTTCTATTCCACTAGGGAAACATCACAGAATTCACTTGTTCTTAGGAGATGAGTTTGCTTTGTATGGGATGTATAAATTGTTGGGTTTTGTGGAAGAAAACATGTACGGAGGAAGAAACAAAATAAAATATGTTTCCAAACAACCTGCAGTAGGATCTCATTGACAACAACGTATTTAGAAAGAGTGTTCATGGGATATACCTTATAGCAGAGCAAGTTCAGTGATGTCCTACTGCATGATGGTGTGCAACGCTCCTGGTTTACACAGACGATACTTATCTCCCGTCCTCCAAACATGTCGTATGAAGATTCGGCGGTGCGACTTTCTTGTGGTGATGTACGTCGCTCGTAACGTGTAAGGACGGTCATTAACATCCTTCAAATGTATGCATCTCAGAATCTATGTCTCTACTTCATCCATGCAGATGGACTGGAACTCCACATCACACTTTCTAATCCGGCATGAAGGAGTAGTCTTTGTATGAATATGTGTTAGAGTCGCAGTGCTCTCCTTTCTCTCCTGAGTATGGTGATGGCTAGGGTTTACGTACGCGAGCGTAAACTAAAAAGTTTCTCTTAATATCTTGTAAAGATATCGGCTGTCAAGCCCCTTTAAATAGGATACGAAAGGAAGTAGGGCTTCCTAAACCCATCGGTATACAAAAAGAATGTGTTAATTGAAATGCTCATGGATTAATTAGAATATTATAAAATTAATTAATTAACCAAATAATTGTATTAATTGATTAATTAATATCTGACTCTATGCAATCGCTCGGGATGGCTCTATGGGCATATATACCAACAGACTCCCACTTTCACTTAGATCCAGTCACTCCAATTAATTGGATCAAACATTTTAATATATTTCAATATTATTCTAATGGATTACATGAACATTTTAGTAATCAGTGTGATTCATAACAATTCAAATCAAATCCACAATTATACTCCTATTCTAACACATCCTATGCATGTGACCCGGTAGGATCCAAATTACGTTGGTAGTGGTATCCATAATCATATTATGTTTTCACAAGAAATGGTTGGTATCTAGCAAGACTTCATTTCCACCCAAGTAATTGGAAAAGTTGGAGAGAAACTTAACCTATCATTCATGACTGGTGTTATAGTGATTATATGTTCCTTTATCGCTGATATCCAAATTGAACTCGAGTCATGGAACTGTTATCCTCTTCAATGTTTAATCCATGTTCCTTGAACTAGAGTAGTTGTCTGAGATATATGTAAGTTCAATATTACATATTGACTCACATCAGCATGGTCATGCATTTCTCAGTCTCGCTAATCAAGTGGCCAGAATATCAAACTCCCATAGGAAGGACAAATTCCATCTACATCACTCAAAGTCATCTTCATGTGTCACATTGCACCCAAGGACCATCTTTATGGAAATCCTTATTATGGACCATGGTGGATGTTGTCAAGGTACACCGAACGACATGTGATAAGTGTAGTGACTTCAGGTCTAAGAACCACAATCACCACCATCTCTATGATATGTGACTCTAACTACCAATCATAGTATACATGTGTCACTCTCAAGGTGGGTCTGTCCGATACATTGTTCTATAACAAGTATCAATGTATTTGGTTTGATATCTCCATATCATGGATAATGAGATTCTTCCATCAACCAACATACATTCTAATCTTATGTGTTATTGATGTCTACGAATATTTCCACCATAACAACCGATTAGGGACAAAACAAGAACACATACTCTTAGCATAAATATGATGTCAATGTTCAAGTCATCAACCTGAAGACATGTGTCATTTAGTAAATTATTAATTAGACATCTATAAGTTTTGTAGGCATCCCACAATATAAAACACTAACATATAGATTGGAAACTTGCCTTTATTGATATGATCAATATAGTATTATAAATCATTTACATAGTATCCCATTACAATCATTTATTGATACTCTGTATGGGTGTATGTAACGACCCTGCCTCCTGGTAACCACCAATTAAGGGAGACCACGAGGTTAGAGTCGTTATCCCAATTTCCCGGATCAAAGTTTCGATAAATAATCAGTAATAATTACTAAATTCTACCATGACTATATTGAAAGTTGGAATAAAATAAAACATCACATACCTTTTTCAAAAACTTGTATTTCTAACTTATAGCCACATCTGGACTCTATTCTAACTAATCCTCCTTGCACTTTATTTCTTAATTTCACAATATACCACTTTACTATTTGTCCTTTTCAATTTGGACCTAAAACGCCGACAAACGAAATGTCCGTCAGCATAAATGAATATGCCAGTATGTGGGGACAAACAAAATATCACACGTAAGGCTAACAACCTATTTATCACAATCAAGGTAATTAACAATTCAATTTACATTTTCAATGTGTCAATCTACACCGTTTTTTCCCCAATCCTGGAATACCCCCATTAGGGTTTCTCTTTTTACATTGACTTAAGGCCACCTTCTCCATCCTGAGCTTGGTGCCTGGGGTCACCTCTCATTGTGCCCATCAGTCATGCAATAAAGACCGCCTTCTCTATCCTAAGCTTGGTGTCTGGGTCACCACTCATTGTGCCCATGGGTCTTCCCTCTTAGGCTTGACCTTTTTGCATCATCCATCAGGGAGGCATGTAGGTGCAAGAATACACACTTATATCATAATTGTGATAATCATAGTGACTTTATGATTTGCAAGTATGAACATCCAAAGTGATAGGTTGCATCCAATGCGACTAATCATCCAGAAAACCTTCAGAAAACTAATGCGATTAACCATAATTAACCACATACCTGATCCATAGCATCTTGATGTCCAAGCAATAATGATAAAGAACAATCAAACAAGCAATTAACAATATCCTGAAATTAATGCATAACATCCAAGTGTTATAGTTTATCCAAAACATTCTCAAGATAGACTTGTATTCCACCTTAGGCTTTCTAGGCCACTTTAGGGTTTTATTAGGGTTTTAGCCTCCATAATACTTTTATCTCGTTTAACACTCTCTTAGTTCACAAACCCCAATTTCAACATCATAAGCATACTTAAAAGTCAATTAAGTCTATTATATCCCTTTTACACTAAAATTACCATCTTTATCCTTTTAAGTTATTTCAAGATCATTAGACTCAATTATCACCTTTAGTTTCTTTTGAATTAAAAACTCATATTTCATATAGTCTAATTCATATATAAACTCTATTTATCCTTAATTCCACATTAATCCACTAGAAAACCCTACTTACTAAATTATGGGTATTTATCTACAATTAGGAACTTTTATACTCAAAATAGCTTAGAACTGTCATATCTTAGCTTTATACATGAATTTGAACAATTAAAGCCATTAAGAATCATAATTACTAACATTAGGGTTTCAAGGTCCATTAACGCTCATTTATGTACATGTAACCCAAAATTAATCAAATTACACATAATGTTCATCCTTTTAGATCTAGTGCATCTTTTTATAATCAACAAGATAACATCAACTTTAGTCATCCATAAAACCCCTCTCAACACATTAATCATCTTAAATTAGGGTTTCTTAATCATTAATGCATTAAAGTTGATAACTTCCACTACTTTTCGAAGTTAAATAGGAAATATATTCTATATCTATTTTTAATGGATTCCTCGCATTTTTCTGAGAAAAATACATATATTATATGTACCATTGTGATCTACCAATATTTAGATATGATTTTTACAGAAAATTGCTTACTTGGACCAATGGCTGGCTGCCACATCATCCCACTCATGCAGCGTAGCCGCGGTCGATTCTAGCATAACCAAATGACTGTATTTCCCCTACTTAAGTTGTTGATCCTTCATAGAGAGGAGGGGTAAAATTTTCCAATGCGTCCATCCTGCTTCAACCTCACGCAGCCGTAACACTGCCACCCTAGCTACTCTTGGTGCTGCTCTTCCTCCATGTTCTGGATCCGACGGCCACCATGGCTCCTTCCCCTTCCTCCGTCGTGCCTCTACACACCTCTGGGTGCCCTTAGCCCACGACCAAGGCGGCTAGTCCAAGCTGGTCAGGCCTGCGACCCGCGACTGGCCTGGTAGCATCGCTGCTGGTGTTGCGCGTGGCCTAAACCGCAAGGATGACGACCGATCTCCCCTCTGGCAATGCGAGGCATTACGCTTCAAACATGACAACCTCTTGGCCCCTAGCTGCCCCCGGGAAAGCACCATCCATATGACTAAGGTTTGAATGAAGAAGAACCAGGAGAAGAGTGAAGGAAGCATGGAATCCTCTTCGATTCGGCCAAGGGTTCTACCCCTTATATAGGGGAGGGTAGCAAAGCCCTAGGATGCCCATCCACAAGATCCAAACCCCTTTCCCAATAGGAAACCAAATTCCTTCATTAAGAATCAATCTTCTCTATCTTCATTATCTTCTTGATAATCTATATTCTTTAGATATTTGGGAATTCAAAAATCATCTCTCTTATCATCTTTATGCTTGACTTTTAATCCATTGGCCACGAAATTATACTTTCTTATAGTACAAAATACCTCTTTTTAATAATACCACAAAATTCAATAATTATGTATCACATTATCCTCTTATTTTTATTATTTGCATTTTCTCTTTCTTCTTCTCTATTGGGACTCCTTGGATCCCAAGAAATCCTAATATTTCGAAATTCCTTTTTAAGGATACTAATTATCCTTGTAGATGCATCTACATTCTTCATTTCTCATTATCTTACTTTTTTTCTTTATTAAGATATCTCTTTTCAAGGATTTCTCTTTATCCTTTATTACCTTTTTCCTCTTTTCCTATTTCTTCTATTAGAAATCACATATAAATGAAATTTAATCAATTGTGTCCATCAATGCCACTTTCTAGAGATTTCCATGTATTTTGCATAAATACTTTGCTTAATATTCATTATCTTGTATCTTTTTCTCTTATTTGGACTTTTCTTCTCTTCTTTTCTTTTATATCCATTATTGGATTAATATAATAACATGATTCATGAAATTCCTATCAAAAGGGATATTTGCAAAGAAATCCATCCTTTAAAGCAAAGCATACAACCTTCTCAATTCAAGTCCATATTCATAAAATCATTATATTTTCGATTATGAAAACATATCAAAATTGAGGTTGTAACAGTATACATACCAATAGATTCCCACTTGAACTTATTCCCAATCACTCATGAATCTCAATCCAAGTGATCGAACATGTCCATCACGTTTCTGTTGTGAAAGTGCTTTTGTGAGCAAGTCGGCCATATTGATTTTTGTAGGTACTCTGCAAATCTTTACATCTCCTCATTGTATGATCTCTCATATGAGATGGAACCCGGTAGAATATGTTTGGAATGTTGATGCAATCTTGGTTCTTTAGCATGTACAATTGCTCCATTGTTGTCGCAAAACAACTCAATTGCATCACTAGCGCTTGGAACCACTCCAAGTTTAGAAATGAACTTCTTGAACCACATAGATTCCTTTGTAGCATTAGATGCGGAAATATATTTGGCCTTTGTTGTAGAATCTGAAACTGTCTCTTGGTTGGAACTCTTCCAGCTCACAACTCTATTGTTTAGGAAAAAACACAAATCCAGATTGTGATCAATAATCATCTTTGTTAGTTTGGAAGCTAGCATCGATGTAACCCTTTACCACGAGCTCTTCCTTTCCGTTGTATACCTAGAATTGATCCTTATTCCTTCTCAAGTACTTTAGGATGTTCTTTACGAATGTCTAGTGACATTAACCTGGATCAGGCTGATACCTACTCGTCATGTTCAAAGCATATGATGCATCAAGATGAGTACATAACATTGCGTACATGATAGATCCGATTGCTTATGCATATGGAATCTTACTCATGCAAGTTTGTTCATCATAGGAACTAGGACATTGGGCTTTAGAGATCACAGCCCCATGGGACATGGGCAATTACCTCTATTAGAACCCTCCATGCTAAACCTCTTTAGCACCTTGTCAATGTATGTGCTCTGGCTTAGGCCTAGAATCCTTCTAGATCTATCTCTATAGATCTTGATTCTTATTATATAGGATGCTTTCCCTAAATCCTTTATAGAGAAGGTCTTCCCTAGCCAACCTTTTATTATTTGAAGAGTAGGGATGTCATTTCCCATCAATAGTATGTCATCCACATACAATATGAGAAATACAACTGTGCTCCCACTAACCTTTTGGTAAAGACAAGGTTCATCTTCATTTTGACTAAAGCTAAACGTTTTGACTACTTCGTCAAAACATAGATTCCATCTCTAAGATGCTTCCTTCAATCCATAGATTGACCTTTGTAGCTTACAAACTTTATTGGCTTCCTTAGGATTGATAAAACCCTCAAGTTGTGTCATGTACACATCCTCAAGTAAATTACCATTAAGTAATGATGTTTTAACATCCATCTGCCAAATCTCATACTCATGATAAGAAACAATGGCAAGCATGATCCTGTTGGATTTAACCCTGGAAACTTGCGAGAAGGTCTCATCATAATCAACACCTTGAATTTGACAGAATCCTTTTTGCAACCAATCTACCTTTAAGGTTTGAACATTTCCATCCATGTCAGTCTTCTTCTTGAAAACCCAATTGCACCCTATGGGTTTTACCCCTTCGGGTGGATCCACCAAGGTCCATACCTTGTTGGTGTACATGGATTCCATCTCAGATCTAATGGCTTCGAGCCATTTCTTAGATTCTAGTCCCTTAGTAGCTTCTAGATAGAAAGTTGGTTCATCTTCTATGCCCAATTTGTCACTATCTTGAGTCATGAGAAATCCAAATCTCTCAGGCTCAAGTCGCATCCTACTAGACCTAAGAGGTTCATGTGTTACATTTGGAACTTGAAATTCCACAACAGTTTATGAGTCTTCATGTTCCTTATGTACCTCCTCGGGTTCTCTGCTTTCTTATTGATCTCAAACTTTTTCGAGCTCTACATTCCTCCTACTAATTCCTTTGGAAGTAAATTCCTTTTCAAGAAATACAACAGTCCTAGCAACAAACACTTTGTTGTCAGTTGGTGTGTAGAAGTAGTATCCCCGAGTTTCGTTGGGGTATCTAACAAAATAACATTTTTCAGATTTGGGTCCAAGCTTTTTAGGAAATTGTTCCCTAACATAAGCTTCACATCCCCAAATCTTAAACATAGAAAAATTGGGATGATTTCCATTCCATATCTCATATGGTGTCTTTTGAACCGATTTGGAAGGTACTCGGTTAATTATAAAAGTTACGCTTTCAAGAGAATATCAGCATAATGATATTGGAAGTTCAAATGAACTCGTCATTGATCATATCATATATAATAATGTACGATTCCTTCTTTATGACACACCATTATGTTGTGGTGTACCATGTGGAGTCCATTGTGATGCAATACCACAGTCTCTCAAAAGATCTTGAAACTCTTGGCATAAGTATTCACCACCTCGATCTGAATAGAGTGCTTTAACAATCTTACCAAGTTGCTTCTCTACTTCATTCATGAAAGTCTTAAACATTTCAAGAGTTTCTGACTTATGTTTCATAAGATATATATAGCCATACCTACTGAGGTCATCAGTGAAGGTAATGAAGTATTGATAGCCTCCTCTAGTATTTGATCTAAAAGGTCTGCATACATCAGTATGTATGAGCCCTAGCAGATCACTAGCTCTCTCACTATGTTTAGCAAAAGGAGTCTTGGTCATCTTGCCTAGTAAACAAGCCTCACATGTCTCTAATGATTCAAAATCAAAAGTGTCTATATAACCATCATTATGGAGTCTATATATGTGCTTCTCATTTATGTGCCCAAGATGACAATGCCATAAGTATGTTTTGTTTGAGTTGTCAAGTTTTAGCCTTTTAGTATTTACAATGCATATGCTAGTATCAAGTTCTAACAAGTAGATATCATAAGACATAGGGGCATTGCCATAAAAGATCTAATTTTTAGAAATAGAAATCATTCCATTCTTAATGTGAAATTCAAATCCACTCTTGTCCATACAAGATACATAAATAATCTTTCTATGAATGGAGGGTAATTAATAGCAATTCTCTAATTCTATTACAAGGCTTGTAGGCAAAGATAAAATCTAATAAATTCAACTGCGGTGGCAACAACTCTTGCTCCATTAGCGACCCACAGCTCAACTTGGCCCTTTCGTAAAGGCTTACTTCTTATCAGATCCTGCATATTTGAACATATGTGAGATCCACATCTGATATCCAGTACCCATGATGAAGAAGTATTTACGTTTATCTCAAAAATGTATAAACCTAAAGTGTATATCTCTATCCCCTACTTCTTCTTCCTTAGTTCCTCCAGATAGAGAGGATAGTTTCTTTTCCAATATCCAGCCTGGTGACAACTGCCTTCCTTGGAGATCCCACCTTTAGCTTTAAGCGTGGATGACTTTGGCTTATGCCCGATTTCAGAACCTTTCTTAGCCTTGCCTTTGCCTTTTGACTTTCCCTTTGTCCTTTTGATCATCATCACAGACTTGGGATTGTCTTTATTCATTTGTGCTTCAATTGTCCTCAACATTCCCAACAATTCTGACAACGGCTTGTCAAGATTGTTCGTGTTGTAGATCATGACAAAATGACTATATGCTTTAGGAAACAATTGCAGAATCACATCAGTGGCCAACTCTTGACCTAAGGGAAATACCAGCTTGGATAGGCTTTCCACGAACCCAATCAAAGTGAGTATGTGGGTACTAACGGAGTCTCCTTCTTTCATCTAGCTTCTGAACAAAGCCTTAGAGACATCATATCTCTTCTGTCTTGTGTGATGCTGATACATGTTCTTGAGATGTGTTACCATCTCCATGACATTCATGTTCTCATGCTACTCTTGCAACTCATAGTTCATTGAACACAACATTAGGCACTTGACATCTACGACATCATCAAGGTGCTTCTTCTAAGCATCCTTTTCAGCCTTGGGCATATTTGAGGCGGGTCCCGCTGGCTCTGGTGTTTCAAGGACATAGAGCTACGCTTCTATGTGCAAACAATTCTCAGCATCCTAAACCCATTTTCAAAGTTGATTCTAGAAAGTTTGTCCTTCTCAAGGACCGATTACAATGAGAATATGTGAGTGTTGTTTTCCATTTGATTGCTACAAAAGAAAAAAATTGTATTTAGTCCAACAGATTTGATGGACAATATTAATTAGGCCTTTAATTCATTACGCTCCCACTATTTTATTCAAATTGATATCCCTCACTATCAACTCGAAAGATTGCATCATACAACCTTCTAGTGATCCAAGATCCAAAATAATTGGATGAATGCCCAACCAACGTCAGTGTCAAAGACCAAGTACTAAGGTTGGAAACTTTAGCCAATTGTATCATATGAAACTCTTAGATATATGATCATGCACAAATCCTTGCCATGATGCATCTATGTTCCTCAAGGTACTTGATCCTATCAAGGTTCCCTAGTTAAGTCCAACCCATAAGACAACATGATGAGTGTGCACACTATGAAGGAAGACCCACACACCCACCATCACACTTCCACAAGATAGATAGTGTACCATGTAGAGGCGTTGCCACACATAGTCGATCATGCTTTTCATGTGTGTTGCTTTATGGAAGGGAACTAAAAATTAATATTATTAATTGAGGGGTTTTATTAATACATATACATATCCAAACACCAAATACTTATAGTACATATCATATACTACTATATCCACAACCACAAATGATATACATGCAATCACAAACACAAAAACATCATTTATGGCCATACTATTGTAATCCTTTGGAGCCACAAAGGATTACGATCCCCCCCTATGGTCTTATGCATCTCATGAAACAACACTTGTGAATCAACCTATAAGGATCAACATTACAATGAACAACTTCATTGATGCTCCGTGAGGTTGAAACTTCAAGTTGTTTCTCCATGGATGCTCCTTAGAGTTGGATCTTTAGGTTGCTTCTTGGAATTGGATCTTCATGTTGCTTCTCCATGGATGCTCCTTGGAGTTGGATCTTCAAGTGACCTCCTCACATCAAGTTTACAAAGACTAAAAATAATTCTATCTCTATTACATCATATGAGTACAAACATAAAGAGAAAGAATTAATTACAATTTAAAATAAGAGATGAGGCACAAAATGCAAGCCGGATACTTTATACAAAAGATCCACGTACAACCATTATACATCCATATTATTCACAAACAAACCTATCCACAACATTCAAAACCACATCAGACGTATGTAAAAGGCGATGTGTATGATATCATAAGGATATATACATATACATACATATATATATACTAAAATTGTAGTCCTTTTAATGTGGGACATTCCCCATTAAATAAATTTTTGACTCCCACACAGACTATGTGGGGTACACAGGGGCAGCGCCCGTGTGTGGGAAAATCAGTATTTTCCATAGTCGACCCCGTCCAAAACATCAAAAATAGAAGCCTGCGGAGTATGTAGAATTAGGTTTAGATATGCATAGTGGTAGTTTTAAATTCACAATGTAATAAACCATAGAAAATAGTATACATCAATTCAATCATATCAAAATGAATCAAATTACGTCATAGATCGACGTTGCTCTGATACCACTATTGGGTTTTGTGGAAGGAAACATGCACATTGGAAGCAAAGAAATAATATATGTTTCCACAGAACCCGTAATGGGATCTCGTCGACAATATCATATTAAGAAAGAGTGCTCATGGGATATACCATGTAGCAGAGAAAGTCTGGCAATGTCTAGTTGCACGATGGTGTGCAACGCTCCTAGTTTACACAGACGGTACTTCTCTCCCATCCTCTGAATGTGTCGCACGACGATCCTACGGTGCTCCTTTCTTGAGGTGATGTATGCTTCTTGTAGCATGTATGGACAGTCATTGACGCTCGAATGCAGGTGTCTCAGCGTCTACATCTCTACTTCATCCACGCAGATGGACTAGAACTCCACATCGCACTTCCTAAGCCGGCAGGAAGGAGTGGTTATTGTGCGATGACGTGCTAGCATCGCGGTGCTCTCCTTTCTCTCTTGAAGATGGTGATGGCTACGGTTTATGTACATGAGCATAAACTGAAAGGTATCTCTCAATATCTTGTAAAGATATGGGTCATCAAGCCCCTTTAAATAGGAGACGAAAGGAAGTAGGATTTCCTAAACTCGTCTGTAAATAGAAAGACTGTGTTAATTAAAGTGCTCGTGGACTAATTATAATGTTCTGGAATTAATTAATTAACCAAATAACCATATCAATTGATTAATTAATATCTGACTCCATTCAATCCCTCAGGATGGCTCTATGGACATATATACCAACATAAATAGGGTCATATTTGAGAGACCCCCGACCTTGCTCAAAGTATTGAACATACTTAACTATCATAACTGAATTTTGATAACCTTAATCTAACCTTGTGATACAGTTTGTAATTATCATACAAACTTATGTTTCAAGTTTGGTCCAATTTGGAAAATGTTTGTCCAAGTTATGCAATTTTATGTGCATTTTGGAATTTTCTACAATTTACCGAACTTAGAGGTTTTCTTTGCAATTTAGCACTTTCATTATGTTCTTTGGATGTTCTCTCATCACTCTTGAGCTTATTTATCCATGGGGTGCCTATTTGGACCTTGGTTTGGAGGTGTTTTCCTCAAGGGTATTTTAGGGTTTACCCCATTATGGATGAGTTGCCTTTAGGAGCTATCAAGCAAATGGTTTATTCACTTTGCTTGCAAAATCAAGAAATGAGGGAAAGCAGGTATCCATGTATGGTGGGTCATCTACTTTTGTGGATACTTGTATATCCTTAATAGTTTAAGGCCATGGATGCATGAAGAGCTTTTTAGACACCTCATGCTTCTTCTCTCCCTTATCCTAGAGCTTTGCATGTCTATTTTTGAGTTCTGAAATGAAATTTTTGCTTTCCACCACTTCTCTCCTTCTAAGAACCTCGTTCCCTATCGTTTTAGTTGTGGAGGACCTATCCAAAGTAGAAGAAAAAGGTGAATTTCTTGGTGGAAGCTCCAAGGGTTTTGTTTTGCACTCTTTTTGGGTTTAAAAAGCTTCCTTCTAGTGATCTTGACCTAAATGAGTAAGAATTCCCTTCCTTCCTCCATTTCATTCCCTGTTATCCTTCCTCCTACCTTTATCCAGGTCAGAACCTTGTTGTTCCATGGTAGAAATTTCTCTAATGCTCGAAAACCCTACCTTTCTTACTCCTTATGCTTAGGGTTTGCTCATTTGATGAAGAAAGGTGCTAGATGGACAAGTTCACAGCTTATACTTGTATTTTTGTTACAACCCCACCTCCCGATAACCCCCAATTAAGGGATACCGAGAGGTCAAAGCCACACCCATGCCTTTCGGATCAAAGGTTCGACAATTAACCAAGAATAATTATCAAATTTTAACATACTAAATTGAAAAGCTGTACGAAAATAAACTTTGCATACCTTTTGAAATTTTGGATTTCTAACTTCTATCCACTTAATGATTCTACGCTAACTAATCCTCCTTGTATTTTCTTCATGTATTTCACAATGTGACGATTTGTTGTTTATCCTTTTGGCTTGTACCAAAAACGCCGACAAACAAAACGTCGGTCAGCCGAAACTGGTATGTGGGGGAAACAATAAACTTGCAACTATGATAACAATGTAATCATTCAATTACTTATTTAACAACCAATATTACGTTTTATATATAACTCCGCGATCCAAGAGTACCCTATCCTCTGTGTTGTCCCCATTAAACCCCTCATGATCCACCTATAAGTGAACCAATTTCTAGGGTTGAGTCACATGGCACTACTCGTAAGTAGACCACTCCTTAACTCGGGATTTGCTAATGAGTCTTTAACTCACGGTAACCTAGACCTTACTCTAGGATTACCCCTTTTTAACCTTTTCAAAGTAACAGAGGTGGACCCGGATCTAGCCATTACATATGCACATTTATAGTGATAATCATAGTCACCTTATAGTTGCATGAAATAAATAAACATCCAACAGTTTAGTTGCATTCAATGCGGTTAAACATTTGGGATTCCATCGGGAAACTATAGCGGTTATTCATAATCGTAACCACATACCTGATCCATAGTAACTTGATGTCCATGCATTAACATTCAACACAAGCAATCAACAATATCCTGGAAATAATGCATAACATTCAAGTGTCATTGTTTTATTCCAAACATCCTCAAGATCAACTTGGATTCCACCTTATGATTTCTAGGCCAACTTTAGGGTTTTATTAGGGTTTTAGCCTTCATTATGCATTTATCACTTTTAATGCTCTTTTAGTTCACAAACTTTAATTTATGTATCATAGGAACAATTGAATGTCAATTAAGTCTAATATGTTTCTTTTACACTAAAACTGTTTTATTTATTCTTTTAGGTCATATCCAAAACATTAAGGCTAATTATCATCTTTGGTTTCTTTCAAATTGTCAAATCATATTTCATTATAGTTCAACTCACATACATGAACCTTATTTATCACTATTTCCACTTTTATACACTAGGAAACACTAATTATCCAAATAATTCACATTAAAGATCTTTGGTACTCAATTTATCTTCGAATCATCATATCTCTATTTTATTCTTCGATTTGTACAATTAAAACCATTAGAATTCATATCAACATAAATTAGGGTTTCTAATCCCATTAATGCAGATTCATGTACATAGAACCCTAAATGAGACCAACTATATAAAAATATCATCTTTTTAAATCCTATTTTCACTTTTATTAATAACAGGTTAATATCAGCTTGAATTATCCATCTATCATCAAATCTAAGGGTTTTTCCTTAATTGAATCATTCAAGATGATAACTTTATGCCCTTTTAAATTCCATGCATATTTAAGCACATAAGCCCTAAATTAGACTAATCATGTGCAAAGTTCTTTCTTTTTGAACTCAATGTTCCTTTTTACATTTAACAGATTAATATTAACTCTAAAGATCCATTAAACCCTATTAATCACTTTAATCATATCAAAGTAGGGTTTCATTAATCATCATTATGTTAAATTTGATCAATTACACTACTTTTCAAATTGTAAGAGGATTGGCTTATAAACATATTTTATTTATATTCCTCACGTCTTTCTGATCAACTTTCATATATAAACTTTTGTCATCCGAGCTACGAATATTTTACTACGATTTTTGCGATAAAAACGTACTTGGACCAATCTGGAGATGCCACGTAGCCAACTCCATGCAAAGCGGCTTGTTGGAATTAGAATTGAATGACGTTTTTCCCTCCACTTAAGTGAGTCGGTGCTTTATACCCCTGGGATATATCTGTCCAATTGGCCAATAGGTTGTCTTCAACCTCGGGCTGCTCCTGTTTCCGTCGAGCGCAGCCCTAGACGCGACTTTGGGCAGCCGTTTCTCTCTCTCTCTCGGTCCTCATCGGCTGCCGTCACCCCACGCCCTAGCTCCGCCGCCTTCATCCGCACCTGGGGTGCTGCCCAGTGCGTGGTCTACGTGGAGAAGTCAGGAGCAACAGGCCTATGTCTTGCAGCCCTTGCTGCCGCCAACCGGCCGCTATTGTACCTTCGTCAGGGCACAGCTATGCCTCCTTGCCTCCGTTCTGTCATCGAGACACTTGCAGCTTCCTTCGCAGCCCTATCTCGACTCCCTGCTGCCCTAGGATCGTGTGGCTTCCCTCTACTAGGGTTTAGAACCAAAACGATGAAGAAACAAGGGAAGTATGTGGGATCTCTTTCCTAAAATCCGTCCCAGATCCTGCCCCTCATATAGCGGAGGGTATCCACGCCCCAAGATGAGCATACCAAGGGAAACATGCCCCTTTCTAATAGGAATGGGATTCCTTCTTGAAAAAGCTTGTTTCTTTCTCTCTCTCATAATTCTTTAATCTTCTTTAGTCATTAGATATTAGGATTTCGAGAATCCCCTTTCCCTTTCTCTTTATTCTTGAATTTTAACTTATTAGCCACAAAATTATAGTTTCCTTTAGTAGAAAATACTTTCTTCTTAACAAAACCACATAATTCATTAATTATGTATTACATTATTCCCTTATTTTGCTTTATTGGTATTTTCTCTTTCCTCTTTCTTCATTGTGACTCCTTGGATCCCAAGAAACTCAAATAATTCGAAATTCTTTTTATTGGATACCTATTATCCTTCTAGATGCATCATTATGCATTATTTCCCATTATCTTGTTTATTTCTCATTTAATTATCTCTTTTTGAGGATTTCTTTTTATTTCTCTCTTATTTTCCTCATTGGCATTCCTTTTAATATTAGCAACCTCATGGATACGAAAATTCCCCAAGAAATCTCATTTATGCCTCTTTCCACTCATTTTCCACTTTTTATCATCATTTTCAATTTATTTCTTAATAAAGAAATACTTAATTAAACTTTTCTTTTCTTATTGCTCTCTTATTGGAACCTTGGACTCCATGGTACCCAAGGAACCCAAGAGGCACGAAATCCTCTTTGGATTTTCCTTCTAGAGGTTACTATATATTCCTTTTCTCGAAAATTCAATTATCCATTTACTATTTGAATTTCCTTGTTTTTGGGTCCAATAGCCAAAACAGTCCACAAAGCAACCAATCAAGGCTATTGTGAAAGGAATCCATTTACTCAAAACAAATCATATCATTATTTGTTCAATTATCTTTAATATGAGAAATTGTATTTCTCACCAATTGAACCAAAAAATTGGGGTTGTAACAATTTTCTACCCTACTTGCTCGTGTTTTCTTCGATTTGGGATTTTATCTTCTAATTAGAGGTAAGTTTTATAACTTGCTCCACATTTATTGCTTACCATAAGCTTGCTAGCTCATGTTCTTGCTTTTAAATGATGATCAATGCACTAAAAAGCTATGCTTGACTTGAATTTTGATTTTTATAATGTTCCCTATTCTAATTTCAGTTCTAGATGAACATGTGATCATTTTTACATTATTCCTAAGGTATAGCATGACTTATATCAGGTTTTTTTGATAGCTGATGGTGCTTAGCACGTATCAACCAATGGTCAATTTTAGGGTTTAAAGCTGATTTCTTCTATCAACACATGACTCAATGGTGGTACCATTGTAAGAACCGATGGTATTGTCTTCATGAAAATTGATGGTGGTGACCAAGGGTGTCAACTTAACTTCACCCCTTAGGTCCGATTTTGGCCTAATTAGAAGATTAGTAATTAACAACTAAGTACACTAATGATGGTATTAATGAATGGTGATATTAGTTTGATATTCGATGGTAATTAATGAATATAGTGCTGATGTAACAACCTATGGTGACTTAATGGTCACTATTGATGATGTATCAGGTCTCCAAAACCTATGTTGAGTTAAGCATGTATTTGTAGTATCAATTATGCCTTAAATCAATGGTTTCTTGGGTCATTTGATGCAATGGTCGGACCTATACTCCAAGTGATGCTTTTAATATATGAACTTGACCTACTGGTCAAGATCTAATGTTTCTTCATCCAATAAATTTGAATGATTCCTAAATATAATATTTTGGTCCGAATAAAGTGATTTATAGGGTTTCCTTTATGAGATCAACTTAAGAAGCTCATTTACTGATGGCTTGTTTTAAATAAACAATCGCTTCTGGGTTTTCCCCTACTCTCATTGGAAATTTTTGTGTTATTAATCAAGGGATGCCTAGGGTTAGATGGTGACTCTTTCTAGAGTACAAATCAATGACTTCATAGGTCATTTGTTCAAGATGTTTACTTATGTAAACGACCAATGGATTTACCGTTTCAACATTTAATGGTTAGAATTCGATGCCTCAATATTCTCATTGTTTTGGGTGAAGCGTGTAGTGTAATGTTATGATTCTGATGATGAGAATTTGATGGTTCAATGCCTTAAACTTGTATTCTTACCCTTTCCCTCATATGATTATGATTTATAATCACCATAATTAATTAAATGGTAACCCTAATGAGGTATAGCTTGTTATACCTAGGTTTAATATAACTAAATGATGGTAATTCGGTATGAATAGTCTTTCAATGATTAATACAATCATGGAGTACTCTTTTATTGTTTTTGAAACCCTAGTATGCTATAACTTGATGGCTACACCTTGATTTATGTGTGGGTTCATACTTGAGAATAGTATGGAATGTGATTGTGATGCTTCACCTTATGTATCCATGATCCAATGGGGATATCGTGAGTTAGGATTTGGGTATAAGTGTTGATTCATAACATTAATATAATTTATCTTGTTGAACCTGACCCTAATTCAAATAGATAAATATGAGTATTCCTATTTCACATTCTTATATAATGGAATGATGGTGAAATAACCTCCTTAATATGATCATAACCTTAATATGTTAATTGGTAGTTATCATAGACACATTGTTGATACCTTGTTATGCTAAACATGTGTATTGTGAATATGATGAGGGTTAATCATATCTAGATTCCTTTCATGTTGATGTAATAAAGGAATGTTCTTAATGTTAATATAACCCTACTGTGATTGTTTATGAATATCTCCTAGTTCATTACTGCAAAATTGTGTTGATCGGGTGTATTATATGTAAGTGATGTTGTTGAGCCTTGTTATAAGGCATGCAAAGATAATGAAGATCTTGCAGAGAATAGTATGATGGTATTAATGACCTTTGGGCATGGTTGAGCCCTAGATGAGGTGTATTCCTCTTGTGTTGATAAGGGTTGATACCCTATGGTATTGTGAAAAGGATTTATATCCTGTGATAGTATGATGATAAGTGTAGTCTCATGAATGGCAAGTGAATAGCATCATGTAATGATGAGATGATAAATAATATGTCTCATATGTTTTATATCTTCTGAAATTGTTATATAGCAATGTTTCCTAGAAGTGAATTAGGGTTTATATGTCCCCTTGTTTGATGCAGCCTTAATTCACCCAATTGGAAATATTTAATCAAGTGAAATTCTCATCATGTAGTGCCATGTGCCATAGATCCATCTGAGTGACAGAACTTGCCATATGGTGAAATGAGTATTCATAAGGGAAACTCGGAGCTGATACTATTGAGTATGTGGGGTTCTTCGCATCCTTAATCCAAGTGTTCAGGGGGGTGAATGTTGTCAAACCTAGCCCTAAGTTTGAGAACTACTATGGTCGTGTCTCAGTTATTATATATGTGATGAGATTGGAGGACAATTGTGGTTGTACCTAACTTATAATCATACCTAGGTATCCAATAATACTCCTTAAGCTTAGCATTACGACTTTTGTAAACTAAACACAATATTTATGTATTCCATCAATATAAATTTCATTGATTTTCTTACTTAGAAAATGACCCTAACATTTGTTGAAAATACAGACTGAAAACCTAAGCCATTAAATCTGGAGTATTTTTCTGATTCCAAAAATGTATCTATATGTTGGATAAATTGGTAATTTCCTATGAATTTTACAAATTAAAAATCATTTTGGATTAAATGAAAAATATTAGCGTAAAGACCTAATTACCCTTGAATGAAAACTAGAAAATATTGACGTTACACTAGCATCAAGGTAGCATTTTGATACTGATAATTCACGATCAAGCTTGGTCAAAGTAGGACAATATGCAATTATAACCCTTAATACTGGCAAAAGGCAAGCACCATGGGCCAAAAGGAACACTTGCCAGATTGAATCCCATCTGCCTAGTACAACATGGTAGGAGCACATGTGAGCTAGAATCTAGGGGCAATTCCTTGTGCTAGGCTTCCTTACGAGTGGATGACATGTCCACTAGCTCCACCATACCATTCCAGACTCAATGAGTCTTGGCTTGGGCTATGTGGTTGCTGGATGACAAAGAAGTAGCAGCAGTCCAATTTTCATGATAAATTATTTTATCACATTTTCTCTAGATTAATCCTAAATATTGTTCCCTTAATAATATACTAGTAAACGCATGTGAAAACATAAACATGTATATTTTATTATGATATCCTTAGAGATACATTTATTTTTTATTGGGACTTTTTCATGAACTTATACAATCACTCATACTATATGTTCATAGTTTTACATATAATATAAATGTATATTATATGCTGGGAAAAATGATAGTGGGATAAACTTTTGAAAAGTGATTTTTGTTAGAAGATTGGGGTACCGACTTGTTATAGGTTTACCTAGTAAATCATGGTTCGTGGTTCCAAAATTTAGTCGAGAATTAAAATATGGGATAAATGAGAGGACTTAGGGGGTGTTGGGAGTAATTAATTTAATGGAATTTTCTCTTCCTCCATAATTAATTTAAATACCCACCCCATATTTTTATGGGTCAAGAAAGATTATAATATTAAATTCTTTTGCATTTTTCCCTCTTCCCTTCCTTAATTAAATAAACATAATGGGGTGCTTAAAATAAGTGGAGATAATACAAATAAAGATGTGAATATAGTTTTGGGTGGAGTGATGGCTAAAGAGAACTAATCGCATGCATTGTTATTAATTTGTGTTTTATCTATCTTTCGAAACAATCATCACATGATAGTAAGACATTATAGTGTAAAAAGTATGTAAATCTAATATTGATATCTTTATAAGATATATCTCTAAATAATTGAATGGGATTTTACTATTTGATTATCTTTATTTCTGAAAGTTATTTATTTTAATTGTCATGTAAACCAATAGAAAATTTTATTACATTTATTAAGAAAATAGTGTTTGAGAATATTTTGAAGAAAAATGTATGAAGAGATTGTTGGATCTTCGATGGGTGATTGGATACTCAAAAGGGGGGTGAATAGAGCCGAATGCACTTAAACAAAATTCATTAGACCTTCAAGATATATCACAAGATAAGGTTGCTAAATAGGAAATTTGATTGAAACTAAAACATGCATAGCAAGGGAGAGAGAGATTGAACATACACCAATTGACAAGCTATTTAGAGTGGTTCTACACTTCAAACTAGAAGTATGTCAGTCCACTACCTAGAGAGGTCAACCTATAGAATTTCTTCACCATTGCACTCTTATATTCATTCATAAGACTTACAATACATGACCACCAAAGGACTTACCTATCCAATTAAAAGAGTTTTTGTAATGACCACCACCAAACCGACAGCCAAATTGTTACTAATTATACGAAAAAATCATAAGCAGTGGATTAACAAAAATCACTAAAAATTAAAACCATTTTGCAAAGAGATCCATTTCCAGGAAAACTCTTAAAGGAAGAACCAAAACGTTATCATACAATGTACCATCTCTTCTAGAGGATAACATATAACAGTTGCTTTGAAGAGACATAAAACCTTGAGTCATACTAGCCAAAATCTCAGATTCTTCATAAAACCATCACATACTAAAACCGAGGACCTGAGAGTACAGAGACGACGCATAGGACTTCTATCTACAAGACACGATAGACAGTACACTCAACCTAAGTTGTTACTATTGTCCCTGTTGTTGTTGTCCTTCCTCTGTAGAACAATCTCTACTGCCTCGTGCACATCCACCTAAAAATTGTGGATCCCACGGGGTGAAACAATTGTCCTAGCGAGAGATATAACTCTCTGCCAACAATGTTATTATCACATGTAAACAGTATAAATCTGAGAAGAGGTTCTTTATATTAATAAGCAAGGTTAATCATCGTGGATAAGTAGTTTAGAACATTCTCATCTTTTAAAGCACTATAACTATCTATGATAGAGTAGTAAATCATCTATTCACTTTACAAGGAATATGCAGAACATGTGTATCATTTACCCATCTTGCTATACCAACATCTCGAGCTTATCCTGTGATAATTTTATCATGGTATGATATCCATGAATCATCCTCATTTCTATTTGTTGGCCTCAACCAATCGGCTAGACAAGTATTGAATTGCACTAATCATGTGAATATACATCATTATATTCTGTGCAGGTATTGGGCTATGCCAATCCTGTGAAATTATGTCCAGGTATTAGTCTACACCAATCCTGTGAAATTATATCCAGGTGTTGGGCTATGCTAATCATGTGAGTGTTTCATCCAGGTTTTGGATTATGCCAATCTTGTGAAATTATATCCATGTATTGGGTTGTCCCAATCCTATGAGTGTTTCACCTAGGTATTTCATTATGCCAATCTTGTGAAATTATATCCAGGTATTGGGTTGTCCCAATCTTGTGAGTGTTGCATCTAGGTATTGGATTATGCCAATCCTGTGAAATTATATCTAGGTATTGTGTTGTCCCAATCCTGTGAGCGTTGCATCTAGGTATTGGATTATGACTATCTTGTGAAATTATATCCAGGTATTGGGTTGTCCCAATATTGTGAGTGTTGCATCCAAGTATTGGATTATATCAATCCTGTGAAATTATATCTAGGTATTGGGTTGTCCCAATTATGTGAGTGTTTCATCCAGGTATTGGATTATGTTGATCCTGTGAGATTATATCCATGTATTGGACTATGTCAATCCTATGAGATTATAACCAGGTATTGGACTATGCCAACCCTGTGACTTTTTTATCCAGGTATTGGACTATGCCAATCTTATAAGGATCATGGCCATATTGCTAAGGATTCCATAGTAGTGGATTACATTTATGTTTCCCTTTCACTTTCATTATGGGATATCAATCCCTTAAACATATCACTGAATACCACATCACCTTTACTAGGCATTTATACCTTGGCCAAGCCATCATACCTATTCACACTCTTTATGTAATAAAAGTATTCCACTTATCTCATTTAAGCATATTCAAAACACTATAGCCCTTATTTGTCTATAAGCATAAAGCATGTATGACCAAGATTTCATTACCATTTATTATTATTATGATGTTACGAGTTTCCATTCCCCTAGTTTATTTTGAACATTACAATTTCTTTCATGAGACTTTTAAAAACATCTTGTCTCCTTTCACTAGGCAACAACTATTCACATGGCTCACTAGGCCCATTAAACATCTTGTCACCTCTCACTAGGCAATAACTATTTACATGGCTCATAAGGCCTACTACACATCGTGTCACCTCTCACTAGGCAACAGTTATTCACATGGCTCACAAGTCCCAATAAACATCTTGTCACCTCTTACTAGGTAACAACTATCTCTAGGTCATAATACCTATATAATTGGTATTATATGAAACATCATAGCACATTCTTAGATATGCTAATCATCTCATGCAGTGTAGGTTGTTTTGACAGGTAAGAAATGTGTTGTCATTGTCAACCTATCAACTATCACCCATATGGAATCATGACTTTTGGTTGTTCTAGGAAAACCAACCACAAAGTCCATGGTCACATGATCCCATTTCCACTGCGGTATAAGTAAGGGTTGCATTGTTCCTGTGGGCTTCTGATGTTCAGCTTTAACCTACTGACACACCAGACACTGCATGACAAACTCAACTACATCTTTCTTCAATCCAGGCCACCAATACATATCTTTTAAGTTATGATACATCTTGGTGCTCCCGGGATGCATAGCATACATTGAAGAATGAGCTTCTTCCAGAACTAACTTTCTTAAGTTATTTGCATCAGGTACTACCATCCTGCCATGGTAACATACTACCTGATCATCTGAATCATGGAAACCATCTCGTTTCTCGCTACCATACTCTAACCTGATATGTTGAATCACAGTATCAGCTTATTGTGCTTCTTTAATATGTTGTCTCAGAGTTGGTTTTACTTGCATCTCAACTAACAACCCAGCTAATAACGATACCTGAAGTTGTACATTGTCTTGCCTTAAGGAGATAAGTATATCTCTTTTGAAGCACACTAAGGAGTTTAACTGTGCTTTATTTAAGGCTGGTGTTGCTGATTTTCTACTTAATGCATCGACCACCACATTAGCCTTCCCTGGATGATAATAAATTGTAAAATCATAGTCCTTGATTAATTCCATCAAGCGGCATTGCCTCATGTTCAACTCATGTTGTGAGAAGATATATTTTAGATTCTTATGGTCTGTGAAAATCTGGAATGTCTCTCCATAGAGATAATGTCTCCATATCTTCAAGGCATGGACCATAACAGCTAGCTCTAGATCAAGTGTCGGATAATTCTCCTCGTGTTTCTTAAGTTGTCAAGAAGCAAAAGAAATCACTTGTTAATCCTGCATCAACACACATCCTAAGCCATTCTTAGATGCATCACAAAAGACTATGTACCCCTTTCCCTGCTCAGGTAGCACCAACACAGGTGCACTTGTTAGACTTTCTTTTAGCAACTGGAAAGAATGTTGACACTTGTCATTCCAGACAAAAGGTAATTCCTTCCTGGTCAACTTGGTTAGGGGTAAAGCTATAGAACTGAAGTTCTTAATGAACCTCCTGTAGTAGCCTGCCAATCCTAGGAAACTGCGTATATCTGTCGGTTTCTTTGGTTGTTCCCACTGTAGGACAGATTCTACCTTCTTAGGATCAACATGAATACCTGAGGTAGATATTACGTGTCCAAGAAAAGAAACTTCTGGTAACCAGAACTTACATTTGCTAAACTTAGCATATAGTTTATGCTTTCTTAGCAAAGTCAAAGCTTGACGAATGTGCTGCTCATGCTGTTGAGCATCTCTACTGTATATCAAGATGTCATCTATGAAGACGACTATAAACTGATCAAGAAAAGGTCCAAACATTCTATTCATGAGCTCCATGAATGCAGCTGGTGCATTAGTTAGTCCAAATGACATAACTATGAACTCATAGTGACCATACCTTGTCCTAAAGGCAGACTTAGGTATGTCTCTCTCCTTAATACGCAACTGATGGTATCCTGACCTCAGATCTATCTTAGAAAAGATAGTTGCACCACACAACTGATCAAACAAATCTTCAATCCTTGGCAGAGGATACTTGTTATTTATAGTTACTTTATTCAACTGCCTATAGTTGATGCATAAACGCATAGACCTATCTTTCTCCTTAACAAAAAGAACTGGAGCACCCCAGGGTGAACTGCTCGGTCGGATAAAACCCTTATCAAGCAACTCTTGCAGTTGTTTCTTGAGTTTTGCCATCTCAGCAGGTGCCATTCTATACGGTGTTTGTGTTATTGGTTGTGTACCCGAGATTAGATTAATTTCAAAATCAATCTCTCAAGACGGAGGAACACCCGGAAGTTCTTCAAGAAATACATCTTAAATTCCCTGATTATCAAAACTTCATAAGGATTAGGGCTCTCCATTGTGGTATCTACCACATGTGCCAAGAATGCAAAGCATCCCTGTCTCATCAACTTCTCAGCTACCATAGCTGGCACTAAGTAAGTTGGAAGAATCTTTCTATCTCCCTAAAAAATCCATGTGTCATTGTTGTCTGGGAACACAACCTACTTGGAATCATAATCTAAGACAACCTTATACTTTTCTAGGGTGTCCATTCCAAGAATTATATCGAACCAATGCATCACAAGTTGTATAAGATCCACCTAAATGTGATGTTCATAAACGAAAGAATGCAGGGAGAGCACACCTCCCGCAACACTGCAAATCCCAGCAAAGGTGTTTCTAATATCAAACTATTTTTTCTATGACTGAAAATCATGTTGCAATCATGAATCACTTCTCGAGTGATAAAGGAATGTGTAGCACCCGGATCAATTAACAAAGATACGAAGCATGTTGAAGACATATCAGAATAAAATAGTTCCATCTGACCTATCACAACCCGAGGGTTGACTACTGCTTCAGGTTGATTCATTGCATAGAATCTCATCATTGCCTGTGGTTGACCTTGTGCTCGATTGTTGGATATTGATGAACTAGCTCGAGACGCTTTTCCACGTCCTCTAGCACCATCGCCAAACTGCTGCCTCTAAGATCCTTGCTGGCTATGCCTCGGTAGTTTGGTCATATTCCTGACTTTCTTAGGACAATCCTTCACAACATGTCCCTCTTTCCCGCATCTGTAACATGTTACATTTCCCCACTGTGGCCTGGGTGGTCCTGTTACTCACATTGATGCTGAGCTATGAGCTCCCTTCGATGGTAAACTATGACCTCTACCCTTGCATGACGTCCATTGCATCTGGGTATTGAACCTTGGTAGTGGTGTAGGTACAGAAAACCTCGATTTCTTAAAGATTCTATAACTCTATACTTGGAATTGAGCATATACCTTCTTACTCTTGGTCTGACACTTTTCAATCACAGACCTCTCTATCTGTCTTACAAATTATACAAAGGTGGCGAACCTCTCCCTATTTTCTAAGGCAGACACAGGAGTGGTTAAATCAGCGTTCAATCCCTTCTCAATGTGCTGAATTCTCTCCTTATCAGTAGATGCCAAATGCGGATAGTACTACAAAATCTCGGTGAATCTAGCTTCATATTCACTAATGTTCATTTGTCCCTACCTTAACTCTCAAACTGAGAGATTTTCTCATCTAGATATGTCTTGGGAAAGTATCTAGTGATGAATTCATGCCGGAATTCTTCCCATCTGATATCAACACTCGGTCTCTAGCCCTCTTCAATGGTCCACTAGTGACCAACACTCCCTTTCAACAGGTACATAGCATGCCTCACCTTCTCATCTTCAGGAATCATAAGGATTCTGAAGGCTATTTCTCTAGCTCAGTCAGCCACAAATCAACATCTACTGGATCAGTTGTACCAGCATACTCTGTGGCTCCCACCCGGCGAAGTCATTCAAAAGTCTTGTCGGCTCCCTGTCTTTCATTGTTAGCTGGTGCCCTAGGTGCAGGTAGAGGCATCCTATCTATCATATGAGTCATGACTACCAGAAACTGTCCAAACATGGTTTGGAAGGCTAGATTCCCCATATTTGCTTGATTGAACTAGGGTTGTTCAGGCACTGGTTCCTCCCTACCCTGGTCCCTTGCACCTCCTCCTGGTGTAGCAACACTGCTTTCAGCAGCGTGTTCATCATCTGAACCAGACATCTTTAAGTTCTTCTCCTATATGAGCAGAAGACACTTATCAGATAAACTGGAAGACACTAGAACAGACTCAACAACCTTAATCATATGTCTCTGTAGACTCAGCAAACCTAAAGCTCTTATACCACTAATTTGTGATGAACCGTTCGAATAAAATGTAATTAACTCCGCAGAAGCTATCATTAGCAGTGGATTACTAAAAATCACTAAAAATTAAAACCATTTACAAATATATCCATTCTAAGGAAAACTATTTAAACAAGAACCAAAGTATGACATTTACATCCTGGTTCATATATACATAACATGTATCATCCCTTCTCGAGACATACAAGCATCAAGTGCTCTTTCTTAGCTATACACAGGCAGTATAAAAACCTCAAGGCTTAAAGCCAAAATCTCAAATCGACTTATTAAAAGCACTAACTCCTAGGACCTGAGAGTACATAGACGACACATAGGACTATCTATTCCAAAACTTGACAACCAGTATTTCCACCTGTAGTATTACTGTTGTCCCTGTTGCTGCTGCTCTTCCCTAGCGATGGGATTTCTGCCTCTACCTTGTCAGCTTCTGCCTAAAAAAATGTCACGGGGGTGAGACAATTTGTAAATTGCCCCAGCGAGAGATATAACTCTCTACCGAAAACATTATTATTGCAGTTTGATAAAGATAAACTGAGCAGAAGAATCATATATATATCCAGTAGCAGATAAATCGATATCTAAACTTATTAGAGCAATATGCTTATTCAGAGCAATTCAGCTATGACTTGATAAAGCATCAGGTCACTATCCAGCAAGATATTGAAGAAACATGTATATCATTTATTCTTCAAGAATATACTAGGTAATGTACAACAACCAGTGATTCTTGCGTTTTGACCTTAGCAAATATGCTACACAGCTGATTACACTTTACAACCATATTTATGCCCCGAGGAGATGAGGTATACCACTCATCCTCCAACCGACCACTACGAAGTCGAAATTGGTACCATACAAGGTCAAAGGAAAAACCGGATTCCATGACCTCTCACATCTCGGTCAGTGCGAGACTACAAGCAGGACTATGTCATATGCTCAACATAGCGTTCCAGGGTATACTGGCAACTTCGCTACAGAGTTACATCGGCAACTGCACTCTCATCGGCAATCGAGAGATTTAATGTTTATCTTATATCGACCTGACATTCATCATCATCAGGAGATTCATGATACATCCATCCTGACACAAATAATGAAGGATTGAGGGATTTATTACTTATCTCACATCAATCTCTTAATTAGGGTGTAAGGTATTAGCACCCATTACTCCCCACATATTAAAAAATATGTGTTCCTTAGGGATTCCCGAAGGAAAACCTGTTTCACCATCACCAACTTCTGACGATGATGGATCTATGGTCAAGGATCTACATGATAAGATTTCACTTGATTAATTAAGTAAATTACCATATTCTTTTAGCATCAGTCATACTTTCAATCATAAATTATTATAACAATTGCTACAAAGAATGTGTAATACTTCCATCAAGTACTTTTCAAAGCTTAACAAAACATTGGGATCTCAATTCCTTATCTCTACTCTGGGAATTCTCATCCCTCATCATCTCGTTATCGTAATTAGCAAATATGGGTATTCAAACCTTTAGTTCACCAAAGAACACTTGTTATCACTTGTCAGATAACTGATATCTTTAGGTCATCTGACCAAGGTAAATATGACACTTGTTATACAAGCATCCCTTATGGCTTTCAAGCCCATCATGTCACCTCTCACTAGGTAACAATGCATATAATGGCTGGCCTATTGAACACTTTCAATAAATAAAGCATCATAGCTCATACTTGGCTATGCTCATCATCTCATGATACCTACATGGTTAGTACAAATAATAATAGTTACATTAATTACATATCAGCACCATGCAATACAAATATGGCATCACTATAATTCAAAGGTAACACCACTATTCCCTTACCAGTGTTAGGGTTTCCCATTTCATTTCAATCAGGGTTACTCATCCCTTTTTCACAATTAGTACTAATGATTTATCATTTTATTGTCCAATATTAGAGTTTCATGCTATATAGTATAACCCAGAATTAGGGTTTCACTCAGAATTGCCCTAAATTAGGGTTTGAGTTCATCAATCAACTCAATTAGGGTTTTATGATCTCTTTATCAAGGATCATACCATAATTGTATACCACACTTATTTTTAATGTGTTAGGCTTGATTTCTACATGATTATCTTACATGTATGAATATCTCTCTCTCTCATCCTATTCAGGAAGTCCACTACTCAATTCTTGATTAGATTGAGCCTACTCTTTATTCAAATACATACATTTAGGGTTAGCATGATATATTGAATTATTGCATCATTATGCATCAATGATTAATCCCACTAAGGGTATCAATCATCTAAGTACATTAGGTGTCCAAAAGATTTGATCAATTGAACCTTCAATTACATGAGGTATCCAAATGAATTGACCAATTGAATCTTTAATTACATTAGGTGCCCAAGTGGATCAACCAATTGAGTCTTCAATTACATTAAATATCCACATGGATTAACCATGTTGAACCTCAAATGGTTTTGATTACTTAAACCCTAAACGGTCTTGGTCTCTCAAAATTCAAACGGTTTGAAACCGTTTGGGCAAATTGCCCTTGAAACTGTTTGGCAAGAAATGTGTTGAAACTGATTGGACTTGGGTCTCTGTTATAACCTCAATTTTCTAAATTATATAATGAGTTTTGTAAATATCATTTAAAGATAAATGATTTTGCATGATTGATGTGATTTGGATTGAAATGGATTCCATGGATGATTGGTAGCATGTTTCTTAATGGGCCTTGTTTTATTTGAAGGCCAAATTGATATAATCAAAGAATACATAAAGAAGTCCATAAAATAAGAAAACGGATGTGGAATATTTCCCTAAAGATAAGAATTCGAGATTATGGATATCTTGGAATTCAAGGAACTCAAAACCATGAAATAATAATAATGGGATTAAGGAAAAGAGGGAAAAAGTGATTAATATAATGATAACTTGTAATACAAGAAAAGGAATCGAAATAGTTTTGTTATTTCACCAAATTTGGAGGGATGAAGGATAATGATGAATTCGAGCTTCCCTCAAAATTTGGGAAAGAAATACCAATCCAATTGAGAGATATGATTTTTTTCCAAAATCCCATTGGAATAAGAATTTAATTCGAAATTTTAGGAAAATACTTTCCTTTTGATCTAGCGCCTGTGATGAGAGCCGTTGGATTGAAATCCAACGGGCACTGCTCATCGTTCAGGTCCCAGTGGGACTAGGACTCTATGAGTTGCAGGTTGATTTTCCAACCTGATTTCTCGAGAATCTAAGGTTCAAACGCTTACGGAAATCATCCCGTTGAATTCGGGAGAGTAAGACGAAGGTTTGCAATCCTAGTTTGAGTAGGTTTTCGCCTCTGATTGGGAAAGTTCCCAATCCAGTTGGAGTGTGGCCAAACCTATATATATAGGAGGGCTTTGGAGAGCACGAGCATAGCCTTTTGCTAGTCCAACCTCTGTGGTTTTGTACAAGGAGCTCTTTGGTGTGCTCAATTGGCAACTTGCTTCCTGATCTACAGCCCGATAGCTCGGCGACCCTCGCCGGAGTCCGGCGGGTAGGGGGCGAGCTTGGAGGGGTTCAGGGAGGAAATTGGACCCGTCACCAGCTTCGTCGAGGGGAGGCGGAGCTCCCTGATCGGTTGGTGTGAGCCGAGGGCGACGGAGGCTTCGAGTCAACCCTCAGGTTGACCGCGCGAGCTGCTAGGTCTGAGGTGGAAGACGACCCGATCACCGTCGGATCAGGGATCACGATGATCTCCGTCACGATCTAACGAACCTGAGGAGAGGGCGAAGTTGTGTGGTCTGCTACCGTGCGATTAGGATCCAGCGGTTGGGTCAGTTTTTGGCCGAACCCTTGGATCGTGATCGGACGATCTGAGCGCAAGGCGCGTAAGTGAAAGGGGACATGCGGCGAGGAGCGTCGGATCTTGAAGGGGACCACGGGCGCATCAATCCAACGATCAGGAAATTTTGGGTAATTCCTATCTCTAACGAATATTTAGAAAAAAATGATTTATCTTGCGAAATTAATAGAAACTGATAAGAAACTCATATGAGAAAACTTTATATATGAAAGTTGCATAGAAAAATGCAAGGAACACGATAAAAATGATTCCAGAACCTAATTCCACTTATTTTAGCAAAAGTACTTTATTTGGCTAATAAAGTTTATTAAAATTTGATGAGAAACCCTAATTGCATGTTGAGAGGGTAATTTGGTAATTAAACAAGTCAAATTGTTAAGATTGACTCTGATAATGTTAATGGTAGTTTAACTTGCTATTTGAATGCAAAAATGCTTAACTTGGAATTATAATGATTAAAAGAAGGTTAATTTGCAAGAGAACCCTAATTTGGGATAAAGAGAGATAAAAACCATATTTTTATGAAATAAGGAAATTAGTTGTCTAATAAAGGAAATTCAATGAGAAATTAGGATTTTTTATGAAGAGTGATAAATCAAGGATGATAATGATGAAAGAAAAAGTTAAACCCTAATTTCTAGAAGAAACACTAATTATGGAATTGGAATCCTAATTTGAATGATGAAATTGGATAATTATTAATAAAATGAATTGGTACTTTTATTTCAGGATTTCTCTTCCTCATTGCTTGTTGATTGGGTTGTTATCTTGAAAAGTGCAGTTAAAGGTATGTGGTTACGCTTATGAATAATCGCTTTAGTTTCCCGGTGATTTCCGAATGATTTATCGGTTTCTTGAAATAACTGTTGAATGTCTATTTATTTCATGCAACTATAAAGTGACTATGATTATCATCATAAGTATGCATATAACTGGCTAGATCCTTGTTCACCTATGGTGCTTTAAAAAGGCTGAAAAGGGGGTAATACCTAGAGAAAGGTCTAGGATTGCCGTGAGTCAGAAACTAGATTGCCTTGTGCGGTTCATGAGACTCTTTAGCATACCGAGAGTTAGAAACTGGATTGCCTTGTGTGGTTCATGAGACTCTTCGGTTTACCATGTGACTCAACTCTAGAAACTGGTTTACCGATTCGGTGGATCATGAGGGGTTGTAGTATGGTATACAGGTCCACTGCAGGGACAGCTCAGAGGTTATGGAACTTGTGGATCGCGGATGTTATATTAAAATGTAATCTTGATTGTTAAAAAGACTAATTGCTTGATTACATTGTTAGCATAAATGTTTGATTATTGTTTCCCCCACATACCGACTGACCGTTGTTTTGTTTGTCGGCGATTTAGGTACATAATCCAAAGCACAAAACAGTAAGGTGACACATTGTGAATTCAAGAATTAAAGAACAAGGAGGAACTAGTTAGAGTAGTTCATCTGTGGTTAGAAGTTTAGTACTTCCAACTTTTCAAAGGTATGATAAAGAAAACTTTTATTACCATTTTTAGTATAGTCTGTTAGAATTTAATAATTGTTATTGGTTATATGTTGAACCTTTGATCCGAAATTTTATGGGTGCGGCTTCAACCTCTCGGTCTCCCATAATTGGGGGTTATCGGAAGGTGGGGTCGTAACATTTTGTATCAGAGCCTGGGTTCCTCATGTAACCATTAATAATTATTAAATTTTACAAACTCCATAGGACCCAAGGGAGTTATTAGAGGAATATCTGAAAGACAGAGGTGTCTAGAAAGGGATCACGACCGGGGGCTGGCAAGATTTTCCTCCGCACCGCTAGTCGGAATACGAGGACTCTCGGACCCGTGTGACCGCCTGGCCAAAGTCTTAGGGTATGAATCGAAATAAGATACCTTTAGGACTTCTCATCTTATTCATCCCTCCTCATCACAAAATTCTGATAAGGACATAAAGGATTAGGGTTTCCTCTCTTTTCCTCACCCTCTTGAGGTATGGGTAAGGTTAATAAGGTTTAAGGAATCCTCCATCAAATTAATGAAAAGCATGTAAATAAGATGTCATGGACATAAGCTTAATAGATTAAGCGCAAACTAAATGATAGAAATATGCTTAGGTCGTATGACATAAGATGTCATGTCCTCAGAAGAGACCTGAGGCTAGACCTTCTTGTCGAGAGGATAAGTTAGTCTTGGAGATAGAGATCTCCATTGTCAGTAGAGACCTGGCTCATCCTACGAGGATGACGTTAACCCTAACCCTAAGTAAAGGATATAGAGAGAGATGGCATGATGGGTTAGACCAGGTGGTTGGATGGATGTACCTGGGATGCCATATGAGCCATAAGAGGATGGATGACCGAGTACTTTTGTCCACCCAAATCCTAGCAAGAGGATGAGACTGTTTATACCTTGGTACCTATGGTATAGATGAGAAGAAGAGTTCCATAAACCATGGAGACGTATAGTAACAGGTTTTGAGGCCTTGTACCTTGTTGATTGTCCTTGTGGAGGACTCAACCTTAAAGGGTTGTTCGAGTTGAAGGATGACAGGAAGTGTACGTTATGCCTTTGGCAAGTTTGATTCATGGTTAAGAGATAGAGCATGTAGTTGGACACCTAAAAGTGAACCTAGGGGTCTTAGGCCTAAGAGGGGATGTGGTATACCTAATACTCATGATGAGGATTAAGTTGCTATAGTTTCGAGTATGGTGCTCCACATGCATAAAGGAAAGGGAAAACCCTTTTAAGTTAAAGGTAGGTTTGGTGAACCCCTCACAGCTAGGTTGAGGATAAAGGAAGATATGATCTTGATCCAACATTGAGGAAAGAGGACAAGTATAACCTAGCATGATTCAGTGGGTGATCTGCTTATACCTTAATAGCTTGCTAGGGTTAAGTAGGCTCATGCGGATGTAAACCCTAGACCTAAGAGCTTTTGTGACCTCGTAGTCAAGGGAGAGGGACCCCTTTGGTAGGGTGTATATCAGTTTTGTTAAGAGGTCTCATAGGATCTTGAGAAGTTAAGTGAAGAGTACATGGTATGAGAATGAACCTGTAGACCCATAGATATCCATATCTAATTGCATATGAATGAGTTACCATGAAGGTAATCGGTATGGGGCTTAACCAAGGTAGACAGGTTGCGATGGTTCCAATAAAAGGATGAAGGCCAGCCCATGAATACAGAAAGGGAGATGATGGAGACTTGGGTAAGGTTCTAAGTGAACATGTACTATGATGGAGAATCCTAAGTCTATCCTAAGGGTCAGGTAGGGATAAGACCGATGAAAGTAGGAGTTGCCTAATTCCCCAGTTGCACATGACCTTAGGGTCAGGAGGTAACAACTATCATTGTCTGAGGGCCATGGGTTAGGAGATTGATCACCTTCATGAACTCATGGGACCCAAAGGGCAGATGAGTAGGGCACTCGCTTGATGCACGAGGGAAGAGGGATGACCCCAAAAGAGTCGGTATCCTATAGACCTAGAGGAGATGACCAAGGATATAAACCTCAGAAGGTTCAAGATTAGTTTGTTATCATAATATATGTGATGTAGAGACAGATGTGGCACATTTCAACTTAGATTTAAAAGGTGTATTGGCAAGGTGGGATGTACCACCTCTACTCTTAGAACAGGAAGAACTCTGTATTTGGACTGCAGCCAAATGCTTATTTCCTCTTGTTATGGGAGTGAGAGATAGTACATTACGCATGTCATACACTAAGGATAAGAGATGATGTAGGTTGGAACGTTGCCACGAGAAATGGGGATAGAGAAGATAACCTAACCTGGTAAAAAGAATGATACATGGAAGATAGTCACCTTATGAGGATGTGTTTATCCTGAGCTAAGTGGAACTTACAAGTTATACCAGGTTGAGTTTAATCACCACGATGATGAAATCAGAGAGTGTTCTTAATGAAGATAGATAGTGAGTTTAAGGGGAGATAATAGGTGAAATACATGGAAGTATGTGTCTTCAACGTTACCTAATAGCTAAGGATGTGAGGTGGTAATGGATGCGCTGGTTGAGATACATCTGACTTGTTTGGCTAACCCTAAGTTTGAAAAGGAGTGGTGTTTGGATAACACTCAAATAAGATAAGATGTGTTGAAAAGTTAAGGGTTGGTTGGTTAGCCAGTCTACTCCTTGATGCCATAAAAGGATGGTGGTGGAACCTCAGATGCACTTCTTTGGAAAAGAAGGTGATGAAACCCTGACATGAGTGGTTTAGGGTTTTGGAGGAATCGATCTTGAGGAATCATGACATACCGAAAATCATGATTGAAGATCACTATACGTCATGATAAATAGCAATAGCACTTGGATGCTTAAGATAAAGTTGCATATGGTTTATGGCCATGCAAGTCAGGAGGTAAAGGACAAACCCCAGTAACCCAGTGTATCAATATAGAGCACAAAGAGTCCCCGAGAAAGAAAGGGAGTTCACCACTATGGATGTTGTGATAAGTCTCCCCTTGGCCAAGGAGGGTCGAGATGCAATATGGGTTATGGTAGTTCACCTTACCTAGATGACATAAGAAAGAAAGAGTTCTGTCTTAGGATAGATCTGGTTGAACTACCCATGAGAAAGATGATTCAACTGCACCATGAAGCGAGTTCAAAGGTTCTTGAGTTTGACCTAAAAGGTTCACTTCCATAAAGTGGAAGTAGGTACATTGAGAACTCTATGTAGTATAGTTTATCACCCCTAACCATGGTTAGTATGATCCAGACTAAAGGGTCTGATGAGGGCATGTGTGCTCGTTCAGGGTGATATCTAGAGACAGTTCTAGTCCTATGTACGATGTGACAATGACCACCATAGCCAGTATCGGGTTTCTAAAGAGCTCTTAAGGGAGGTTGTGTCGGTCACCACTTCAGTAAGGTGATGTTGGTGAAAGGACCACATGATGATTATGAAAGGACCACAATGCATGAAGATAATAGTCACTTTAATCGTGAAATGGCTGAAAGGAGCCTAGAGACGATGAGAGTCATGAGCAGATGCAAAGTTGACTAACATGCAGTGCACTGTGGGAGAATATAATGTGAGAATCCGACCCCTCTGAGTTATAGCTGAGAAAGCTGAGTCCCTGATACATGGGTCCATTAGAGATGGATGGGTGGAGATGGTTAGGTTTTGACCCTACCCCTCAGGATAGAGTAATGTGTGATGTTTTCCAGGTGTCCAATTTAGAGCACTATGTGAGGTACCCCGACCATGTGCTGAGCAATGAACCGAGTGAGCCCAAGGGAGGCTGAAATGGCCTGAGTCACCTGTGTAGTTTATAGACGCCAGGATGAAAGGACTCAAGGAAAAGAATATGTGATGATAAAGGTTCTTTGGATGCGCCATGAGTACGGTAAAGCCACATAGGGGCCAATGATGGACATGGAAAAGTCTTATCCTGAATTGTTTGTTTGATTGTTGAATTTTGAGGATAAAATTCCTATAAGGAGGGGAGGATGTTATAACCTCAATTTTCTAAATTATATAATGAGTTTTGTAAATACCATTTAAAGATAAATGATTTTGCATGATTGATGTGATGTGGATTGAAATGGATTCCATGGATGATTGGTAGCATGTTTCTTAATGGGCCTTGTTTTATTTGAAGCCCAAATTGATATAATCAAAGAATACATAAAGAATTCCATAAAATAAGAAAACGGATGTGGAATATTTCCCTAAAGATAAGAATTCGAGATTATGGATATCTTGGAGTTCAAGGAACTCAAAACCATGAAATAATAATAATGGGATTAAGGAAAAGAGGGAAAAAGTGATCAATATAATGATAACTTGTAATATAAGAAAAGGAATCGAAATAGTTTTGTTATTTCACCAAATTTGGAGGGATGAAGGATAATGATGAATTCGAGCTTCCCTCAAAATTTGGGAAAGAAATACCAATCCAATTGAGAGATATGTTTTTTTTCCAAAATCCCATTGGAATAAGAATTTAATTCGAAATTTTAGGAAAATACTTTCCTTTTGATCTAGCGCCTGTGATGAGAGCCGTTGGATTGAAATCCAACGGGCACTGCTCATCGTTCAGGTCCCAGTGGGACTAGGACTCTGTGAGTTGCAGGTTGATTTTCCAACCTGATTTCTCGAGAATCTAAGGTTCAAACGCTTACGGAAATCATCCCGTTGAATTCGGGAGAGTAAGACGAAGGTTTTCAATCCTAGTTTGAGTAGGTTTTCACCTCTGATTGGGAAAGTTCCCAATCCAGTTGGAGTGTGGCCAAACCTATATATATAGGAGGGCTTTGGAGAGCACGAGCATAGCCTTTTGCTAGTCCAACCTCTGCGGTTTTGTACAAGGAGCTCTTTGGTGCGCTCAATTGGCAACTTGCTTCCTGATCTACAACCCGATAGCTCAGCGACCCTCTCCGGAGTCCGGCGGGTAGGGGGCGAGCTTGGAGGGGTTCAGGGAGGAGATTGGACCCGTCACCAGCTTCGTCGAGGGGAGGCGGAGCTCCCTGATCGGTTGGTGTGAGCCGAGGGCGACGGAGGCTTCGAGTCAACCCTCAGGTTGACCACGCGAGCTGCTAGGTCTGAGGTAGAAGACGACCCGATCACCGTCAGATCAGGGATCACGGTGATCTCCGTCGCGATCTAACGAACCTGAGGAGAGGGCGAAGTTGTGCGGTCTGTTACCGTGCGATTAGGATCCAGCGGTTGGGTCAGTTTTTGGCCGAACCCTTGGATCGTGATCGGACGATCTGAGCGCAAGGCGCGTAAGTGAAAGGGGACACGCGGCGAGGACCGTCGGATCTTGAAAGGGACCACGGGCACATCAATCCAACGATCAGGAAATTTTGGGTAATTCCTATCTCTAACGAATATTTAGAAAAAAATGATTTATCTTGCGAAATTAATAGAAACTGATAAGAAACTCATATGAGAAAACTTTATATATGAAAGTTGCATAGAAAAATGCAAGGAACACGATAAAAATGATTCCAGAACCTAATTCCACTTATTTTAGCAAAAGTACTTTATTTGGCTAATAAATTATATTAAAATTTGATGAGAAACCCTAATTGCATGTTGAGAGGGTAATTTGGTAATTAAACAAGTCAAATTGTTAAGATTGACTCTGATAATGTTAATGGTAGTTTAATTTGCTATTTTAATGCAAAAATTCTTAACTTGGAATTATAATGATTGAAAGAACGTTAATTTGCAAGAGAACCCCAATTTGGGATAAAGAGAGATAAAAACCATATTTTTATGAAATAAGGAAATTAGTTGTCTAGTAAAGGAAATTCAATGAGAAATTAGGATTTTTTATGAAGAGTGATAAATCAAGGATGATAATGATGAAAGAAGAAGTAAAACCCTAATTTCTAGAAGAAACCCTAATTATGGAATTGGAATCCTAATTTGAATGATGAAATTGGATAATTATTAATAAAATGAATTGGTACTTTTATTTCAGGATTTCTCTTCCTCATTGCTTGTTGATTGGGTTGTTATCTTGAAAAGTGCAGTTAAAGGTATGTGGTTACGCTTATGAATAATCGCTTTAGTTTCCTGGCGATTTCCGAATGATTTATCAGTTGCTTGAAATAACTGTTGAATGTCTATATATTTCATGCAACTATAAAGTGACTATGATTATCATCATAAGTATGCATATAACTGGTTAGATCCTTGTTCACCTCTGGTGCTTTAAAAAGACTGAAAAGGGGGTAATACCTAGAGAAAGGTCTAGGATTGCCGTGAGTCAGAAACTGGATTGCCTTATGCGGTTCATGAGACTCTTCAACATACCGAGAGTTAGAAACAAGATTGCCTTGTGTGGTTCATGAGACTCTTCGGTTTACCATGTGACTCAACTCTAGAAACTGGTTTACCGATTCGGTGGATCATGAGGGGTTGTAGTATGGTATACAGGTCCACTGCAGGGACAGCTCAGAGGTTATGGAACTTGTGGATCGCGGATGTTATATTAAAATGTAATCTTGATTGTCAAAAAGACTAATTGCTTGATTACATTGTTAGCATAAATGTTTGATTATTTTTTCCCCCACATACCGACTGACCGTTGTTTTGTTTGTCGGCGATTTAGGTACATAATCCAAAGCACAAAACAGTAAGGTGACACATTGTGAATTCAAGAATTAAAGAACAAGGAGGAACTAGTTAGAGTAGTTCATCTGTGGTTAGAAGTTTAGTACTTCCAACTTTTCAAAGGTATGATAAAGAAAAATTTTATTACCATTTTTAGTATAGTCTGTTAGAATTTAATAATTGTTATTGGTTATATGTTGAAACTTTGATCCGGAATTTTATGGGTGCGGCTTCAACCTCTCGGTCTCCCTTAATTGGGGGTTATCGGAAGGTGGGGTCGTAACAGTCTCCAAATTGTTTGAGAATGTTTGGACCCAAACGGTCTTAAGACCGTTTGGTCCAAACCCTCTCAAAATCGAATGGACCAAAAAGGTCTTTCAACCCTTAATTAATTCAAGGTTTCGATCAATGAACCGACTCTCAATTGAATCCTTGATTCATTCATCAATTGAACTATTGAATCATCCTTCAATTGGACCATCAATTAGGGTTTTGAACCCAATTGAATTAGGATTTATAATCAAGAAATATTCAATTAGGGTTTTGAAATCGAGGAACCATAAATGGTTAACATTGTGGAACTAATTCAATTAAAATCACTGAATCATCATCAAATTATGATATGACCTGACCTCAAACGTTCTTGAGGTGGTTTGTATGACCTCCAAACGGTCTTGAGACCGTTTGCCCCATCCATCAATAAAATTTGTGAAATTCAATTAGGGTTTAGATCATTCGATAGATCATAAATTTAGCTATTGATTACATTTCGATTTGATATCTCTGGATCTTAAATTACTCAACCGTATTCAACCCTAGACCTCCAAACGGTCTTGATTGACCTCCAAATGGTCTTGCAACCATTTGGGTGATCTCCAAATGGTCTTGAGACTATTTGGGTTAATCAACCCAAAATTTTAAATCAACCAATTAAAATTTCAGCACTTAACCCGATTAGGGTTTGATAATTGAATAACCTTCAACTGATGAACCCTTTGGAATCAATCAATTAGATTTAATGGGTCATCAACCAACGAAACTAGCATATAATCTCCAAATAGTCAACTGTGGTCAACCCTTCCAAATGGTTTGAAACCGTTTGGTTTCTAACAGTTTGATGAAATCGTTTGATTTCAAACAGTTTTGTTGAAACCGATTGAACAATTTATTGAAACCAATTGGAATATAATTTCTTTGGGAAAAGTGCCCAAGATGATTTCATCATCATCTACCTTCGTTCATGTAGTTCATATTGCTACTAATTTCATAACAGTATCAATTACAACAAGCAATTGATCAAGAAGAAGAAAAGGAATCAATAAAATTGCAAGATTGATAATTGAATAACAATGTAATGGTTTCAAGTTATATAACCCACCTCCAATTGAGCTTCAAAGCTTCAATATCACATCAAAAATGGTGGATGCAACTCCTTTCACTATACCAAGACTCGTCCTCAAACTTTGAGTGAAAAGGAATGGTTAGAAATGAAGATGGGATCGAGATAAGAAGAAATCATGCATTGATTTTCAATTTCCACCATGAAATTAAGGTGAAAGGAAGTCAAGAAGCTTACCAACAGGTTGTGGGTCGTCCTCTTGATCCTCAAAAGCTCCCTAGGTCGTTTTTCAAGAAAATAGAAGAAGTTGATTTGAAAAAGCCTTTGATTTGAGTTGTATAAGGTGTTTTTATAAGAAAAATTAATGAGAGAGAAAATGCCTTATAAAAATCTTTTAATTCCAAAATTGGTGCCACCTCCCCCCTCAATTCCTTGCATGCAAAGATATCTTCCTCACCTCCGAATTCCTCTCCATTATCCATTAATTAAAGGAAAAGAAATTAAGCACCTTAATCATATAATAGTAATATCCATAAGTTAGTGGATATTTATTTTTAATTAACTAATGTGAGTGGCCTCTCCACTCAAATTAGATATTTCGTGGCCTAGAAAAGGCAAAAGGATGTTCACACTTGAGAAAATTCAACCATCTCGTTTTTGGTTGAAGGCCCTTAAATTATTTTATTTATTTTTACATTAAATTGGATTAGGATTTCAATTATGCTTGAATCTTGATTATTTTAATATCAAGATTCTCTCTCCTTCAAAGTAGCTCAAATGAGATGCGCCTCTCATTTTCTTGCCTCTAAAAGATTCCAAGAATTATTTGGGACCTTATTGAAGTGGAAATTTGCATATTAAACCCTAGGTTTTGGGTAAATTGCACATAAGCCCAAAACTAGGTTTTTAATGTATAAACATTATTTAATCAGCTCTTTCTTGGTACTCAGGCTTTCACTAGCCATACCTCTACATCATCTTCATTCTAATGATGTTTCAACACATGAGGAACATATTATCATGTAACATTTGCAAGTTAACCTCTCAACCCGGTCTAAAGATTGAATCGGTCGAGTTGTGTCTACACAGAACTCAACCAATGGAGTACATGACCAAAATGTTACATCAGCATCCTCAGCCGATCCACCTTGATAATATGTTACATGATAATATGTTCCTCATTCAATCTTTCGTGGTCATCACCTTCATCATCATCAGCATCCTCATCCTGGTCTGGCATCTCCTCATCAGCAGGAGGTCTAAAGGAATGACCAGGCTAGTGGGCATTCTACTCAGCCCAAGACATACCAAGAGCGTGAAGCTCATTGTCTTGTGGGAAAGATGGAGTAGAGTCACCCAATGAGGCTAGCAGGTTGGCCAGGGGGGCAGTAGGTAACGGGAGGACGGCAGGAGCAGAGCTACTAACAACAAAAGGTGTCAGAGCGGCAGCAAAAGGCTCGGGAGTAGGATAGTAATGATCATATGCATATGAAGCATAAGCACTACCGGGATAGGGCTGGTTGGTTGGATAGGGGTGATCATAGGAAAGGTTCATGGTTGACATGATGGAACACAAATCCGGGTGCCGGTGGTCTTAAACCTATTGGTTGTACGGCTATTGATGCATCATATAACCCAAAAGGGTTTCATTTGACACACGGAAAGACGCACGGCTAGGTCTAGGAGGAGGCTGCGAAGGTGGATATTGGGTAGAGGAGGATGGGGCAGTTGAAGCGGAGGCAGAGGTAGAAGCACTAGAGGCAGAGGAAAACACGGGAATGGACTTTTGAAGAGTGGTTTCACTAATACAAACACCTTTTCTAGCAACCGGGTAATGGAAGTCAGAAAAAAGGGATTTGTTAGTGGCGAACTTGAAAAGACCACAAATCAAATCCGGGTAGGGTGGGTGGGTGCCTTTGGTGTTCTTACCAGTGTCGAAGCAGGTCATATGATGTAAGATGTATCTGGCCCACTTGACACTGATATTTTTTAGCAAACAATACATAATGAATGTAGTGTTCTTTGCAATGTCCATTTGATTTTTCTTTGGATGGACATTACAGTTGATCACTAAAGCCAATATGCGCCTCTTTAGGACAAGAGAGGATGAGGGCAGGGTGGACCTCTTCTTGTAATCCACGTCGGGTTTCTTCAAAAACCGATGAATATCTGGTAATGTCAATTCATAGTGATTGTAAAAACCTTATGGGTCAAGAAGATCGAAGTACTTGCCATAATCCTTACCCCAAATGTCATTTTCCTCGTCTCTGGAAAGAAATATATTTAAAGTATCCTCAGAGATTTGTAAATAATGACCGGAAATCATAGATGTAAGAATTACTTGAGTATTCAGCGGTAGGATAAGAGAATCGTAGTTCCAACGCAAGTTGGCGTAGAACTCGTGAATAGCCTTAGTGGTTGACATTGAGTGGTGAAAGCAGTAATGTTTGATTGCTAGTGTGGAAAAATGGTGTACGGAGAGCAACCTAGTCACCTGAGCAAGAATCGTTTGATACCTAGGAGTAGGATCGATCAAAGCGTGAAAAGGAAAAGGGCTTCGAGGAAGAAGGTCCTTGTACCTATTTACAACCTCAATTGATACAAAGGAGGTATTATCAAAGGGAACCAAGCAATTTTGTGAAGAAGAGGCAGGTGCATTGCTTGGAGCAGCTCGTTTTCTTCTTTGGGAAGCCATGGAGGCGAAAATGAGATAAAAAATGTGCAAACAAGCAAAAAAAAACCTCAAACGTCGTACAAAAATCACGAGAGATGCCCGAGAAGGTCTAGGATGAGATTTCTAGGTTGAACTAGGGCTAATAGAGGGAGGTTTAGGGATGGGGGTGAGAGCTTAGGGCTAAGAGATGAGGAATCAGTCGGCTATTTTCAAGTTGAGAGGGGAAATAGTTGGCCGATCCTAATTTAATATTGGCTCAGCCCACGGATCGATTGAGTTCTGAGAGTATAAAACTCGACTGAACGGTTCTCTGAAGAACAACTCTCGGCTCTTGATCGGTCGAGTTTTTCTTGGTGAAACTCGACTGAAGGTCAACCTGACCTAAAAGTCACATTCTTGGTTTCTAGCCATATACATGCTAATTAAATTCATTTTTCAATACTATTATGTGTCATTAACATACTTAGGCACATTTAGCTCATCATTGGGTACTATTTAGAGATAAAACAAGAAATTTGATAAAAACCCAAAACAAGAAAAAACTAAGCATGTTAACAAGCAATTTAGGCCGATTGAAGCATATATCATAATATAAGATGAGAAATGACATGAGCAAGCATATAGGTTGAAAACAACTAGCTAGATCACATATAAACATCATCCAAAGCAACAATAAGCAATTTAGATCGAATAAAATTAAATTGATCTCTAGCTAGAGGTTTAGTAAAGATATCCTCCAGTTGATTTTCCATGTCCACATGCGTGATATAGATATCCTTCTTCACAATGTGATCATAGAGAAAGTGATGGTGAACCTCTATATGCTTGGCTCTACTATGTAATATAGGATTGTAAGAAAGATTAATTGCACTAGTATTATCACAAAAGATAGGAGAAGCATCAAAAAATATTTTATAGTCTTGGAGCATTTGCTTCATCCATAGGACCTGGGCACAACAACTCTCGGCGGCAATGCACTCAGCCTCAATAGTTGATAATGCCACAGTGCTCTATTTCTTGAAGAACTAAGACACCAAGCATGGTCCTAGGAGAAAGCAAGTGCCACTTGTTCACTTTCTATCAATCAAATATCCAATGTAATCTACATCACTATATGCTCTAAGAGTAAAATCCCTTGATTTAGGTTATCATAGTCCAAAATTTTGGGTTTTGGCGAGGTACCTCAAAATCCTCTTAACAGCTTTAAGATGTGATTTTCTAGGTCTAGATTGAAAGCGTGCACACAAGCCAACACTAAACATAATATTAGGTCTAGAGGCAGTTAAATAAAGCAAACTTCCAATCATACCTCTATAGAGCTTCTCATCTACTCTCTCACCTTCTTCATCTTTATCAAGTTTGGCAGTGTTGGACATGGGTGTATCCATTGGCTTCATATTCTCCATCCCAAAGTGTTTGAGTTGTTCATTTGTGTACTTGCCTTGGTTGATGAAGTTTCCTTCTTTGGTTTGTTTGATTTGAAAGCCAAGGAAGAAGGTCAACTCACCCATCATGCTCATCTCAAACTCACTCTGCTTAAGAGAACTAAACTCCTTGCAAAGATCAAGATTGGTTCTGCCAAAAATGATATCATCAACATAAATTTGAATAAGAAGAAAATTGTTAGAAGTGTGTTTTAGAAACAAGGTAGAATCAACTTTGCCCATGACATACCCATTATCTAACAAAAATTTATTTTGTTTCTCATACCAAGCTTGAGGTGCTTGTTTGAGTCCATAAAGAGTTTTTTGCAACAAATAAACATGATTAGGTAGGTTGTCAATTTCAAAGCCTGGAGGTTGAGAAACAAATACTTCCTCCTCGATTGTACCATTCAAAAATGCACTTTTAACATCCATTTGATATAGCAAGAAATTTTTATGACTAGAAAAAGCAAGTAGCATTCTAATGGATTCAAGTCTAGCAATAAGAGCATAAGTTTCATCAAAGTCAATACCTTCTTGTTGGTTGTAACCTTGTGCTACTAACCTTTCTTTGTTTCTTACCACTTTTCCTTACTCATCTAGCTTGTTGCGGTAGACCCACTTGGTGCCAATGATCTCTCTATCACTTGGTCTTGGCACTAAAGTCCACACACAATTCTTCTCGAATTTCTCCACCTCTTCTTGCATGGCAAGGATACAGTCATCATCACCAAGGGCTTCTTTAATGTTCTTTGGCTCTAATTGTGAGATGAAGGCACTGTCTGCTTGTTCTTTATTGTATGAAGCTCCTGTTTTCACTCTCTCGAATGGATTTTCGATGATTAGTTCCTTGGGATGATTATATGCAATGCGGGGAGTAGGATCCTTCTTTTCTTCTTCTTCTTCTTCTATCACTTGCTTGCCTTTGTTGTCGATGTTGAGATCTTTTAAGATAGGAATTAAGTCATCTGCAACATTATTATCCACAACATGCTTGCTAACAACAGGGTTAGTTACAAAAAACTTAACATTAATAGATTCTTCAATTTTAGACAATTCAATGTTGAATACTTTATATGCCCTGCTAGTAGTGTTATAGCCTAGGAAGAAAACCTTATAAGATTTTGGATCAAACTTATCAAGAGAATCCTTCATGTTTAAAACAAAACAAGGACATCCAAAAACATGGAAGAAATCAATAGACGTCTTTCTGCCACGCCATAGTTCATAGGGGGTTTTCTTTAAAGAAGGATGTGTAAAAACTTAGTTTTGCACAAAGCATGAGGTGCTAACGGCTTCAGCCCAAAACTTCTTAGGAGTGTCATACTCAAGAAGCATTGTCCTAGTTATCTCTTGTAGTGACATGTTCTTCCTCTCTACAACCCCATTTTGTTGAGGCATACGAGGAGAAGAGAAATTGTGTGAATAACCAAAATTTTCACAAAAAACGCTCAAAAAGATCATTTTCAAATTCTCCCCCATGATCACTACAGATAGAAACAATCTGGCAAGAAGCTTCGTTTTCAGCCCATTTACAAAATCTCGAGAAAACATCAAGAGTATCACTTTTAGAAACGAGAAAGAAGGTCCAAGTATATCGAGAGAAATCATCAACAATAACAAGACAATACTTGGAATCACGAAGCATTTGCATTCTCATTGGTCCGAATAGATCAATATGAAGAAGTTCAAGAACTCTCTTGGTACTCATGACTCCTTTGTATTTGAAGGAGGATTTGGTTTGTTTCCTTTATGTACAAGGTTGGCATTCCTCATCCTTTTCAAAATCCAATTTGAGAAGTCCTTGAACCAAGTCCTTTTTGCTCAATTTCTTCATTTGATGCATATTCACATGTCCCAAACGACGATGCCAAAGAGAAATATCATTTTTATCCGCTACCAAGCAGCTATCTAGTATGGGATTAAGAGCATCAAGAAAAATAACATAAAGATTACCATTTCTAGTTCCCTTACATATAACATTATAGGAGAGGGAATCTAAAAGCAAGCATTATAAAGAAGTAAACAACACAAGATATCCATTGTCACAAAGTTGACTAACAATAATCAAATTGTGATGTAGGCCATAAACAAGCAACACATTTTTAATACATAGCTCATTACCCACATCACCTTCACCTATGACCTTACCCTTCTTGTTGTCTCTAAAGGTTACCAATCCTCCTTTCTTTTTCATGAACTTGTTGAAATGGCTGATTTCTCCATTCATATGTTTAGAATAGCCACTATCAACAATCCATCTCTTTTTAACCTGCAAGAAAGAAGGATTTCGGAGCCCAACTCAAACTTTGGGATCCGGGGTTAGCTTAGGGACCCATTTCATCTTTGGGTTGGTCCCTTTGGGCTTGTAAGGACAATAAGTAGAGTAATGGTCATCACATTTACAACGAACACAAACCATAGGGTTCTTAGAGTTGGAAGTATCTCCATGGATGATAGGAGATTCCACACTCTTCTTCTTACCCTTATTCTTGCTCTTTTTCTTATCTTTGGGAGCAGTCCCATCATATCCCAAACTACTAGTACCAACTTGTTTGGTAGAGTGTTCTAGGACATCATTGAGGGATTTCTTTCCTGAGAGAAACTTTTGCAAAGAAGATCTTAACTTGGAATTATCATCACTAAGGTTAATGACAGAAGTAGAAAGACTAGCAAGATCATCTCTAGCATGCAATAGGTCGGCCTCAACACAGAGGGCTTTAGTATTAAGGGAATCTCTTTCTAAAGCTATGCTAGCAACTTCATTACTTTGTAAAATAGGTCGAGAAGATAAGTCATTTACTTGAGCAAGAAATTTGGCATTTTCAGATTTAAGCAAAACATTTTCTCTTTGATAAGCATAAACTTCATTTCTCCTAGCATCATCCATGAGTTTGAGTTCTACATTATTAGTTTTAAGACCATCAAGATCATCTAGGCACTTTTGGTTTTCTATCTTAAGATTTTCAATATTTTTAAGATATACACCCTTCTCAACCTCTACTCCATTATGTCGAAGCTCAAGGTCAAGAAATTTCCCTTGCAAAGAATGTATGCTATCAAGGAGTAGTTTTTCATTTTTAGCAACGATTTCAATTTTAGCATAAATATCATGAACTATCTTGCCTAACCTTTTCCTTTTAGATTTACATTTAGTAAAGGATTATTGGCATTCATTTAGCATATCAATGATAGTTTCTTTAGGAAGTTCTAGCAAATTTACTTTACTTACCTTGCTTATCTCAGTTACCTCACATACATCTTCATTAGCAGATGCCATGAGAGCAAGATGGCATTCTCCATCTTCAGAGCTTGAGGAGCTTGAAGAAGACTCCTCCCAAGCTACATGGGCTGCATCTCTTGATCTTCTTTCTTTCTTGTCCTTCCTCTTGTACTTGCCTTCTTTCTTGTACTCCTTATCTTTCTTGTGGCTGCTCTTGTGATGGCTCTTCTTGGCCTTGGGGTAGTCACTCTTGTAGTGGCTTTTTTGACCACACTCATAGCACCTATGAGTTGAAGAGGAGGGCTCGCTCTTGAAGTGTTTGCCCTTTGAGTAGTTTGCCTCATGCTCATTAGGGCCTTCATCTTCACTTGAGGAAGGGTTGGGGAACTTCAAAGAAAGTTGTTGTTGCCACACCATTTCTTCAATTTGTGCTTTGAAGGTTGTGTCCTTTATCTTCTTGGACTCTTTTTATTCTCTCTTCTCTTCCTCTTCTTTCTTGTCAAGCCTAGGCTCATGGGCTTGAAGATTACCAACCAACTCCTGGGTTGATAGCTCACTTAGCTTGTAGACCTCTTCAATGGATGTCACCTTGGGCTCCCATCTCTTTGGAAGAGATCTCAAGATCTTGGAGTTGATGGTACCTTTGTCTAGCACACTTCCAAGGGCTGCCAATCCATTTATGATGACATTGAGCCTAGTGTACATATTAGCCACTCTCTCATTCTTACTCATCTTGAAGTTCTCTAGAAGACCACCAATCGTGTAGATCTTGGCTTCCTTCACTTGCTCGGTTCCTTCATAGGTGAAACACAATTTGTGCCATATCTCATGTGCGGTGTCCCATCTGGAGATCCCGTTGAACTCAGATGGAGTGAGGGCGGCGTAGATGATGCTCACAGCTTTGGCATTGAGTTGATCATGCTTCATTTCAGCTTCAGTCCATGTGGTGATGCCCCCCTTTAGATCTTCATATTTGAGGTGGACTATCTTCCACATTTTATAGCTCACACCTTGGAGGTAGAACTGCATCCTTCTCTTCTAATAGAGGAAGTTGGTGTCATCGAAGACCAGAGGTTTCATGGAGAAGCTTCCTTCTAGGTTAAGCAAACCAAGTTCCGAATCGCCCATCTTCTCCTACTTGTTGAAGTAACTTGGAGAAAACCTACTCTGATACCACTTGTTGGATCAATGAGCTCTAGAAGGGGGGGGGGTTGAATTGAGCTTCACAAATTCTCACAAGATAAATTAGACCACCAAATTATATATTTGAAATGTTTAAACAAGCAGCAATTTGATGTCCTAATCTAACATACATAGAAAGGATGAGAGATAGTGAAAAACAAGCACTTGGATAGGTGGTTTAGAGTGGTTCCATGTCCTAAACTTAGGAGCTATGTCAGTCCACTACCTATATTGGGTTAGTCTCTAGGATTTGCAATCTTAGTACTCATATATTCCACAATAAGATTACAAGACACAACAACCACACATCCAAGGGCTTAGTACCTCAAGCAAAGATCTTCAACCTATAGAAGGAGCTTACCCACTTGAACCATAGAGTCTTCATCCATCAACATGGACGTACCCACTCCTTTCTTCAAGTCTTCTGTCTTCAAGGGATTACCTATCTTCCTTGCGCATTGCCTTGCTCCTCTCCTTCACTTAGAGATCTGGAGCACCTATCTCCTTCGATTGGAGACCTGGAGTAGCTTGCCTTCTTCAATCTTGAAGATTAACACCTCCTTCTCCTTCACTTGGAGAGGGATCTTCAACTTGACTTCAATAGCAATTGAGGTTGGAAGATGGAGGAGGAGAGCTTTACAACAATGCAGGGAGTAGCTCTCTTATATAGGAACCTATCTCACTCATACTCATGAATTTAACTTGAAGGTAGAGAGAGAAAGGGGCTCAAATGATTAGAACACTCTCAGTTATGCTAGGACTAAGTTTACAATGAATGAGCATCCTTGGAATGAACTCCAAGTGTTCTATATATAGATGAGGGTGTTGCTTTTAGTTAGGTGAACTCTTGGGCCAAAATATAGGCATTTTCTTTCAAGAAAAAGTCTCTATTTTCGATCAAATAACCCACCAACGATCACATCACATTTTTCTGCAAATTCCGTACAGTGCAATCGGTCGAGTTTTAATAAAGTTAACTCGACCGATAGAGTAAATGAAAAACTGATTTTCAAAGTATCGGTCGAGTTTGTTTTGAAGAAACTTGACTGATAAATGAATGATCGTTTTAGTTAGGTACTCCATCTATCGAGTTCTATGTAGACACAACTCAACCGATGCAATCTTCAGCGATTGTATCAAGGTGGATCGGCCGAGTTTGTCCTGGGAAGAAACTCGACCGATTGACCACCTGATGTCAATTTTTGAATATGCATCAAAAGTGATCTAACATTGGTGTTTTATGTCCCAATAAATTTTCTCACCTTAGTTATAAGTCAATTCATCATTACAAGTGATTACAAATATGTTCTAAGGTCATTTACATAGATTTCCACAAAAGAACACTTGTAGCTCTTTGACTTGAACTTGAGTCAATCTAGGGTTTTGGATTTGGGATCCTTTCTTGTACCTAATACCTAAAATCAATCTTTAATACACATATTAGATACATATGAACGGAATGAATAAGTCATTATCAAAATATAGGCAATGTATAACCTCTAGGTCAACAGTGTGTACATATATACACTACGTTAGTTAATTTGTCATTTACATCATCATGCTAGAATAATTTAATGGCAGATTTAATAACTTGAAAACACTACAAGTGGGGCCCAAGACCCTAGAATAATTGAAGTGAAATAAATAAGATTTGTAGAAACTAGTGTGTACGATCATGCCTCATTGGGAAGGTAGGTTTGATTAAAAATGCCCAACTTAGAGTTTAGAATGCACATACCTAATTTTCACACATAAAGGTTAATTTGAATAGTATACTTTGGTCCACAAAGTCAACTTTTCATCCTAGAAACACATTATGTATGTTAGCCAAGTCAAAGTGAACATATTCATTCCTATTATATTTTCATATTATTCTTACCCTATTCCCGATCATCTAATGTCATGTTAGGGTTTATTATATTAATCTTTGTTGAGAGAATATGTGATGCTTTATATATCAATATTAGTTCCAATTACACATCTTTAGTCACATAAGTCTATGAAACTCATATATACGTGGATAATAATGTATATTCTTCCAATAGGTTTAAAGATGACATTCTCTTCTCTATAATGTGAATCCATATTATTCCTCACATCATGCTTACCATGCATATTGTTGTAAATATATTCCACATGAATATCTATTTGGTTCACTAATATACAAATTATTTGAATTAACTAACATGTCATCTAGATATATGTTTATAACAGTACATTCTTTTTCACATCGTTATCTTTTCCACCATTTAATTCATAAGAAGACAATATAGTTAGATGCATTCCATAATTATATTTGTGTTTATAATTACCATCTATTACATAAATATGTATTTTTTATCTTGGGTTTTTTTTTAAACATGGTTATTATAATTCTTGATAATCTATGTGTAGTATTAAAATGTAACTCATCTTATATTTAATCTTCCATTATTAGTTGATGCATGACATTCAACATTACATGAAGAAAGCATACCCATATTACATCCATCATTTTATATGTATTACTACATGGATACATGTATAAACTAATATGATGTATACAAGTAAGTCAATATGATATAATAATGTGAACACATTTGCAAAACAACTCCTTAGTTATAGATGTACTATACAGATCATAAATTAAGATTTTGATATCATCTTTAACCACACTCTTACATACATGACATATTATGATTGTTTCCTATATTTGGTTCAATGTATCAACAGTAGGATCATACTCATAAGTATAATTGTATATATACATGTATATATAGTGTTAACTCGATTACAAGTTGCATGTATTACCATGGTTATCTAAGACATTATTGTTCCATTATTATAATTCACCAAGTAAACTGAATTCGCAACAAACTGAAATAATAGAAGGATAACAAACCTGATAATATTATTGATTGGTTTTGATCTCTTTCCACTAGATTAGATCTCAACTCATTAGATCACTAGCTTGGACTATTGCATTGTGGAGAGGTTGACGCCATGTTGAAGGGGTGTCCAAGCCTTTAGTGGAGGTGTTATTGATTTTGTAGGGGCAAATGCCTTGCTGCTAGCTGACAAAGTGTCAGGTCATGTTTCCAGCATTGCAGAGGGAAAAGTGGCAACGTCGTTGCAAGAAAGGAGTCGACGACATTGCTGTCAAGGTTGGGAAAGGGTTTTGTCAGGGTGTGATGGCATCAAGGCTATTCTGGAAGTGTTGTTGTGTTGCGGGCATTGGGTCTGAAGTAGATGTGGTGGTTGCAAATGATGGTGTCGCTAGTGTCATGGTGCTTGCTAGTAGGCAACATCAAGATGAGGTTGGATGGGAGCTAGGGGTTGCAAGGTGGTTGCAGCCTCCAACGAAGATGAGCAAGGAGACTGGCGGCATGCATATTTCTTTGGTCAGAATAGGTCTGCGGACTAAGAGAAGAGGTAGCAATGTAGTTTTTTAGGGTTGGAAACTCGAGTTGCAACCATGTTGCAGATCGCCATCGAGGCAAAGATCCAAGGGTGGTGTGTGTTTTAGGCTACTTCCATTAGTCAGTCTAATTGATGGGCACGATGGTATGAGCATGGAGGCGTTGGGTGGTAAGGTGCCAAAGGATATGAGGAAGGAGGAGGAAGATGGTCGACTAGGGTTTCTGCTCTATGATGGGGGAGAAGGAAAGGGGGAAGATATAGGAGACATATGAGGAAGAGAAGGATCGGGGCGGTTGTCATTCAAGGGGCAACGAGGCATCACGTGGTAGGGGGGAACACGATGTCATGCATGGGGAGTAACACTATGATGTGTTATAGGTTTAGGAAATTTCTTACTCAAATACTACATTTAAAACCTAAGGTAATTAGGATTTTAAATATTAATTCAATTGGGAAAACAATTGATATCTGATTTTTATGCAATTTAAAGGGAAGGTTAATTAGGAGTCAAAGAGGTTTCCTTTTTCACATGCATTAGGCATTTATATATATATTAGAGTTTCTGTATTGATTTAATTAATTAAGAGGGTAAAGGAATTCCAATTGACTTGAAATTCCATGGGTTTGCTAATTGAAGTGTGTAGAGTCTAACTTTACATTATTCTCATTTTCAACACATTTTGTATTTGATTGTATGCTAAGTGTCTAATAAATATATTTAGCACCTTTCTTAATAAATTTCACTATAAAATTTCTTATTTCTCATTTCATATCCCACATAGCCATAAAATTTCAAATTAATATAATCACTAATTTATCTCTAATAAATGGTCATTTTGCATTATTAGACTCTAATTAACACACTAGTTGAGATATTTGTGCAAAATCCCGTTAATTGAAATGAACGTGGGTTAAATATAATGCAAACCATTAAGTATTGCTCAATTTCAACATTGAGGACAAAGAGGATAGAAAATATGGGAAAATTTAGGGAAAAGGACAAAAAGGATATGAAGGAAATAAAATCTTGAAAATGGGTTAAATTGCAAATGAACCTAAGATTCAGTATGTTACAACACTCCACCCCTTAATGAGGATTTTGTCCACAAAATCTCAACACGATGGAAGGTTGATTACGTAACATCCCCACATTAAGAAACTAGGTGGTTACCTCTAATCTATGGTATTTAACATGCTCTACTCATTAGTCATGTTTTACTAAGGTTTCCACTATTCATATTACCTTTTATCAAATATAACACCATTAACATTTTGGATTATTATCACTATATCCATTATGAAATTACATCATGTTTATTATTCTATTACTTTTATCATGTTATATTCACATTGTTGTAAAAAGATTATATCTCAACATTATGTACAAATCATATGTATTTATTATTTATGGTACTTCACATGCTCTACTCGTAAGTCAGGTTTTAATAAGGTTTCCACTATTCATATTACATTTTATCAAATATAACACAATTAAAATTTTGTCTTATTAGCACTATCTCCATTATGAAATTACATCATGTTTATTATTCTATTACTTGTGTCATGTTATATTCACATTGTTGTCAAAAGAATTATATCTCAACATTGTGTACAAATCATATGTATTTCATATTTACTCATTAATATTTTTAAACACAATTAGGGTTTACTAAGTCATCTCAATATTTATTAATATGATATATCACAATCCTTAATAACTTGAATTTATACTCCATTACCATCATATAGAATTTTCATAGATTATTTTGTAAGAAATATTTAATATTATCTAATCAAGTTATTAAATCCAAATAATGTCACATTAATTTCTTACACCTATATTTTCACATCACCTTTCATACTCGTAGAAATGTCATCATTAATCATTTTCTCCTATTTACACTTCTTATTATAAGTCATAAATATTTAACATCACATTAGGCATTTGGAATTATTGTAGACTTAATAATCATGCTTATGTAAATCAAATTAGTCCTTATCACATTTGAGTCATTATATGTATATTATTGAATAAGGTGGAACACATTGCATATTAATGAATACTAAGTTATGATTAGGTGATTATATTCCATTTATATGTATCAAGCTATATTGTTAATGTCACTAATGTATCATTAAGTCATGAAAGATACATATGCATATATGTTGAGGTTAGATGATTACATATTAGGGTTTAGGTCAACATGACCATTATATGTTATGCATTTATATTATCATTAGGGTGACATGGTCAACATTATGTGTATTCACAATTAGTGAGTTAATCATATTAAGTATTTATTGGGGTTCAAGCATATGAACTATTCCTTAGATGACTTATTATATATTCATTATCATATAAACAAACAAGTTAATTTTTTTGGTCAATACTAATAATATAAGCTCACTAATCTCTTGTTTATGGAGTTAGGGCTTCTAATTCCAACATTGCTTGATTTTTCTATGTAATAAGATTCCATCACCCTAAAAAAAGGGAGTTCATCCTCAAAATCAGCAAATGCAAAATCTATCAAGGTAATACTATTACCACTACTCCACCCCTTAAAGGGTTGACCTACCAAGTCAAACTAAACTAGAGGTAAAAGAGTGAGTCTAATCAAATAATGTATAAGACCCAATCCCTTAATTGTTTACTATTACCAAACTTCAATGTCTAGTATAGGGTACCCCTAAATATGGAAATCTAAGACTCATATAAGGAACTTACGGGATATAAGGTGATTTTTTTTGGGTAAACAAATCATCATATCAGGTTCCTAAGGATACTCAACATTGAAGTTATTTGCCTACAGGTATTGTATTTTAGATAATCAGTATCAGCTCAGGCCATGCCAATGTCATATAGATCCGGGAGTACTCGTAAACCAAGCTAGTGGCGTAGAGGAAAATATTTCCATCGCCCAAACCTTGACCCTTTCTAGGAACCCTTTCTTTCAACTTATGTCATAGTAGCTGCCTAGTAGGCTAATCACCACAAAGTTGACTAAAGATATTTCTAGTATGAAATTCTTATGGTCCTAAATCAACCTTTAACCATAGGTCAATTCTAAAGTGAACTAAAGGGAAAACTATATGATGTAAGGGTTTCTAACTAAGTAGGCAAATTGTTATAGTCAACACTCCGACTACCATTGGCTCCGATACCATGTTGTAAAGAAGTGAGATCAATCATCACCTCTCTATTAATAATGGTAAACAAAATCCAATGAATAGTTGTAGAAGTTAAAAATTTGACTATAATCAATTTAATAAAGAGTACATCAAAATTTTCCCAATAAGGGTGTACATGCTTTATACAAATAAAGGATCGAAGGTTGAGGGAAACTAAACTATACCAATATGTCTCCAATATTTAAGCTCATGATGGAAGGATGAACACCTTCTCCTAGTCTTATTCTGGTTCACCATACTCCTATTGCGCACTTTGATCCTACACCTAGGTGGTTGGGATCACCCAACAAGAGGAGAGAAAATGTATGTGTCAATTAAATAAATAAGGACAATTAAAAAACAAAGCATGAAATGAGAAAGATTTACTATGCTAAGAGGGTCAAGAATATGAGGCAAGTAAATAAATAAGCATCCTGCCAAGTCAAATAGTAATAACATTGCAAGCATGATTTAGTATGACTACATTAAACTAATATAGGGTTGAGGCACCTACCTAACCTCAACCGAAAACAAATAGGTGAGGGAGAGTGGTCACATTCCCAAACACCTACAATATATATAAAAGTGTGGAGAGTGGTCACATTCCCCAGGGCTCATGCCCACACTATGTGTGGGGTCCACGACCCTAGAATAATTGAAGTGAAATAAACAAGAATTGTAGAAACTAGTGTGTAGGCTCATGCCTCATTGAGAAGGTAGGTTTGGATAAAAATGCCTAACTTAGGGTTTAGAATGCACATACCTGATTTTCACACATAAAGGTTAACTCAAATAGTATAATTCTGTCCACAGAGTCAACTTTTCAACCTAAAAACGCATTATGTATGTTAGCCAACTCAAAGTGAACATATTCATTCCTATTATATTTTCATATTATTCTTACCCTATTCCCGATCATCTAATGTCATGTTAGGGTTTATGATTTTAATATTTGTTGAGAGAATATGTGGTTCTTTATATATGAATCTAAGTTCTAATTACCCATATTTAGTCACATAAGTCTATGTAACTCATATATTTGTGGATAATAATATATATTCTTCCAATAGGTTTAAAGATGTCATTGTCTTCTGCATAATGTGAATCCATATTATTCCTCACATCATGCTTACCATGTATATTGGTGTAAATATATTCCACATGAATATCTATTAGGTTCACTAATATATACATACTTTGATCCAACTAATATGTCATCTACATATATGTTTATCAAAGTAGATTCTTTTACACGTTATTATCATTTTCACCATTAAATTCATAAGAAGACAATATAGTTATATGCATTCCATAATTATATTTGTGTTTATAATTACCATCTATTGCATAAATATGTATTTTTGTATCTAGGGTTTTTTGAAACATGGTTATTATAATTATTTATAATTTGTGTATAGCATTAAAATGTAACTCATCTTATATATAATCTTCCATCATTAGCTGAGCCATGACATTCAATATTACATTAAGGCAACATGCTCATCTTACATCCATCATTCTATATGTAGTACTAATGGATACATGTATAAACTAATAGGATGTATACAAGTAAGTCAATATGATATAATAATGTGAACACATTTTGCAAAACAACTCCTTAGTTATAGATGTACTATACAGATCATAAATTAAGATTTAGGTATCATCTTCAACCACACTCTAACATACAGAACATATTATAACAATTTCCGATATATGGTTCAGTATATCAGCATTAGGATCATACTCATATGTATAATTGTATTTATATATATACCTAGGGTTAACTTCATTACAAGGTGCTTGTATTACCATGGTTATCTAAGCCACTATTGTTCGATTATTGTCATTCACCTAGTAAATTTAACTCACAGCAAATTGAAACAATAGAAGGATAACAAACCTAATAATATTATGAATTAGTTTTGATCTCTCTCCACTAGATCAGATCTCAGCTCATTAGATCACTATCTTGGACGGCTGGCAATGTAGAGAGGTTGACGCCATGCTAAAGGGGTTTTCAATCCTTTAGTGGAGGCATTATTGGTTTTGAAGGGGCAAATGCCTTGCTGCTAGCCGACACAGTGCCAGGTCATGTTGCCCATTGTAGAGGAGAAAGAGTCGACGATGTTGCAAGAGAGGAGTCGACGGTTTTGCTGTTAGGGTCGGGCATGGACGTTCTCAGGGTGTGATGGCATCGGGGATGTTCTAGAACTGGTGTTGTGTTGCAGGCATTAGGTCTGAAGTAGATTTGGTGGTTGTAAATGATGGCTTCGCTAGCGTCGTGCTACTTGCTGGCAGGAAGTGTTGAGATCATGTCAGATCGGAGCTAGGGGTTGTGAGGTGGTTGCAGCCTTCAACGAAGATGAGCAAGGAGGTTGGCGGCCTGTAGATTTCTTCAGACTGAATTGGTCTATAGACTGAGAGAAGAGATAGCAATGTAGGTTGTTAGGGTTGGAAAGTCGAGTTGCAACTGTGTTGCAGTTCACCATCAAGGCAAACAGCCAAGGGTGTCGTGTGTTGCGGGATACTACCATTGGTCGGCCTGATTGTTGGGTGCCATTGCTAAGCATGGCAGCACTGGGTGGCAGAGCGCCAAAGGAGATGAGGAAGGAGGAGGAAGATGGGCAGCTAGTGTTGATGTGGTATGATGGGGGAGAAGGCAAGGGGGGAAGATATAGGAGATGGATGAGGAAGAGAAGGATAGGGGCAATTATCATTCAAGGAGCAACTGGGCGACACCCATTTTTGTAGGGGGGACTTGATGTCGTGCATGGGGAGTAACACAACAATGTGTTATAGGTTTAGGAAATTTCTTAGTCAAATACCACATTTAAAATCTAACATAATTAGGATTTTAAATACTAATTCAATTGGGAAAACAATTAATATCTGATGTTTAAGCAATTTAAAGGGAAGGCTAATTAGGAGTCAAGGATGTTTCCTTTTTCACATGCATTAGGAATTTATATATATATTAGAGTTTGCATATTAATTTAACTAATTAAGAAGGTAAATGAATTCCAATTGACCTAAAAGTCCATGGATTTGCTAATTAAAGTGTGTGGATTCTGACTTTACATTAATTTCTCATTTTAAACACATTTTGTATTTGATTGTATGCTAAGTTCCTAATATTTAGTATGTTTCTTAATAAATTTCGATATAAATTTTCTTATTTCTCATTTCTTATCCCACAAAGCCATAATATTACAAATTAGTATAATCTACTAATTATCTCTAATAAATGGTCATTTTACATTATTAGACTCTAATTAACACACTAGTTGAGATATCTGTGCAAAAACCCATTCATTGAAATGAATGTGGGTTAAATATAATTCAAACCATTATGTATTGCTCAATTTCAACATTGAGGACAAAGAGGATAGAAAAGATAGGAAAATTTAGGGAAAAGGACAAAAAGGATATGAAGGAAATAAAATCTTGAAAATGGTCAAATTGCAAATGAACCCAATATAGAGTATGTTACACAAAATGATATGAAAAATATGGAGAAATATGGTCTAGTTTTAGGTCGTAGTCTAAGATGCAAAAAGATATCAAAATCTTGAGCATTATGGCCCAGTTTTAGGTCATAGTCTAGGATCCAAAAAGATATGAAAAATAAAAAGAAATATGGTTTAGTTTTAGGTCATAGTTCAGGACCCCAAAAGTATGGAAAATGTAGTGTTCCATCATTTTGAAGTGATATTTGACTTTAGAAATTCTACTAAAAATGTAGGGACCTATTTGTAATTTTTGCAGAAGCTTTTACTCTCTAATATAGAGGAAATAAGAGGAGGGTCGAGTACCCTTCCCAATCTATTCCACTCTAAGAAGAAATGACAGCTACCAGCTTTGGAGGTGATTAGGGCAATGATGGCGGTGAGGAGAGAGAGAGCTAGTAAATTGAGTGGATCTACCACCAGCAAGCTGGTGGGTTGTTGCATTTAGTTGACCATCCCTGATGTTGTTGTAGGTGGGGTTTCTATGGTAGTGGATCAACTGTAGATAACCCTTTCTAGTGGTGGTTTTGTGCAAATCTCAGTGACATCCATCTCAGGTTAGGTAGAGCTTTTGATTTTTCACTTTAGCTTAATCATTTTGGCCCTTGATAGTGAAATCTAATTTTTGGTTATTAGGCATTCTTTGCAGTCTAGATGTTAAAGAAGACATGGTTGTGCATTCTGATTTCAATCCAGCTGATTTTTTAGTTTGTTGTTTTCTCAGTTGTTGTCTGCTCGAGATGATTATTGGTGTTGTGGAATGGTTATGATGTTACCATTCTTCTTGTATCAATGGCATCTCATGACCAGCATGAGGAGGGTCCCATTTAATATGAGCATTATGTGGGTAATGATGTGAGAATTGAGGCATACGATCGATATGTATGTTTACCTCCATGCTTGAGTCTCTATCTAAGGTGTGCATATCGTATGGAAATTTTTCCTTGATTAGGATCATGTGGTACTGACACGATTGTGGGGGTATTACTCTCAGATGAGAAATTTTTCTATCATACAGATGTGTTGTGGATGAACTTTCATCACTAAGGTTGTCGAGCGGGCAATGAGGTATAACCTGGAAACTTTGCTCCATGTCATTTCCTTTCTATTTTTTCATTCTTGAAATGGGATTTTTGACCATGAAGTGACAATCTTGACTCTGTCTTACACCTATTCACCCTTTTTAGGGTCTCAAAATTTTTAATGTATATTGGCAGACTCGTTGGAACATGGTGGGACTATTTATGGTAGTTTTCTCGCCGAGAAGATGGGGTGCTTGAGGGGGCTGGTTTTGGTAGTATCAACTAGTGTGGGGTCATATATAGACCCTATCTTCTTCCCTTTATATAGAACATCATCCAAAGACTAGTAGCTTCCACTTTTCTTTAGGTGATCCAGTCATTACCTTGAGTGAGTTTGTCATGATTAATGGGTTAGGGTTTGGTGGCAGTCCTATAAGTTCTTTGCTTGGCCAACGAGAGTGGGATCATTACTGTCTAGTAGGATTCTGGGAGTATTCAAGATATATTGAGATGGCTTTTTGGTATGAGGTCATGTTTACTTGGTTAAGAGTCACCTTATTTCATTAAGGCAAGTGGCGGTATGCCAATGATCCTTTGTATGTAGAGGTTTTAGGTGTTCCTATTTGTCTTGATCATTGGTTGCTTGTTTAGAAACATCACGAGGAATATAGGAGATATATGTTGGTTCTCCTTTCTTATGGATCTAGACACATTTTCCTTCTTTGTTGGTGGGGTGTATTCCCATTTATTCACACATTTGTGGTGATGTCTGGTCTGGGACCAGGAAGGTGAAATGGTCTGGGTTGGAAAATAGTACAGAGGCTTCATAAGCTTGATTGTTGTAAGATTTTACATGTCATTCTTTGTATTTTTTGTTGTGAAATTTTATTTGACATTGCCTTTGCATATATGACAATATCAACACTTTAGCCCTCATAGGCCTATCACTCTGAGCGTTCTCGAGGGCTATCTTCATGATTTACTCCATACTTTTTTCCATGGGGTTGGGTACAGTAGTAAGGTGATGTATGTGTAGTGTAGCGGTGAACCGGTGACAATGATCATAGATGAGGAATGTGTATTACTTTATAACTATATTATTAGATGTATTTGTACTTTATCTAAGTTTATATCTTTGTCTATCTTGGTCCTAATTCCGAATCTTCTCTAGGTTCTAGTGTGATGAGGTGGTAGATTAGCAATCAAATTTTAAGTTTTAATTAATAGTATAACATTGAGTTAGGCTTTGTGATCTTTAATTTACAATCAAATTTCTAGAGTTTGATCTTTGAAAGATGTCTGGTAGATTAGCAAATTTCCTCAATCCACGTGCTAGCTGAACATGGATGATTGGAAGAATCTGTCAGTCTTATCGAACATTGTACCCTGCTTGTTTTCGGAAGTGTGTTTTCATTGGCCTTTGATGTAGATGCATGTGGTGTATGGTTCTATTCAACTAGGGAAACATCACAGAACTCACTAGTTTTTGGGAGATGAGCTTGCTTTGTATGGGATGTATACATTGTTGGGTTTTGTGGAAGAAAACATTTACGGAGGAAGCAACAAAATAAAATATGTTTCCAAACAACCCGCAATGGGATCTCATTGACAACAACGTATTCAGAAAGAGTTTTCACGGGATATACCTTGTAGCAGAGCAAGTTCAGTGACATCCCGCTACATGATGGTGTGCAACGCTCCTGGTTTACACAGACAATACTTATCTCCCGTCATCCGAATGTGTCGTAGGAAGATCCGGTGGTGCTCCTTTCTTGTGGTGATGTACGCTGCTTGTAGAGTGTAAGGACGGTCATTAACATCCTTCAAATGTATGCATCTCAGATTCTATGTCTCTACTTTGTCCATGCAGATGGACTGGAACTCCACATCACACTTTCTAAGCCGGCATGAAGGAGTAGTCTTTGTGCGATGATGTGCTAGAGTCGTGGTGTTCTCCTTTCTCTCCTGAGGATGGTGACGGCTAGGGTTTACGTACGCGAGCGTAAACTAAAAAGTCTCTCTTAATATCTTGTAAAGATATCGGATGTCAAGCCCCTTTAAATAGGATATGAAAGGAAGTAGGGCTTCCTAAACCCATCGGTAAACAAAAAGAATGTGTTAATTGAAATGCTCGTGGATTAATTTGAATATTATAAAATTAATTAATTAACCAAATAATTGTATTAATTGATTAATTAATATCTGACTCCATGCAATCGATCGGGATGGATCTATGGGCATATATACCAATAGGCTCCCACTTTCACTTAGAGCCAATCACTCCAATTAATTGTCTCAAACATTTTAATATATTTCAATATTATTCTAATGGATTACATGAACATTTTAGTAATCAATGTGATTCATAACAATTCCAATCAAATCCACAATTATACTCATATTCTAACACATCCTATACATGTGACCCGGTAGGCTCCAAATTACGTTGGTAGTGGTATCCATAATCATATTATGATTTCACAAGAAATGGTTGGTATCTAGCAAGACTTCATTTCCACCCAAGTAATTGGAAAAGTTGGAGAACAACTTAACATGTCATTCATGACTGGTGTTATAGTGATTATATAGTTCCTTTGCCGCTTATATCCAAATTGAACTCGAGTCATGGAACTGTTATCCTCTTCAACTTTCAATCCATGTTCCTTGAACTAGAGTAGTTGTCTGAGATATATGTAAGTTCAATATTACATATTGACTCACATCAGCATGGCCAGTAATTTCTTAGTCTCGCTAATCAAGTGGCTAGAATATCAAACTCCCATAGGAAGGACAAATTACATTCACATCACTCAAAGTCATCTTCATGTGTCACATTGCACCCAAGGACCATCTTTATGGAAATCCTTATTATGGACCACGGTGGATGTTGTCAAGGTACAGCGAACGACATGTGATAAGTGTAGTGACTTCAAGTCTAAGAACCACAATCACCACCATCACTATGAGATGTGACTCTAACTACCAATCATAGTATACATGTGTCACTCTCAAGGTGGGTTTGTCTAATACATTGTTCTATAAGAAGTATCTATGTATTTGGTTTGATATCTCCATATCATGGATAATGAGATTCTTCCATCAACCAACATACATTCTAATCTTATGTGTTATTGATGTCTATGAATATTTCCACCATAACAACCGATTAGGGACAAAACAAGAACACATACTCTTAGCATACATATGATCTCAATGTTCAGGTCATCAACCTGAAGACATGTCATTCAGTAAATTATTAAGTAGACATCTATAAGTTTTGTGGTCATCTCACAATATAAAAAACAAACATATAGATTGGAAACTTGCCTTTATTGATATGATCAATATAGTATTACAAATCGTTTACATAGTATCCCAATACAATCATTAAATGATACTCTGGGTATATGTAACGACCCTTCCTCCCGGTAACCCCCAATTAAGGGAGACCAAGAGGTTAGAGTTGTTATCCCAATTTACCTTATCAAAGGTTCGACAAATAATCAGTAATAATTATTAAATTCTACCATGACTATATTGAAAGCAGGAATAAAATCAAACATCGCATACCTTTTACAAAAACTTGGATTTCTAACTTATAGCCACATCTGGACTCTATTCTAACTAATCCTCCTTGCACTTTATTTCTTAATTTCACAATATACCACTTTATTATTTGTCCTTTTCAATTTGTACCTGAAACGCCGACAAACAAAATGTCGGTCAGCATAAATGAATATGCTGGTATGTGGGGACAAACAAAATATCACACGTAAGGCTAACAACCTATTTATCAAAATCAAGGTAATTAACAATTCAATTTACATTTTCAATGTGTCAATCTCCACTATTTTTTCCCCAAGCCTGGAATACCCCCATTAGTGTTTCTCTTTCACCATTAACTTAAGGCCACCTTCTCCATCCTGAGCTTGGTGCCTGGGGTCACCTCTCATGGTGCCCATTAGTCATGCAATAAAGACCACCTTCTCTATCCTGAGCTTGGTGTTTGGGGTCACCACTCATGGTGCCCATGGGTCTTCCCTCTTAGGCTTGACCTTTTCGCATCATCCATCAGGGAGGCATGTAGGTGCAAGAATACACACTTATATCATAATTGTGATAATCATAGTGACTTTATGATTTGCAAGTACGAACATCCAAAGTGATAGGTTGCATCCAATGCGACTAATCATCCAAAAAACCTTCGGAAAACTAATGTGATTAACCATAATTAACCACATACCTGATCCAGAGCATCTTGATGTCTAAGCAATAATGATAAAGAACAATCAAACAAGCAATCAACAATATCCTAAAATTAATGCATAACATCCAAGTGTTATAGTTTATCCAAAACATTCTCAAGATACACTTGGATTCCACCTTAGGATTTCTAGGCCACTTTAGGGTTTTATTAGGGTTTTAGCCTCCATAATACTTTTATCTCGTTTAACACTCTCTTAGTTCACAAACCCCAATTTCAACATCATAAGCATACTTAAAAGTCAATTAAGTCTATTATATCCCTTTTACACTAAAATTACCATCTTTATCCTTTTAAGTTATTTCAAGATCATTAGACTCAATTACCACCTTTAGTTTCTTTCGAATTGACAACTCATATTTCATATAGTCTAATTCATATATAAATTCTATTTATCCTTAATTCCACATTAATCCACTAGAAAACCCTAATTAATAAATTATGGGTATTTATCCACAATTAGGAACTTTTATACACAAAATAGCTTAGAACCGTCATATCTTAGCTTTATACATGAATTTGAACAATTAAAGCCATTTAGAATCATAATTACTAACATTAGGGTTTCAAGGCCCATTAAAGTTCATTTATGTACATGGAACCCAAAATTAATTAAATTACGTATAAAGTTCATCCTTTTAGAACTAGTGCGTCTTTTTATAATCAACAAGATAATATAAACTTTAGTCATCCATATAACCCCTCTCAACACATTAATCATCTTAAATTAGGGTTTCTTAATCATTAATGCATTAAAGTTGATAACTTACACTACTTTTCGAATTTCAAGAGGAAATATCTTCTAAATCTATTTTTAATGGATTCCTCGCATTTTTTTGAGAAAAATACATATATTATATGTAGCATTCCGATCTACCAATATTTAGATATGATTTTTATAGAAAATTGCTTACTTGGACCAATGGCAGGCTGCCACGTCATCCCACTCATGCAACGTAGCCGCAGCCGATTCAAACATAACCAAATGACTGTATTGCCCCTACTTAAGTTGTTGATCCTTCATAGAGTGGAGGGGTAAAATTGTCCAAAGCGTCCATTCGTCTTCAACCTCACACAGCCCTAACGTTGTCGCCCTAGCCGCTCTTGGTGTTGCTCTTCCTCCCTATTATGGACCCGACGGCCACCACGGCTCCTTCCCCTACCTCCGTCGTGCCTCCGCACACCTCTGGGTGCCCTTAGCCCACGACCAAGGTGACTAGTCCAAGCTGGTCGGGCCTGTGACCCGCGACTGGCCAGGCAGTCACACTACTGGTGTTGCGCGTGGCCTAAACTGTGAGGACAATGACCAAGCTCCCCTCTGGAAACCCGAGGCATTGCGCTTCAAACATGACAACCTCTTGGCCCCTATCTGACCCTGGGAAAGCACCATCCACATGGATAATGTTTGAATGAAGAAGAAGAAGGAGAAGAGTGAAGGAAGCATGGAATCCTCTTCGATTCGGCCAAGGTTTCTACCCCTTATATAGTGGAGGGTAGCAAAGCCCTAGGATGCCCATCCACGAGATCCAAGCCCCTTTCCCAATAGAAAACCAAGTTCCTTCATTAAGAATCAATCTTCTCTCTCTTCATTATCTTCTTGATAATCTATATTCTTTAGATATTTAGGAATTCAAAAATCAAGTCTCTTATCATCTTTATGCTTGACTTTTAATCCATTGGCCACAAAATTATACTTTCTTATAGTAGAAAATACCTCTTTTTAATATTACCACAAAAATCATTAATTATGTATCACATTATCCTCTTATTTTATATTATTTGAATTTTCTCTTTCTTCTTCTCTATTGGGACTCCTTGGATCCCAAGAAATCCTAATATTTTGAAATTCCTTTTAAGGATACTACTTATCCTTCTAGATGCATCTACATTCTTGATTTCTCATTATCTTACTTTTTTCTTTATTAAGATATCTATTTTCAAGGATATTTCTTTATCCTTTATTTCCTTTTTCCTCTTTTCCTATTTCTTCCATTAGAAATCACATATAAATGAAATTTAATCAATTGTGGCAATTAATACCACTTCCTAGAGACTTCCATGTATTTCACATAAATACTTTTCTTAATATTAATTATCTTGTATCTTTTTCTCTTATTTGGACTTTTCTTCTTGTCTTTTCTTTTATATCCATTATTGGATTAATATAATAATAGGAATCACGAAATTCCTATCAAAAGGGATATTTGCAAAGAAATCCATCCTTTGAAGCAAAGCATACAACCTTCTTAATTCAAGTCCATATTTATAAAATCATTATATTTTTTATTATGAAAACATATCAAAATTGAGGTTGTAACATTATACATATCAATAGACTCCCACTTGCACTTATTCCCAATCACTCATGAATCTCAATCCAAGTGATCAAACATGTCCATCATGTTTCTGCTGTGAAAGTGCTTTTGTGAGCAAGTCAGCCATATTGATTTTTTTAGGTACTCTGCAAATCTTCACATCTCCTCATTGTATGATCTCTCATATGAGATGGAACCCGGTAGAATATGTTTGGAATTTTGGTGCAATCTTGGTTCTTTAGCCTGTACAATTGCTCCATTGTTGTCGCAAAACAACTCAATTGCATCATTAGCGCTTGGAACCACTCCAAGATTAGAAATGAACTTCTTGAACCACACAGATTCCTTTGTAGCATTAGATGCGGAAATATTTTTGGCCTTTGTTGTAGAATCTGCAACTGTCTCTTGGTTGGAACTCTTCCAGCTCACAACTTTGTTGTTCAGGAAAAACACAAATCCAGATTGTGATCTATAATCATCTTTGTTAGTTTGGAAGCTAGCATCGGTGTAAGCCTTTACCACGAGCTCTTCCTCACCGTCGTATACCAAGAATTGATCCTTAGTCCTTCTCAAGTACTTTAGGATGTTCTATACCACTATCTAGTAACATTAACCGGAATCTGACTGATACCTACCCATCATGTTCAAAGCATATGACGCATCAGGATGAGTACATAACATCACGTACATGATAGATCCAATTGCTGACGCAAATGGAATCTTACTCATGCACGGCCGTTCATCACATGAACTAGGACATTGGTCTTTAGAGATCGCAGCCCCATGGGACATGGGAAATTACCTCTGTTAGAACCCTCCATGCTAAACCTCTTTAGCACCATGTCAATGTATGTGCTCTGGCTTAGTCCTAGAATCCTTCTAGATCTATCTCTATAGATCTTGATTCTTAGTATATAGGATGCTTTCCCTAAATCCTTCATAGAGAAGGTCTTCCCTAGCCAACCTTTTATTGTTTGAAGAGTAGGGATGTCATTTCCCATCAATAGTATGTCATCCACATACAATATGAGAAATACAACTATGCTCCCACTAACCTTTTCGTAAAGACAAGGTTCATCTTCATTTTGACTAAAGCTAAACTTTTTTACTACTTCGTCAAAACATAGATTCCATCTCTGAGATGCTTGCTTTAATCCATAGATTGACCTTTGTAGCTTACAGACTTTATTGGCTTCATTAGGATTGATAAAACCCTCAAGTTGTGTCATGTACACATCCTCAAGTGAATTACCATTTGGTAATGATGTTTTAACATCCATCTACCAAATCTCATACTCACGATAAGAAACAATGGCAAGCATGATCCTAATGGATTTAACCATGGCAACTTGTGAGAAGGTCTCGTCAAAATCAGCACCTTGAATTTGATGGAATACTTTTTGCAACCAATCTACTTTTAAGGTTTGAACATTTCCATCCATGTCAGTCTTCTTCTTGAAAACCCACTTGCACCCTATGGGTTTTACCCCTTTGGGTGGATCCACCAAGTTCCATACCTTGTTGGTGTACATGGATTCCATCTCAGATCTAATGGCTTCGAGCCATTTCTTAGATTCTAGTCCCTTAGTAGCTTCTAGATAGAAAGTTGGCTCATCTGTTATGCCCAATATGTCACTATCTTGAGTCATGAGAAATCCAAATCTCTCAGGCTCAAGTCACGTCCTACTAGACCTAAGAGGTTCATGTGTTATATTTGGAACTTGAAATTCCACAATAGTTTATGAGTCTTCATGTTCCTTATGTACCTCCTCGGGTTCTCTGCTTTCTTATTGATCTCAAACTTTTTCGAGCTCTACATTCCTCCTACTAATTTCTTTGGAAATAAATTCCTTTTCAAGAAATACAACAGTCCTAGCAACAAACACTTTGTTGTCAGTTGGTGTGTAGAAGTAGTATCCCCGCGTTTCCTTGGAGTATCTAACAAAATAGCATTTTTCATATTTTGGTCCAAGCTTTTTTGGAAATTATTCCCTAACATAAGCTTCACATCCCCAAATCTTTAACATAGACAAATTGGGATGATTCTCATTCCATGTCTCATATGGTGTCTTTTGAACCGAATTGGAAGGTACACGGTTAATTGTAAACATTGCGCATTCAAGAGCATATCCCCATAACGATATTGGAAGTTCAAATGAACTCGTCATTGATTATACCATATCTAATAATGTATGATTCCTTCTTTATGACACACCATTATGTTGTGCTGTACCAGGTGGAGTCCATTGTGATGCAATACCACAGTCTCTCAAAAGATCCTCAAACTCTTGGCATAAGTATTCACCACCTCGATCTGAACAGAGTGCTTTAACAATCTTACCAAGTTGCTTCTCTACTTCATTCATGAAAGTCTTGAACATTTCAAGAGTTTCTGACTTATGTTTCATAAGATATATATAGCCATACCTACTGAGGTCATCAGTGAAGGTAATGAACTATTGATAGCCTCCTCTAGCATTTGATCTAAAAGGTCCATATACATCAGTATGTATGAGCCCTAGCAGACCACTGGCTCTCTCACTATGTTTAGCGAAAGGAGTCTTGGTCATCTTGCCTAATAAACAATCCTCACATGTCTCTAATGATTCAAAATCAGAAGCGTCTATATAACCATCATTATGGAGTCTAGATATGTGCTTCTCGTTTATGTGCCCAAGATGACAATGCCATAAGTATGTTTTGTTTGAGTTGTCAAGTTTTAGCCTTTTAGTATTTACAATGTATATGCTAGTATCAAGTTTAAACAAGTATATATCATAAGACATAGGGGCATTTCCATAAAAGATCTAATTTTTAGAAATAGAAATCATTCCATTCTTAATGTGAAATTCAAATCCACTCTTGTCCATACAAGATAAATAAATAATATTTCTATGAATGGAGGGTACATAATAGCAATTCTCTAATTCTATTACAAGGCTTGTAGGTAAAGATAAAACGTAATAACTTCAACTGCGGTGGCAGCAACTCTTGCTCCACTAGCGACCCACAGCTCAACTTGGCCCTTTCGTAAAGGCTTACTTCTTCTGAGATCCTGCATATTTGAACATATGTGAGATCCACATCCGATATCCAATACCCATGATGAAGATGTAGTTAAGTTTATCTCAAAAATGTATAAACCTAAAGTGTATATCTCTATCCCCTACTTCTTCTTCCTTAGTTCCTCTAGGTAGAGAGGATAGTTTCTTTTCCAATATCCAGCCTGGTGACAACTTCCTACTTTGGAGATCCCACCTTTAGCTTTAAGCGTGGATGACTTTTTCTTATGTCTAACTTCAGAACCTATCTTCGCCGTGCCTTTGCCTTTTGACTTTCCCTTTGTCCTTATGATCATCATCACAGACTTGGGATTATCTTTATTCATCTATGCTTCAATTGTCCTCAACATGCCCAACAATTCTAACAACGGCTTGTCAAGCTTGTTCGTGCTGTAGATCATGAAAAAATGACTATATGCTTCAGGCAAAAATTGTAGAATCACATCAGTGGCCAACTCTTGACCTAGGGGAAATCCCAGCTTGGATAGGCTTTCCACGAACCCAATCAAAGTGAGTATGTGGGTACTAACTGAGTCTCCTTCTTTCATCTTGCTTCTGAACAAAGCCTTACAGACATCATATCCCTTCTGTCTTGCGTGATGCTGATACATGTTCTTGAGATATGTTACCATGTCCATGACATTCATGTTCTCATGCTACTCTTACAAATCATAGTTCATTTAACACAACATTAGGCACTTGACATCTACGACATCATCAAGGTGCTTCTTGTAAGCATCCTTTTCAGCCTTGGGCATATTTGAGGTGGGTTTCGCTGGCTCTGGTGTTTCAAGGACAGAGCTACGCTTCTATGTGCAAACAATTCTCAGCTTCCTAAACCTATTTTGAAAGTTGATTCTGGCAAGTTTGTCCTTCTCAAGGACCGATCACAATGAGAGTGTGTGAGTGTTGTTTTCTATTTGATTTCTACAAAAGAAAAAGTTTGTATTTAGTCCAAAACATTTTGACTTGTAAATATTTGATGAACAATATTAATTAGGCCTTTAATTCATTACGCTCCCACTATTTTATTCAAAATGATAGGCCTCACTACTAAATCGAAAGATTGCATCATAAAACCTTCTAGTGAGCCAAGATCCAAAATAATTGGATGAATGCCGAACCAACATCAGTGTCAAAGACCAAGTACTAAGGTTGGAAACTTTAGCCAATTGTATCATATGAAACTCTTGGATATATGATCATGCACAAATCCTTGCCATGATGTATCAGTGTGCCTCAAGGTACTTGATCCTATCAAGGTTCCCTAGTTAGTCCAACCCATAAGCCAACACGATGAGTGTGCACCCTACAAAGGAAGACCCACACACCCACCATCACACTTCCACAAGATAGATAGTGTACCACGCAGAGGCGTGCCCACACGTAGTCAATCATGATATTCATGTGTGTTGATTTATGGAAGGGAACTAAAAATTAATATTATTAGTTGAGGGGTTTTATTAATATATATATATATATATCCAAACACTAGATACTTATAGTATGTATCATATACTACTATATCCACAACCACAAATGATATACATTCAATCACAAACACAAAAACATCGGTTATGTCCATACTATTGTAATCCTTTGGAGCCACAAAGGATTACGATCCACCTAAGGTCTTATGCATCTCATGAAACAACACCTGTGAATCAACCTATAAAGATCAACATTACAATGGACAACTTCATTGATGCTCCGTGAGGTTGAAACTTCGAGTTGTTTCTTCATGGATGGGCCTTAGAGTTGGATCTTTAGGTTGCTTCTTGGAATTGGATCTTCATGTTTCTTCTCCATGGACGCTCCTTGGAGTTGGATCTTCAAATGGCCTCCTCACATCAAGTTTACAAAGACTAAAACTAATTCTATCTCTATTACATCATATGAGTACAAATATAATGAGAAAGAATTAATTACACTTTAAAATAAGAGATGAGGCACGAAATGCAAGTCGGATACTTTATGCAAAGGATCCACGTACAACCATTATACATCCATATTATTCACAAACAAACATATCAACAACATTCAAAACCACATCAAACATATGTAAAAGGTGATGTGTATGATATCATAAGGATATATACATATACATATACATATACATACATATATATACTAAAATTGTAGTCCTTTTAATGTGGGACATTCCCCATTAAACAAATTTTTGACTCCCACACATATTATGTGGGGTACACAGGGGCAATGCCCTTGTGTGGGAAAATCAGTATTTTCCATAGTCGACCCCATTCAAAATGTCAAAAATAGAAGGCTACAGAGTATGTGGAATTAGGTTTAGATATGCACATTAGCAGTTTTAAGTTCACAATGTATAAAACCATAGAAAATAGTATACATCGATTAAATCATATCAAAATGAGTCCAAATACATCATAGATCGACGTTGCTCTAATACCACTATTGGGTTTTGTGGAAGGAAACATGCACAGCGGAAGCAACGAAATAATATATGTTTCCACATAACCCGCAATGGGATCTCATAGACAACATCATATTCAGAAAGAGTGCTCATGGGATATACCATGTAGTAGAACAAGTTTGGCGATGTCTAGCTGCACGATGGTGTGCAACACTCCTAGTTTACACGAACGATACTTCTCTCCCATCCTCTGAATGTGTCGCACGAAGATCCTACGATGCTCCTTTCTTGCGGTGATGTATGCTGCTTGTAGCGTGTATGGACGGTCATTGACGCCCTAACATAGGTGTCTCAGCATCTACATCTCTACTTCATCCATGCAGATGGACTAGAACTCCACGTCGCACTTCCTAAGCCGGCAGGAAGGAGTGGTCTTTGTGCGATGTCGTGCTAGCATCACGGTGCTCTCCTTTCTCTCTTAAAGATGGTGATGGCTAGGGCTTATTTACATGAGCATAAACTGAAAAGTCTCTCTCAACATCTTGTAAAGATATGGGTCGTCAAGCCCCTTTTAATAGGAGATGAAAGGAAGTAGGATTTCCTAAACTCATCTGTAAATAGAAAGACTGCATTAATTAAAGCGCTCATGGACTAATTAGAATATTCTATAATTAATTAATTAACCAAATAAACATATCAATTGAGTAATTAATATCTGACTCCATGCAATCGATTGGGATGGCTCTATGGACATATATACCAACATAAATAGGGTCATATCTGAGAGACCCCCGACCTTGCTCAAAGTATTGAACATACTTAACTATCATAACTGAATTTTTATAACCTTAATCTAACCTTGTGATACACTTTGTAATTATAATACAAACTTAAGTTTCAAGTTTGGTCCAATTTGGACATTGTTTGTACAAGTTATGCAATTTTATGTGCATTTTGGACTTTTCTACAATTTACCCAACTGAGAGGTTTTCTTTGCAATTTATCACTTTCATTATGTTCTTTGGATGTTCTCTTGTCACTCTTGATCTTGTTTATCCATGGGGTTTCTATTTGAACCTTGGTTTGGAGGTGTTTTCCTCAAGGGTATTTTAGGGTTTACCCCTTTATGGATGAGTTACCATTAGGAGCTATCAAGCAAATGGTTTATTTACTTTGCTTGCAAAATCAAGAAATGAGGGATAAGTAGGTATCCATGTATGTTGGGTCATCTTCTTTTGTGGATACTTGCATATCCTTAATAGTTTAAGGCCATGGATGCATGAAGAGATTTTTAGACACCTCATGCTTCTTCTCTCCCTTATCCTAGAGCTTTACATGTCTATTTTTGAGTTCCCAAACGAAATTTTTGCTTTCCACCACTTCTCTCCTTCTAAGAACCTCATTCCCTATCATTTTAGCTGTGGAGGACTTGTCCAAAGTAGAAGAAGAAGGTGAATTTCTTGGTGGAAGCTCTTAGGGTTTAGTTTTGCACTCTTTTAGGGTTTAAAAAGCTTCCTTCTAGTGATCTTGACCTAAATGAGTAAGAATCCCCTTCCTTCCTCCATTTCATTCCCTTTTATCCTTGCTCCTACCTTTATCTAGGTCAGAACCTTGTTGTTCCATGGTAGAAATTTCTCTAATCCTCTAAACCCCTACCTTTCTTGCTCCTTATGCTTAGGGTTTGCTCATTTGATGAAGAAAGGTGCTAGATGGACAAGTTCACAACTTATACTTGGATTTTCTACCCTACCTGCTCATGTTTTCTTCTAATTGGGATTTTATCTTCTAATTAGAGGCAAGTTTATAACTTTCTCCACATTTATTGCTTACCATAAGCTTTCTAGCTCATGTTCTTGCTTTTAAATGATGATCCATGCACTAAAAAGCTATGCTTGACTTGAATTTTGATTTTTATAATGTTCCCTATTCTAATTTCAGTTTTAGATGAACCTGTGATCATTTTTTCATTATTCCTAAGGTATAACATGATTTATATCAGGTTTTTTTGACAACTGATGGTGCTAAACACCTATCAACCAATGGTCAATTTTAGGGTTTAAAGCTGATTTCTTCTATAAACACATGACTCAATGGTGGTACCATTGTAAGAACCGATGGTGTTGTCTTCATGACAAATGATGGTGGTGACCAAGGGTGTCACTAGTACATAACCGACCTTTAGTGTCGGTTATTTAAGGCCTTTAGTGTCGGTTTCTAAGCGACACCTGTGTGGGCGACGCTAAAAGCCCAGTCGTTACGCGTCGGTTCAAAAACTGACGCCATAACCCTTCGCGCGCCACCGAAAACGCGCCAGCAGGGCACTATAGGCGTCGGTTATTAGATACGAAACTGACGCCATATACCTTCGTGCCACAGAAAGGGCGCCATCTTGGGCACTATCAACGTCGGTTATTAGATAAGAAACTGACGCCATATGCCTTCGCGCCACAGAAGGGCGTCATCTTGGGCACTATCAGCGTCGGTTATTAGATAAGAAACCGACGCCATATGCCTTCGTGCCATAGGAAATAGACGTCGGTTATTTATATAAAACCGACATTGTAACTATGTGTTTTGGTTTTATACAAATAACCGACGCCTATTTTCTATTTTTTTTCTGTCAGTCTGCAGACCTACTATATGGCTAGTCACAGGATGAGAAACCTGTAGTTCAGTTATGAACCGCAGGTTTTACGACATCTATTGATATCAGCCAACAACAGGCCACAAACCTGCAAAATTAACAACAAAAATATTCCCACATTTATCAATGCAACCTGCAGTTCCATTTGATTTTCACACATTTAGAAACATTCATGTAGCTAGCAATATGTAGTTCCATTCATTTTCACATTCACACATATAGAAACATTCATATATCAACCAACAGTTTCATTCATTTTCACTCAGACACATGTAAAAACATCCAGACATGTAGAAACATTCACACATATTATAATTCAGAAATTCATTTACAAAATATCATTCTTTAGTCATTATTCGCTATCAACATCCCAATTATATCTTAAATCCCCCACTACTTGTATGGTTGTTGCCCATTCTTCTCTTACTTCATTTAATTCTCCCATCGTATAGGGAGCATGTACATCTGGTAAGGCCGTTCCTGTAGTGTGGTCAGTTTTAAACACCTGTAAAGAGAATGATGTATATATATAATTAATGAGCTATAAATAAGATTGATATATTTCATATTATCTAATGAGACTATATAATACCTCAGCAATACAATCGATGTCCATTGCGGCATATTTGATAATCATGTGCATAAATCACATCACATAGTATCCACATGCCCATCCGTTGTCTTGTGTAGCACACTATAAATTCAAACATACAAAATATTAAAAAATACAACTAATTAAGCATTGTTCACATAAATAATATATACATATATTGCAGTCGGGAACTTACATTCACGTTCTTCCAAATTATTGGCTGGTTCTTTTTCGTGGGGACCTTTCCTCCAGCCTTTTTGAACTCATCAAAACCCCTACATGTTAATGTAACACAGTACATTGCATAATTAAATAGTAATGTAATAACATATGTTAATGGATATGAAAATGAAATATTTCTCACCGGCATAATGTTATTTTCATTATGTGTCCATATTTTGTATTCAATTTACTCCCCTTAGGATCTACATAATAGACAGTGAACGTCTCAGGGAAAATAACCAGTAACTCCCAATGCATACCACTAGAGGTAAAAAAGTTAAAAATTAATAACTCAAAATCCACAATAAAAATGTAATTTTCTTAATAAGCAAAGTAAACATACTCTACATTGAATGGAGCCATTATCATCGTCTTCTTTTTTTGAGAAAAAATTGAAAAAGCCTCACAGCAGTATTGTTGAACTGACGGAGGGTCTTTAGCTACTAGACTAATCAAAGATGGAATAAAAAATCCTACATGTTCGAATGCAAAATCTGCACATATCTTATCTAAGTAGCTGCAAAACATGTATTATGTATGCATTAATAAATAAGAAACCAGATCACCAGATCCTACACAAGGTATATGGATGTATAAAGAAGATCTCACCTTATCCATAGCTCTATCACATATGTATTCAGCCAATCGTATCGAAACAACTCCAAAATATCTTGTATAAATAGTTTGCTTTCGTATGATTGACCTGCAGCATCTGCATCTATAGAAACAGTTATAGGGCAATTTATATCATGTTCGCCTAATCATATTGCCATACCCCTACATTTAGGACCTAACGGGACAGTTAGGTCATGTGGAACCCAACTGGGTAATGTAGGAGGTGGAAGTGGAGGCCTAGATGTTGTGGGTGTCTTCTTTTTAACCTATATATATATATATATATAATAATAATAATAATTTCAGATCAACTGACATCATATACACACACTAACAATTTAACGTAATGTAAATTTACCATACAATTTCAGTAAAGAGGACATCCGCTTTTAGCCACAATATCACTCCGCATTCTGCCTCACCAAGCGTTTCACAATCTGGGTGGGCATATGTCAATGGAAGATCCATCCACTTGGGGAATATATGTACCGGGCTCACACAAATCCAACCAGCTGGTAATGGAGACCCGTGAAACATTTCCCTTGGTAGGGATGGGTAAGCCGACGCCTCTGCAACGACATATTCATTAACTTTTAGATGGCATGGCTTCAACCCCTACAAATTTTTGTGTAAAGAATATTATATACATATATACATATCATCTTGAAAACATATCATCTTGAAATAAAAAATTAGTTACTATGTCATAAAAATACTTACAGCGGATGTGCTAGGTGGTGGGTCTACAGGATTACTCCCAACCTCTGCAGTAGGAGTAGTGCGAGACGCCATAGGTATTGTTTGGTAAGTGGTAGTCTGAAATGCCTGCCACTTTTTCATTGCTTCTTCTAGTTTCCTATCAACTAGCTTATTTACCTATACATGGATAAAAGAAACGTTATCTTCTAATTATTGAATTCTCTTTTACATTAACATTATAAAGAAAGAATATGTTACCTCCTCTTGTGAAAGTCCCACTTTTGGGACATGTTTGCATTGGGATGGCCCAAAAAATGCTTTGATGCCCACACCAGCGCCTGCAGCCCTAACACGTCAAGGATGCTCTGGGTTACCCAGAGCAACTGTCAATTCATCCCTTGTGCCCTCAGAGATGAACTTTCCTTGTTTCCTCAGCTCGTGCAGCTCCCTCTAATCGCCAAAAAAAACTTTGTAATTAAGTAAACACCACAAATAATCAATATTCGAACGATTACTGTAAGAGTTGTATTTTACCATTTTTGCAGCCGCCTCAGCAGTTGCGGGCTTCCTTATTTCTCCCTTCTTATTTTTCCTCCCAGCTATCTAGACATCATGGCGAGGCATAGGTGTGCTACCTATAGTGGAGGACTCCTGAGTAGTAGCAGAATGAGCAGTAGCCTCAGACTCAAGTCTTTGGTGAATGCCTGCATACCCCTTTGGACCCATTGTGTGGTCATGCACATTTAGTGCACGCCTTGATCTTTGTGCCTCACTGAGGGCCTAGTTAGTATGCACATTAATGATTTGGTTAGTAACAGTAAATGTTAATCTTGAATAAGTGAATACAACATATATTAATGAGATTGGGATTGACGCCTAATACCTTGAATTCATCAGTTTGTCTTGAAGCAACAAACGTGTCCCATTCTTCTTTATCCAAGAAGTTCCACTATTCAGTGGTTGTCTTCTTCCTCTTGTCAGCTTCTTTTATGTATTCTCGGGTGAGAATTGTCCTATAGTTCCTTAGGACTCTCCCACAGTGTTGCATCATGCATTTACGATGCAGCTTTTCATCCAATTCAAATATAGTCTACAAAATAGAATTCCTATTAACTAGTATCCAAAAAATTAGTAATCTACAAAATTGAATGGAAAATTAATAATAACTCACGCATAAATCCTTCCATATTATGTCTTTCTTCTCCTTAGAAACCTTATGCCAAGAATCTATCTTACAACCGCAATGGCTACGAGTAACATACCCAAGATATGAAACAAATGAATTGCGATTCACACCAGATGCATTTCCTGCATTATCAAAATCCACAACAAGTTTGGGTCCATTGCCCTTTTGCGCTATTAACTTCTTCATCATAGTGATGCCCCTTCTCTTGTCAACTTTTTGGTGTTGTTGATCAAGTGCCTCAAGTGCTTCAGATGGTACATGTGCATCATCAACCTAAAATTTGACAAAATAAACACATTTACAAGATATAACTATAAATGGACATATAGATATAAATATATGATATATTTTTAAAACTTACATTGTGAGGCGGCGCATTGATGTCCTCACCCTCACGGTAATCATTAGCACGGTCATTAGGAGAATGCTCAGCCATCTGAAAATTCACATTGACATTGTAAAGTTCACATTGTAAAGTAATTCAAATTGTAAAGCTCACAATGTAAAGTTCACATTCACATTGTAAAGTAATTCACATTGTAAATCTCACATTATAAAGTAATTCACATTGTAAAATTCATATTGTAAAGTTCACATTCACATTTTAAAGTTCACATTGTAAAGCTCACATTGTAAAGTTCACATTCACATTGTAAAGTAATTCACATTGTAAAGTTCACATTATAAAGTAATTCACATTGTAAAATTCACATTGTAAAGTTCACATTCACATTGTAAAGTTCACATTCAGAAAAATAAAACATATAAAAAAATATAAACATGCCTCTAATATTGCGATTTTTTATCAATTAACAATCCTTCATTGTGATCTCCGTGCACATACAAGTCATCATTATCTTCAATATTTGCTGGTGTTGGCAACCCAACTGAGAATGGACTGGAGTCATCATACTTATCATAGTACTATTCTTCATCTATAGGATCTTCAATGAACTGTCTTTTACCATGAAGAACAACCGACCATTTATCATTTGCAGGATCATCGATATAAAATACTTGTTTCACATGTGATGCCAATATGAATGGTTCATCCTTCTCGCCAATCTTTTCAAAGTTCACTAAAGTGAATCCCAATTCATCCACTATAATTCCTTTGGTGTTATCAACCCAATTACATTTGAAGAGAGGAATTCTGAAATCTATGTAGTCAAACTCCCATATGTCTTCAATGAAACCGTAATATGACATTTTAGCTTCACATGGACTCTTATCCTTTGCACTTGCAAAAAACATTGTCGATGCTTGAAGGGTGACCCCACTATTTTGGACGACACTCTTATCATCTTGGCGCTTTGTGTAATATGTGAATCCATTAATGTCATACCCTTCATAAGACATAATAGTCAATTTTGGTTTAAAGGCGAGGCATTTGATCATTTCAGTATTATCATCTGGTGTTTGAGATAGTTGATGTAAGACTTTATTTTCAAACCACTTAATAAATGTCTTGTTATGCTCTCTAGCAAGCCACATTGTATTGGCTCGAGGATATTGTCTCTTGATGAAATTGGTATATTCCTCAATATAAACGTTCACTTCGTCCATGTTGTGTAAAATATACAAGTGACCTTGTTCCAATTGCTCACGACTGATTACTTTCACACGTGATCCCAAAACTCCTTTGCCAAATTGCTCGTCAATATTCTTGTCATTATCAAGAGTGTCATTACCACTGAGAAAGTAATTGCAAAAATCCATAACCTCTCTCACCACATAACCCTCGATAATACTCCCTTCAGGCCGATAACGGTTTCGAACATCACTTTTAAAAACGCTCATGTATCGTTCAAAGGGATACATTCAATGCAAGAAAATTGGTCCCAACATTTTCACTTCCCTATTCAAGTGGACAACAAGATGTACCATGATATCAAAGAATGACAGAGGAAAATACATCTCAAGCTGACATAGGGTAACAACCACTTCTCTTTGAATTTATCGAGAGTATCAGGGTCAATAACTTTGCTGCACAGACTGTTGAAAAAGAAACAAAGTCTGGTGATTGTAAACCTTACATGCTTCGGCAATATAGATCTAATTGCCACAGGCAATATTTGTTGCATTAGAGTGTGACAATCATGAGATTTAAGACCTATCAACTTCAGATCTTTCATTGATACCAAACTACGGATGTTGGATGAGTAACCCTGTGGCACCTTAACATTTACCAAACATTCACAAAAAGCTTTCTTCTCCTTTCTAGACAATGTGTAACAAGCAGGAGGTAAGTATGTTCTCCGATTTCCCATTTCACGAAATTCTATTAATTCTGACCTTATTCCCATTTCACGTAGGTCCAGTCTGGATTTTATCCCATCTTTAGTCTTACCTGGTATATTCAACAAAGTACCAATGACACTATCACAGACATTTTTCTCAGCGTGCATGACATCGATACAATGCCTGACTGTCAAAGAACTCTAATAAGGAAGATCCCACAATATTGACTTCTTCTTGAATAAAGATTTTTCACTCCGTGTGGCCATAGTACATTGTGATCTCTTACCAAATTCATTGACAAAGTCTTTTACTCTTTCATATACAACCTCCCCTGGTATAGGTTTAGGTGCACTCTATTCCGCATTCAATCCATTGAATGCTTTGCGCTTCCTACGATACGGATGGAATTTTGGAAGAAACCTTCGATGACCGAGATATACAGTCTTACCGCCATGTTTTAGTCTTGTTGAATCAGTGTTCTCTTCACATATAGGACACACTTTAGCTCCTTTGACACTATATCCAGACAAATTCTTATATGCTAGAAAGTCATTAATAGTGCAAAACAACATAGCATGCAAACAAAATGTCTCTCTTCGTGAAGCATCATAGGTCATCACACCTTCACCCCAGAGTTTCTTTAAGTCATCAATCAGAGGTTCAAGATAAACATCGATGTCATTTCCAGGTTGTTTAGGGCCCGATATCAACAACGACAACATTACATACTTATTTTTCATACACAGCCAGGGAGGAAGATTGTATATAACAAGCATGATTGGCCAAGTGCTATGTTGGCTTCTCAATGTCCCGTACAGATTCATCCCGTCTGTACAAAGCCCAAGTCTTAGATTCCTGACTTCTTCACCAAATTTAGGGTACAATAGATCAATCTTCTTCCACTGTGGGGAATCAGACGCATGTCGTAGGATCCCATCATTATTTTTCTTAACATCTGCATGCCACCTCAAATTCTTCACATCTATCGGATTGGCAAACAAGCGTTGAAACCATGATATTATAGGTAGATACCACATCACCTTGGCAGGAGAACTAGTTTTGGACTCCCCTGAAGTCGTCAATTTATACCGTGATGCACCACATTTTGGACAATCTTTCAAATCCACATAGTCCTTTTGAAATAATACACAATCATTCAGGCATGCGTGTATCTTCTTGGCATCCATTCCTATTGGGCACAATAATTTCTTTACCAGGTATGTTGAGATTGGCAGCTCATTTCCTTCAGGAAGCATTTCCTTCAACAAAGACAACAATGACGTGAAGCTTTTGTCGCTCCATCTATTGTTAGCTTGCAGCTTATACAATCTCAACAAAGCACTAAGCTTCATAAACTTAGTACAACCTATGTATAATGGTATCTCAGCATCATGCACAATGTTTCTAAAAATGGGAGGTGGATCGGTGTGCTCTACCCCACAACTATCCAGCATCGCATCAACGATGTCTATTGGAACTGGTTCATTCACATCTACGTCATCGTAGGAAATTTCTTCTTCCACACAAGCACTGCTATCGACATCCACTGGTTTCGGGTTTGAAATCTATCCATGCCAGTGCCATTCTGTATAGCCTTGTATAATCCCGTTGTACATCACATGACTTTTGATTTCGTCACCAGTGTTGACTTTCAAGTTGTTACCGCAATACCAACATGGACAGTAGAACCTATCTCCAGGTTGTTTCCTATGTTCCTCGGCAAATCTAATAAATTGGTCAAGACCAGAAATAAACTCTGGGGTGTAGCGATTGCGAATGGACATCCATGATCTATCCATTCTATGATCAAAGAGAAAACAAGTATATATTACAACAAGATTAGGGTCTAGGGTTAACAAATACATGTGATGTCATTATTATATATAATAAATGTGTACCACCTATCCCATTCTTGAACACCTATCTCACTAGTAAGTGTATAATGTGTATTGGGTTTTCAAGAAAATTTCGGCAGCATTTCCCCACTGTTCTCCAAGTACATATGTACTTAGAGAACAAACAGGGAAATGCTACAGAAATTTTCTTGAAAACCCAATACGCATTATACACTTACATCCTAAGCGAGATTAGGTGTTCAAGAACACTCCCAAACCGGGGACTATCCAAGATTTACTCCTAATGAGTAAATATTGGATGGGTTTCTAGGCCAACAAGTAATGTGTTGTCATTCTTATACCTAAAATCCTAGTTCTTCAAGTTAGGGTGATTATTGATGTCTTTAAAAGCATGATTGGCAATTTAGGGAAAAGTTCATCATTTACATTCCAAGCATGTCACATGTGTGCATTACAGTTCATCATTAAGCAAGAAGGGTGATTAGGATTCTCAATATACTCAACAATGAAACAAGTTTCCGAAAGAGGTTTGGTGAAGATATTTATAACTTACTTAAACATTCAATTATAAAGTACATATACACTTAATTCAGAATAGCATGACGCACAAGTTGCAGTCAATATGCTTTGTTCTATCATGGACTATCATATTGTTAGTAATGAAAATGGCAGTCTTTCTTTCTAGTGATATAAGAATATCAAACACATATACAAGAAAATGCTACTATAGTTTCATCTGTTGTGTAGCCTACAACAAGGTATTCAACTTTACTACCCACTGTTCTTTGTGCTTTCTATGATCTTTTGTAGCTATTACTACCCACTGTTCTTTGACAATTTTTATTATTATATAAAGCATGGGAAAGAAGAATGTATATGGTTGTGATAATAAAACATTATCATCAGATTTCCCACCTGCGGGGCTATCAACACGACCCACCTGCAAATGGTTCCCATACCGGCACTCAAAATTGGGACAAATGAGGAGTAGAACGAGGAAAGGAAGAAGCTGACGTACCTTGAGGGCAACGAGGTGAAGCTGGCAGCGCCGGAGCAGAGGAGAGCAGCTGGAGGTGAAGCTGGCAGTGTCGGCGGCGAGGATCAGAGGAGAACTGTAGAAACGGCGACGAGCGGCGACGGTGATGAGGAGAACTACGGCGATAGCGGTGAGCGGCGACGGCGACGAGCGGCGAGCGGAGACGGTGACGAGCGGCGGCGACGGCAACGGCGGCGAGCGGCGCACGAGGAGACGAACGGCGGCGGGGAGCAATCGGGGGAAATCGCCAGACCTAGCACAGAGTCGCAATGAAACAGAGACAATGGGGAGGAAAAGTTCTGTTTGCAAGGCTATTAACTGTACCATAGGCGTCGGTTATTCAAAAAAACCGACAACTAAAATTAACAGTGTCGGTTCTGAACAACAACTGACACCAATACTTGAATATAGTCGTCGGTTTTAACTACAAAAAAACCGACGTCTATATTCATATGCCGATTAAAAAAATCATTCTCGATTTATGACCATAGTCGTCGGTTTCTACATAAAACTGACGCTTAAAGGGTGTGAAAAATTCCCCACGGATAGCGCGGGAAAACTCATAAGCGTTGGTAGTTGTAGTAAAACCGACGACCAAAATGTGTCTCGCGAATAACCTTTAGTCGTCGGTTTTTGTTTTATCAACCGACACCATATGTCAAATTTTGGAGGTAATTTTTTTCGTTGGAAATTTTGGATTTGGCAGTTAATTTTAGGTGTCAATTTTTTATTAAGTAACCGACACTTAATAAAAGCGGTACCCATGTCTGGTCACCCTTCATAGATTGGATGTCGGTTTATGTTATCAACCGACACTGTAGAGTTTAGGTGTCGGTTTATTTATACAACGGACACCTTGAAAAGTGACTTTATAAGCCATTTCTGTAGTAGTGTGTCAACTTAAGTTCACCCCTTAGGTCAGATTTTGGCCTAATTAGAAGCTTAGTAATTAACAACTAAGTACCCTAATGATGGTATTAATGAATGGTGATATTAGTTTGATATTCGATGGTGATTAATGAATATAGTGTTTATGTAACAACCTATGGTGACTTAATGGTCACTATTGATGGTGTATCAGGTCTCCAAAACCTATGGTGAGTTAAGCATGTATTTGTAACATCAATTAAGCCTTAAACCAATGGTTTCTTGGGTCATTTGATGCAATGGTCGGACCTATACTCCAAGTGATGCTTTTAATATATGAACTTGACCAAATGGTCAAGATCTAATGTTTCTTCATCCAATAAATTGGAATGATTCTTAAATATAATATTTCGGTCCTAATAAAGTGATTTAAAGGGTTTCCTTTATGAGATCAACTTAAGAAGCTCATTTACTGATGGCTTGTTTTAAATAAACAATCGCTTATGGGTTTTCCCCTACTCTCTTTGGAACATTTTGTGTTGTTAATCAAGGGATGCCTAGGGTTAGATGGTGACTCTTTCTAGAGTACAAATCAATGACTTCATAGGTCATTTGTTCAAGATGCTTACTTATGTAAATGACCAATGGATTTACCTTTTCAACATTTAATTGTTAGAATTCGATGCCTCAATATTCCCATTGTTTTGGGTGAAGCGTATAGTGTAATGTTATGATTTTGATGATGAGAATTTGATGTTTCAATGCCTTAAAATTGTATTCCTACCCTTTCCCTCGTATGATTATGATTTATAATCACCATAATGAATTAAAGGGTAACCCTAATGAGGTATAGCTTGTTATACCTAGGTTTAATATAACTAAATGATAGTAATTGGGTATGAATAGTCCTTAAATGATTAATACAATCATGGAGTGCTCTTTTATTGTTGTTGAAACCCTAGTATGCTATAATATGACGGCTACACCTTGATTTATGTGTGGGTTCATACTTGAGAATAGCACGGAATGTGATGGTCATGCTTCACCTTATGTATCCATGATCCAATGGGGATGTCGTGAGTTAGGATTTGGGTATAAGTGACGATTCGTAATATTAATATAATTTATCTTGTTGAACCTAACTCTAATTCAAATAGATAAATATGAGTATTCATATTTCACATTCTTATATGATGGAATGATGGTGAAAGAACCTCCTTAATATGGTCATAACCTTAATATGTTAATTGGTAGTTATCATAGCCACATGGTTGATACCTTGTTATGTTAAACATGTGCATTGTGAATATGATGAGGGTTAATCATATCTAGATTCCTTTCATGTTGATGTAATAAAGGAATGTTCTTAATGTTAATATAACCCTACTGTGATTGTTTATGAATATCTCCTAGCTCATTACTGCAAAATTGTGATGATCTGGTGTATTATATCTAAGTGATGTTGTTGAGCCTTGTTATAAGGCATGCAAAGATAATGGTGATCTTGCAGAGAATAGTATGATGGTCTTAATGACCTTTGGGCATGGTTGAGCCCTAAATGAGGTGTATTCCTCTTGTGATGATAAGGGTTGATACCCTATGATATTGTGAAAAGGATTTATATCATGTGATAGTATGATGATAAGTGCAGTCTCATGAATGGCAAGTGAATAGCATCATGTAATGATGAGATGATAAACAATATGTCTCATATGTTTTATATCTTTTGAAATTGTTATATAGTAATGTTTGCTAGAAGTGAATTAGGGTTTGTATGTCCACTTATTTGATGCAGCCTTAATTCACCCAATTGGAAATAATTATTCAAGTGAAATTCTAATCATGTAGTGCCCTGTGCCATAGACCAATCTGAGTGACAGAACTTGCCAGATGGTGAAATGAGTATTCCTAAGGGAAAATCGAAACTGATACTATTGAGTATGTGGGGTGCTTGGCATCCTGAATCCAAGTGTTTAGGGGGGTGAATGTTTTCAAACCTAGCCCTAATTCTGAGAACTACTATGGTCGTGTCTCGGTTATTATATATGTGATGAGATTGGAGGACAACTGTGGTTGTACCTCATATGGTACGGTATGTGTACCCACCTGCTTTCACTAGTGTCGTGACCTGTACCATGGATGGACTAGGCTGTTAGTAGTTGGACCTTATGTGTCGCCATGGAGGACCCATATTGCCTAGGGGCAGAGAAGATCTTAGGAGTCTGACTCTTCCAAGATCTTGTATAGCACTAATTTTGACTTAGCAGTGGTCACTTGGATTTTGAGTGGTATCCTCAAATTCCTCAAGGCATATTAAAAGATGTAACACAAATATCTAGCAAATCTATTTAGGGTTGTACATGATGCTTCATATTGGATGATAACCCTTGTTGTTCTTTGTACATAAAGATGATGTTTAATGCATTAAAAAATAGTATATATTCTTATGTTGTGGATATGCTCATGTTATAAATGTGTACATAAAATAGTCATGTTTAAGTTTATAGAGATATTATTATTGTCGGCTATGATTATGACACTCATTATCACATGTTGTTAGCTATGCTTGTATTGCTAGATATGCCTTTGTAACTAGAGACACCTATATTGATAATCATGCTTATGTAGATAATCGAACTTATATTGTTAGCTCTACTTATGATGTTGATATGTTCAACTTGTTTGACATGTTGATGTTGTTAGCTATGTTTATGATACTAGACTTATTCATGATGTTAGAGATGCTCATGTTGCTAGACTCCTTATAGTGTTAATGGGGATACGAGAATAGTTTGGCTAATGAAGATAGTTATTATCAACTCCTTTATGTATTTTGTTAATCATCAATGTTGTTGAGCTTATTTGTTATATATGATTAAAATTCTTAAACTGTCTCATTACCTAAAAATGTTGGAATCAATAAATGTTGGTGGAGGCTATATCTCTTGCTGGGACATGGGTGTCACCCTTGTGGTTTGCCACATCTTTTTAGGTAATCAGAAGTGACAAAAATAAACATGTGGCAGCAAAGAGGAGCTATAGTAATGAATCTTTGAGAAAGTTGATTAGATGTCTAGTGTGTCCTAGATTCATCCTTATACTCTCACGTCCAGGTAGGAAAATTTTGTATATGATGTTTCTAATGAATTGGAATTTTTTTAGCATGTTAATGCTTGTTTGTGTAGCATATACAAATATTGTTATCATGTGTATATAAGTTGTGGCTAAGGTGATAGAATAGTTTGTAACAAATTCTTGTCATAGCATGGATACAAGAAAGATATTGGGCTCTTCTGCAAATGTTTCTGAGTGTGTGTTGATGTAGAAATCGGTTTTAATTTACCCATATTTTTGGGTTTGTGGTTAATTGATGATTGATTGTATTTTATTTTTGAGTAATCTCGTTTAGTGTAACGGGTTCTCACAAGTTAGTATCAGAGCTTTAGGTTCACTCGGTCTATAGGGACACTAGGACTTAGGATTAGGATGATGTTTAAGTAAGGAATATGACATAAAAACATGGTCCATACTGCCTAATCTCAATGCTTGGGTTCCCTAGCCCGATATTCAATTATTGAAGAAAAGGTATGTACAGAACTTTTAGATTGCTATCTTTTTTTATTACTCTGATCAAGTAGTCATTTTGAAACAATCTAAAGAGCATAATGAATTAGAATTCATGGTGCAGGTGACTTAATATTACCTCAAGAGAAGATGAGAATTACATCATTAACTATCAAAACTTGAATGCTTGGTAACTATAAGAGAAAGATGTAATAACATGAAATCTAAATCTGAATACAAATAAGCAAAAGAAGAGTTCTTGAAGATGTAATTCAAGAAGATACTAAAGTAAAATATAGATAAGTCTGTTCTTATAAAGTGATTCAAGGTATGAAATTCACATAAGATGGAGAGAATTCCTATGATAAATATAAAATGAAAAGATGAATGAGAGCAATGACAAAGGAATAAAGTAGAACCTAACTTAATCTCAGACCAACCTATGTATGTAAGAAAATTTTAATGTAAAATAAGCATTGCATGTGAAAGAAATTAAGGGAGATGATCCTTGTTTAATAAAGAAAAATTGGAACATGATGATTTACATCTGGATAAGTGGTTGAAAAACATAATAGAATAAGAGAATATATCCAAGTGTGATAAATAGTCAACAAGGAAGGAGTAATAAGATATGTTAATCATGATGATTCCTATATTAATGGCAAGGAACCACAAATGATAAAGGTAAAATGATACATAAGAAGTTGTAACCTGTATAATGAAAATAGAATTGGTTACCTTTTTGCTAGTGACCCTTGAATAATTCTATGATGATGTGGGAATTGTGTTTCCCTTTGTGTCTTTCCTTTCTAGGGCACATCTTTCAAGTGGATCATTTCCACATGGTATGTGTGGATTTGTTGTAAACATGAAGGTGGATAGCTTATTATAGCATAAGGCATCTTGGACTATAGTTCCAAGATCATAAAGTTTTTGATGAGTTTACTTTTGAGCCTTCAAATAATTAGGAAGACTCCTCTTATATGTCTTGAGATTTGTTATGTTGGTAAAAGTACATGAGATAAGGATGTTAGTTCATTATAGTGCATGAGGTGGATACCAAGGTAATGAATCCTAGTATCCAAGATGTATCAACAATATGGAAGTATGTGAAGGTTGAAGATGTTTATTAAATGAACATTCCAAGTATTCCTCTCCCTTAGAGAGAGAGAGTTGATGATGACCCTAGAAATGTTATTTGGAAGGGAAAACAAAAGTGATTCTATAATGTTGTATATGGTTCAGTGATAGTTGGGCAAGACCACTATCAAGGATAGATGGGTTGTTGATCAGTAGACATGTGCTACCGTGTTCCTGTAAGATAAACCTAGGATCAAATATCAATGCATAAGAGTTAGAGTGGATGACATAAGTTACATGACCGTGATGATTTTATGGTTATGTCCTTTAGACTAACCAATGTACCAATAGAATTAATGAATAGGAGGAATAGAGTGTTCAGGTCATGTCTTACAAGTTGTAGCAAGCATTGAATGATTACATCTCAAGGTATTTCAGAGATGGTCAGTAACATGGGCAACATCTTTGCTTTACCTTAAGAATGTTGAAGTAACTGTACTTATGTGTGACAAGTCTAGAAAGAGTGAGTTGGGGTTGACTAAAGTATTCTCATGGAGTTATGTTATCTCTATTAAGTGTTTTGTGGGATCCTAATAAGATGAAGAGAGTGTCGTTATTCTACTCCTAACAAGGTCAATTAGGAAGTTATATTTGTTAATGGTTATAGAAAAATGTATAATTCTTCAACCAAATAGATGGTCAGTTCACCATTGAGATGATTAGAGAATCCTCTAAAAAAAATATGCTTCATAGTTCTTGAAAATTTGGATATGCGTACCTGGTTGATTGAGTTGTTAATTACAACAACCATTAAAGGGGCATACAGATGAAACCTTGTAAAGTTACCTATGATAAGAGATACCTGATGTTCTATGTTTGGTAAGATCCAGTGAGTATGGACTTTGAGTGATGTTTTATACAACATATAGAATAGTTCAAGATGACAATCAATTCCCAAAGTTGAAAGGTACTACCAGACTAGTACATGTGGTATAATGGTTCCTATGATAAACCGAGGTTACACATGTAAAAGTTGAGGCAGAAGAGTATGACTTCTATGAGAATAATGTGACATCATCATGAGGTAAAATTTACCATGTGTAAGATTGGGGATGAGGTGCATGAGAATAATCCATCTTTGTTTACCTTGGATGTTGGGGGTGAAATCCCTATTAAGGGTTTATGGTTGAGAGACCCCTGACCTTGCTCAAACTATTGAACATACTTAAATATAATAATTGAATGTTTATAACCTTAAAATAACCTTTTTATATGCCTTGTAATTATAATACAAGCTTAAGTTTCAATTTTGGTCCAATTTGGACATTTTTTGTGCAAGTTATGCAATTTTATGCACATTTTGGACTTTTCTACAATTTTCCCAATTGCGATGTTTATTTACAATTTATCACTTTCATTGTGTTCTTTGTATGTTCTCTCATCATTCTTGAGATTTTTGAGCCATGGGGTGCCTTGTTGAACCTTGGTTTGCAGGTGTTTTCCTCAAGGGTATTTTAGGGTTTACCCCTTTATGGATGAGCTACCTTTAGGAGCTATCAAGAAAATGGTTTATTTGCTTTGCTTGAAAAATCAAGAAATGAGGGATAAGCAGGTATCCATGTATGGTGGTTCATCTTCTTGTGTGTCTTCTTGTATATCCTTAATAGTTTAAGGCCATGGATGCACAGAGAGCTTTATGGACACCTCAAGCCTCTTCTCTCCCATATCCAAGAGCTTTATATATCTATTTTTTAGCTCCCAAATGAAAATTTTGCTTTCTTCCACTTATCTCCTGCTAAGAACCTTGTTCCCTATCTATTTATATATGGAGGACCTGTCCAAGGTAGAAGAAGAAGGCGAATTTCTTGGTGGAAGCTCCTAGGGTTTTGCTTTGCTCTCTTTTAGGGTTTAAAAAGCTTCCTTCTAGTGATCTTGATGTAAATAAGTAAGAATCCCCTTCCTTCCTCCATTTCATTCTCTTTTATCCTTTCTCCTATCTTTCTCCAGGTCGGAACCTTACTGTTCCTTGGTAGAAATTTCTGTATATCTCTAAAACCCTACCTTTCTTGCTCCTTATGCTTAGGGTTTGCTCATTTGATGAAGAAAGGAGCTAGATGGACGAGTTCACAACTTATGCTTGGATTTTCTACCCTACCTACTCGTGTTTTCTTCTGTTTGGTATTTTATCTTCTAATTAGAGTCAAGTTTTATAACTTGCTCCATGTTTATTTCTTACCATAAGCTTGCTAGCTCATGTTCTTGCTTTTAAATGATGATCCATACACTAAAAAGCTATGCTTGACTTGGATTCCAATATTTATAATGTTACATATTCTTATTTTAGTTCTAGATGAACTTGTGATCATGTGTAGATTACTCCTAAGGTATAATATGACTTGTATCAGGTTTGTTTGACAACCAATGGTGCTAAACACCTATCAACCAATGGTCAACTTTAGGGTTTAAAGATGATTTCTTCTATAAACACATGACTCAATGGTGGTACCATTGCAACAACCGATGGTGTTGTCTTCATGACAACTGATGGTGGTGACTAAGGGTATCAATTGACGTTCACCCCTTAGGTCAAGTTTTGACCTAATCAGAAGCTTAGTGATTAACTACTAAGTACCCTAATGATAATATCAATCAATGGTGATATTAGTTTGATATTCGATGGCGATTAATGAATATAGCGATGATCTAACAACCTATGGTGACTTAATGGTCACTAATGATGGTGTATCAGATCTCCACAACCTATGGTGAATTAAACATGTAGTTGTAGCATGAATTAATCCTTAAATCAATGGTTTCTTGGGTCATTTGATGCAATGGTCAGACCTATACTCCAATTGATGGTTTTAGTATATGAATTTGACCTAGTGGTTAAAATCTAATGTTTCTTCATCCAATAAATTGGAATGATGCCCAATTGTAATATGTTGGTCCTAATAAAGTGATTTAAAGGTTTTCCTTTATGAGATCAACTTAAGAAGCTCATTTAATGACAGCTTGTTTTAAATAAACAATCGCTTGTGGGTTTTACCCTACTCTCAATGGAATTTTTGTGTTGTTAATCTAGTGTTGTCTAGGGTTAGATGGCAACTCTTTCTAGAGAACAAGTCAATGACTTCAGAAGTGGTTTGTTCAAGATGTTTACTTATGTAAACGACTAATGGCTTTACCTTTTCAACATTTAATGGTTAGTAGTCAATGCATCAATATTCCCATTGTTTTGGGTGAAGTGTGTAGTGTAATGTTTCAATACCTTAAACTTGTAATCTTACCCTTTCCCTCATATGGTTTGATTTATAATCACCATAATGAATTAATGGGTAACCCTGATGAGGTATAGCTTGTTATACCTAGGTTTAATATAACTAAATGATGGTAATTGGGTATGAATAGTCCTTGAAACAATCATGGAGTACTCTCTTATTGTTGTTGAAACCCTAGTATGCTATAACCTGATGGCTACACCTTGATTTATGTGTGGGTTCATACTTGAGAATAGTATGGAATGTGATGGTGATGCTTCACCTTATGTATCCATGATCTAATGGGGATGTTGTGAGTTAGGATTTGGGTATAAGTGTTGATTAGTAACATGAATATAATTTTTATTGTTGAACCTAACTCTAATGCAAATATATAAAGATGAGTATTCATGATTAGCATTCTTATATGATGGAATCATGGTGAAATAACCTCCTTAATATGATCATAACCTTAATATGTTAATTAGTGGTTATCATAACCACATGATTGATACTTTCTTATGCTAAACATGTGCATTATGAATATGATGGGAGTTAATCATATATAGATTCCATGCATGTTGATGTAATAAAGGAATGTTCTTAATGTTAATATAAACCTACTATGGTTGTTTATGAATATCTCGTAGATCATTAATGCAATATTGTGTTTATTTGGTGTATTATATGCAAGTGATGTTGTTGAGCCTTGTTATAAGGCATGCAAAGATAATGATGATCATGCAGGGAATAGTATGATGGTCATAATGACCTTTTGGCATGGTTGAGCCCTAAATGAGGTGTATTCCTCTTGTTTTGATAAGGGTTGATACCCTGTGATATTGTGAAAAGGATTTATATCCTTTTATAGTATGATGACAAGTGCACTCTCATGAATGGCAAGTGAATAGAATCATGTAATGCTGAGATGATGAACAATATGTCTCATATGTTTTATATCTTCTAAAATTGTTACATAGTAATGTTTGATAGAAGTGAATTAGGGTTTGTATGTCCACTTATTTGATGCAGCATTAATTCACCCAATTGGAAATAATTAATCAGGTGAAATTCTAATCATGTAGTTCCCTATGCCATAGATCCATCTGAGTGTCAGAACTTGCCAGATGGTGAAATGAGTATTCCTAAGGGAAACGCAGAGCGCGCACTATTGAGTATGTGGGGTGGTTGTCATCTTGAATCCAAGTGTTTAAGGGGGATGACTATGGTCATACCTAGATATTAGTTTGAGAATGATTATGCTCATGTCTCAGTGATTATATATGTGATGAGATTGGAGGACAACTACGGTTATACCTCAGATGGTAGGGTATGTGTACGCACCTTCTTTCGCTAGTGTCCTTACCTATACCAAGGACAGAGTAGGATACTAGCAGCTTGAGCTTATATGTCATTGTGGCGGACCCATACCGACTGGTGGAGGAGAAGATCTTAGGAGTCTAGATCTTCCTAGATCTTATATGGAATTGATATCGACTTTGCAGTGGTCAGTTGGATTTTGAGTGGTATCCTCAAATTCCTCAGGGCATAATAAAATATGTAGTACAACCGTCTAGCAAATCTATTTAGGGTTATACACGATGCTTCATATGGATGATAAACCTTATTGTTCTTTATACATAGAGATGATGTTTAATGCTTTAAAAGATAGTAGATATTCTTATGTTGTGGATATGCTCATGTTATAGATGTGTACATACAATAGTCATGTTTAAGTTGATAGAGATATTATTATTTTGGCTATGATTATGGCATTCATTATCACATGTTGTTAGCTATTCTTATATTTCTAGCTATGCCTTTGTAACTAGAGATGCCTATACTTCTAATCATGCTTATGCAGATTGTTGTACTTATATTGTTATCTCTACTTATGATGTTGATATCTTCAACTTGTTAGACATGTTGATGTTGTTAGCTATGCTTATGATACTAGACTTATTCATGATGTTAGAGATGCTCATGCTGCTAGACTGCTTATACTGTTAATGGGGATATGAGAATAGTCTAGATAATAAAGATAATTATTATCTACTCCTTTATGTATTTTATTAATCATCAGTGTTGTTGATCTTATTTGTTATATATGATTAAAATGCTTAAACTATCCCATTACCTAAAAATGTTGGAATCAATAAATGTTTTTGGAGGTTATATCTCTTGTTGGGACATGGGTCTCACCCTTGGATCACCACAACTTTTTAGGTAATCAGAAGTGATGAAAATAAACATGTGGAAGCAAAGAGGAGCTATAGTAATGAATCTTTGAGAAAGTTTATTATAAATCTAGTGTTTCCTAGAGTCGTCCCTATACTCTCAGGTCCGAGAAGAAAAAGTTTGTATATGGTGTTTCAAACGGAATTTTTTTAGCATGTTAATGGTTATTTGTGTAGCATATACAAATATTTTTATCTTGTGTATATATTTTGTGGCTAAGGTGATGGAATGATTTGTATCAAATTATTGTCATTGTATGGATACAAGAAATATATTGGGCTCTTATGCAAATGTTTATGAGTGGGCGTTGATGTTGAAATCGGTTTTAATTTACCCATACATTTAGGTATGTGGTTAATTGGTGATTGATTGTGTTTTATGTTTTAAATAATCTCGTTTAGTGTAACGGGTTCTCACAATATCTCTCACCTATTTTTGTATAACTTGCTTTTCACGACCTGAAGTCATGGGGGAGAATAAGATAAGGGTAATCTCACTTCTGTGTTGTCCTCCCATCAGCATGTCCTTTGTATGTTTTTGTATCACTAATCTCTTTGAGACTGAAGAAGTCAAGTTGGAAAGCTTTGATGTGACTTGTCATCTTCTTTATCAAGCACATGTCCATGTGGCGAGGGAGTTGATGTCAATAGTGATCCCCTTCTAGGATTCTCTAAGTCACTCTTTTCAATTTGGTGATGTCGTGTTGGATCCCACCTTAGAAGATGTGGCTAAGATTACTCATATCCTTTTCAACTAACTTATGGTTGGTGATACCAAAGAAGATGAGTTGGGCTATTGAGATGAGGAATCTGCTTGACCTAAAAATGTCCCAAGTTGTTTGATGGTTCACTGATGGTGGACATTTTATTCAGATGAGTCATTCAAGAGAAAAGTGCATTGTGGTGTCACCCCTCCTAATATGCCTCCTCTGTGAGCATATACTTTGTTTATTCTGGAAAAGCTATTCTTTAGAGAAGCTATTGGGTGATTCAAAGATACTACATCTAGCATATTGGATTCCTTTTGAAAGAAACAAATGGTCATTCCTTTGATATTGGTTGAGTTGTATAAATGCTTGGATGAAGCATAGTTGATTGGAAAGATGAGGGGACCTTTCAATGTCTTGCAAATATATCTTGGAATGTTCATAAGTATGAATAGATTGATAGAGTCTACAAACCCTCATTATAATGTGGTGAAGGAGTTTCTGTCAAAGCATATACAAGTAGGTGAGACCCTTCATCTATGTGGAGATATGGCCTAATGGTTTCTGGGTTTGGGGACTACATATGTTTGTTGCAGATGGAATGGATTTTCTTCTTGATAACTCGACATGTGGTGTGGCCATCCCAGAATTCTAGTGGCTTGTCATCTTTACAAGTCTGGAGGAATATGTTGTGTACTACCCTATGTTTGTGCTAAGGCAATTCACTCTTCATTAGTGTGTGTAACAGGTTGAAGCCCTTACCTCATTTTTCAAGAAGCTGATGGCAAATTCCCTGAAAGTTCATGAGAAGCTGGATGAGATGTGGCTGCACAAGAATAGGCTGAATCAAGATTCTTTCATGTGGGTCAGGATTGATCTCCTATGTACTTGGAATGTCTTGCATCAACACCTTCATAGATAGTGATTTGTGATTCTTCTGCAGAACCACGACGATGTGTATGTTTTTCTTTTATTCTATTTGTCAGGTTTACATGTTAGAATGAGAAACCAAGGTTCTATAATGCATTTATTATACATTTTTTAAATAAAGATTGGCATGTGATGTGCGACATCTGTTATAGATACTCCTCCATGATATCTAGAAATATGTGGCAAGATTGGGATCGTTGAGGTGCATATTGATATGAGTTCCCCTCTAACAATCCATCTAATTGGGGACATGTAGAGCTCTTGTCCATACATTTTAGAACACTAGGGATAGTTGTAGGTTTTCATATATCAAGATTGCCACCTTCTCATCCACCTCCTTGCATGAAGTTGGAAGATTGAAACCCCAAGAGCTTTAATCTACCTATCATCTCAATTTTATTATAGGTGTTTTCTCCCTTTGGACATTTTTGGTTAGTTCTATTATGGGGTGCGCCCTCAGTCTATAGGGAAGTTTGAGAATCTCTATTGGACCTAAGTGTTGACTGGCCTAAATCGCGCGTCCTAAATTTGGAGGCGGATTGGAGGTAGTCGAGCTTTTACATTTATAACCTGAATCCTTCTAGGCCCCCAGAACTTTGTTTACGGGGTCGAAGTAGATATACGGGGTCGAACACAGGGACAAGGGTGGTAGTGTTGAGAACCTAGAATCGACACGCTACTCTCCGGCAGGTGTAAAGAGATAATAAATTCCCAAAAGGGAAACAACATATGTCACAAATAAAACAAACAAAGAAAACTATCTCCAACTGGAGCTACAAGAAAGATTTAAAGTTTTAGTCATTTAACAGTTTTTAGGGGTTTTCATGAAACAGAAACAGAAAGATAAAACTAGAGCTAGAGACAGGTACGAAGGATAAGACTTCAGTAAAACAAGCGGTAGCAGTAACATCCTGCACCCCTCCTCTCAGAGCGGGTACCTCTAACCAAGCATCAACACCCCTCTCGAGGTTGCTGGACTTAAGTTAGAGTGGAATGTTACTGAAAAAACTCCGTTCTAGGCACTCTCATACTCCATAATCGGACCAAACACTAGAGCCACAACAAAACTCTCGAAGTTGTTGCGACGGGAAAACACGATTCGGTAGCTAAGCAAAATGTGATCCAAACATTCAAGCTAGAGTTCAGATATCAAACATAACAGTCATCCAACATTTTGCACCAAGCATAGAGCAGAAAGTAATTAAGTTTTTCCATTCCCATAAACATTAAAGGTCTTAATACATTGCATAAGTAAGGAATTAAATAACATAATTAAAGATAGATGTCGCCTTCTTGATGTAGAAGGACGACAGGCTACTGCGGCTCTCCAGCCCGATACCGGTTAGGGGTCTAGCCCGATACAACAATGTCGGTCGATACACCCTCTCGGGCGGCACCCCATGACGGTCGACTGTATCGCTCAAGGACCCTGGACGATACGCTCATGTCGGGTGGCGCACCCTCTCAGGCGGCACGCATGACGGGCGAAGCGTATCGGGTTCGATATCGTTTCGGGCATGGAGCGACCCGTTCTACCCTCGAGTACTTGTGTCGCTCATCAACGTTGGCCGATATCGGCCCACAGTGTCGCCCGGGACGGTCCTAATTGAACCATCCCCTCCCTCTCGGGACAAGGAAGAGCTCACCTAGAGTTGCCCGACACGAGCACTGGGGCGCGATACTCGTGCTCTCGCAGTTCCTCCAAAGATCGCTCAAGGTTCCCAACTGTGTGAACTATATTTTAGGCTTCCTGTAGCTGCTATTTATAGGCAGCAGTTGGGGGAAGTTATGGTGCTGTAAGCACCACGTGTCCTCCTTATTCACGGGTCGGTGGATGGCCGATACAGGTATCCCTCGGCATGGGGTTTCAGCTGTCAGTCACATGACGGGCGGCGCCTGCCGGTGGGTGGCCTGTGTCGCGCGACAAGCTGGTGTTGTCGTGACGAGCTTGGCTCCCTGTCGGGTAAAAGACGTGTCGTTCGTCACTTTCCTTTCGAGCGACATCCCCATATCACGCGTCGTTGTGTCACTCCACCCTATCGGGCAGAGGTCGTATCGGGCATCAGGAAGGCCGATGCAGTTTGAACTTATTTGTGGGTTGGGACGACTTTATTGATGATAAATGGACCAAAATGAGGAAAAACACTGCAAAAGATGGAAATATTGGATTAAGAGCGTTGCCTGGCCAATTATTACAAAAGTACTTATAAAAGAGAGGAAAATAGCAGAAAAGGGCAGTTTTGATAACAGAATAAAAGGCAAAAACATCACAAAGATTGGTGTTATCAACTCCCCCAAACTTAGCATTTTGATTGTCCTCAATCAATATTTAAACTTTATTTAGTGATGCTTCTTCTGCTCGGAGTAGCTTTCTGTTCAAAAGGTGAAACAAGAATCGCAATGCCTTAGAGATAATGCTGTCTCACTACGAACAAAAGACTTTGTTTTTCCTGCCTTATTGTTTAAGTAAGATTCTTCTCTACAACTTCGGCGAGACTTTGTTGTATGATTCCAAAGTTAGCTTACACAACAAACAGCTTTATTTTTGGGGTAGAAAGTTGTGTATAAGGTAGGCTAAGGCTTTTTGGGTTTTTTTTTCTTGTTTCCCATCAGTCCATCCAGGTAAGGGTTTGTTAGCGGGCAAGTGGTCCCTGCAGTCCAAGCCAGTTGTCTTTAGAGCAGTGATTTCACATGCTACGTACCACTGCCCCGGATCTACCATGCCTAAAGATGGGTACTTTTGGAAAACAAGTGTGTATATATGTATTTTTTTTTCTTTTCTTTTATTGGCACAACTCTCATGCTTTTATTCACACTCATAAGGCTTCTTTCTCTTTTTGGGGTTTTCGTTGGGTGAGGGGAAATAAAGAGATTTCTTCTATTTGGGCAATGTTTTCCTTCTCCATACTCGTCTCTTAGCTGTTTGCTAGATTATTATATTTTTCGAAATTTTTGGCATGGCAAAACATAATCTTTTATTCATTTGAGGTAGCATTATCTAAAAGATATAACAGAACTTGTATCTCGTTAAGCACATAGAAAACAAACTTTTCAAGAAGTCGCAATAGATTTTCACTATACAGCAACTATGTACATTTGCATGGGGATAAAAGCAAAATTTTTCCAAAAATTTTATATGTTCATGACATTTTATACGAGCATGGGTACATACACATGATAAAGAGAAAGAACAGAATGGCACAAAGGGTGGAGGTGAAGAAAATTTTTGTACCTCCTTCACTGGTACATGGGTACCCCCCCAAACTTACTCCGCACTCTGTCCCAGAGTAGCGAAGAATATAGGGTGAGGTCATGTTAGCCCAGTGAAGGTTATCTAGCAGGTTCGCTTGTGCCTTGTAGAAGCTCCAATATGCCTCTTTACTGTAGCCATTTTATTTCCCCAGTTGGAAGCACCCGAAACAAGTGCATGGCTGATAGAGAGATCTTGAAAACACTTGTGGATGATTCCCCCATTTTTAAGAAGATGGAACCGGAATGCCCAGACTTAATCTGAAGGCCATCGGGGCAAGACTTTTGCTGTCTCTGGAGATGGTCCTAAACCACCACACAAGACAGACTATGATAAGGAAGTGATCCTTTTCGGGGTTCTCACATTTCTGTCTGACAGTTGTTGCTTCAGCTGCGGCCGCAATTATGATTCTTGTGCCTCATTTGTCAGCTCGGCCAGAGGTTTTCCTTGTATGATCCATACCTGTTATCCAGTTCATTAACCATGTTAGGTAGGGAAACAAAAGAAACTCGATAAAACTTGACTTATTTCAAAATCCAGGTGTCGTCCATCAAAAGAAAGCTCGAGACGATACAGGATTGGACGATACGAAGAGAGTTGTGCGACACAACACACTACCCGACACGGGTATGTCGGGCGATAGGGTCGCCAAAAGGCATCCTCCCGATAGGACATCTCAAAAGAAAAACGTGTCACCCGATATGGCGTATCGGGCAAACACTAGCGGTCATTGTGTCGTGCTTAATTGTGTCGGGCGATACACAAAAATCGACTAAGCTCGTAAACCCAATAAGAAGCGTGTGATATGAAAACCCATGTCGGGCGATAAGTCTATCGGGCTATACCCTTGCTCTTTGGAGCCATCTCCCGATACAGGGGGGAAGACAAGCTGGCCAATACCTGAGCAAAAGTAGATTACTGAAAGACGCGGGTGGCTAAAAAGAGTAAGAGTGATAGCCCGACATGGTAAATCCACCTCACTATATATAACAAACTCAGCTGGGGGTAAATCAGGAAGTTCTGGGGCACGCATCGGTCGTTGAGACACGCCGTTCCCGAGACGACGGTCCCTTCAGTCTAATTAAGGGTATTTATTCCCATGCATGATACGGTTGTCGCTCGGGAATACCATCTATCACGGCTCTTGCGGTGCCCAAGAAACTGCAGCCCGATACAAGCGCGACAACGTGCCAACTGAGCTGCTGCTCGGCACGTCATAAAAGAAGGTGGTGGAAACTAAAAGCAAGGCGGAGAAAAAGTAATTCACGGGCAAAACATCATCGGTTAAGGGTAGAGTCCCTCACCTCAAACAGAATTACTCCTCAATGCTTTGTAAAATGCAGTGATGGCCCATAAAATAGAAGAGTCAGTACGCTCGGCGCATGCGTTGACTCGGGCCTTATTACAGTCCATAAAGTTTGTTTTTACAAGTAATAAGAAAAATGCATCCTACTCTAGGAAAGAAAGAAAAACTCAGGCTGCCTCCTGAGGAGCCCTGAAGTTTGTGTTGTCATCTCGACTGGTGTAGGATCATCGTGTTCAGACCTCGACTGCACCCATATCTTGCAGGTTGATCTCTGCTCTCATGACAAAAGCTTCATCCTCATAGAACCTTCTCACCCTATGCCCATTCACTTGAAAGACCTTGGTCGGATCGTCCTTGTCGTAGAGCTCCATCATTCCTAATGGGTATATCTTTGACACAGTGAACGGTCCTGACCACCTCGTTTGTAGCTTCCCAGGAAAAAGATGAATGGAGGACTTGAATAACATGACCTTATCCCCTTCACTTACGTCTTTTCTCCTGAGGTGGGCATCGTGCCACACTTTGGTCCTCTGTTTGTAGATTTTTGCATTTTCATAGGCATTCATCCTCAGCTCTTCAAGCTCTTGAAGCTGCAAAAACCTCTTTTCTCCTACTTTGTCGAGGTCCATGTTTAGGAACTTGATTGCCCAAAGGGCCTTGTGTTCCAATTCCAAAGGTAGATGGCAGGATTTTCCGTAGATAAGTCTGTAGGGGGTGGTTCCAATGGGCATTTTGTAAGCAGTCCGGTAGGCCCAAAGCACGTCGTCAAGCTTCATAGACCAGTCTTTCCTCATTTGGCTGACAGTTTTCTCCAAGATCTCCTTGATCTGTCTATTGGAAACCTCTACCTGCCCTGACGTTTGTGGGTGGTAGGGTGTAGCGATCTTGTGCTTCACTCCGTACTTGCGCAGAAGTGCTTCAAATTGTTTCTCTCCAAAGTGCAACCCTCCGTCGCTTATAACAGTGTGTGGTACACCGAAACGAGGAAAGATGGTCTTTTCGAATAGCTTGATTACTGACTTGCCGTCGCACGTTTGGGTGGCTACGGATTCTACCCACTTCGATACATAGTCCACTGCCACGAGTATGTATTGATACCCCCGGGATGGGGGAAACGGTCCCATGTAGTCGATCCCCCACACGTCAAATATTTCTACTTCGATCCATCTCGCCATTGGCATTTCATTCCTCCGCCCTATGTTCCCTGTAAACTGGCACTCTTTGCAAACTTTTACAAATTGTGCAGCATCTTTAAATAAGGAGGGCCAGTAGAATCCTAACTGTAGCACTTTTCCAGCTGTTCTTTCTCTACCCAGGTGTCCACCGTAGGGGGAGGTGTGGCATTCCTTCAGGATGTCTGTAGTTTCTTCCTCTGGGATGCACCTCCTGTATAAGTTGTCAGTGCATCTTCTGAACAGGAGAGGATCATCCTAGTAGTAGTTTTTAGCATCCGCAAATAGCTTCTTTTTTTATTGTACGTGATGTCAGGAGGCAGTTCTCCGCAAGCAAGATAATTGCAGATGTCTACAAACCAGGGTAAGCTTTCTTCTTGAGCTTCGGCCAACATAAGAGCCTCGTCGGCATATTCATCGTTGATAGGTGGCCCTCCCTGTCTCTCAGTCACGATCCTTGATAGGTGGTCGACGACCACATTTTCTGCTCCCTTCTTGTCGATAATTTCGTGGTCGAATTCTTGGAGCAACAAGGCCCACCTCAACAGTCTGGGCTTTGCGTCTTTCTTTTGCATTAAGTATTTTATGGCCCCGTGATCTGTGTATACCTTGACCTTTGCTCCGACGAGATATGACCTGAACTTATCGAACGCGAAGATGATCGCGAGCATCTCCTTTTCAGTTATTGTGTAGTTTACTTGAGCCTCATCCAACATGCGACTAGCGTAGCAAATCACATGATGCTTTTTATCTTTCTTTTGCCCCAGGACTGCTCCAACCGCGTAGTCTCTAGCGTCGCACATCAGCTCAAAAGGTAAACCCCATTCTGGCGCTTGAAGGATAGGTGGTGATATTAAAGCATTTTTCAGGGCCTGAAAAGCGCTGAGACAATCGTTAGAGAAAATAAATTCAGCATCTTTTACCAGAAGATTGGACAGCGGTTTGGAAATCTTCGAGAAGTCCTTGATGAATCTTTGGTAATATTCAGCGTGCCCGAGGAAGCTTCTCACTCCCGTCATGGATTTTGGTGGAGGAAGCTTAGATATTGCTTCAACTTTACTTATGTCCACCTCGATCCTATGCCTTGAGATCTTATACACTACTACAGAAATAACATTCAGTGTCACTTTTCTGGGCGTCGGTTACTAAGCAAAACCGACGCCTAACATATAAGGCATCGGTTGTTTAAGCAAACCGACGTCTATATTCGAAGACCAGCCAGACGCGGGTACCGCTTTGTATTAAGCGTCGGTTGTTTATAAAAAATCGATGCTTAAAGTCGCCCGCGAAGTCCATATTTTGATAAAAAAAAATAGTGTCATTGTCAGCGTCGGTTATATACCTAGAAAACCGACGCCTATGTGCGATGAAAATTTGCACGGAAAATGTCACTTTCAGCGTCAGTTATCCTTGTATAACCGACGCTGAAGGTGGTTCCCGCCAAACATTTTCATGAAAATATCGTCCAATTGGACGTCGGTTGTTGCAAACAACTGACGCTAAAGATGTTTAGGCGTCGGTTGTTGTAAACAACCGACGCTATTTGGGAACTTCATAAACCTCGATCGTCTGACTCTTCCCCTTTCTTCTATTTCATTGCGAGCGATTTCTTCTCTGCTGTCGCCCGACTCTCTGCTCCTTCTTCTCCACGACAGCGCCGCCATGCCGCCACTGCTACTCCGGCGCCCCCTTCTCCGGTGCCCCCTTCTCCTTCTCCTCCGCCGCCGCACCCGCTTCTCCTTATCCTCCGCCTGGCCGCTGCCTCCCTACCGCCGCCTGGCCGCTGCCTCCCTGCCACCGCCTGGCCTCCTGCCTGCCTGCCGCCGCTGATGCTCCCTGCTCGTCGGAGTCGCTGTCGCTGGTTCTGGAGCTCGCCGGCCGCCGCCCACGTACTCAACCAGCTCGACCTCGCCCTACTCTGCTTGCCCAGGTACCTGCCGACCTACCCAGGCGCGAAATTGGTTCTTTATGTGCCGACCTAATCTGCTTGCCTAATCTGCTTGTGCGAAATTGGCTCCCTACTCTGCTTGCTTAATGTGCCTGATCTTCTTTAAGTGGTCCTAATATCATAACATGATAGTTTTATAATCATGGCTAAACATAATATTAACTAGATCTTTTTATGTCATTAAATCAATGAACTTAGGAATTGGGGGTTCAAGAATAACCCTAATGATAACAGGATAATAAGGAAACCTAAACTCTAGATTAGGACTTGATTAGCGTTTAATGTTATTATATGATTTGTGGCACTTTAGGATGTATATTGATTTCTTGATTTATTATTTAATAATGCTCTGTTGATTAGGATTAACCATGTTGCCTGTACTTTATAGACATTTATTATATATAAGAATGACAACACATGTATTTGTTGGCCTAGAAACCCGTCCAAGATTGACTCATTAGGAGTAAATCTTGGATAGTCCCCAGTTTGGGACTGTTCTTGAACACCTAATCTCACTTAGGATGTAAGTGTATAATGTGTATTGGGTTTTTGAGAAAATTTCGGTAGCATTTCCCCGTTTGTTCTCTAAGTACATATGTACTTAGAGAACAGTGGGGAAATGCTGCCGAAATTTTCTTGAAAACCCAATACACATTATACACTTACTAGTGAGATTAGGTGTTCAAGGATGGGATAGGTGGTACACATTTATTATATATAAGAATGACATCAAATGTGTTTGTTGGCCTAGAAACCCATCCAAGATTGACATATTAGGAGTAAATCTTGGATAGTCCCCGGTTTGGGACTGTTCTTGAACACCTAATCTCACTTAGGATGTAAGTGTATAATGTGTATTGGGTTTTCGAGAAAATTTCAGTAGCATTTCCCCGTTTGTTCTCTAAGTACATATGTACTTAGAGAACAGCGGGGAAATGCTGCCAAAATTTTCTTGAAAACCCAATACACATTATACACTTACTAGTGAGATTAGGTGTTCAAGGATGGGATAGGTGGTACACATTTATTATATATAAGAATGACATCAAATGTGTTTGTTGGCCTAGAAACCCGTCCAAGATTGACTCATTAGGAGTAAATCTTGGATAGTCCCAGGTTTGGGACTGTTCTTGAACACCTAATCTCACTTAGGATGTAAGTGTATAATGTGTATTGGGTTTTCGAGAAAATTTCGGTAGCATTTCCCCGTTTGTTCTCTAAGTACATATGTACTTAGAGAACAGTGGGGAAATGCTGCCGAAATTTTCTTGAAAACACAATACACATTATACACTTACTAGTGAGATTAGGTGTTCAAGGATGGGATAGGTGGTACACATTTATTATATATAAGAATGACATCACATTATACACTTAGGATGTAAGTGTATACCCTAATCTTTTCCTAATATATACTTGTTTCCTAATATATACTTGTTTTCTCTGATCATAGAATGGATAGATCATGGATGTCCATTCGTAATCGTTGCACCCCAGAGTTTATATCTGGTCTTGATCAGTTTATTAGATTTGCCGAGGAACATAGGAAAAAACCTACAGATAGGTTCTACTGTCCATGTAGGCAGTGCGGTAACAACTTGAAAGTCAACACTGGTGAGGAAATCAAAAGTCATGTCATGTGCAATGGGATTGTACAAGGCTATACAGAATGGCACTGGCATGGAGAGATTTCAAAATCGAAACCAGTAGATGTCGATAGTAGTGCTTGGGTTGAAGAAGAAATTGCCTCCGATGACGTAAATGTGAACGAACCAGTTCCAGCAGACATCGTTGATGCGATGTTGGATAGTTGTAGGGTAGAGCACACCGATCCACCTCCTATCTTTAGAAACATTGTGCATGATGCTGAGATACCATTATACACAGGCTGTGCTAAGTTTACGAAGCTTAGCGCTGTGTTGAGATTGTATAAGTTGAAAGCTAACAATAGATGGAGCGACAAAAGCTTCACTTCATTGTTGACTTTGTTGAAAGAAATGCTTCCTGAAGGAAACGAGCTGCCAATCTCAACATACCAGGTAAAGAAAATGTTGTGCCCAATGGGAATGGAGGCCAAGAAGATACACACATGCCCGAATGATTGTGTATTATTTCAAAAGGACTATGTAGATTTGAAAGATTGTCCAAAATGTGGTGCGTCACGGTATAAATTGACGACTTCGGGGGAGTCCAAAACTGGTTCTCCTGCCAAGGTGTTGTGGTATCTACCTATAATATCACGGTTTCAACGCTTGTTTGCAAATCCGAAAGATGCGAAGAATTTGAGGTGGCATGCAGATGTTAAGAAAAATAATGATGGGATCCTGCGACATGCGTCTGATTCCCCACAGTGGAAGAAGATTGATCTATTGTACCCCAAATTTGGTGAAGAAGATAGGAATCTAAGACTTGGGCTTTGTACAGATGGGATGAATCCGTACGGGACATTGAGCAGCCAACATAGCACTTGGCCAGTCATGCTTGTTATATACAATCTTCCTCCCTGGATGTGTATAAAAAATAAGTACGTTATGTTGTCATTGTTGATATCGGGCCCTAAACAACCCAGAAATGATATCGATGTTTATCTTGAACCTTTGATTGATGACTTAAAGAAACTTTGGGCTGAAGGTGTGATGACCTATGATGCTTCAGCAAGAGAGACATTTTGTTTGCACGCTATGTTGTTTTGCACTATTAATGACTTTCCAGCATATGGGAATTTGTCTGGATATAGTGTCAAAGGAGCTAAAGCGTGTCCTATATGTGAAGAAAACACTGATTCAATAAGACTAAAACATGGCGGCAAGACTGTATATCTTGGTCATCGAAGGTTTCTTTCAAAATTCCATCTGTATCGTAGGAAGCGCAAAGCATTCAATGGATGGAATGATGAACGGAGTGCACCTAAACCTATACCAGGGGATGTTGTTTATGAAAGAGTAAAAGACATTGTCAATGAATTTGGTAAGAAATCACAATGTAGTATGGCCACACGGAGTGACAATTATTCATCCAAGAAGAAGTCAATATTTTGGGATCTTCCTTATTGGAGTTCTTTGACAGTCAGGCATTGTATCGATGTAATGCACGTTGAGAAAAATGTATGTGATAGCATCATTGGTACTCTGTTAAATATACCAGGTAAGACTAAAGATGGGATAAAATCCAGACTAGACCTACGTGAAATGGGAATAAGGTCAGAATTAACAAAATTACGTGAAATGGGTAGTAAAAGAACATACTTACCTCCCGCTTGTTACACGTTGTCTAGAAAGGAGAAGAAAACTTTTTGTGAATGCTTGGTAAATGTTAAGGTGCCACATGGTTACTCATCCAACATCCGTAGATTGGTATCAATGAAAGATCTGAAGTTGATAGGTCTTAAATCTCATGATTGTCACACTCTAATGCAACAAATATTACCCGTGGCAATTCGATCTATATTTCCGAAGCATGTAAGGTTTGCAATTACCAGACTTTGTTTCTTTTTCAACACTCTATGCAGTAAAGTTATTGACCCTGATACTCTCGATAATTTGCAAAGAGAAGTGGTTGTTACCCTATGTCAGCTTGAGATGTATTTCCCTCCTTCGTTCTTTGATATCATGGTACATCTTGTTGTCCACTTGACTAGGGAAGTGAAAATGTTGGGACCAGTTTTCTTGCATTGGATGTATCCCTTTGAACGATACATGAGCGTTTTTAAAGGTGATGTTCAAAACCGTTATCGGCTTGAAGGGAGTATTATTGAAGGTTATGTGGCGAGAGAGGTTATGGATTTTTGCAATGACTTTCTCAGTGGTAATGACACTCCTGATAATGACAAGAATATTGAGGAGGGCAAAGGAATTTTGGGATCACGGGTGAAAGTAATCAGTCGTGAGCAGTTGGAACAAGCTCACTTGTATATTTTACATAATATGGACGAAGTGAGTGTTTATATCGAGGAACATGCCAATTTCATAAAGAGACAACATCCTCGAGCAAGTTCAATGTGGCTTGCTAGAGAGCATAATAAGACTTTTACTAAGTGGTTTGAAGATAAAGTCTTACATCAACTATCTCAAACACCAAATGATATTACAAAAACTATCAAATGCCTCGCCTTTAAACCAAAACCGAATGTTATGTCTTATGAAGGGTTTGACATTAATGGATTCACATATTACACAAAGCGCCAAGATGATAAGAGTGTCGTCCAAAATAGTGGGGTCACTCTTCAAGCGTCGACTATGTACTTTGCAAGTGCAAAGGATAAGAGTCCATGTGAAGCTAAAATGTCATATTACGGTGTCATTGAGGACATTTGGGAGTTTGACTACATAGATTTCAAAATTCCGCTCTTTAAATGTAATTGGGTTGATAACACAAAAGGAGTTATAGTGGATGAATTGGGTTTCACTTTGGTGAGCTTTGAAAAGATTGGCGAGAAGGGTGAACCATTCATATTGGCATCACAGGTGAAACAAATATTGTATATCGATGATCCTGCGAATGATAAATGGTCGGTTGTTCTTCATGGTAAAAGACAATTCATTGAAGATCCTATAGATGAAGAAGAGTACTATGATAAGTATGATGACTCCAGTCCATTCTCAGTTGGGTTGCCAACTCCACAAAATATTGAAGCTAATGATGACTTATATGTGCGCGGAGATCACAATGAAGGATTGTTAATTGATAAAAGATCACAATTTTAGAGACATGTATGTTTATACAAATGTTAAATATTTTCCTTTTTCTAGTTAATACAAATGCTAAATGTTTGCCTTTTTCTAGTTAATACAAATGCTAAATGTTTGCCTTTTTAATGACATTTTCAGATGGCTGACCATGATGAGCATGATGTCCATGATGAGCATGAAGTCCATGATGAGTATGCTGTCCATGACGAGCATGGAGAGGATACCAATGTAAGTTCTAAAAACATATCATGTATTTATATAAAATTCATTATCTTCTAGTTATGTCATATATCCTATATTTCTATATTGGGCTAATTTAGTGTGTTTATTTTTGTCAAATTTTAGGTTGATGATGTACCTGTACCCACTGGAGCAACTTGAGGCGCAGCACCAAACACTTAACAAGAAAAGGGGCATCACTCTGTTGAAGAAGTTATTAGCGCTAAGTGGTAGTGGATCCAAATTGGTGGTGGAGTTTGATAATGGAGGAAATGCAACTGGAGTGAACCGCAATAATTTTGTAAACTATCTTGGGTGTACCACTCGAAGCCATTGTGGTGTTAAGTATGATAATTGGCATAAAGTTCCTCCAGGGAAAAAGACTTGATATGGAAGTATTTATGCGTGAGTTATTATTATTTTCAATTCTATTTTGTAGATTACAAATTCTATTATTTGCAATTCTATTTTGGATACTAGTTAATAACATTTCTATTTTATAGAATCTGTTTGCATTGGATGAGAAGTTGCATCGTAAAAGTGTGATGCAACGCGCTGGAAAGATGCTTAGGAATTATAGGACAAATCTGAACAGAGAATACATAAAAGAGGGTGATAAGAAGAAGAAATCAGCCCTTGAACAATGGAACTTCTTGGACAAAGAAGATTGGGACAATTTTTTTGCTTCAAGAAAATCTGAAGAATTCAAGGTATTAGGCGTCACTCCCAATTTAATTAACATTTAGTGCTACTAACCAAATCATTAATGTGCATACTAACTAGGCCCTCAGTGACGCACAAAAAGCAAGGCGTGCACTGAATGTGCATGACCACACTATGGGTCCAAAAGGCTATGCAAGCGTTCGCCAAAGACTACAGGCGGAGTCTGCGGCTACTCAGCAGTCTGATGCTACTCAGGAGTCTACTCCTACTCAGGAGTCTGCCACACCCATGCCTCGCCATGATATCTGGATAGCTGGCAGGCAAAACAAGAAGGGTGAAATAAAGAAGCCTGTAACTGCTGAGGCGGCTGCAAAAATGGTAAAATACAACTCTTAGAGAAATCGTTTGAATATTGATTATTTGTGGTGTTAACTTACCAATTTTTGTTTATGCTGATTAGCGGGAGCTGCACGAGCAGAGGAAACAAGGCACGTTCATCCCTCAGGGCACAAGGGATGAATTGACAGTTGCTCTGGGTAACCCAGAGCATCCTGGACGTGTTAGAGGTGCCGGCGCTGGTGTTGGCATCAAAGCATTCTTTGGGTCATCCCAGTGCAAACCCAGAGCGGGACTTTCTCAAGAAGAGGTAACCTATTCTTTTTTTAGAATGTTACTGCAAAAGGAAATTCATTAATAAGAAGCTAATGTTTCTTTTATCCATGTATAGGAGAATAAGAGAGTTGAGGATTTAGTTGCTAAGAAGGTCAACGATGTAGTTGCTGAGAAGGTCAAGGAAGAATTGTTGCGGTGGTAGGCATCTCAGGCTTCCAATCAGCCTATGGCGACCCACTCTTCTCCTGATGCACAGACTGCGAGTAATCATGGAGACCCATCGCCTAGCACGTCTGTTGTAAGTATTGTTAATGACATTGTAGCTAGTCTTTTCAAGATGATATGTTTTCAAGATTATATGTATATATGTATAACATTCTTTACGTAAATTTGTAGGCATTGAAGCCATGCCGCTTAAGAATACAAGACTATGTTGTTGCAGAGGCGCAAGCTTACCCGTCCCTTCCTGGGGAAAGGTTTCACGGGACTCCAATGCCACAGGGCTATGTTCGTGTGGGCCCATTACGTGTGTTACCCGATTGGAGGGAAGTTGCGTTGCCATATGCCCACCCAGATATTGATACACTTGGTGAGGCAGAAGGCGGGGTCATATTGTGGCCCAAAGCAGATGTCGTCTACACGACTGAAATTGTAAGATAAATTTACATTGATTTAGACTGTTAATGTGTATATATGATGTCAATTGATATGAAATTATATATACAGGTTAAAAAGAAGACACCAGGAGCACCTAGGCCTCCACCTCCACTTTCCGCATTACCAACTTGGGTTCCAACTGACCTAACATACCCGTTAGGTCCTGCTTGTACGGGAATGGCATGTTGGCTACGGGCACATAATATACATTGCCCTATAATAGTTTCTTTAGATGCAGATTATGCAGGTCGATCATACGATAGCTCTTTATTTATACAAAATATTATTGAGCTGTTTATGTATGATTGGCTGAATACATCAATGATAGAGACATGGATAAGGTGAGATCTTGTTTATACATCCATATACCTTGTGTAAGATCCGGTGATCTGGTTTCTTATATATTAATGCATACGCCTATATGTTTTACAGCTACTTAGTCGAAGATCATTGCAAACAATTTGCATTTGATCATGTGGGATTTTTTATTCCATCATTGATTAGTTTGGTAGCTAAAGACCCTGATAATGTTCAACAATATTGTATAGATGCTTTTACAATTTTTGTTCAGCAAAAGAAGACGATAATAATAGCTCCATTCAATGTCAAGTAAGTTTACTTTATTTATAATTTGGACTTAAGAAAATTCCATTTTTATTTTGCATTTTGAGTTATTAATTGTTAACTTCTTATTTCTAGCGGTAGACATTGGGAGTTACTAGTTATTGTCCCCGGGACATTCACTGTTTATTATCTAGATCCTGCGGGGAGTACATTGAACACTAAAATTGGACACGTAATGAGAATGCCATTATTCTGGTGAGAAATATTTCATTTTTATATCCGTTAACATCTTTTATTACATTACTATTTACTTATGCAATTTATTGTGTTATATTAACATGTAGGGGTTTAGATGCATTCAAAAAGGCTGGAGGAACGGTCCCAAGGAAAAAGAATCAGCCAATAAATTGGCAGAACGTACAAGTAAGTTCCCGACTCGAATATATATATTATTGATGTGAATTGTGCTTAGTTGTATTATTTTGTATGTTTCAATTTATAGTGTGCTACACAAGACAATGGCTGGGCATGCGCATACTATGTGATGTGATTTATGCAGATGATTATCAAATATGACGCATTGGACATCGATACCATACATGAGGTATTATATATAGTCTCATTAGTTAGTATGAAATATATCAATCTTATCTTATTTTTATATTATTACTTATATATATACATCATTCTCTTTGCAGGTGTTTAAAACTGACCACACTATAGGTAAACGCTTAAAAAATATACATGCTCCATATACGATGGAAGCATTAAATGAAGTAAGAGAAGAATGGGCAAAAGCCATACAAGCAGTGGCAACTGTAAGATATAATTGGGATGTTGATAGCGATAATGAATGATACTTTGAATGTTAATACATGTATTTGAATGTTTCTATATGTGTGAATGTGAGAATTGAATTGATGTCTGAATGTATGTACTTGTGTAGAATTTTCCTTGTGACTTTTGCAGGTTTGCGGCCTGTTTGTAGGCTGATATCAATGGATGTCGTAAACCTGCAGTTCAGAAAACTGAACTGCAGGTTCTCATCCTGCTGACTAGCCACAGCAGGCCTGCAAACTGATATGAAAAAAAATATATATAAATAGGCTTCGGTTATTTGTAGAAAACTGTCAGCAAAGACCTACAGCGTCGGTTTTTTCAATAAACCAACGCCTGATGTGGCCAAAGCAGTCCTGGAAATGGCGTCGGATATTCGTATCAAACCGACGCCTATTTAATCTATAGGCGTCGGTCTTTTGGTATATAACCGACGCCAAAAGTGTTCGCGCCTCAGAAAATGGCGTCATCTAGGGCACTTTATGCGTCGGTTATCTACTAAAAGACCGACGCTATATGTAATATAGGCGTCAGTTGTTTAGTAAATAACGATGCAGAAAGTGCCCTAGATGACGCCATTTTCTGTGGCATGAACACTTTTGGTGTCGGTTATATACTAAACGACCGACGCCTATAGATTAAATAGGCGTCGGTTAAAAAACCGACGCCGAAGTGTTCGACCTTTAGCGGCGCCCACATAGGCGTCGGTCGGAAACCGACGCCAAATGGAGTTAAACGACCGACGGCAAAGGCCGTTTTTGTAGTAGTGATACCCCAGAACGATGCCCTCCCTCACCATGAAATGGCACTTTTCCCAGTTCAGGACCCGGCCTCTCTCCTCGCACCTTCGAAGGACCAATGACAGATTCTTCAGACAGCTATCGAAGTCCTTCCCATAGACTGAAAAGTTGTCCATGAAAACTTCTACGATATCTTCTAGAAAGTCTGAGAACATCGATATCATGCATCTTTGAAAGGTGGCGGGTGCGTTGCAGAGTCTGAAGGGCATCCTTCTAAAGGCATAAGTGTCGTAGAGGCTGGTGAATGTTGTTTTCTCCTGATCGTCAGGCAAGATGGGTACCTAGTAAAATCCTAAAAAGCCATCAAGGAAACAAAAGAAATCGTGATGCGCTAATCTTTCAAGAACTTGGTCAATAAAAGGTAGCGAAAAATGATCTTTTTTGGTAGCTTGATTTAGCTTTCGGTAATCGATGCACATCCTCCATCCGGTGAAGGTCCTAACCGCCACCTCATCGCCCTTCTCACCCTTAACCACTGTCATCCCGCCCTTTTTGGGTACTATGTGGATCAGACTCACCCAATTGCTATCGCTGATCGGGTAAATGATCCCCGCATCCCTAAGCTTTATTACCTCTTTCTTGACGACTTCCTTAAGCATCTGGTTCAGCTTCCTCTGGGGTTGAGCCAGAGGCTTGGCAGATTCATCTAAGTTGATGTGATGCATGCACAAGGTGGGGCTAAGGGCTGTGATATCATCTATTGAATATCCGATAGCCCCCATGTGGAGCCTTAACTCCTCAAGGAGTCGGTCTAGCTGACTACTTGAAAGATTGGCGCTTACGATGACAGGGTTTCTCTGCTCTTCATCCAAGAACTCGTACTTCAGGCCTTCAGGCAATGCTTTTAACTCAGGCTTTTGTCTGGGTGCCTTCTCTTGAGGCTCCCCCTTGAGAGAGGCATACTTCGCAGAGTCCACCACCTTATCTTCTTCTTGCAAGTCTTCGTCACAAAGGTCGAAAAAGTTGAGATACCTCGCGACTTCAGGATCTTCGAGGTCGGGATCCTGATAGCTTATAGCCCTCATGAGGGGGTCTACTGTCCGGATATCCTCCTTTATTACCTCATAGAATTTATTGTAGCTATCTGTGAAACATGCCGATTCAGACAGGGGAGGACTTCTTATGATCTCCTTCAAATTGAAGTCCATATGGTCGTTTCCGACCCTCAAAGTGATCATCCCCTCGGAGACATTAATCAACGCTCTTCCTATTGCCAAGAAAGGACATCCAAAGATGATCGGGCAGCTGGGGTCTTCAGCTGTGTCGATGACGACTATGTCGCAGCGAATAAAGAAACCGCCAACCCTGATCGACACATCTTTGACAATGTCGACGGGTCTTTTAATGGTGTGGTCCGCTAGTTCAATCCTCATGGTGGTTCAAACCATGTAGGCTAAACCCACCCTTTGCGTGAAACTTAGGGGCATGAGGCTGATGCTTGCCCCCAAGTCGGCTAGACCCTTTCGCTCGACATTGTTCCCTATGGTGAACGGGATTGTGAAGGCTCCGGGGTCCTTTCTCTTATTTGGCAAGTCGGGCTTCACGAAGGTAGAGGAAGCAGAAGCTAGGAGCACTGTCTCAACCCTTCCTCCCCTTCTTTTCTTTGTGATAAGGTCCTTGAGGAACTTGGCGTATGTCGACATCTCCTCCAATGCGTCAAGGAAGGGCACTTCGAGATGCAGCTTCCTGATCGACTCCATGAACTTCTCATTACGCTTTTTCAGATTTGCCTTTATCATCTTATACAGGAACAGAATCCTAGGAGCGTAAGCATTCCTTCCACCAGGTAGCTCTTCAAGGAACGTTTGCGTAGACTCTTGAACGTCTGCTTGTCTTCCTTCCTCCTCCGCTGGAGTTGCACCCTCAGGCCTTGGCTCGGGCTCAGGCCTGGATTCATCAGGGCGCTCTTGTGTTCTTCCCGACCTCAGTACTGCCATTCTGGAAGTTTCAGGGTGTGGGAGTGCTTTTCCTTTAGGATCCTTCATCAGAGCAGTCATCTGGGTCAGCTGCTGATTGACCTCATGCTGGTGCATCTGCAAGCTCGTCATCTGGCGTTGCATTGAATTTAGAGCTCCAGGGATAGGATGCGCACCCTGCACCAGTTGGCTGATGATGGTGTCCTGTCTTTTTATGTAGGTGGAGAGCTGACCAACCAAGTTAGGCTGGCTCGACCTCTCACCTTGTCCCTGACATTCACCCTCAGAAAGAGACTGCTCACAATGAGACATGGTATCAAAGCTCGGTGGAACAGGTCACAGCTCTTCAGAGTTCCTGAAATGGCACGAAAAATCAAGTTTAGAAAATTGAATTATTACTTTTTATGCAAAGAGTAATAATAATAATAATAAAATAAGGAGTGTTGTCAAGCTTATTTCTAAGCTTGAGGCATGGGAGTGTAGTTAGTGGATTCGGATTCGTCAACAGTGCCGTTTTGGCCTTGTCCCCGGCAACAGCGCCAGAAAGTTGACCGGCCTAAATCGCGCGTCCTAAATTTGGAGGCAGATTGGAGGTAGTCGAGCTTTTACATTTATAACCTGAATCCTTCTAGGCCCCCGCAACTTTGTTTACGGGGTCGAAGTAGATCTACGGGGTCGAACAAAGGGACAAGGGTGGTAGTGATGAGAACTTAGAATCGACACGCTACTCTCCGGTAGGTGTAAAGAGATAATAAATTCCCAAAAGGGAAACAACAGATGTCACAAACAAAACAAACAAAGAAAACTATCTCCAACTGGAGCTACAAGAAAGATTTACAGTTTTAGTCATTTAGCAGTTTTTAGGGGTTTTCATGCAACAAAAATAGAAAGATAAAACTAGAGCTAGAGCAAGGTACGAAGGATAAGACTTCAGTAAAACAAGTGATAGCAGTAACATCCTACACCCCTCCTCTCAGAGCGGGTACCTCTAACCAAGCATCAACACCCCTCTCGAGGTTGTTGGACTTAAGTTAGAGTGGAATGTTACTGAAACAACTCTATTCCAGGCACTCTCGTACTCCAGAATCGGACCAAACACTAGACCCACAACACAACTCTCGAAGTTGTTGCGACGGGAAAACACGATTTGGTAGCTAAGCAAAACGTGATCCAAACATGCAAGCTAGAGTTCAGATATCAAACATAACAGTCATCCAACATTTTGCACCAAGCATAGAGCAGCAAGTAATTAAGCTTTTCCATTCCCATAAATATTAAAGGTCTTAATACATTGCATAAGTAAAGAATTAAATAACAGAATTAAAGATAGATGTCGCCTTCTTGATGTAGAAGGATGACAGGATACTGTGTATCTCCAGCCCGATACCGATCAGGGGCCTAGCCCGATACAGTAGTGTCGGGTGATACACCCTCTCAGGCAGCACCCCGTGACAGCCGACTGTATCGCTCGAGGACCTTGGCTGATACGCTCATGTCGGGCGGCGCACCCTCTCGGGCGGCACGCATGACGGGCGAAGCGTATCGGATGTGATATCGTGTCGAGCATGGAGCGACGTGTTCTACTGTCGTGTACTTGTGTCGCTCATCAACGTTGGTTGATATCGGCCCGCAGTGTCGCCTGAGACGGTCCTAAGTGAACCATCCCCTCCCTCTCGGGATGAGGAAGAGCTCACCTAGAGTTGCCCGGCACGAGCACTGGGGTGCGATACTCTTGCTCTCGCAGTTCCTCCGAAGATCGCTCAAGGTTCCCAACTGTGCGAACAGTCTTTTCGGCTTCTTGTAGCTGCTATTTATAGGTAGCGGTTGGGGGAAGTTATGGTGCTCGAAGCGCCATGTGTCCTCCGTATTCGTGGGTCGGTGGACGGCCGATACAGGTATCGCTCGACACGGGGTGTCGGCTGTCGGTCATGTGACAGGCGGCGCCTGCCGGTGCGTGGCTTGTGTCGCGCGACAAGCTGGTGTTGTCATGACGAGCTTGGCTCCCTGTCGGGTAAAAGACGTGTCGTCCGTCAGTTTCCTTTCGCGTGGCATCCCCATATCACGCGTCGTTGTGTCGCTCCACCCTATCGGGTAGAGGTCGTATCGGGCGTCAGGAAGGCCGATGCAGTTTGGACTTATTTGTGGGCCGGGATGGCTTTATTGATGATAAACGGACCAAAATGAGGAAAAACACTACAAAAGATGGAAATATTGGATTAAGAGTGTTGCTTGGCCAATTATTGCAAAAGTACTTATAAAAGAGAGTAAAATAGCATAAAAGGGAAGTTTCGATAACAGAATAAAAGGCAAAAACATCACAAAGATTGGTGTTATCAAGTGTCACGCCATGTGCTAAAGTCATGCCATGTAATGGGTGTGTCAAAAAAAATTCCTTACCCGGTTGGGCCAAGGCACCAAGTGTCAGAGGCATCCCAGTAGGCTTTACTCTCGACATGCCTTAGTGTAGAGATTCACCACAAACATGTGTATTCCTGTTAGAAGAGGGTTTGGATAAATATTATCTTTTTTTGGTATAGTGTCCACTAGTTGTGGGTCTTATAAATGACATTTTTTATTTCACTTTGATGCTTAGGGCCTTAGTATGAGAGCATAAGTTTCCATGGTGAATGAATGGGGTTTTCCTAAACAAGCTTTCTGATCACATATCTACTGGGTTAGTTCATATAGAGTTTGGCTCCACCTCTTTTTAGGATAAGAGACAAGGAAAGTTGTGAGGAGTTTCAACTTTCACCTTCTCCCTGTGGTGATTTCTTTTTAGGTTAACCCCAATAGATGTAAGCTCTATGGAATATCCTTGGGTATATGTGTTGGGATATTGATCAGGAGGATTGGATATAACTTGCCTATGGGTACTCATAGCATGTACCATCCTCTTATGTTGTTGATCATGGGGATTTTCAGCCTTCCTTTTTATACAATCATAAACATGTTTGGGTGCATTTTATTATAGTGGGCCTATTTTAAGGAGTTTATTTTTAGGTTTCTAAGTTGTTGGGGGCTTAAGATAACACTCGTTCTCCTTTTATCATGGGCCCTAGGTTTTACTTTGACCCTTAAGCTTTAGGTGTATGGGGGACATGATCAGGTGTTTAAGTAAATTTTAAGTTTATTGGAAGGGTGGGAGCTTCAAATCCTTTTCATGGCTCTCTATCAGAGATTTGGCTCATTGTTGCAGTCTGGTCATTTATAGTAGCATTTAAGGAGGTTGGTGTTTGTGTAACAAAGATGGATATCTCCATCCATGTCTTTTAAGCAGAGGTCATCCCAATCATAGTTGTCATGGACAATGTAGGGTCCTTCCCAATTAGGGTTGAAATTGCCCTTGGAATCAACATTATGACACTCACAATACCAAGTCACCCTTCTAGAAGTTGTGCGATTGAGCTTTCTTGTTGAAGGCTCCAGTGGTTCTTTCTTTGTAACAATGTGCATTGTATAAGGTTTTTGTCTGCCATTCTTCAAGAGCATTGAGGCTATAGATTTTTTCTTGAAGCATTTAACCTCTGGAATATATACATTTTGTAGTATGTGTAGTGAAGGGATATATACTTTAATTGGTAGAACTACTTACATCCCATATATAATGGAGTATGGCGTAGTGCCTATAAAAGTTCTGATAGAAGTGGGGTAGGTCCACCGGGGCATTGGGAGATGTTCATTGGCATGAGAGCTAATAGTCTTCTTAAGAATCTTGGTCAACTTTTTCTTGGAAGCTTCCATGGCTCTATTCATATGAGGCCAATAAGGTGATGTTTAGTGATGCTTGATCCCTAAAGAGTTTAGATAGTCTTTGATAGTTTTTAGAATGAAGTTTGAACCATAGTCTGAGACAATCTCATTTGGTATCCCATACTGGCTTATGATGTTGCTCGTGAGGAACTTGATGACTTGTTGATCTCATGAGTTGGTGATGTACATCGCTTCTACCCACTAAGTGAAGTAATCTAATGAATCTATTTCCACTTGATGCCTTAGAATTGATCTTCCCAATCATGTTAACTCCCCAAGATGACAATGGCCACGGAATGGTTATTTTGTACATTTTATTGGCAGGTGAATGAATGTAGTCACCATGGATTTAGTTGGCCCAATGTTTTTGAATATATTGGAAACAATCCGTCTCCATGTTATTCTAGTAGTACCCCAAGAGTTGTAATTCTTTTTGGCTAGAATAACTCCATTCATGTGTGTATTGCACGACCCTGCATGGACCTCCTTCATGTTAGGTTATTCTTTTATATTGTTGACACATTGAAAAAGAGTTTGATTGTAGGACCTAAGATACAATTGTTCTTCCCCTAGCACATATTGCATGGATCTCGATTTGGGTGTTTGTTTCTCTCTTCAGGAGAGGTTCTCAAGAAATGACTTGGTCTAATAGATACAGCTTGACATCGTGAAACCAAGGCATTTGTTCATCATTAGTTGCATTGTCCATGACCATGCAATAATCAAGTTAGTAAAGTGTCTAGGATTCAAAATCGAAGGTTTAGCCTTCTTTGATGTCTATCCATGAAGAGATAGTTACTAGAGCATCATCGAAGGCGTTGTGCTCTCTTCTGATGAAGTGAAGAGAGATATGCTTCAAGTCTTGAGCCTGGGAACACATGTGTTCTTGGTATGGTACCAAGTTCTGGTGGCATGTTTTCTAGTTGTTCTAGACCTGAGATATTACAAGGAAGGAGTCCTCCTAGACTTGTAGGTGTCGTGCCCCTTGTTGTTTTGCAATCTGTTGTCCTAAGATGCAAGCTTCATACTTGGCCACATTGTTAGTAGTATCAAAATCTAGTCGTCTAGATATTGGTAGTTGTTCCCTTTGGGGGTTCTAAAGGACTATGCCTATTTCGAATCCCTTTAAATGTACAGCTCCATCAAAGAAGTTGGTTCATGTGTTGTTATCAGGAGGATCCTCCACGCCTAGTTGAATGATCATACCTATGCCTTTACTTGGGAACTCATACTCATGTGTAGTTTCTTGTGGTAGCTGGGAATCTACTAGTTGATCGGTGTGGGCTTGTGCTTTGACTACCTTCATTGCAAAGTAGGTAATGTCAAATTTTGGAAAAATTACCTGCCATATAGCACATCATCCTATCAAGGTGGATGATCACTCAAATAGTAGAGTGAAACATGCTTGGCAGTTAGTTCTAGAGGATACATCAATTAGGTAGTGGGTAACTTCCTTGTAGTGTGGATCTAATCCAGTTAATACTTTCCAATTGTGGTCTAACTAGCCTTTGTGTCGTTGAATTTATTAGGCATATAGTAGATGTCATGCTTTCCGTCATTGGTTTCTTGACTCGACACTCTTCCCATTGACGTCTTGCAAATTGATAGGTATAGAATGAGAGGGCATCCTGGCATGACCAACCTATATATTTGGGGATTGGTGAGGTAGTCCTTAAGCTTATGGATAACTCCATCACATCAGTTGTTCCATCTATTATTGGAGTTATTTTTAATTGCTTGAAGATTGGCTCACATATAGGTGTATGTTTGGTGATGAAGTGGTTGATGTATTGGAGATGCCCAAGTAGGCTGGTATCTCCTTCTTAATTTTTAGGGAAATCATTTTCTAGATATCTTGAGCTCTTAAAGGATCTAGTTTTATCCCTCTCTATCTAATGATGAACACAAGTAGGTTACCATATGTAACCTCAAAGGTGCATTTCGTAGGGTTTATGTGTAGGGAGAATCATCATTTGATTTAAATAGCTTCCCAAGGTATGTGATATAGTCCTCTAAAATTTTGGATTTAGCGATCATGTCATCCACATAGACCTCCACCTCTTTGTGCATTATGTCATGAAAGAAAACAACCATTTCCCTTTGATATGTGGCTCCGATGTTCCTAAGACCAGAAGGCATAACCCGGTAGCACAATACTCTCCATTTTGTAATGAAGTATGAATTCTCTTTATCTTCTTTTTCCATCTTGATCTAGTTGTAGCTAGAAAATTCATCCATGAAACTGAGCAGCCCATGGTCGGAGATGTTGTCAATGATTACGATTATATGTTGAAGTAGAAAGTCATCTTTTGCAAATGCTTTATTGAAATCTTGATAATCCATGCACATTTGTATTTTTTGTCATTCTTTGGTATTGATATAATGTTGGCAAACGATGTAGGATACCAACTCTAAGAAGCCAATACTATATTGTTTCTAAACTTCGTCAATGATCTTAAGGCTCCATCCTAGTTGCATCTATCTAGCATTCTGCTTGATGGGACAAATGCCAAGGAAGATAGGCAATCGATGAAAAATGATTGACTTTCATAACCATAGCATGTTGGTAAAGCTCCATGCAAACACATCAATGCATTAGTATATAATCTCTATCATTTTGTTTTTGATATCTTGTGGTAGGTGTGCCCCAATTTTGACTTTGGGCTGCTCAGGGCCTATGTTGAGATTCATTGTTTTTGTCTCATCTTTGATATGAAAAGATTGGTACTCTTTTGTCATATACTCTAGGATGGGTATGTCTTCAAACTTGGTGTCTTCGCCCTTGTAAATATGTGCTACCTCAGTGGAATAGCTGGCAAACTCTTGGAGAGATTGCTCATCTTTAGACTCTTTTGGGTTTTTTTTGGGTTTTGTAGTTTTTTGGGTTGTTGTACATTTTGCAAATCTATTGAATTTTGTGGGGAGACTAGGGGTGGGGTAGAGCATGACTGAATTTCCACTTTGGAATCTCCACCATATCAAGTTGGTGTTCCTCTAATGAGATTTTTCTTGGGTTTGTGGGGAAACTTGGCCCTCAGGTTGTTGTTATTATCCACACACTAGTTGTGGAATACCACAACCTTCTAGACAAGATGGATGAGAGTATGTGGTCTTCCAAATCCTTTATATCAAAGATGACAATGAAGCATGATCCCTCGATCATACCATAGGCCTTGTTGTATTCATTGCACGTGACACCGTAGTCTTCCACTATGACCTTGGAGTGCGCATTTTTGGTGTCATCTTGGTTGGGCCAATGTAAAGGCTCCATCTTGGCGATGAAATATTTACAAAATTTGCATTAAAAAGTATAAACAAATATTTCATTCATACATTATTCTCAGAGTACATGATGTTTTTTTAAATGATGCATATACATTGAATACAAAAAATTTAGTAATTCAAATCTTCATCTTCTAACAGATGGCTATCGCATGTAGTCTCTTCTATGACTTCCCTGAGGGAACCAAAACCACACATGGGTTCCAATAAGGGAAACATGGGTCAGCAAAGTTGGTACAAAATCAATATTGGGAAAGTAGAATAATATGAAGCTATCTACATAGAATTTTGGTAACAAAGTGCAAATGAATAAACAATATAGTCAAGTATCAAGAGGTAGCAATGTGTATTCAAATTTCAAAAGATTCAATATCTAAACTTCAGAACTAATCATTCTATTTTTCAATAGATAGCACATGTCAATCTCTAGTTGTTGGGGAACCATGTGTTATCTCCTATAGAGAATGAAAACACACCAACTGAAATTTTCAGTATACTGAGGGACCTATGTCCTTTAACTCTGTGTAGAGGCATGGAAGCACAATTCCACTAAATTAGGGAACCCAAATTCTCTTTTTTGGTGTTTAAATAATGTGCTACTATTTTCAAGATTAAGTGTTGGTGTCCTTTTAGAGAGGAAGCCTAAGGTATAGAATCAAATTTGGCCAACCAACCTATCTAGTCATGCATGCAATCAATGAAGGATATAACTTTCCATATAAAATTGAAATTTCTTACCTTTAGATCAAAGTATGAAAATTGTAGTTTTCAAGTATTGAACTCCAAGAATTCAACTCCAAATAGAGAGATCTACAAAATGTATAGGAACGCTCGTCACTATATGGATTTGGTATTTGATTTTTATTTTGTCATTTGTATAGGGCTTTCCATTTAGGAGTGTTATTCATGTTTTCCATTATTTTCATTCCTACAGTTTCCAACTAGGTTATATATACATAATCCAATTTTCATGATAAATTATTTTATCACATTTTCTCTAGATTAATCCTAAATATTGTTCCCTTGAAAATATACTAGTAAACGCATGTGAAAACATAAATATGTATATTTTATTATGATATCCTTCGAGATGCATTTATTTTTTATTATGACTTTTTCATGAACTTATACAATCACTCATACTATATGTTCATAGTTTTACATATAATATAAATGTATATTTTATGATGGGAAAAATGATTGTGAGATAAACTTGCAAAAAGTGATTTTTGTTAGAAGATTGGGGTACCGACTTGTTAGAGATTTACCTAGTAAATCATGGTTAGTGGTTCCAAAATTTAGTCGAGAATTAAAATATGGGACAAATGAGAGGACTTAGGGGGTGTTGGGAGTAACTACTTTAATGGAATTTTCTCTTCCTCCACAATTAATTTAAATACCCACCCCATATTATCATGGGTCAAGAAAGATTATAATATTAAATTATTTTGCATCTTTTTTCCTCTTCCCTTCCTTAATTAAATAAACATAATGTGGTGTTTAAAATAACTGGAGATAATACAAATAAAGATGTGAATATAGTTTTGGGTGGAGTGATGGCTAAAGAGAACTAATCACGTGCATTGTTATTAATTAGTGTATTATCTATCTTCTGAAACAATCATCCCATGATAGTAAGAAATTATAGTGTAAAAAGTATGTAAATATAATATTGATATCTTTATAAGATATATCTCTAAATAATTGAATAGGGTTTTACTATTTTATTATCTTTATTTCTGAAATTTATTTATTTTAATTTTCATGTAAACCAATAGAAATTTGTATTACATTTATTAAGAAAATAGTGTTTGAGAATATTTTGAAGAAAAATGTATGAAGAGATTGTTGGATCTTATATGGGTGATTGGATACTCTAAAGGGGAGTAAATAGAGCTGAATGCACTTAAACAAAATTCATTAGACCTTCAAGTTATATCACAAGATAAGGTTGCTAAACAGGAAATTTGAGTGCAACTAAAACATGCATAGCAAGGGAGAGAGATATTGAACATACACCAATTGACAAGCTATTTAGAGTGGTTCCACACTTCAAACTAGAAGTATGTCAATCCACTACCTAGAGAGGTCAACCTCTAGGATTTCTTAACCATTGCACTATTATATTCATTCATAAGACTTACAATACATGACCACCAAAGGACTTACCTATCCAATTAAAAGAGTTTTTGTAATGACCACCACCAAACCGATAGCCAAATTGTTACTAATTATATGGAAAAATCATAAGCAGTCGATTAACAAAAATCACTAAAAATTAAAACCATTTTGCAAAGAGATCCATTTCCAGGAAAATGTACTCTTAAAGGAAGAACCAAAACATTATCATACAATGTACCATCTCTTCTCGAGGATAACATATAATAGTTGTTATGAAGCAACATAAAACCTTGAGACATACTAGCCAAAATCTCATATTGTTCATAAAACTATCACATACTAAAACTGAGGACCTGAGAGTACAGAGACGACACATAGGACTTCTATCTACAAGACACGATAGACAGTACACTCAACCTAAGTTGTTACTATTATCCATGTTGTTGTTGTCCTTCCTCTATAGAACAGTCTCTACCACCTTGTGCACGTCCACCTAAAAATTGTGGATCCCACGGGGTGAGAAAATTGTCCTAGCGAGAGATATAACTCTCCGCCAACAATGTTATTATCACAAGTAAATATTATAAAACTAGGCAGAGGTTCTTTATATTAATAAGCAAGGTTAATCGTTGTGGATAAGAAATTTAGAACATTCTCATCTTTGAAAGCACTATAACTATCTATGATAGAGTAGTAAATCATCTATTCACTTTATAAGGAATATGAAGAACATGTGTATCATTTACCCATCATGCTATACCAACATCTCAAGCTTATCCTGTGATAATATTATCATGGTATGATATCCATGAATCATCCTCATTTCTATTTGTTGGCCTCAGCCAATTGGCAAGACAAGTATTGAATTGCACTAATCATGTGATATACATCATTATATTATGTCTAGGTATTGGGTTATGTCAATCCTGTGAAATTATATCTAGGTATTAGACTACACCAATCCTGTGAAATTATATCCAGGTATTGGGCTATGCTAATCCTATGAGTGTTTCATCCAGGTATTGGATTATGCCAATCTTGTGAAATTATATCCATGTATTGGGTTGTCCCAATCATGTGAGTGTTGCACCCAGGTATTTCATTATGCCAATCATGTGAAATTATATCCAGGTATTGGGTTGTCCCAATCTTGTGAGTGTTGCATCTAGGTATTAGATTATGCCAATCTTGTGAAATTATATCTAGGTATTGGGTTGTGCCAATCCTATGAGTGTTGCATCCAGGTATTAGATTATGATAGTCATGTGAAATTATATCCAGGTATTGGGTTGTCCCAATGTTGTGAGTGTTGCATCCAAGTATTGGATTATATCAATCCTGTGAAATTATATCTAGGTATTGGGTTGTCCCAATCATGTGAGTGTTTCATCCAGGTATTGGATTATTCTCATCCTGTGAGATTATATCCATGTATTAGACTATGCCAATCATGTGAGATTATAACCAAGTATTGTACTATGCCAATGTTGTGAGGTTTGTATCTAGGTATTGGACTATGCCAATCCTGTAAGGATCATGGCCATATTGCTAAGGATTCCATAGTGGTGGATTACATTTATGTTTCCCTTTCACTTTCATTATGGGATATCAATCCCTTAAACTTATCATTGAATACCACATCACTTTTACTAGGCATTTATACCTTGGCCAAGCCATCATACCTATTCACACTCTTTATGTAATACAAGTATTCCACTTATCTCATTTAAGCATATTCAAAACACTATATCCCTTATTTGTCTAAAAGCATAAAGCATGTATGACCAAGATTTCATTACCATTTACTATTATTATGATGTTACGGGTTTCCATTCCCCTAGTTTATTTTGAACATTACCATTTCTTTCATGAGACTTTTAAAAACATCTTGTCTCCTCTCACTAGGCAACAACTATTCACATGGCTCACTAGGCCCATTAAACATCGTGTCACCTCTCACTAGGAAATAACTATTTGCATGGCTCATAAGGCCCACTAAACATCTTGTCACCTCTCACTAGGCAACAATTATTCACATGGCTCACAAGACCCATTAAACATCTTGTCACCTCTTACTAGGTAACAACTATCTCTAGGTCATAAGACCTATATAATTGGTATTATATGAAACATCATAGCTCATGCTTAGATATGCTCATCATCTCATGCAGTGTAGGTTGTTTTGACAGGTAAGAAATGTGTTGTCTTTTTCGGCCTATCAACTATCACCCATATGGAATCATGACTTTCGGCTGTTCTAGGCAAACCAACAACAAAGTCCATGGTCACATGATCCCATTTCCACTACGGTATAGTTAAGGGTTGCACTGTTCCTATGGGCTTCTGATGTTCAACTTTAACCTGCTGACACACCAGACACTGCATAACAAACTCAGGTACATCTTTCTTCAATCCAGGCCACCAATACATATCTTTTAAGTTATGATACATCTTGGTGCTCCTGGGATGCATAGCATGCATTGAAGAATGAGCTTCTTCCATAACTAACCTTCTTAAGTTATCAGCATCAGGTACTACCATCCTACCATGGTAATAGACTACCTAATCATCTGAATCATGGAAACCATCTCATTTCTCACAACCATACTCTGACCTGATCTGTTGAATCACAGTATCAGCTTGTTGTGCTTCTTAAATCTTCTGTCTCAGAGTAGGTTTTACTTGCATCTCAGCTAGTAGTCTGACTAATAATGATACCTTAAGCTATACATTGTCTTGCCTTAAGGAGATAAGCATATCTCTTTTAAAGCACACTAAGGAGTTTAATTGTGCTTTATCTAAGGTTGGTGTTGCTGATTTTCTACTTATTGCATCAGCTACCACATTAGCCTTCCCTGGATGATAATCAATTGTACAATCGTAGTCCTTGATTAATTCCATCTAGCGGTGTTTCCTAATGTTCAACTCATGTTGTGAGAAGATATATTTTATATTCTTATGGTGTGTGAAAATCTAGAATGTCTCTCCATAGAGATAATGTCTCCAGATCTTCAAGGCATGGACCAAAGCATCTAGCTCTAGATCATGTGTTAGATAATTCTCCTCATATTTCTTAAGCTGTCGAGAAGCAAAAGAAATCACTTATTTATCTTGCATAAACACACATCCTAAGCCATTCTTAGATGCATCACAAAAGACTATGTACCCCTTTCCCTGCTCAGGTAGCACCAGCACAGGTGCACTTGTTAGCCTTTCTTTCAGCAACTGGAAAGAATGTTGACACTTGTCATTCCTGACAAAAGGAACTTCCTTCCTGGTCAACTTGGTTAGGGGTAAAGCTATATAACTGAAGTTCTTAATGAACCTCCTGTAGTAGCCTGCCAATCCTAGAAAACTGTGTATCTCCGTCAGTGTCTTTGGTTGTTCCCATTGTAGGACAGATTCTACCTTCTTAGGATCAACACGAATACTTGAAGCAGATATTACATGTCCAAGAAAAGAAACTTCTGGTAACCAAAACTCATAGTGACCAAATGACATAACTATGAACTCATAGTGACCATACCTTGTCCTAAAGGCATACTTAGGTATGTCACTCTCCTTAATATGCAATTGATGGTATCCTGACCTCAGATCTATCTTAGAAAAGATAGTTGCACCATGCAACTGATCAAACAAATCTTCAATCCTTGGCAGAGGATACTTGTTCTTTATAGTTACTTTATTCAACTGCCTATATCCGATGCATAAATGCATAGACCCATCTTTCTTATTAACAAAAAGAACTGGAGCACCCCAGGGTGAAGTGATCGGCCAGATAAAACCCTTCTCAAGCAACTCTTGCAGCTATTTCTTGAGTTTTGCCATCTCAACAGGTGACATTCTATACAATGTTTGAGCTATTGGTTGTGTACCCAGGATTAGATTAATTCCAAAATCAATCTCTCAGGATGGAGGAACACCTGGAAGTTCTTCAGGAAATACATCTTCAAATTCCCTAATTAGTAGAACTTCAGAAGGATGAGGGCTCTCCATTGTGGTATCTACCACATGTGCCAAGAATACAAAGCATTCATGTCTCATCAACTTCTCAGCTACCATAGCTGGCACTAAGCAAGTTGGAAGAATCTTTCTGTCTCCCTAAAAGATCCATGTGTCACTGTTGTCTGTGAACACAACCTACTTGGAATCACAATCCAAGACAACCTTATACTTTTCTAGGGTGTCCATTCCAAGAATTATATTGAACCCATGCATCTGAAGTGGTATAAGATCCACCTGGATGTGATGTTCAGAAAAGGAAAGAATGCAGGGAGAGCACACCTCCCACAACACTACAGATCCCAACAAAGGTGTTTCTAATATCAAACTATTTTTTCTATGATTGACAATCATGTTGCAATCATGAATCACTTCTTGAGTGATAAAGGAATGTGTAGCACCCGGATCAATTAACACATATATAAAGCAGGATGAAGACATATCAGAATCAAATAGTTTCATCTGACCTGTCGCAACCCGAGGGTTGACTACTACTTCGGGTTGATTCATTGCATAGAATCTCGTCGTTGCCTGTGGTTGACCCTGTGCTTCATTGTTGGATATTGCCGAACCAGCTCAAGATGCTTGTCCATGTCCTCTAGCACCACTACCAAACTACTTCCTCTGAGAGCCTTGTTGGCTCTACCTCGGTAGTTGGGTCATATTCCTGACTTTCTCAAGACAATCCTTCACAACATGTCCCTCTTTCCCGCATATGTAATAGGTTATATTTTCCCACTGTGGCCTGGGTGGTCCTGTTACTGACATTGATGTTGAGCTATGAGCTCCTTTCGGTGGTAAACTACGGCCTCTACCCTTGCTTGATGTCCATTGCATCTAGGTATTGAACCTTGGTGGTGGTGTAGGTACAGAAAACCTTAGTTTCTTAATGCTTCCAGAACTGTGTCCTTGGAATTGAGCATATACCTTCTTACTCTTGGTCTGACGCTTTTCAATCACAGACCTCTCTATCTGTCTTACAGATTCCACAAAGGTGGCGAACCTCTCCTTGTTCTCTAAGGCAGACACAGGAGTGGTTAAATTAGCATTCAATCCCTTCTTGAAATGTCTAATTCTCTCCTCATCAGTAGATGTCATATGCAGACAGAACCGCAAAAGCTCCATGAATCTAGCTTCATATTCGCTAATGTTCATTTGTCCCTGCCTTAACCTTTCAAACTGAGAGATTTTCTCGTCTAGATACATCTTGGGAAAGTATCTAGTGACGAATTCACGTCGGAATTCTTCCCATCTGATATCAACACCAAACCTCTTTCTCTCTTAAATGGTCCACCAGTGATCAGCACTCCCTTTCAAAAGGTACACAACATGACTCACCTTCTCATCTTTAGGAATCGTAAGGATTCTTAAGGCTTTCTCCAGCTCAGTCAGCCACAAATCAGCATCTGTTGGATTAGCTGTACCAGCATACTTTGTGTCTCCCACCCGGCGAAGTCATTCAAAAGTCTTCCCGGCTCCCTGTCTTTCATTGTGAGCTGGTGCCCTAGGTGCAGGTAGTGGCATCCTATCTATCATATGAGTCATGGCTGCCATAAACTATCCAAACATGGTTTGGAAGGTTGGGTTCCCCATATCTGCTTGATTGAACTGGGGTTGTTCAGGCACTGGTTCCTCCCTATCCTAGTCCCTTGCACCTCCTCCTAGTGCAGCAACACTACTTTTAGCAGCGTGTTAATCATGTGATCTAGACATCTTTAAGTTCTTCTTCTCCTATATGAGCAGAAGACACTTATCAGATAAACTAGAAGATACTAGAACAGACTCAACAACCTTAATCCTATGTCTCTGTAGACTCAACGAACATAGAGCTCTGATACCACTAATTTGTGACGTATCGTTCGAATAAAATGTAATTAACTCAGCGTAAGCTATCATTAGCAGCAGATTACTAAAAATCACTAAAAATTAAAACCATTTACAAAGAGATCCATTATCAGGAAAACTCTTTAAACAAGAACCAAAGTATGACATTTACATCCTGGTTCATATATACATAACATGTATCATCCCTTCTCGAGACATACAAGCATCAACTACTCTCTCTTACTTGTACACATGCAGCATAAAAACCTCGAGGCTTAAATCCAAAATCTCATATCGACTTATTAAAAGCACTAACTCATAGGACCTGAGAGTACAGAGATGACACATAGGACTATCTATTCCAAAACTTGACAACCAGTATTTCCACCTGTAGTATTACTGTTGTCCCAGTTGCTGCTGCTCTTCCCTAGCTATCAGATTTCTTCCTCTACGTCGTCTGCATCCACCTATAAAAAAGTTGGATCCCATGGGGGTGAGACAATTTGTAAATTGCCCTAGCGAGAGATATAACTCTCCGCCGAAAACATTATTATTGCAGTTTAATAAAGATAAATTGAGAAGAAGAATCATATATATATCCAGCAGCAGATAAATCAATATCTAAACTTATTAGAGAAATATGCTTATTCAGAGCAATTCAACTGTGACTTGATAAAGCAGCATGTCACTATCCAACAAGATATTTAAGAAACATTTATATCATTTATTCTTCTAGAATATACTAGGTAATGTACAACAACCAATGATTCTCGCATTTTGACCTTAGCAAATATGCTACATGGCTGATTACACTTTACAACCATATTTATGCCCCGAGGAGATGAGGTATACCTCTCATCCTCCAAACGACCACTGTGAAGTCGAAATAGGTACCATACAAGGTCAAAGGAAGAACCGGATTCCATGACCTCTCACATCTCAGTCAGTGTGAGACTACAAGAAGGACTATGTCAACTGCTCAACATAGCATTCCAAGGTATACTGGCAACTTCACTACAGAGTTACAGCGGCAACTGTACTCTCATCGGCAATAGAGAGATTTAATGTTTATCTTATATCGACCCAACATTCATCATCATCGGGAGATTCATGATACATCCATCCCAACACAAATAATGAAGGATTGAGGGATTTATTGCTTATCTCACATCAATCCCTTCATTAGGGCATAAGGTATTAGCGCCCATTACCCCCACATATTCAAAAATATGTGTTCCTAGGGAATTCCTGAAGGAAAACCTATTTCACCATCACCAACTTCTGACGATGATGGATCTATGGTCAGGGCTCTACATGATAAGCTTCGACTTGATTAATTAAGTACATTACCATATTCTTTTAGCATCAGTCATATTTCCAGTCATAAATTATTGTAACAATTGCTACAAAGAATGTGTAATACTTCCATCAAGTACTTTTCAAAGCTTAACAAAACATTGGGATCTCAATCCCTTATCTCTGCTCTGGGAATTCTCATCCCTCATCATCTCATTATCGTAATTAGCAAATATGGGTATTCAAACCTTTAGTTCACCAAAGAACACTTGTTATCACTTGTCAGATAACTGATACCTTTAGGTCATCTGACCAAGGTAAATATGACACTTGTTATACAAGCATCCCTTATGCCTTTCAAGCCCATCATGTCACCTCTCACTAGGTAACAATGCATATAATGGCTCAGAAGGCCTATTGAACACTTTCAATAAATAAAGCATCATAGCTCTACCTGGCTATGCTCATCATCTCATGATACCTGCATGGTTAGTACAGATAATAATAGTTACATTAATTACATATCAGCACCATGCAATACAAATATGGCATCACTATATATCAAAGGTAACACCCCTATTCCCTTACTAGGGTTAGGGTTTCCGATTTCATTTCAATCAGGGTTACTCATCCCTTTTTCACAATTAGTACTGATGATTTATCATTTTATTGTCCAAGATTAGAGCTTCATGCTATATAGTATAACCCAAAATTAGGGTTTCACTTAGAATTGCCCTAAATTAGGGTTTGAGTTCATCGATCAACTCAATTAGGGTTTTATGATCTCTTTATCGAGGATCATACCCTAATTGTATACCACACTTATTTTGAATGTGTTAGGCTTGATTGCTACATGATTATCTTACATGTATGAATCTCTCTCTCTCATCCTATTCAGGAAGTCCACTACTCAATTCCTTATTAGATTGAGCCTACTCTTTATTCAAATACATACATTTAGGGTTAGCATGATGTATTGAATTATTGCATCACTATGCATCAATGATTAATCCCACTAAGGGTATCCATCATCTAAGTACATTATGTGTCCAAAAGATTTGATCAATTGAACCTTAAATTACATGAGGTATCCAAATGAATTGACCAATTGAATCTTTAATTACATTAGGTGTCCAAGTAGATCAACCAATTGAGTCTTAAATTACATTAGATATCCAAATGGATTAACCATGTCGAACCTCAAATGGTTTTGATTACTTAAACCCTAAACGGTCTGGGTCTCTCAGAGTTCAAATGGTTTGAAACTGTTTGGGAAAATTGCCCTTGAAACCGTTTGGGCAAGAAATGTGTTGAAATCGATTGGACTTGGGTCTCCAAATGGTCTTGAGACCGTTTGGGTCCAAACGGTCTCAAGATTATTTGATCCAAACCCTCTCAAAACCGAATGGACCAAAAAGGTCTTTCAACCCTTAATAAATTCAAGGTTTCAATCAATGAACTGACTCTCAATTGAATCCTTGATTCATTCATCAATTGAACTATTGAATCATCCTTCAATTAGACCATCAATTACGGTTTTGAACCCAATTTTATTAGGATTTATAATCAAGAAACCTTCAATTAGGGTTTTGAAATCAAGGAACCAACAATGGTTAACATTGTGGAACTAATTCCATTAAAATCAATGAATCATCATCAAATTATGATATGACCTGACCTCAAACGGTCTTGAGGTTGTTTGGATGACCTCCAAATGGTCTTGAGACCATTTGCCCCATCCATCATTAAAATTTGTGAAATTCAATTAGGGTTTATATCATTGGATTGATCATCAATTTAGCTATTGATTGCATTTCGATTTGATATCTCTGGATCTTCAATTACTCAACCATACTCAACCCTAGACCTCCAAACGGCCTGGGTTGACCTCCAAACGTTCTTGAGACCATTTGGGTGATCTCCAAACGGTCTTGATACCGTTTGGGTGATCTCCAAACGGTCTTGAGACCGTTTTGGTTAATCAACCCAAAATTTTAAATCAACCAATTAAACTTTTAGCACTTAACTTGATTAGGGTTTGATAATTGAATAACCTTCAACTGATGTACCCTTTGGAATCAAAAAATTAGATTTAATAGGTCATCAACCATAAAAACTAGCATATAATCTCCAAATGGTCAACTGTGGTCAACCCTTCCAAACAGTTTGAAACTGTTTGGTTTCTAATGAATTGATGAAACTGTTTGATTTCAAACGGTTTTGTTGAAACCGATTGAACAATTTATTAAAACCGATTGGAATAGAATTTCTTTGGGAAAAGTGCCCAAGATGATGTCATAATCATCTACCTTCGTTCATGTAGTTCATATTGTTACTGATTTCATAACAGTATCAATTATAACAAGCAATTGATCAAGAAGAAGAAAAGGAATCAATATAATTGCAAGATTGATAATTGAATAACAATGTAATGGGATCAAGTTATATAACCTGCCTCCAATTGAGCTTCAAAGCTTCACGCTCACGTCAACAATGGTGGATGCAACTCCTTTCACTATCCCAAGGCTCGTCTTAAGCTTTGAGTGAAAAGGAATGGTTAGAAATGAAGATGGGATCGAGATAAGAAGAAATCATGCATTGATTTTCGATTTCCACCATGAAATTAAGATGAAAGGAAGTCAAGAAGCTTACCAATAGGTTGGGGGTCGTCCTCTTGATCCTCCAAATCTCCCTTGGTTGTTTTTCGAGCAAAGAGAAGAAGTGGATTCGAAAAAGCCTTTGATTTGAGTTGTAAAAGGTGTTTTTATAAGAAAAATCAATGAGAGAGAAAATGCCTTATAAAAATCTTTTAATTCCAAAATTGGTGCCGCCTCTCCCCCCTCAATTAATTGCATGCAAAGATATCTTCCTCACCTCCGAATTCCTCTCCATTATCCATGAATTAAAGGAAAAGAAATTAAGCACCTTAATCATATAATAGTAATATCCATAAGTTAGTGGGTATTTCTTTTTAATTAACTAATGTGAGTGGCCTCTCCACTCAAATTAGATATTTCGTGGCCTAGAAAAGGCACAAGGATATTCACCCTTGATCAAATTCAACCATCTCATTTTTGGTTGAAGGCCCTTAAATTATTTTATTTATTTTTACATTAAATTGGATTAGGATTTCAATTATGCTTAAATCTTGATTATTTTAATATCAAGATTCTCTCTCCATCAAAGTAGCTCAAATGAGATGCCCCTCTCATTTTTTTTACCTCTAAAAGATGACAAGAATCATTAGGGACCTTATTGAAGTGGAAATTTGCATATTGAACCCTAGGTTTTGGGTAAATTGCACATTACCCCAAAACTAGATTTTTAATGTACAAACATTATTTAATCAACTCTTTCCTGGTACCTAGGCTTTCACTAGCCATACCTCTGCATCATCTTCATTCTCATGATGCATCAACACATGAGAAACATATTATCATGTAACATTTGCAAATTAACCCCTCAATTTGGTAAAATTGCACATTAATCCACAAAAATCAAAACATTGTTTTTAACATTGTTCAAAAAGGACTAAAATTGAAATATAAGTTCCTATTGAGCCTTAATTACTTTTCAAGAGATTAGATCAATCATCTAATCAACTTTATTAAGAAAAACACCTAGGGTTAAAGCATAACCCAGGTCAGGGATGATACATGTTTCCTCCATATTGGTTATAGAGGTGTTGGTATGCTTCCATATCGGGTATAGAGTTGTATCCTCATCACCATATCGTGCATCCATATTGTATTACTCAACCTTAGAGGTTTGCATATCGGGTTTCACAACACCATATTGAGTTTCAACATCATATCGGGTTAGGGCACATGCTCAACACCATATTAGGTATAAGGTGTGTACTTGACCCCATATCGTGCATAAGGTGTGTGTATGTGTCACTCATATTGTCCATGAGGAATAAATTCATCACTATATCATGCTAGTGTTTGTTTTCATATCATCATATCGAGTTACCATATCAAGTTACCATATCGGGATGCCATATCAGATTAGCTTGTCGGGTTAAACCCTTATGCTCATATTCTTTCATACCTTCATGGGATCAATCCTATCATGTATTGAGTGATAGGCTAGACAACTATTTGAACCCTTCACAATTAACCCATTTATACCAAATGATAGGGGTGTGGGGTTCCAAGGTATATCGGATTCCATATCACCATCTAGGGTTTTAACATCATGTCGGGTTAGAAGTGTATGCATGCTCACCATATCGGCCTTGAGGTGTATGTGTGTGACACCATATTGTGCATAAGGTATATTCTCATCATATTATCATTCTAGAGGTTTATAACCATCACTATCTTGCATTTCAACATGATATCGGGTGAGAAGTGTATCCTTCAGTATCATATTGGATATAAGGTTTTCAACCCCATATCGGGTTGAACCATGCTGATGTCATCATCATCAACCTCTAGACTCTTGTTCTTACTGTTATAATTCATGGACAATAGACCTAGGTTAATACTAGAGCTCATGGGTTCATCAATTATACAAGAAAATTCTATTAAAAGTAAATCATTTAACTAAGGAAAGATTGATTGGTAAATAATAACATAATTGAGTTCGAGTTATATAACCCACCTCAAGAGAAACTTCAAAGCTCCAAGATCCAAAGCTTCACATTACCAAGGTTTAAGATGATCTTATCAAAGGTACAAGACTTGATCTCCTCAACCCTATGTATGATACCTCACCACTTGTGGCTGATATCCCTCACTTGTTGTTGATATCCTTCACTTGGCTGATATCACTTTGCTATGGGTAATATCTCTTTTCTTATGGGTGATACCAAAGCTATATGCACAATATTACTTTACTTATGCACTATACTAAGACTCTATGCACTATATCTAAGATAAAGTGGGTGTTAAGATTTTAAAAATTCCACTAATAGGTGAAAGGAAGGGTATATATACTTGAGGTTCATGAAAAAGTGTGCATATGAGGTGTCCTCATTTTAAAGCTACTAGGTACCACGTGTCCATGCATGGTTGACACTTGTCATTGCATGCAATCATATTTATTTAGACATGCAAAACACTTGAGAATAATCTATATATGATATTTCAGCCATCACTTATCTTGTTGGACAAGATATCTCATCTTTATCTTACAAATTATGCAAATCGATACAACTTTTTGCAAGGAGCATCTAACTCATCATGGATCACCTCCTTGAGGTTCTTATCTCGTCATGGACAATTACAAGAGTTCAAAAACCTATATGAGACTCCCTATATGGCTGTATGTCTAATAGGAATTCTCATATGGACTCTACAACTCGATACAAGTTCAAATTAGGGTTTCAAATTCAACCCTATCTTGGTCTTTTCATCACCAAGAGTACCATCACTCATAAATGATTCCAACATGATTCCTCCTTCTTTATCTATCCTCTATATGATACTAGGAAGGAGTAGGGACACTATAGAGGTGGTAATTTTCATATCGACCCTACATTTTGGGTAAATTACAACTTGTACCAAAATTGGTACACAAGTCACTAGCATTATTCAAACATGTTCAAACTTGGAATTTAGGCTTTCCACAAGCCACCACCTAGAATCATTCTATTTTGTATGATGCTAAAACACTTAGGGCACGTTCATCATGTGACAAATTTCAATATAACCACTCATCTTGGGTAAATTGCATTTTGGTCCAAAATAAGATAACATTGCTCAAACAGTATTCAAACAGGACCAAACTTGAAACATAAGTTTGTCACCTGATAAAAAAACACTTTAGGGGATTATATTAAAGTTCTAAGAAACCTATTTAGGCTAAACAAATAGGGCTAGACCTAAACCCAGGCCGGAGATGTTATAAGTTATAAACCCCTAACAAGGATTTCGTTCCCGAAATCCCAGATGAAGGGAGACAATTGTTACTCATGCATCTTACCGTCAAGCCTCCACATAACGTCTTGATGTCATGGAGATGCCATATGACTTTGACCAGAATAAAGTTCCTCCATACATGGTTATCATAGAATCTATCAAACAAGACACATATTCCATTATCCTTCTCATTAATGATTGTAGTGTCAATTCTGTGTCAAGTAACACTTTTTATTAGTTAGAGAAGCATTATACATACCTTATTCAACTCAGGTGTCAAACCTTACTGATTTGTCACTTTTTCAACTTACAACTTATGTGATAAGATACTTTACCTTGGGAGTCTTCCACACTCCTCACTTATTTTAGCATTTCACCTTCAAGGAAAGACCAGAGTCACGTTCTGTTACCCACTTGGAACTACAAGTCTTATCATACATCTGTTGTGCCACTCTAATCTGTGGACACAAGATTAAACTTTGTTATGACTTATACCAACTATCCCATTAGCTATTTATTTTCTTATCATAAGGATAGGCTACTTGTCAAAGAAGAACTTATCTCAAAGGTATCTCTAGATGTTATGTATAAATAGCCTCAACAGATCTAGATAGGGATATTCTAAGGAATTATTTTTAGCTTGATAAGTTTTTTCCCAAAATGATTCTACAACTATTCCTTCAAGTCATACATCCTTGTTAATGTCATGTTTATGCAGAGCATAAACCCCTAACATATGGTATCCATACTACAATATGTAACTAGACTAATCTCAAAGTTGGCCCTTCTAGGTAACCAAATATTATTCATCTTATCAGGAGTCATGTTCTCATTTTCTCATATCATTGAAAGTTCTTAGATACTAGGATTCTTTACCTTGTTATCCATTTTATGTGCCAAAAACACATCACACCCCCATCATTTCCATCCTCTGTTGTTATTACCAAAATGAAACATATAATAGGACCTTTCTTATCATATATAGCTTTGTCTAGGTACCAGAATCTGGAACTAACTGATACTTTTCAAAGTATCTTGTTATAGATTACTTCTAATCTATGCATATCAAGTGTCATAAGACTTACTTGATTGTCATGTTCCTGAAAGGAAAGAATACAAGGAAACATAGTCCTTCTTATCAACCCATCATTATTCAGGGTTGTTTATTAAAGATAAGAGATTATCGCCTTCTTTGAGTATTGCATGAACTTTCAATTGTTCATGTGTCATTAATCTTGTTTCCTCTTAGGTTCCTTGCCATCAGCATAGGAATTATAGAGATGATTACATGTCATCATCCCTTAGCATTATCATAATCATGATTACTAGATATGGGTATTCAAACCCTTAGTTCATCACCAAACATTGTTACCTCTTATCAGGTAACTATTACCTCTAGGTCCTCAGACCAAGGTATACATTACACTAAACATCTTCTTTTTTTTATAAGTTGATATGTGATTAACTCAGATTCCTTCGTATATCAATTAGGATGTGTTAGAAATATATGTGCCACATCTCCTACTTCATTATGCTCTTTAAATTGTCTCAAAATGACCACTTGATCAGAGAAATCAGAAAGATAGCAATATAAGAGTGTCGTACTTACCTTTCCTTCAATAGAGGAATACCTAGTTAGGGTATTCAAGAACTGAAATTAGGTAGCATGCATTTGTTTTACATTATATTTCTTACTTTTAACATCTCTTTAAATTTTTACTACTTAGTATCTCTAATTTTCTCTAGGTGTTTCTTTTTCATCTCTTCCCTTTCTACATGAAGAGAGAAATTTCAAAACATATAAAAGAATATTGGACTAAATATAGGTTCTCATCCTTATTATCTCTTGCTCATGTCCTCATAGGACTAATTAAAGGAAGCTGAACAACAACTACCTTCTTATGATTATCAGATAAAATCAAGAGAAGACATATCAGAATGAAAAAGCTCTATCTGACGGTCACCCCTCGTGGTCATCTACCACTTCAGGTTGACTCAAATAAAGAGTCAAGATGTTTCCTATTGTTTCTTTTGCCTTTTTACACTATTGGGTTGTAACTTTTGTAAGCCCTACCAAGCTTGCCTCAGTTGTTGGGTCATTTCCTCCCTTCTTTTTGAACAAAAGGGTTTAGTATGCTCAACATGTCCATATCTTTAACATGTCTTGTCCCCGTGCCCTAGTCTTATCAGTATTATTACCAATGTAGAAGCTAAGTCAGGAGTTCTTATAGGTGGAAAGTTAGGACTTTTGCCTTTACTTAGTGACTACTGCCCTGGTGCACTAGGCATTTATTGCACTGGTGGTACCAAAAACGTTGGATTTTTAGAACAACTAGGAAAATGTCTCTAGAATTATAGAGATCTTTCCTTCATTCTCAGCTTATTGCCCCTCCTTGTGCATTGCCATAACAGATGTACTATCTGTCTATACTTATGGCAGAGTCTATTTTCTTGCCATATGTTAATCCTTCCCACATTTTCCACTGCTCCAACATGACTATGTCATTCAGGAACCATTTCATAACCCAAAGTTTCTACATTAAGGGCTAGTAACCTAGGTTGTATTGCTAGTATCCAGTCCACTATATTCATCACTATTGTCCTAACCTGCCCAACAATAGCATAAAAAGAAGGATTCTCTATCCTTATTGGGTCAAGATGGGTATTCTCAGACAGTCGTTCTTCTCTTGCCTAATCCCTTGCACCTTCTCCTGGTGCAAAAACATTTCTCTTAGCAACGTGTTCCTCGTGTTCTCCAATCATTTTTTTTATTTTACCCTTTCTTCTGCATAAGCAGAAGTCACTATAGGGTATACTGGAGGATACTAGAATAGACTCAACACCTTATTCCTATGTCTTTGTAGACTCATCGAACCTTAAGCTCTGATACCAAACTTGAAACGACCGCCACCAAACCGACAACCAAATCATTACTAAATATACGAAAAACTCATAAGCAGAGGATTAACAAAAATCACTAAAAATTAAAACCATTTAGCAAAGAGATCCATTTCCAAGAAAACTCTTAAAGGAAGAAACAAAACATTATATACATCATTGATCACATTGTACGTACACTATACCATCTCTTCTCGAGGATAACATATAATAGTTGCTTTGAAGAAACATAAAACCTCGAGGCATACTAGCCAAAATGTGAGACTGTTCATAAAACCATCACATACTAAAACTGAGGACCTAAAAGTATAGAGACGACACATAGGACTTGTATCTACAAGACACGATAGACTGTACTCTCAACCTGAGTTGTTACTATTGTCCCTGTTGTTGTTGTCCTTCCTCTGCAGAACGGTCTCTACCTCCTCATGCATGTCCACCTAAAAATTGTGGATCCCATGAGGTGAGACAATTGTCCCAGCGAGAGATATAACTCTCCTCCAATAATGTTATTATCACAGGTAAATAGTATAAAACTGAGAAGAGGTTCTTTATATTAATAAGCAAGGTTAATCACAGTGGATAAGCAGTATAGAACATTCTCATCTTTTAAAGCATTGTAATTGTCTATGATAGAGTAGTAAATCATTTATTCACTTTATAAGGAATATGAAGAACATGTGTATCATTTACGCATCATACTAAAGCAACATCTCAAGCTTATCATGTGATAATATAATCATGGTATGATATCCATGAATCATCCTCATTTCTATCTGTTGGCCTCAGCCAATCTGCTAGATAGGTATTGAATTTCACTAATCATGTGAATATATATCATTATATTATGTCTAGGTATTGGGCTATGTCAATCCTGTGAAATTATGTCCAGGTATTGGACTATGTCAATCCTGTGAAATTATGTCCAGGTACTGGGCTATGCTAATCCTGTGAGTGTTGCATCTAGGTATTGGATTATGTCAATCCTATGAAATTATATCCATATATTGGGTTGTCCCAATCCTGTGAGTGTTGCATCCAGGTATTTTATTATGCCAATGATGTGAAATTATATCCAGGTATTGGGTTGGCCCAATCCTGTGAGTGTTGCATCCAGGTATTGGATTATTCCAATCCTTTGAAATTATATCCAAGTATTGGGTTGTCCCAATCTTGTGAGTGTTGCATCCAGGTATTGTATTATGCCAATCCTATGAAATTATATCCAGGTATTGGGTTGTCCCAATCCTATGAGTGTTGCATCTAGGTATTGGATTATGCCAATCCTATGAAATTATATTCAGGTATTGGGTTATCCCAATCATGTGAGTGTTGCATCCCGGTATTGGATAATGTCAATCCTATAAGATTATATCCAGGTATTGGACTATGAAAATCCTGTGAGATTATATCTAGGTAGACTATGACAACCATGTGAGATTTATATCCAGGTATTGGACTATGCCAATCCCATAAGGATCATGGCAATATTGCTAAGGATTCCATAGTTGTGGAATACCTTTATGTTTCCCCTTCACTTTCATTATGGGATATCAATGCCTTAAACTTATCACTGAATACAAAATCACCTTTACTAGGCATTTATACCTTGGCCAAGCCATCATACCTATTCACACTCTTTATGTAATATAAGTATTACTCTTATCTCATTTAAGCATATTCAAAACACTATAGCCCTTATTTGGCTATAAACATAAAGAATGTATGACCAAGATTTCATTACCATTTATTATTAGTATGATGTTACTGGGTTTCCATTTCCCCTAGTTTATTTTGAACATTACCATTTCTTTCATGAGTCTTTTATAAACATCTTGTCACTTCTCGCTAGGCAACAACTATTCACATGGCTCACCAGGCCCATTAAACATCTTGTCACCTCTCACTAGGCAACAACTATTCACATGGATTACAAGGCCCATTAAACATCTTGTCACCTCTCACTAGGTAATAATTATTCACATGGCTCATAAGGCACATTGAACATCTTGTCACCTCTTACTAGGTAACAACTATCTCTAGGTCATAAGACCTATATAATTGGTATTATATGAAACATCATAGCTCATGCTTAGCTATGCTCATTATCTCAAGCTATTAGCATGGTTTCAATGTGGTTAGGGTTTCCCTTTATTAACCAATTGTAGTTTCAAATCATATCATTACCTTCATCAGGGTTAAGGTTTCCCTTTTTAAGCCAATTAGGGTTTTCAAGTACATTCATCCAGAATCACAACCCTAATTCATACTCCACACATATTAGGAGTGTCAATGAATACTCATTACATGAGTATTAAACAAGTAAAGGTTTCTCTTTCATCCTCACTAGGATATTGATTACATCATACTTCATTAGGTTGGATCAATTCTTCTCTCAAAGTACATTGATCCATATTTATTGAATGCATTAAACCCTTCATGTTTTAAAGTATCACTTGACATAACGTACTACATGTATCACTCAATCAAGTGTATTGCATTGAGGTGTTTCCTCCATATTAGGCATAAAGGTGTAGGTATGCTTCCATATCGGGTATATAGGTGTATCCTCATCACCATATCGTGCATCCATATTGGATTACTCAACCTTAGGGGTTTGCATATCGAGTTTCACAACACCATATTGAGTTTCAACATCATATCAGGTTTGGGCATATGCTCAACACCATATCGGGTAAAAGGTGTGTACTTGACCCCATATCATGCATAAGGTGTGTGTATGTGTCACTCATATCGTCCATGAGGTATAAATTCATCACTATATCATGCTAGTGGTTGTATTCATATCATCATATCGGGTTACCATATCAAGTTACCGTATCGGGTTGCCATATCTGATTAGCATGTCGGGTTAAACCCTTATGCTAATATTTTTCATACCTTCATGGGATCAATCCTATCATGTATTGAGTGATAGGCTAGATAACTAGTTGAACCCTTCACAATTAACCCATATATACAAAATGATAGGGGTGTGGGGTTCCAAGGTATATCAGATTCCATATCACCATCAAGGGTTTCAACATCATGTCGGGTTAGACGTGTATGTATGCTAACCATATCGACCTTGAGGTGTATGTGTGTGTCACCGTATTGTGCATAAGGTTTATGATCATCACCTTATCATTCTATAGGTGTATAACCATCACTATCTTGGGTTTCAACATCATATCGTGTGAGAACTCTATCCTTCAACACCATATCGGGTATAAGGTGCTTCAACCCCATATCGGGTTAAACCATGATGATATCATCATCATAAACCTCTAAACTCTTGTTCTTACTATTCTAATTCTTGTATAACAGTCCTAGGTTACTACTAGAGCTCATGGGTTCATCAATTATGCAAGAAAATTCTATTAAAAGTAAATCATTTGACTAAGGCAAGATTGATTGGTAAATAATAGCATAATTGAGTTCAATTTATATAAACTGCCTCAAGAGCAACTTCAAAGCTCCAAGCTCCAAATCTTCACGTTCCCAAGGTTGAATATGATCTTCTCAAAGGTCCAATACTTGATCTCCTCAACCCTATTCATGATACCTCACCACTTGTAGCCGATATCCCTCACTTGTGTCTGATATCCTTCACTTGGCCGATATCACTTTGATATGGGTGATATCACTTTGCTTATGGGTGATACCAAAGCTCTATGCACGATATTGCTTCACCTATGCACGATACGAAGACTTTATGCACGATAACTAAGAGCAAGGAGGTGGTAAGATTCGAAAAATTCCACTAATAGGTGAAAGGAAGGGTATCTATACTTGAGGTTCATTAAAAAGTGTGCATATGAGGTGTCCTCATTTTAAAGCTATTAGGTGACATGTATCCATGCATGGTTGACACTTGTCATTTCATGCACTCATATTTATTTTGACATGAAAAACACTTGAGGATAATCTAGATATGATATTTCGACCATCACTTATCTTGTTGGACAAGATATCTCATCTTTATCTCACAAATTATGCAAATCGATACAACATTTTGCAAGGAGCATCTAACTCATCATTTATCACCTCCTTGAGGTGCTTAGCTCGTCATGGACAAGTACAATTGTTCCCAAACCAATATGAGACTCCCTCTATGGCTCTATGGCCGATAGTAATTCTCATATGGACTCTACAACTCGATACAAGTTCAAATTTGGGTTTCACAATCAACCCTTTCTTGGTCTTTTCATCACCAAGAGTACCATCACTCATAAATGATTCAAACATGATGCCTACTGATTTATCTCTCCTCTATATGATACTATTAGGGAGTAGGGACACTCTAGAGGTGGTAATTTACATATCAATCCTACACTTTGGGTAAATTACAACTTGTATAAATATTGGTACACAAGTCACTAGCATTATTCAAACATGTTCAAACTTGGAATTTAGGCTTTCCACAAGCCACCATTGAGCATCATTATCTTTCTTATGATTCAAAAACACTTATGGCACGTTCAGCATATGACAAATTTCAATATAACCCCTCATCTTGGGTAAATTCCATTTTGGTCCAAAACAAGATAACATTGCTAAAAAATTATTCAAAATAGGACCAAACTTGAAGTATAAGTATGTCACCAGATAACAAAACACTTTAGAGGATTATATTAAAGTTATAAGCAACTTATTTAGGCTAAACAAACAGGGTTATCCCTAAACCCAGGTCGAGGATGTTACAATTTTCAACTTTACCAATGACTTACCCACTTTACAACGAGTCTTCATCCTTATCCAAGGATATACCCACTCTTGAACAAGTCTTCATCCTTCTAGAAATTACCCACTCTTATTGTATCTAAAACCTTTGACTTCACCTTCACTCAGAGAAGCTTCCACCAAGGTCTTACCTACTTGAGCAAGGAGTCTTCTCCCTTCGCCAAGGTCTTACCCACTCTTGCTCCAAGTCTTCGGCTTTAATCTTCACCAAGGGACTCCTTCCCTTATTATTATTCACCTCCCTTAGCCAAGAGAGATAACCTTCATCTTTATGGTTGAAATGAGAGATAGGGAGGTGGTGGAAGTAAGAGCCTCACAAGATATACATGTAGGACTAGCTCTCTTACAGATTTCCTACTTACTCTAACGAATCTAGCAAGTGATTAAGCTTAAAGAGACATAGGAGGATATAAGAAGCAATCACTATAGAATAGGAACCTCACATAGAGTTTTTCATTGAATTCTCAACCTTGGAATAAAGCCCAAGGGGTCCTATTTATAGTTGGGGATGCCTCTTAGCCTTTGGGAACACTTAAGAAAGAAAACTAGCCATTTTATGGCTTCCAATGGATATTTTTTTATTGTTGCAACTCCACAATGGCTAGAAACTCTTTTCTGCACTTTTTCATATAGTGCAATCGGTCGAGTTTCTATAAAGGTTACTCGACGGATCCCACTGAGAGCCAATACCAATTTAGGACATCGGTCAAGTTTGTTCTGGGGTAACTTGAATGATTCATTTAAATTAGTTTTGGTCTGTAGAGGGATCGGTTGAGTTCTGTGAAATGAAAACTCAACCGATCAAAAGTCATTTTCAAGATCCAATCAGGATCGGTTAATGTTGCAACTCAATCGATGAACAACTTGATGTGATATGCCTTTTGAGTGCTTAAATATTCGATCTAAGTGCTCTTGATTTTTTCTAAGCTTAATTACAAGTCATACAATCATTACAAGTGATTTACAACATGATTCTAATGGATTTACATCATATTCCAAAAACATGCACTTGTATTGACTTTGACTTGTCTTTTCTCCAAATTGATATGCACAAGTTAGGGCATTTGGAGTGTGTCTATACCTAATCTGAAATCACTCAAGTAGAAGCATTAGACTCAAATAAGTGGAATGGTTTAGTCATCATCAAAAAAGAGTTTAGTCAATTTAGACCTTGAGTAAACATTATCCCCCTTTTTGAAGATGACAAACCATTCCATAAATGTATGGAAAGCATTTAAGTAAAATCATACCTTTGAAGAAACTAAGGGGTTTCAATGGGATTTAAGTTCATATGCTCCCCCTCAATTGATGCTCATTGAGTTATCATACTGCCCCTCAACTGATGCTATTTCTCATGCATGGTTAGCTTTCATAACATTTATAGAATAATATGTCTTCTACTCATATATGTTATACACATATATGTCTTATCCCCTCTACCTTCTCCTCTCTACATGGGCATGCTCCTCCTCTTCATGTAAGACATGCCTTCTCCCTCTTTTGCCAAAAGAAGACACACCTTTTGTCACGGAACTGTTCTTACCCCAATCCCAATCCCACTGCCTAGACAGTAGAAAAAGGATTGAAGCGCCCGTCCCTGAGATAGCCCAATAAGATCAATCACACTGGCATATACAATAAGAAATAATAACTCAAAAACTAGATAAATAAAGAACAAACTAACCCAATATGGAGATATAACCGATTTAACTTTATCATCAAAGTGTATGAGTGTGGAAGCGATCTTATTCAATATTCCATTTGTATTGCCTAAAATCAAGACACAATCATGTAATTGCACGGTACGCTATCAAAATCAAGCAAAATGATTATAACAAAATAGTATACTTGGCAGGACTTATATTCAAAAGAATAACAAGCAATTTGCAAAACCAACATTTATTTGACAAGTTTATCAAGCAATTCAACTTTTATTACGAGTTCCCATTATGTTGTAATTTGAGAAGCATGCTTATATATTTTGTGTGACTCTATTACCCCAACGCGATGGGGAAGGTCTCCAGGCCCCTTCTCACCATAGGAACATAGGAAGCCAATGTACAAGTCCCACCTCCAAATGAGGGGGTTGTTGCACTCAATATCAACATTATCAACATTATCAATATCATCATCATTATCAATATACGGGCAGTCATAATGGGCATGCAATTTATGTTTTCATGCTTTCAAAATATAGTATAGAAAAACAAAAGATTAATCATAGGGAACAGTAGCTCATCCAAGCAAATATCCAAGCATACGGTCAAGAGATACATAAAAGTATCTTCAATATAATCAAGGAGGAGTTATATAATAGCATACCTTTCACCAAGATTTCGATTACAGATCCACTAGTAATAGGTCGACCCTTCGAGTTAGATCCTAAAACACAATGTTTGGATCAAGGGTCAAGATCAAGATATTTGGATATCATGCTTCAATATTTGAGATTAGGGTTACACTTATCCTATGTTAACCTTAGGATTGGGTCATTCACTTATAATCAAGTACTATTTCGATATGTCCAACATTATTTCAAGTGTCAAGTATTTTCGAGTGTGAATGACCTACCTAGGTTTTCTAGGTACATGTGTTAACCCTAATTATCGTGGTCAATATGCAAGTCAAAAATCAAGTCTTTAGATCATTATCAAGTTCTAACATCATTGGGATTCAACATTAGATCCAGTTCTGATTAGTATTATGAGTAAATCAGAGATTAACTTTTAGGTCAATAGGTCAAGATATGCCACAAGACTTAGATCAATCATATTGGTAAGATGTCATCATCATATTCAAGATTAACTCAAGTCAACACAAATAAATCTAGATTATTAATGTGTCAATTATGATTTTAGAGTCTCAATATGAACATTAGAGTCAGGAATTAGGGTTTTCAATGTTTAGTCAAGATTAACTACAAATAGAGTCATTTAGACCAATTATATAAGCAATAGATCAAGATTAAGATATATTAGTGAGAATAGTTTCGAATCAGGTTTCCAAAGTATTTTTAAACAATCCATTGGATTTTTCTGATCAAAATTGACTACTTGTTCATCATTTTTGAAGTTTGGATGCATTAGATAAAATTTTTCCAAGATTTGGACATATATATGAATTTCTGAACAGAGAGAGGATATAAATACCTTAATTGCAAAAATAGGGTGGTCGTACAATGCATGATGGATGGACAGGATTTAGCCACATAGGTGAGGCGTCTGCTTGGTTCAGGGTCCTGTTCGAAACTTCAATTCAGGTGGTTTCTTCTTTGATTTCCCAGTTCACTGATGGTTTGTTTGGATCGGGGAATTTCCCCTTAAACCAGAAGGTCGGGACTCCTATCCCTTACGCTCTGGTTTTACCTTGCCATCCCAGAAAGGAGGCAGAGGAGCTCTCCAGTGTGGAGGGGCTCCAGGAGCAGGAGGGGAGGACGGAAGAAGGAAGTGTGCCGACCGAGTTCGTCTTGGCCTCGCGAACTCAACGGGAGTCTAGGGCATGGGCGAGGAGGCTAGGAGCGAGAACGCCCAAAGTGTCATGTGTGGCAGTGCTTCTTGGAGCAGCAGGATACAAGGAGGAAATAGGGGTGCTCGGGGCCGAGGGAGAGAGCAAGATGCTCCTTCTAGTAATGTGGGGGTGTCTGCGCCCCTTAGGGGATCATTTTATAGGCTTGAAGGCTAGGGTTAGGCTAGATCAGTGATAACACCAATTTTTGTGATGTTTTTTCCCTTTATTTTGTTATCAAAACTGCCCTTTTCTGCTATTTTCCTCTCTTTTATCAGTACTTTCGCAATAATTGGCCAAGCAATGCTCTTAATCCAATATTTCCATCTTTTGTAGAGTTTTTCCTCATTTTGGTACAATAAGGCCGTCCCAGCCCACAAATAAGTCCAGAGTCTGTTTCGGCCCTCCTGACGCCCGATACGACCTCTGCCCGACAGGGTGGAGCGACACAATGATGCACGACGAAGGGATGTCGCGCAAGAAGAAACTGACGGACGACACGTCTTCTACCCGATAGGGAGCCACGCTCGCCACGATAACCCAAGCTTGTCGGGCGACACAGCCACCCACCGGCAGGCGCGCCGCCCGTCACGTGACCGATAGCTGACACCCCTGCACTGAGCGACACCAGTATCGGCTGTCCACTGACCCGCGAATAAGGAGGACACGTGGTGCTTCGAGCACCATAACTTCCCCCGACCGCTGCCTATAAATAGCAGCTACATGAAGCTGAAGAGACAGTTCGGACAGTTGGGGAATCTTGAGCGATCTTCGGAGGAAATTGCGAGAGCAAGAGTATCGCGCCCCAGTGCTCATGTCGGGCAACTCTAGGTGAGCTCTTCCTCGTCCTGAGAGGGAGGGGATGGTTCACTTAGGACCGTCACGGGCAACACTGCGGGCCGATATCAGCCAACGTCGATGATCGACACAAGTACGCGACAGTAGAACGTGTCGCTCCATGCGCGACACGATATCAAACTGATACGCTTCGCCCATCATAGTGTGCCACCCGAAAGGGTGCACCGCCCGACATGAGCGTATCGGCCAGGGTCCTTGAGCGATACAGTCGTCCGTCACGGTATGCCGCCCGACACTGTTGTATCGGGCCAGGCTCCTGACCGGTATCGGGCTGGGGAGTCGCAGTAGCCTTTCGCCCTTCTACATCAAGAAGGCGACGTCTATCTTTAATTCTGTTATTTAATTCCTTAGTTACGCAATGTATTAAGACCTTTAATGCTTATGGGAATGGAAAAGCTTAATTACTTGCTGCTCTATGCTTGGTGCAATATGTTCGATGACTGCTATGTTTGATATCTGGACCCTAGCTTGCATGTTTGTATCGCGTTTTGCTTAGCTACCGAATCGTGTTTTCCCGTCACAACAGCTTCGAGAGTTGTGTTGTGGCTCTAGTGTTTGGTCTGATTCTGGAGTACGAGAGTGCCTAGAACGGAGTTGTTTCAGTAACATTCCACTCTAACTTAAGTCCAGCAACCTCGAGAGGGGTGCTGATGCTTGGTTAGAGGTACCCGCTCTGAGAGGAGGGGTGCAGGATGTTACTGCTGCCGCTTGGTTTACTGAAGTCTTATCCTTCGTACCTTGCTCTAGCTCTGGTTTTATCTTTATGTTTCTGTTGCATGAAAACCCCTAAAAACTGCTAAATAACTAAAACCTTAAATCTTACTTGTAGCTCCAGTTGGAGATAGTTTTCTTTGTTTTGTTTGTGACATCTTACCGTTTCCCTTTCGAGAATCTATTATATCTCTATACCTGCCGGAGTGTAGCGTGTCGATTCTGGGTTCTCAACACTACCACCCTTGTCCCTGTGTTCGACCCCGTTTATCTACTTCGACCCCGTAAACAAAGTTGTGGGGGCCTAGAAGGATTCGGGTTATAAATGTGAAAGCTCGATTACCTCAAATCCACCTCCTTATTTAGGACGCGTGATTTAGGTCGGCCAACTTTCTGGCGTCGTTGTCGGGGACAAGGCAAAAATGGTACTGTAAATGAATCTAAATCCACTAACTACACTCCCGTGCCTCAAGCTTAGAAATAAGCTTGACAGTACTCCTTATTTTATTTTTATCTTATTATTGCACTTTGCATAAAAAAATTAATTAAAAATTCTATTTTCTGACTTGATCTTTCGTGCCATTTCAGGAACTCGGAAGAACTGTGACCTGTTCCACCGAGCTTTGATACCATGTCTCGTTGTGAGCAGTCTCTTTCTGAGGGTGAATGTTAGGGCCAAGGCGAGAGGTCGAACCAGCCCTACTTGGTTGGTCAGCTTTCCGCCTACATAAAAAGACAGGACACCATCATCAACCAACTGGTACAAGGTGCGCTTCCAAGCACTGGAGCTCTAAATTCAATGCAACGCCAGATAGCAAGCTTGCAGATGCGCCAGCGTGAGGTCGACCAGCAACTGACCCAGATGACTGCTCTGATGAAGGATCATGCAATAAAAGCACTCCCACACCCTGAAACTACCAGAATGGCAGTACTGAGGTCTGGAAGAACGCTAGAGCGCCCTGATGAAACCAGGCCTGAGCCTGAGCCAAGGCCAAAGGGTGCAACTCCAGCAGAGGAGGGAGAGAGGCGGGCAGACGTTCAAGAGTGTGCTCAAAGGTTCCCTGAAGAGCTACCTGGCGGAAGGAATGCTTACACTCCTAGGATTTCGTTCCTGTATAAGCTGATAAAGGCGAATCTAAAGAAGCGTCATGAGAAGTTCATGGAGTCGATCAGGAAGCTGCATCTTGAAGTGCCCTTCCTTGACGCATTGGAGGAGATGCCTACATACGCCAAGTTCCTCAAGGACCTTATCACAAAGAAAACAAGGGGGGGAAGGATTGAAACAGTGCACCTAGCTTCTACTTCCTCTGCCTTCGTGAAGCCTGACTTGCCAAATAAGAGAAGGGACCCAGGAGCTTTCACAATCCCGTTCGCCATCAGGGACAATGTCGAATGAAAGGGTCTAGCAGACTTGGGGGCAAGCATCAGCCTCATGCCCCTAAGTTTTGTGCAAAGGGTGGGTTTAACCAACATGGTTTGAACCAACATGAGGATTGAACTGGCAGACCACACCTTTAAGAAACCCGTCGGCATTGTCAAAGATGTGCCGATCAGGGTTGGTGATTCCTTTATTCCCTGTGACATAGTCATCATCGACACAGCTGAAGACCCTCGCTGCCTGATCATCTTTGGACGCCCTTTCTTGGCAACAGGGAGAGTGTTGATTCATGTCTCCGAGGGGATGATCACTTTGAGGGTCGGAAATCACCATACGGACTTCAAGTTGAAGGAGATCATGAGAAGTCCGTCCCTGTCTGAATCAGCGTGTTTCGCAGATAGCTACAATAAATTCTATGAAGAAATAAAGGAGGATATCCGGACAGTAGACCCCCTCTTGAGGGCTATAAGCTGTCAGAATCCCGACCTCGAAGACCCTAAACTCGCGAGGTATCTCAACCTTTTCGACCTTTCCGACGAAGACTTGCACGAAGACGATAAGATTGTGGAGTCTGCGAAGTATGCATCTCTCGAGGGGGAGCCTCAAGAGAAGGCACCCAGACCAAAGCCTGAGTTAAAAGTGTTGCCTGAAGGCCTGAAGTACGAGTTCTTGGATGAAGAGCAGAGAAACCATGTCATCGTAAACGCCAATCTTTCAAGCAATCAGCTAGACTGACTCCTTGAGGAGTTAAGGCTCCACAGGGGGGCTATAGGATATTCAGTTGATGATATCAAAGGCCTTAGCCCCGCCTTGTGCATGCATCGCATCAACTTAGATGAATCTATCAAGCCTCTGGCTCTACCCCAGAGGAAGCTGAACCAGATGCTCAAGGAGGTCGTCAATAAAGAGGTAATAAAGCTTAGGGATGCGGGGATCATTTACCCAATCAGCGATAGCAATTGGGTGAGTCCGGTCCATGTAGTACCCAAAAAGGGCGGGATGACAGTGGTTCAGGGTGAGAAGGGTGACGAGGTGGCGGTTAGGACCGTCACCGGATGGAGGATGTGCATCGATTACCGAAAGCTAAATCAGGCTACCAAAAAAGATCATTTTCTGCTACCTTTTATTGACCAAGTTCTTGAAAGATTAGCGCATCACGATTTCTTTTGTTTCCTTGATGGCTTTTCAGGATTTTACCAGGTACCCATCTTGCTCGACGATCAGGAGAAAACAACATTCACCCGCCTCTATGGCACTTATGCCTTCAGAAGGATGCCCTTCGGACTCTACAACGCCCCCGCCACCTTTCAAAGATGCATGATATCGATGTTCTCAGATTTTCTAGAAGATATCATAGAAGTTTTCATGGACGACTTTTCGGTCTATGGGAAGGACTTCGATAGCTCTCTGAAGAATCTGTCATTGGTCCTTCAAAGGTGCAAGGAGAACAGCCTGGTTCTGAACTGGGAAAAGTGCCATTTCATGGCACGGGAGGGCATCATTCTAGGGCATAAGATCTCAAGGCGTGGGATCGAGGTGGATGTAAGCAAAGTTGAAGCAATATCTAAGCTTCCTCCACCGAGATCCATGACAGGAGTGAGAAGCTTCCTCGGGCATTCCAGATATTACCGAAGATTCATCGAGGACTTTTCAAAGATTTCCAAACCGCTGTCCAATCTTCTGGTAAAAGATGCTGAATTTGTTTTCTCTAATGATTGTCTTGGTGCTTTTCAGGCCCTGAAAAACGCTTTAATATCACCACCTATCCTTCAAGCGCTAGAATGGAGTTTACCTTTTGAGTTGATGTGCGACGCTAGTGACTACGCGGTTGGAGCAGTCCTGGGGCAAAAGAAAGATAAAAAGCACCATGTGATTTGCTACGCTAGTCGCACGTTGGACGAGGCTCAGGTAAACTACACAACAACTGAAAAGGAGAAGCTTGTGATCATCTTCGCGTTCGATAAGTTCAGGTTGTATCTCGTCGGAGCTAAGGTCAAGGTATACACAGATCACGGGGCCATAAAATACTTAATGCAAAAGAAAGACGCAAAGCCCAGACTGTTGAGGTGGGCCTTATTGCTCCAAGAGTTCGACCATGAAATTATCGACAAGAAGGGGCAGAAAATGTGGTCGCCGACCACCTATCAAGGATCATGGCTGAGAGATAGGGAGGGCCACCAATCAACGAAGACTATGCCAACGAGGCTCTTATGTTGGCCGAAGCTCAAGAAGAAATCTTACCCTGGTTTGCAGACATCTGCAATTATCTTGCTTGCGGAGAACTGCCTCCTGACATCACGTACAATAAGAAAAAGAAGCTATTTGCGGATGCTAAACACTACTATTGGGATGATCCTCTCCTGTTCAAAAGATGCGCTGACAACTTATACAGGAGGTGCATCCCAGAGGAAGAAACTACGGACATCCTGAAAGAATGCCACACCTCCCCCTACGGTGGACACCTGGGTAGAGAAAGAACAACTGCAAAAGTGCTACAGTCAGGATTCTACTGGCCCTCCTTATTTAAAGACGCTGCACAATTCGTAAAAGTTTGCAAAGAGTGCCAGTTTACAGGGAACATGGGCGGAGGAATGAAATGCCAATGGCGAGCTGGATCGAAGTAGAAATATTTGACGTGTGGGGGATCGACTACATGGGACCGTTTCCCCCATCCCGGGGGTATCAATACATACTCGAGGTAGTGGACTATGTATCGAAGTGGGTAGAAGCGGTAGCCACCCAAACATGCGACGCCAAGTCGGTTATCAAGCTATTCGAGAAGACCATCTTTCCTCGTTTCGGTGTATCGCGCACTATTATAAGCGACGGAGGGTCGCACTTTGGAGAGAGATAGTTTGAAGCACTCCTGTGCAAGTACGGAGTGAAGCACAAGATCGCTACACCCTACCACCCATAGACATCAGGGCAGGTAGAGGTTTCCAACAGAAAAATCAAGCAGATCTTGGAGAAAACTGTCAGCCGAACAAGGAAAGACTGGTCTATGAAGCTTGACGACGTGCTTTGGGCCTACCGTACTGCTTACAAAACACCCATTGGAACCACCCCCTACCGGCTTATCTACAGAAAGTCCTACCATCTGCCTTTGGAATTAGAACACAAGGCCCTTTGGGCAATCAAGTTCCTAAATATGGACCTCGACAAAGCAGGAGAAAAGAGGTTTTTGCAGCTTCAAGAGCTCGAAGAGCTGAGAATGAATGCCTACGAAAATGCAAAAATCTACAAACAGAGGACAAAATTGTGGTACGATGCTCACCTCATGAGAAAAGACGTAAGTGAAGGGGATAAAGTCTTGTTATTCAAGTCCTCTATTCGTCTTTTCCCTGGGAAGTTACAAACGAGATGGTCTGGACCGTTCACTGTGTCAAAGATATACCCATCAAGAATGATGGAGCTCTACGACAAGGATGATCCGACCAAAGTCTTTCAAGTAAATGGGCACAGGGTGAAAAGGTTCTATGAGCATGAAGTGTTTGTCAGGAGAGCAGAGATCAACCTGCAAGATATTGGTACAGTCGAGGGCTGAACAAGATGATCCTACAACGGACGAGCTGGCGACGCAAACTTCAGTGCTTCTCAGGAGGCAGTCCGATATTTTCTTTCTTAGAATAGGATGCATTTTTCTTATTACTTGTAAAAACAAGCTTTATGGATTGTAATAAGGCTCGAGTCAGCGCACGCGCCGAGCGTACCGACTCTTCTGTTTTATGGTTCATCGCTGCATTTCACAAAGTATTGAGTAATTCTGTCCGAGGTCAGGGACTTTACCCTAAACTGATGATTTTTTGCCCATCAATTGCTTTTTCCCCACCTTGCTTTAGTTTCAGCCGCCTTCTTTTAAGCCGTGTCGGGCAGCAGCTCAGCTAGCGCGCGGTCACGCTTGTCTCAGGTTGTAGTTTCTTGGGCACCGCAAGAGCTATGACGGATGGTATTCCCGAGCGACAACCGTATCGTGCATGAGAATAAATGCCCTTAATTAGATTGACGGGACCATCGTCTCAGGAATGACATGTCCCAAACGGCCGATATGCACCCGAGAACTGCCCGATTTACCCCCAGCTGAGTTTGATATATATAGTAAGGTGGATTTACCGTGTCGGGCTATCGCACTTACTCCTTTTAGCCGCCCGTATTATTCAGTAAGCCGCTTTTGCTCCCGTATCGGCCAGCTTGCCTTAACCCCAATATCGGGCAATGGCTCTAATGAGCAAAGATATAGCTCGACAGGCTTATTGCCCGACACGAGTTTTCATACCACGTGATGCTTATCGGGTTTACGAGCGTAGTCGATTTTTGAGTATCGCCCGACGAAGTTAAGCATGACGTAACGACCGATAGTGTTTGCCCGATACGCCATATCGAGTGACACAGTTTTCTTCTGAGATGTCCTATCGGGTGGGTGCCTTTCGGCAACCTTATCGCTTGACATACCCATGTCGGGCAATGTGTTTTGTCGCGCATCTCTCTTCATATCATCCAATCTTGTATCGTCTCGAGTTCTCTTTTGATGGACGATACCTGGATTTTGAAATAAGTCAAGTTTTACCGAGTTTCTTTTGCTTTTCCTACCTAACATTTAAATGGGTAATGAACTTGATAACATGTATGGATCATACAAGGCAAACCTCCGGCCGAGATGACAAATGAGGCACAAGAATCAGAATTGTGGCCGCAACTGGAGCAACAACTGTCGGACAGAAACGTCAGAACCCCGAAGAGGAGCACTTCCTTATCATAGTCTGTCTTCTGTGGTGGTTTAGGACCATCTCCATAGATAGCACAAGTCTTGCCCCGATGGCCTCCAGATTCCGTCTGGGCATTCCGGTTCCATCCTCTTAAAGAGGGGGGAAGCATCCACAAGTGTTTTCAAGAGCTCTCTGCCTACCATGTACAAGCTTCGAGCTTCCTTCTTGAGAGTTTTGCACTTGTTTCGGTTGCTTCCAACTGGGGAAATAAAAGGGCTGCAGCAAAGAAGCATATTGTAGCTTCTCCAAGGCACAAGCGAGCCCTCTAGATAACCTTCACTGGGCTAACATGACCTCACCCTATATTCTTCGCTACTCTGGGACAGAGTGCGGAGTAAGTTTGAGGGGGTACCCATGTACCAGTGAAGGAGGTATAAAAATTTTCTTTGCCTCCACCCCTTGTGCCATTTTGTTCTTACTCTTTATCATGTGTATGTACCCATGCTCGTATAAAATGTCATGATCATATAAAAAATTTTGAAAAATTTTGCTTTTATCTCCATGCATATGTACAGAGTTGCTATAATAGTGAAAACCTGTTGCGACTTCTTGCAAGGTTTGTTTTCTATGTGAATAACGAGATGCAAGTTCCGTTATATCTTTTTGATAATGCTGCCTCAAATGAATAAAATATTATGTTTTGCCATGCCAAAAATTTCAAAAAATATAATAATCTCGCAAACAGCTAAGAGACGGGTATGGAGAAGGAAAAAGCTGCCCAAACTGTGGAAATCTCTTTGTTTTCCCTCACCCAATGAAAATCCCAAAAAGAGAAAGAAGCCTTATCAGTGTGAATAAAAGCATGAGAGTTGTGCCCAATAAAAGAAAAAAAAAAGAAATATATATATATATATATATATATATATATACTTGTTTTTCAAAAGTAACCATCTTTAGGCATGGTAGATCCGGGGCAGTGGTACGTAGGATGTGAAATCACTGCTCTAAAGCCAACTGGCTTGGACTGCAGGGACCACTTGCCCGCTAACGGACCCTTACCTGGATGGACTGATGGGAAATAAGAAAAACCCCAAAAAGCCTTAGCCACGTCCCCGACAACGGCGCTAGAAAGTTGGCCGGCCTAAATCACGCGTCCTAAATTGGGAGGCGGATTTGAGGTAATCGAGCTTTCACATTTATAACCTGAATCCTTCTAGGCCCCCGCAACTTTGTTTATGGGGTCAAAGTAGATATACGGGGTCGAAAATAGGGACAAGGGTGGTAGTGTTGAGAACCCAGAATCGACACGCTACACTCCGGCAGGTATAGAGATATAATAGATTCCCGAAAGGGAAACGATAAGATGTCACAAACAAAACAAAGAAAACTATCTCCAACTGGAGCTACAAGAAAGATTTAAGGTTTTAGTTATTTAGCAGTTTTTAGGGGTTTTCATGCAACAGAAACAGAAAGATAAAACCAGAGATAGAGCAAGGTATGAAGGATAAGACTTCAGTAAAAACAAGCGGCAGCAGTAACATCCTGCACCCCTCCTCTCATAGTGGGTACCTCTAACCAAGCATCAGCACCCCTCTCGAGGTTGCTGGACTTAAGTTAGAGTGGAATGTTACTGAAACAACTCCGTTCTAGGCACTCTCATACTCTAGAATCGGACCAAACACTAGAGCCATAGCACAACTCTCAAAGCTGTTGCGACGGGAAAACACGATTCGGTAGCTAAGTGAAACGCGATCCAAACATGCAAGCTAGGGTCCAGATATCAAACATAGCAGTCATCCAACATATTGCACCAAGCATAGAGCAGCAAGTAATTAAGCTTTTCCATTCCCATAAGCATTAAAGGTCTTAATACATTGTGTAAGTAAGGAATTAAACAATAGAATTAAAGATAGACGTCGCCTTCTTGATTTAGAAGGGAAAAAGACTACTGCGGCTCCCCAGCCCGATACCGGTCAGGAGCCTGGCCCGATACAGTAGTATCGGGCGGCACATCCTCTTGGGTGGCATACCGTGATGGACGACTGTATCGCTCAAGGACCATGGCCGATACGTTCATGTAGGGCGGCGCACCCTCTCGGGCAGCACGCTATGACGGGTGAAGTGTATCGGTTTGATATCATGACGGGCATGGAGCGGCGCGTTCTACTGTCGGGTACTTGTGTCTCTCATCGACGTTGGCCGATATCGGCCCGCAGTGTCGCCCGGGATGGTCCTAATTGAACCATCCTATCCCTCTCGGGATGAGGAAGAGCTCACCTAGAGTTTCCCGGCACAAGAACTGGGGCGCGATACTCTTTCTCTCACATTTTTCTTCAAAGATCGCTCAAGATTCCCCGACTGTCTGAACTGTCTCTTCAGCTTCCTGTAGCTGCTATTTATAGGCAGCGGTCAGGGGAAGTTATGGTGCTCGAAGCGCCACGTGTCCTCCTTATTCGCGGGTCGGTGGACGGCCGATACTGGTGTCGCTCGGCGCAGGGGTGTCGGCTATCGGTCATGTGACGGGCGGCGCGCCTGCCGGTGGGTGGCTGTGTCGCCTGACATAGGGAGCATGTAGTCTAACTTTAATTAAATCGGAAGGGTCAAGCATGAGTATTTCATTTCAAAGTTTTCATTGATCAAAATTGAGTTTTCATACTAAGGTCAGATCATGGTATCAACTTTTAAGATTTAGTGATTCCCATGCTTAAGCTACCCATAATCGAGACATCATGTGGTATAAGGTCACAAGGAAGGACCACATGAGGAGATGAGAAGACTACCTAATCTTCATCTACATGGGTGGCTTAGGATTGTCCTTAAAGAAGAGATGAGATGCTAGAAGACTCTCTAAGGTTTCAAAAGAGAACATTTAGGTCCAGTTCTGGATCAATTGAGGCCAGGTAGAGAGGGGGATCTCAGCCACCGTGAAGATGGATAGGAGAAATTATGTCAGGACCCCGAGCCTAGACACCTCAATTTTCACCATTATGGACTTTAGGGTTTCTTGGGTGTGAGAGACTTGAGAAATTATTTACTTAAGGTATATGAGAGTGTGTAAGCTCTAATACCAACTGTCACATAACTGTTCTTACCCCAATCCCAATCCCACTGCCTAGACAGTAGCAATAGGATTGAAGCGCCCGTCCCTGAGATGGCCCAATAAGATCAATCACACTGGCATATACAATAAGAAATAAATAACTCAAAAACTGGATAAATAAAGAACAAACTAACCCAGTATGGAGATATAACTGATTTATCTTTATCATCAGAGTGTATTAGTGCGGAAGCGATCTTATTCAATATTCCATTTGTATTGCCTAAAATCAAGAAAATCAAGACACAATCATGCAATTGCACAGTACGCTATCAAAATCAAGCAAAATGATTATAACAAAATAGTATACTTGGCAGGATTTATATTCAAAAGAATAACAAGCAATTTGCAAAACCAACATTTATTTGACAAGTTTATCAAGCAATTCAACTTTTATTACGAGTTCCCATTATGTTGTAATTCGAGAAGCATGCTTATATATTTTGTGTGACTCTATTACCCCAACGTGATGGGGAAGGTCTCTAGGCCCCTTCTCACCATAGGAACATAGGAAGCCAATGTGCAAGTCCCACCTCCAAATGAGGGGGTTGTTGCACTCATTATCAACATTATCAATATCATCATATTTATTAATATACGGGCAGTCATAATGGGAATGCAATTTATGTTTTCATGTTTTTCAAAATATAGTATAGAAAAACAAAAGATTAATCATAGGGAACAGTAGCTCATCCAAGTAAATAGCCAAGCATACGGTCAAGAGATACATAAAAGTATCTTCAATACAATCAAGGAGGAGTTATATAATAGTGTATCTTTCACCAAGATTTCGATTACAGATCCACTAGTAATAGGTCGACCCTTCGAGTTAGATCCTAAAACACAATGTTTGGATCAAGGGTCAAGATCAAGATATTTGGATATCATGTTTCAATATTCGAGATTAGGGTTACACTTTTCCTATGTTAACCTTAGGATTGGGTCATTCACTTATAATCAACTACTATTTCGATATGTCCAACATTATTTCAAGTGTCAAGTATTTTAAAGTGTGAATGACCTACCTAGGTTTTCTAGGTACATGTGTTAACCCTAATTATCCTGGTCAATATGCAAGTCAAAAATTAAGTCTTTAGATCATTATCAAGTTCTAACATCATTGGGATTCAACATTAGATCCAGTTCTGATTAGTATTATGAGTAAATCAGAGATTAACTTTTAGGTCAATAGGTCAAGATATGCCACAAGACTTAGATCAATCATATTGGTAAGATGTCATCATCATATTCAAGATTAACTCAAGTCAACACAAATAAATCTAGATCATTAATGGGTCAATTATGATTTTAGAGTCTCAATATTAACATTAGAGTCAGGAATTAGGTTTTTCAATGTTTAGTCAAGATTAACTACAAATAGAGTCATTGAGACCAATTATATAAGAAATAGATCAATATTAAGATATATCAGTGAGAATAGTTTCGAATCAGGTTTCCAAAGTATTTTTAAACGATCCATTGGATTTTTCTGATCAAAATTGACTACTTGTTCATCATTTTTGGAGTTCGAATGCATTAGATACAATTTTTGCAAGATGTGGACATATATATGAATTTCTGAACAGAGAGAGGATATAAATACCTTAATTGCAAAAATAGGGTGGTCATACGATGCATGATGGATGGCCAGGATTTAGCCACATAGGTGAGGCGGCTTCTTGGTTTAGGGTCCGGTTCGAAACTTCAATTCAGGTGGTTTCTTCTTTGATTTCCCGGTTCACTGATGGTTTGTTTGGACCGGGGAATTTCCCCTTGAACTAAAAGGTCGGGACTCCTGTCCCTTATGCTCTGGTTTTACCATGTCATCCCAGAAAGGAGGTGGAGGATCTCTCCGGTGTGGAGGGGCTCCAGGAGTAGGAGGGGAGGACGGAGGAAGCAAGAGTGCCGACCGAGTTCGTCTTGGCCTCGCGAACTCAATGGGAGTCTAGGGCATGGGCGAGGAGGCTAGGAGCGAGAACGCCCAAAGTGCCATGTGTGGCGGCGCTGCTTGGAGTAGCAGGATACAAGGAGGAAATAGGGGTGCTCGGGGCCGAGGGAGAGATCAAGATGCTCGTTCTAGTAATGTGGGAGTGTCGGTGCCCCTTAGGGGATCATTTTATAGGCTTGAAGGCTAGGGTTAGGCTAGATCAGGTATGGGCCCTAGTTGTGGCTGCCGGAGTGAGAACATGAGGTGAGGAGCTCGTTTTGGCGGTGCAAGGATGCACAAAACCTGATCAAAATAGGGCTTGTTGTATTTGAAATCACGATGCAAAGCTTTTTGTTCGCTTGGTTTTTCAAAAAGTGGTCAAGATCGGGAGATCTCACATAATGGTTGCATTCATGCCTCCCCGCAATCAGCGGGAGGTTGAAGACAAGTGCGCAGCCACTGGATCGATCTACGATCTGCGAGAGGCAGATCCAAGGGCCGTGGGTCAGCTTAGATCCTTGCCTTGGATCACTGACATGGAAAAAAAGTCAAATAAAAGACAAAATTAAGGGTTTTCAACACATTAACTTCAATAATCCATAGAAAATCGTAGGAATGTCCAATTGTTCTCAAATTTGGATCACAACTTCACAAAAATGTGGAGAGTATATATAAAAATTTTGAGGACAATAAAAAGAATTTTGATGGACAAATTTTCTTCTTTGGACAAAGTGATGAAATAATCAAATTTAAGGTGTTATAACATGTATAAAATCCATAATGATCATCATATTTCGATTTTGAGCATCAACAATGCTTTTGAAGACAAGAAGAATGATTTGAGATCATGAATGAACATAAATTGGTCAAAAAGAGTAATTAATTCATAATTACACAAAATCCACTTTGTCACATCCTTCCCTCCTTAAAAGGAATTTTGTCCCCAAAATTCAAAACAACCTCAAAAATTAGGATTATTCAACCTAATTCATATCCTCAAATACTGAAGTGTCCTCAATTATAAAATCAAAATTTTGTCCTCAAATTTCAAGTAATCCAATAATTATAATTGGGATTCCATGTTCCATATCATAACCAACTTGGTATCAACATCTTTCATCATCGAGCAACTAAGTATCAAGGTTAAAGTCATCATATGGGTAACAAATATGGAAAGAATCCTATTGATCACAAATTTGGAGATATCATATTTAGGTAAAACAAATAGAGTTCAAGTGTACAAGATGACTTTCAGTCCTAATATCTCAGGGTCTTAAACTCTCCATTGGCCTAGGTGGGGTTATACATCCATGATTTGACATTTTTCATATTTCAACATTTCAAGACCACATCATACTTTCAATATCATGATTTTCGAGCTCAAAATCACTGGGAGGTCCCACCCTAGTCCTAATGGGAGCTAAACCCTAACTCATAAATCGAGAAGTCAAAATAGTCATCATTTTGAAAATTTCAACATTTGGGATTTTGAAGTCATTAGTCATATATCTAGTATGATTTGTAGATCCAAATAATGTGAACATAGGATTTCTATCATTATTGAGATCTGATAATCATGAGTCACAGGTCCATTAATCAATATCAAGAGTCAATATTTTAAGCATCAAAAGTTATAGGTCCGAAATTCGATCATATGTATAACAAATCCAAAGCTAGGGTTTATATTCCTATTTAGACCTTAGAGGAGATCACTCATCTATATTCAATTTCTAGTAATAATATTCAAGCAATATTTGATCAACACGTCAAAATTTCATTATCATGGTTTCCATGGTTGATGAATGATCTAGACCTAGGTCTATCTAGGAAGTCAACCTCAAGCTATATTCAAATAGGGAGAGTATCCATGATTAGATCGTATATATCCAGGTCATAAGATCAAAATTCAAGATAATAGGTCAATAATGTCAAGATTTGCAATTTTTTTTCTTTCATGATCAAGGTAGTGATATAATTTGGAAATTGAGGATTTTAATTTGACATTCGAGGAATTAGAGCATAATAGTGCAAAAACTAGCCCATCATCATCATACCAAAATTGAGATTGCAAAAGGCATCAATAGTTAATAGTGAAATTCTTTTTTTTTACATCATGATTTTGTGAATCCTAAATTAGTCAATTTGTTAGCATAGTCATGATGGGCATCCAATTGGGAAAAAGAGTTTGATTAACTATGTTTGAGGTTTAATCAACAATATGGCAACATGGATATTAATCAAATCGAGACCTCATCAGCAATGAGGTATAAGGTTTAAGTCACCCTTATTTCACCAAATCATAATTTTACAGTTTACCTCAAACATAGGGAGCATGTAGTCTAATTTTGATTAAATCGGAAGGGTCAAGCATGAGTATTTCATTTCAAAGTTTTCATTGATCAAAATTGAGTTTTCATACTAAGGTCAGATCATGGTATCATATTTCAAGATTTAGCGATTCTCATGCTTAAGCTACCCATAATCGAGACATCATGTGGTATAAGGTCACAAGGAAGGACCACATGAGGAGATGAGAAGACTACCTAATCTTCATCTACATGGGTGGCTTAGGATTGTCCTTAAAGAAGAGATGAGCTGATAGAAGACTCTCTAAGGTTTCACAAGAGAACCTTTAGGTCCTGTTCTGGATCAATTGAGGCCAGGTAGAGTGGGGGATCTCAGCCACCATGAAGACGGATAGGAGAAATTATGTCAGGACCCCGAGCCTAGACACCTCAATTTTCACCATTATGGACTTTAGGGTTTCTTGGGTGTGAGAGACTTGAGAAATTATTTACTTAAGGTATATGAGAGTGTGTAAGCTCTGATGCCAACTGTCACATAACTGTTCTTACCCCAATCTCAATCCCACTTCTTAGACAGTAGCAATAGGATTGAAGTGCCCGTCCCTGAGATGGCCCAATAAGATCAATCACACTGGCATATACAATAAGAAATAAATAACTCAAAAACTGGATAAATAAAGAACAAACTAACCCAATATGGATATATAACTGATTTATCTTTATCATCAGAGTGTATGAGTGTGGAAGCGATCTTATTCAATATTCCATTTGTATTGCCTAAAATCAAGAAAATCAAGACACAATCATGCAATTGCATGGTACGCTATCAAAATCAAGCAAAACGATTATAATAAAATAGTATACTTGGCAGGATTTATATTCAAAAGAATAACAAGCAATTTACAAAACCAACATTTATTTGACAAGTTTATCAAGCAATTCAACTTTTATTACGAGTTCCCATTATGTTGTAATTCGAGAAGCATGCTTATATATTTTTTGTGACTCTATTACCCCAACGCGATGGGGAAGGTCTCTAGGCCCCTTCTCACCATAGGAACATAGGAAGCCAATGTATAAGTCCCACCTCCAAATGAGGGGGTTGTTGCACTCAATATCAACATTATCAACATTATCAATATCATCATCATTATCAATATACGGGCAGTCATAATGGGCATGCAATTTATGTTTTCATGTTTTTCAAAATATTGTATAGAAAAACAAAAGATTAATCATAGGGAATAGTAGCTCATCCAAGTAAATAGCCAAGCATACAGTCAAGAGATACATAAAAGTATCTTCAATACAATCAAGGAGGAGTTATATAATAGCGTACCTTTCACCAAGATTTCGATTACATATCCACTAGTAATAGGTCGACCCTTCGAGTTAGATCCTAAAACACAATGTTTGGATCAAGGGTCAAGATCAAGATATTTGGATATCATGTTTCAATATTCGAGATTGGGGTTATACTTTTCCTATGTTAACCTTAGGATTGGTTCATTCACTTGTAATCAACTACTATTTCGATATGTCCAACATTATTTCAAGTGTCAAGTATTTTAAAGTGTGAATGACCTACCTAGGTTTTCTAGGTACATGTGTTAACCCTAATTATCCTGGTCAATATGAAAGTCAAAAATCAAGTCTTTAGATCATTATCAAGTTCTAACATCATTGGGATTCAACATTAGATCCAGTTTTGATTAGTATTATGAGTAAATCAGAGATTAACTTTTAGGTCAATAGGTCAAGATATGCCACAAGACTTAGATCAATCATATTGGTAAGATGTCATCATCATATTCAAGATTAACTCAAGTCAACACAAATAAATCTAGATCATTAATGGGTCAATTATGATTTTAGAGTCTCGATATGAACATTAGAGTCAGGAATCAGGGTTTTCAATGTTTAGTCAAGATTAACTACAAATAGAGTCATTTAGACCAATTATATAAGCAATAGATCAAGATTAAGATATATCAGTGAGAATAGTTTCGAATCAGGTTTCCAAAGTATTTTTAAACGATCCATTGGATTTTTCTGATCAAAATCGACTACTTGTTCATCATTTTTGGAGTTCGGATGCATTAGATACAATTTTTGCAAGATCTGGACATATATATGAATTTCTGAACAGAGAGAGGATATAAATACCTTAATTGCAAAAATAGGGTGGTCGTACGATGCATGATGGATAGCCAGGATTTAGACACATAAGTGAGGAAGCTGCTTGGTTCAGGGTCCAGTTCGAAACTTCAATTCAGGTGGTTTCTTCTTTGATTTCCCGATTCACTGATGGTTTGTTTGGACCAGGGAATTTCCCCTTGAACCAGAAGGTCGGGACTCCTGTCCCTTACTCTCTGGTTTTACCCTGCCATCCTAGAAAGGAGGTGGAGGATCTCTCTGGTGTGGAGGGGCTCCAGGAGCAGGAGGGGAGGATGGAGGAAGCAAGAGTGCCGACCGAGTTTGTCTTGGCCTCGCGAACTCAACGGGAGTCTAGGGCATGGGTGAGGAGGCTAGGAGAGAGAATGCCCAAAGTGCCATGTGTGGTGGCGCTGCTTGGAGCAGCAGGATACAAGGAGGAAATAGGGGTGCTCGGGGCCAAGGGAGAGAGCAAGATGCCCGTTCTAGTAATGTGGGGGTGTCAGCGCCCCTTAGGGGATCATTTTATAGGCTTGAAGGCTAGGGTTAGGCTACATCAGGTATGGGCCCTAGTTGTGGCTGTCGGAGTGAGAACATGAGGTGAGGAGCTCATTTTAGCGGCGTAAGGATGCACAAAACCTGATCAAAATAGGGCTTGTTGTATTTGAAATCACGATGCAAAGTTTTTCGTTCGCCTGGTTTTTCAAAAAGTGGTCAAGAGCGGGAGATCTCACATAATGGTTGCATTCATGCCTCCCCGCAATTAGCGGGAGGTTGAAGACAAGTGTGCAGCCACTGGATCGATCTATGATCCGCGAGAGGTAGATCCAAGGGTCGTGGGTCAGCTCAGATCCTTGCCTTGGATCACTGACATGGAAAAAAAGTCAAATAAAAGACAAAACTAAGGGTTTTCAACACATTAACTTCAATAATCCATAGAAAATCATAGCAATGTCCAATTGTTCTCAAATTTTGATCACAACTTCACAAAAATGTGGAGAGTATATATAAAAAGTTTGAGGACAAGAAAACGAAGTTTGATGGACAAATATTCTTCTTTGGACAAAGTGATGAAATAATCAAATTTAAGGTGTTATAACATGTATAAAATCCACAATGATCATCATATTTCGATTTTGAGCATCAACAATGATTATTAAGACAAGAAGAATGATTTGAGATCATGAGTGAACATAAATTGGTCAAAAAGAGTAATTAATTCATAATTATGCAAAATCCACTTCGTCACACCTTTCTCCCCCTTTGTCATTTCAAAAAGTGGGGGTATGAAGAAATAAGAAACACTAATTGTTAAAAGAAATGAGATAACAAAAAGTTATAAAAGGAGAGTACAAGAGAACAACTAGGGGCTTGTCCAAGCATAGAATAAAAGTAAGTTAAAGCATGCACTTGAACAACCCAAAATGCAAGATATAAGTGTTGTATAAAAAATAATAAATCACAATTTTGACCCTCAAAATGATGAAACTACCCAAAAATCGTCAGGTCTCATGGCAAAGCAATTAGCCTTGCTCAGAAGGTCATTTCTGCATAAAAAGCAATAGTCTTGCACCAAAAACTAACACTAGAGCAAAATCTGCATAACATTTTAAATATTATCCAAATGGTACATACAATGTAGTACTATATATCCTGCATTACAAAGTTATGTAAGCAACTTAAGATAGTAGATATGCAATGTAAGAAACAAGTTCGAGAAAGTATGAAACAAGATACAAGCATAGCATATAGTTAAATACCACTTGATGAACAAAGCTAGAACTACATGTATATGGACTATTAGTAGATGATATCACAAGTTAGGACTACTAGTAGGATCTAGATCACAGTAAAAGATGCACACGCTAAAGGGAAATCTATGAGTAGATGTAGGGATATATATCCAAACAAAGAGATATGCAATTTTAGAAGCATGAAAGGATATAACTCACATACAAATATGCATCATTACCAAAGTATGATTACCACTAAGAACCTCAAGGTTGTATCAAAACAAGATATACACCTAGATATATGTAGTAAGTTAGAGTACAATGAAAGCAATTTTAGACACAACCAAGTGATCTCCATAGTGGTAAGTATGGAAATATCAAAACAAGATATACACCTAGATATATGTACCGAAACTATTTTATAAATTTGCTTGTCCATAGTGGTAAGTACATATATCTAGATATCAAAACAAGATATATACCTAGATATTTCTAAAATTATAAGCATCTCCATAGTGGTAAGTACATAGGTAATTTTAGAAATAGTTTTTGAGCAAGAGTGTGAAGAGAAACACAAAATACCACTTTTGACTCAAAAACCACATGTATAGTGCACACTAACTTGGAAAAAACACATTATGATCAGATATGAGCAAGCATAACATTACCTATGTACTTACCATTACTTTTTCACCTATGTTCTTACCATTACTTTTTCACTTGTTTTCACCTCATACGCATATCACCTTTCTTCTTTCACGTGGATTCAGAAGTCAATTTGCATTTCAATAACTCAAGTCAATCCATTTTCAAGTACCTATAAGACAAAAAGATGAAATGGTCCCCAATCATGGATTTGGGTTCAGAGGGGTTATCTTAGCAACCCAAGTCCTAGTATTCTTGGGTATTTTCCTAAAATGGCAACAAGTAGAATAATGACCAATTTTGTTACAATAGTTGTATGTTCCCATAGTTTTTGAACTAGAGCATTCCCCATGGAAGATTGGAGGTCCTTTACCTTTGTTTATCCTTTGTCTACCATCATATCCCAAACCATTTCTACCAATTTGTTTAGTATTATGGTGTAGGATATCATAAAGATTCTTCTTACCAACTATGAATCTTTGCAAAGAAGATCTCAAACTATGATTATCATGCATAAGAGAAGAAATAGTAGAAGACAAATGATTGATATTATCTCTTGTAAGAAAAAGATCATTTTCTAAGCAAAGAGCTTTAGTTAAATAAGAATCTCTATCAATATGAAGAGCAGCAACATTATTCTCTCTACTAGTAGAACTAGAACAAGATTCAAGCACATTGATTTTAGCAATCAAGGAGGCATTTTCTATTTCAAGCAAAGCAATTAGAAAGATAAACCCCATTTTCAAATTCTAATCCTTGCAAAACAAAATATTTGTCCTTGTTTTAGATTTAAACACATCAATATCATGCATGAGAGAATCAACAATTAAGGTGTGCTCTTCATTAGAACTACTGATAAGAGGTTGAGCTTCTAGAAATCTAATCTTGTCAAACAAGCTAGCATTTTCAACTTTAAGAGAATATACTTGAATAAGACAAGCATTTTATCATCAAGCAAGCATGTATTAGCATGTTCAAGATCATCTAATTCTATATGCATATTTTCAATAATTCTAGCAAGTTTTTTCCTTTTCTTTTTAGAAGACTTACGAGAGGCATGTAGCATTAATGATAGCAATTAAGGTTTCTTTATCTAAAGAGTTTATATTTACCTCATTTGAGTCTTTTCTTATAGAATCCATAAGGGCAAAATGACATTCTCCTTCTTCACTAGAGCTTGAGCTAGATCCTCCACTTGAATCTTCACTTGAGCTTGAGTTGGAGGAGTCACTTGAGCTCTTGTGCCATTTCTCCTTCTTCTTATACTTCTCGTCTCTTTCCTTGTGATGATGTGCCTTCTTGCTTTGTAGACAATCTATCTTGAAGTGACCCTTCTTTCCACACTTGAGGCACTGGTTGGAGGACAATTTCTTGCCTTTATAGAATCTACCCTTGGAGTACATGGCATCTTCTTCCACATGAGAGGATGGAGATGCTTGTACCATAATAGTTTCAATTTGAGGCTGCATTTTAGCCTTATTCATTCTCTTTAGCCTTTTCTCCTCTTGTCTTTCAACTTCTTCTCTTTTGTCAAGTGTGGCTTCATGGGCTTGTAGATTTCCAATGAGCTCTTCAATGGGGATATCATCAATAGACCTTACTTCTTCAATGGAAGTCACCTTGGGTTCCCATATCTTAGGGAGAGTTTTAAGGATCTTAGAGTTGATCTCTCATCTACTCATAGGATGACCTAGGACAGCAAGGCCATTTACAATTGTGTTGAGTCTTGAGTACATGTTGGCTATCTTCTCCTCCTTTCCCATTTTGAAGTTCTCAAGCAGCTCTTTGAGCATGTAGACTTTGCTTTACTTCACTTGATTTGTCCCTTCATAAGTGTTTCATAGCTTTCTCCATACCTCATAGGCCGTTTCACAAGAAGAAATCCGGTTGAACTCAGTGCAGGTCATGGTGGCATAGAGGGTGTTGATTGATCTTACATTCAAGGTGGCTTTCTTCATGGTAGCTTCATCCCATTCTTCTATCTTTGTCATTGGTAGGTTGTATGGATGGTCCACCATTTGTCAAAGATCGAGACTTGATCCTTGGATGTAGAATTGTAGACTTCTTTTCCAATATAGAAAGTTAAACCCATCAAAGATTGGAATGTTGATCAAGTATCTCCCTCCTTGGTAGTCACTTATCTTCTCCTACTTGTTGAAGTATGTTCCAAGAAGACCTGCTCTGATACCAATTGTTGGATCCTAGATGGGTGATTGGATGCTCTAGAGGAGGGGTGAATATAGATGAATGCACTTAAACAAAATTCATTAGACCTTCAAGATATGTGACAAGATAAGGTTTCTAAATAGGAAATTTGAGTGCAACTAAAACATATATAGGAACAAAGAGAGAGATTGAACATACACCAATTGACAAGCTATTTAGAGTGGTTCAACACTTCAAACTAGAATTACGTCAATCCACTACCTAGAGAGGTCATCCTCTAGGATTTCTTAACCATTGCACTCTAATATTCATTCATAAGACTTATAATACATGACCACCAAAGATTTACCTATCCAATACAAAGAGTCTTCAACCTTACCAATAACTTACTCACTTTACAATGAGTCTTCAACCTTTTCCAAGGACTTACCCACTCTTGCACAAGTCTTCAACCTTCTAGGAATTACCTACTCTTCTTGGATCTTCAGCCTTTGACTTCACCTTCACTCTGAGAAGATTCTACCAAGGTCTTACCCACTTGAACAAGGAGTCTTCTGCCTTCACTAAGGTCTTACCCACTCTTGCTCCAAGTGTTCGGCCTTGATCTTCAATAAGGGACTCCTTCCCTTATTCTTCTTCACCTCTCTTAGACAAGAGAGAGAACCTTCATCTTCATGGTTGAAATGAGAGATAGGGAGGTGGTGAAAGTGAGAGCCTCAAAAGATATACATGTAGGACTAGCTCTCTTATGGATTTTATACTCACTCTAATGAATGTAGCAAGTGATTAAGCTTAGAGAGAGAGGAGGTTGTAGGAAGTACTCAACTATGGAATAATAACCTCACAAAGAGTTTTGCATTGAATGTTCAACCTTGGAATGAAGCCCAAGGGGTATTATTTATAAATGTGGATGCCTCTTAGCTTTTGGGAACACTTAAGAATGAAAACTAGCCATTTTGTGGCTTGCAACGAATATATTTTCGATTTTTGCTACTCCACAACAGCTAGAAACACTTTTATGCACTTTTCTGTATAGTGCAATTGGTCAAGTTTCTATATAGGTAACTTGACCGATCCCACTAAGAGAGAAGACCAATTTAGGCCACCGGTCGAGTTTGTTATGGGGTAACTCGACTGATTCACTTAAATCAGTTTTGGTCTATAGAGGGATTGGTCAAGTTCTGTGAAATGAAAACTTGATTGATCAAAAGTCATTTTTAAGATCCAATCAGGATTAGTCGAGTTTGCAAATCAAATGATGAATATCCTGATGTGAATTTTGGAAAATGGCTTTTGAGTGCATAAATATTCGATCTAAGAACTCCTATTTTTTTCTAAGCTTAATTACCAGTCATACGATCATTACAAGTTGTTTACAACATGATTCTAATGGATTTAAATCATGTTCCAAAAACATACACTTGTATTGACTTTGACTTGTCTTTTCTCCAATTTGATATGCACAACTTAGGGCATTTGGAGCGTGGCTATACCTAATTTGAAATCACTCAAGTAGAAGCATTAGACAAAAATAAGTGGAATGGTTTAGTCATCATCAAAACAAGGCACTACTATAAAAATGGCTTATAATGTCACTTTTAAAGGCGTCGGTTGTATAAAAATGTTGACGCCTACAACATCAAGCGTCAGTTAAATAAAACAACTGACATCTATTTTTGAAGGGTGACTAGAAACGGGTATCACTTTTATTTAGTGTCGGTTCCTTAATAAGAATCAAATGCCTAAAATTGACCGCCAAATCCAAATTTTCTAGTGAAAAAAATTACGTCCAAAATTTAACATACAGCGTCGGTTGTTAAAATAGAAACTGACGACTAAAGGTTTTCCGCGAGACAGAAATTTACCAATTTTTATTGTCGGTTGTCTTACAATAACCGACGCCGTTGTGTTTTCACGCGCTTAACCGCGAAATTTTTTACCCCCCTTTAGCGTCGGTTTTTATACGGAAATCGGCGACTATGGTATTAATTCGAGAACATTTATTTTTGTCAGCATATAAAGATAGACATCTATTTTTTGAGTTGGAACTGACGACTATAAATGAACAATAGTGTTGGCTTTTTTTTGGTAACTGGTGCCTATAGTTTTTAGGGTCGGTTGTTTTAATAACTGACGCCTATTATTAACTTAACAGCACCTGCGCGAGCCAGAGTCTTCCCCTTCTGTTTCATTCATTCCGCGATTGATCGGGGTTTTAGGTCCGGTGATTCCTCTGCTCACCGCCACTCACTGCTCCTCTTCCCCTGCCTCTGCCGCTGCTTGCTGGTCCAGTGCTCGCCACCGCCACTCGCTGCTAGCTTCAGCCGCAGATATTAAAATTCTAATGTTAAATCTCTAATTTTGTAGTGATGTGTCACCCTAACATCTACATGAATCCATATTGTATGATGTAGATTGATGATAATGCATGAGCTAGTTTGAAATTTTGAAATCGATTATGAATTATCTCTCCATCCCTATGTCATACTAATTTATGTGTAATCTTTATCTTGATGATGAACATGCATGGACACTCGAAATGTTGAAATCAATGTTATAGAATAACAGCACGTGTATTTGTTGGCCTAGAAATCCATCCAAGATTTACTCATTAGGAGTAAATCTTGGATAGTCCCCGGTTTGGGACTATTCTTGAACACCTAATCTCACTTAGGATGTAAGTGTATAATGTGTATTGGGTTTTCAAGAAAATTTCAGTGGCATTTCTCTGTTTGTTCTCTAAGTACATATGTACTTGGAGAATAGTGGGGAAATGTTGTCGAAATTTTCTTGAAAACCCAATACACATTATACACTTACTAGTGAGATTAGGTGTTCAAGAATGTGATAGGTGGTACACATTTATTATATATAAGAATGACAACACATGTATTTTATGGCCTAGAAACCTGTCCAAGATTTACTCATTAGGAGTAAATCTTGGATAGTCCTCAGTTTGGGACTGTTCTTGAATACCTAATCTCACTTAGGATGTTTTAACCATTAATCACATATAATACATTAAACCCTAAAGTTTTAACCATAAACCCTAATCTTTTAACCCTAGACCCTAATCTTGTTCTAATATATACTTGTTTTCTCTTTGATCATAGAATGGATAGATCATGGATGTCTATTCCAAATCGCTGCACCCCTGAGTTTATTTCTGGTCTTGACCAGTTTATTAGATTTACCGAGGAACATAGGAAACAACCTGGAGATAGGTTCTACTATCCATGTAGGCATTGCGGTAACAACTTGAAAGTCAGCATTGGTGACGAAATCAAAAGTCATGTCATGTGCAATGGGATTGTACAAGGTTATACATAATGGCACTAGCATGGAGAGATTTCAAACCTGAAATCAGTGGATGTCGATAGCAGTGCTTGTGTGGAAGAAGAAATTGCCTTCGATGACGTAAATGTGAACGAACCAGTTCAAATAGACATCATTGATGCGATATTGGATAGTTGTGGGGTAGAGCACACTGATCCACCTCCCATGTTTACAAACATTGTGCATGATGCTGAGATACTGTTATACACAGGTTGTAAGTTTATGAAGCTTAGCATTGTGTTGAGATTGTATAAACTGAAAGCTAACAATCGATGGAGCGACAAAAGCTTCACGTCATTGTTGTCTTTGTTGAAAGAAATTCTTCCTGAAGGAAATGAGCTGCCAATCTCAATATACCGACTAAAGAAATTGTTGTGTCCAATGGGAATGGAGGCCAAGAAGATACATGCATTCCCAAATGATTGTGTATTATTTCAAAAGGACTATGTGGATTTGAAAGATTGTCCGAAATGTGGTGCGTCAAGGTATAAATTGACGACTTCGAGGGAGTCCAAAACTGGTTCTCCTGCCAAGGTGATGTGGTATCTACCTATAATACCATTATTTCAACGCTTGTTTTCCAATCCTATAGATGCGAAGAATTTGAGGTGGCATGCAGATGTTAAGAAAAATAATGATGGGATCCTACGACATGCATCAGATTTCCCACAGTGGAAGAAGATTGATTTATTGTACCTTAAATTCAGTGAAGAAGACAGGAATCTAAGACTTGGTCTTTGTATATATGGGATGAATATGTACGGGACATTGAGCAGCCAACATAGCACTTGGCCAGTTATGCTTGTTATATACAGTCTTCCTCCATGGTTGTGTATGAAAAATAAGTATGTTATGTTGTCGTCTTTGATATCAGGCCCTAAACAACTTGGAAATGATATCGACGTTTATCTTGAACCTATGATTTATGACTTGAAGAAGCTCTGGGGTGAAGGTGAGATGACCTATAATGCTTCACGAAGAGAGACATTTCGTTTGCATGCTATGTTGTTTTGCACTGTGAATGACTTTCCAGCGTGTGTGAATTTGTCTGGATATAGTGTCAAAGGATCTAAAGTGTGTCCTATATGTGAAGGGAACACTGATTCAATATGACTAAAACATGGCGGAAAGACTGTATGTCTTGGTCATCGAAGGTTTCTTTCCAAAATTTTGTATGTATCGTAGGTTGCGCAAAGCATTCAATGGACGGAATGAGGAACAGAGTGCACCTAAACCTATATCAGGGGAGGATATTTATGAAAGAGTAAAACACGTCACCAATGAATTTGGTAAGATATCACAATGTTCGATGGCCACACGGAGTGACAAGTCTTTATTCAAGAAGAAGTCAATATTTTGGGATCTTCCTTATTGGAGTTCTTTGACAGTAAGGCATTGTATTGATGTCATGCACGTTGAGAAAAATGTATGTGATAGTGTCATCGGTACTCTGTTGAATATACCAGGTAAGACTAAAGATGGGATAAAATTCAGAATGGACCTACGTGAAATGGGAATAAGGACAGAATTAAGAGAAGTAGTTAGTAGCGATCGGAGAACATACTTACCTCCCACTTATTACATGTTGTCTAGAAAGGAGAAGAAAGCTTTTTATGAATGCTTGGTAAATGTTAAGGTGCCACAGGGTTACTCGTTGGTATCAATGAATGATCTGAAGTTGATAGGTCTTAAATCTCATGATTGTCACACTCTAATGCAACAAATATTGCCCATGGAAATTCGATCTATATTGTCGAAGCATGTACGGTTTGCAATCACCAGACTTTATTTCTTTTTCAACAGTCTGCACAGTAAAGTTATTGACCCTGATACTCTCAATAAATTTCAAAGAGAAGTGGTTGTTACCCTATGTCAGCTTGAGATGTATTTTCATCCTCCGTTCTTTCATATCATGGTACATCTTGTTGTCCACTTGACTAGGGAAGTGAAAATGTTGGTACCAATTTTTTTGCATTGGATGTATCCCTTTGAACGATACATGAGCATTTTTAAAGGTGATGTTTGAAACCGTTATCCGCCTGAAGGGAGTATTATTGAGGGTTATGTGGCGAGAGAGGTTATGGATTTTTGCAATGACTTACTGAGTGCTAATGACACTTCTTTGAATGATAAGAATATTGAGGAGCATTTTGGCAAAGGAATTTTGGGATCACGGGTGAAAGTAATCAGCCGTGAGAAGTTGGAGCAAGGTCACTTGTATATTTTACACAACATCAATGAAGTGAGTGTTTATATCGAGGAACATACCAATTTCATCAAGAGACAATATACTCGATCCAATTCAATGTGGCTTGCTAGAGAGCATAACAAGACATTTATTAAGTGGTTTGAAGATAAAGTTTTACATCAACTATCTCAAACACCAGATAATCTTACTGAAACCATCAAATGCCTCACCTTTAAACCAAAATTGAATGTTACGTCTTATGAAGGTTTGACATAAATGGATTCTCATATTACACAAAGTGTCAATATGATAAGAGTGTCGTCCAAAATAGTGGGGTCACCCTTCAAGCGTCTTCATTGTTTTTTGCAAGTGCAAAGAATAAGAGTCCACGTGAAGTATAAATGTCATATTACGGTGTCATTGAAGACATATGGGAGTTTGAATATGTATATTTCAGAATTCCAATCTCTAAATGTAATTGGGTTGACAACAACAAAGGAGTTATAGTGGATGAATTGGGTTTCATGTTAGTAACTTTGAAAAGATTTGTGAGAAGGGTGAACCATTCATATTGGCATCACAAATGAAACAAGTATTTTATATCAATGATCCTGCAAATGATAAATGGTCAGTTGTTCTTCATGGTAAAAGACAGTTCATTGAAGATCCTATAGATGGAGAAGAGTACTATGATAAGTGTGATGACTCCAGTCCATTCTCAGTTGGGTTGCCAACACCACCAAACATTGAAGTCGGGGATCACAATGACTGGTATGTTCATGGGGATCATAATGAAGAATTGTTAATTGATAAAAGATCACAATATTAGAGGCATGAATGTTTATATTTTTTATATGTTTTATTTTTCTGAATGTGAACTTTATAATGTGAATGTGGACTTTACAATGTGAATTCATTTACAATGTGAATGTGAACTTTACAATGTGAATGTGAACTTTACAATGCGAATTACTTTACAATGTGAATGTGAACTTTACAATGTGAATGTGAACTTTATAATGTGAATTACTTTACAATGTGAATGTGTACTTTACAATGTGAACTTTACAATTAGTGTTACTTTACAATGTAAAATTTATAATTTGAATGTGAACTTCATATGGCTGAGCATTCCCATGATGACCATGCTAATGATCACCGTGAGGGTGAGGATGTTCTTGCGCCGCCTGACAATGTAAGTTTTAAGAATATATCCCTGAGGTTTCTATCTATATGTTCATTTATAATTATATCATGTAAGTGTGTTTTTTATCAAATTTTAGGTTGGTGATGTACCCCCTGAAGAAATTACAACACTTGATGAGCATCAAAAGAAAATTGAGAAAGTGAGGGGCATCACAATGATGAACAAGTTAATACAGTAAAGGGGCAATGGACCCAAATTGGCTGTGGATTTTGATCATGCAGGAAATCCATATGGAGTGGACCACAACTCATTTGTTTCATATCTTGGGGTTTTTACTCACAGCCGTTGTAGTCCTATCCTAGAATCCTGGCATAAAGTTCCTAAGGGGAAGAATGACCACATATGGAAGGAACTATGTGTGAGTTATTATTATTTGTAATTATATATGTATAGATGACTAATTTTTAGGATACTAGTTACTAGAAATTCTATTTAATTTGTAGAGCATATTTGATCTGGATGAAAATCTGCATCGTAAATGTGTGATACAATGTTGTGGGAGGGTCCTAAGGAACTATAGGATCAATCTCACCCGAGATTACATACACGATGTTGATAAGAGGTTCTTGATTGATTTCTAATTCTATACATTGATCACTATTTCACTAACTCTACACTAATAATTTCTATTTGTATTCTCTTTAAAAAATAAATTTAGGCAGAAGGAAGCCACACAAAATGGAACTACCTGGTCCCCAAATACTGGGAGGCGTTTGTTACCCAAAGAAAAACAGATGAATTCAAGGTATTAAGTGCCACTCCCAATTTAATTAATATACATTTTTATGTATTCACCTATTCAAGATTAACCTTTAGGTATTAAGCGATGCTCAATGAGCAAGGCGTGCACTGAATGTGCATGACCACAAAATGGGTCCAAGAGGATATGCAGGCGTTCGCCAAAGAATACAAGCTAAGTCTGCTGCTACTCAGGAGACTGCAGAGTCCTCTACTACTACTCCCGCACCTCTGCCTCGCCATGCTATGTGGATAGATGGGAGGCAAAATAATAAGGGAGACATACCGAAGCCCGCAACTACTGAGGAGGCTACAAAAATGGTAAAATCAACTCTTAGAGCAATCGATTGATATTGATTATTGTTATGTTTACTTACTAATTTTTGTTGATGGTGATTAGCGGGAGCTGCACGAGCAGAGAAAGGAAGGCAAGTTCATCCCTCAGGGCACAAGGGATGAACTGATAGTTGCTCTGGGTAACGCAAAGCATCCTGGACGTGTTAGGGGTGTAGGCGCTGGCGTTGGCATCAAAGCGTTCTTTGGGCCATCCCAACACAAACCTGTCCCAAAAGCAGGACTTTCACAAGTTGAGGTAATTTATTCTCTTTTTTTTAATGTTATTGCGTAAGGGAATTCAATAATCATAAGCTAGTGTTTCTTTTATCCATGTATAAGTAGATTCGTTAATTAATAGGAAATTTGAGGAAGTACTTGATCAGAGACTCTATGGAGAAATTAGCAAGTGGAAGGCATCTCAGACTGCCACTCAGACAGTACATGTGGCAGGCCGCTCTTCTCCTACTACTTGTACTGGTAGAGGTTGGGAGTAATCCTATAGACCCATCACCTAGCACTGCCTCTGTAAGTATTTTTATGACATAATAGCTAGTCTGTTCAAGATGATATGTTTGTGTATATATGCATATAACATTCTTTATGTAAATTTGTAGGTTTTGAAGCCATGCTGACTAAAAAGTCAAGAATATATCGTTGCAGAGGCGTCGGCTTACCCACCCCTTAAAGGGTGCATGTTTTATGGGTATCCAGTACCAGATGGTGTGGTATGTGTGAGCCTGATACATGTACTCCCCGACTGGACAGATCTTGCACTTCCTCATGCACACCCAGATGTTGAAATACTTAGTGAGGCAGTAGGCAGAGTGATACTATGGCCCGAAGTGGATGTTCTCTATACTGATATTGTATGATAAATTTCCATTACTTTAATTTGTTAGTGTCTATATATGAGTCAATTGATCTAAAATTATATATACATGTCAAAAAGACGAGACCCGCTACATCTTGTCCTCCACCTCCTCGACTACCAAGTTGGCTTCCAAGGGACCTACATGCCTCGATAGGTCCTAATTGTAGGGGTGTGGCAGTATGGATCGGCGAACATGATATAAATTGCCCTATAATTGTTACTATTCCGGACGATGTTGTAGGTAAATCATATGATAACAATCTATTTATACAAGTTTATCATATGTATTAATGCATATGTAATACAAGTTCTACATACGTACATATTAATGCATAGGTATTAATGCAGATCAATCATACGAAAATAAGATATCCATACAAGATATTTTGGAGTTTTTTAGTTATCAATGGTTGAACACATCTATGATAGAGTTGTGGATATGGTGAGATCTTGTTTATACATCCATATACCTTATTTTATATATGGTGATTTGGTTTCTTATATATTAATGCATACGTAATACATGTTTTCCAGCCACTTACACAAGATATGTATAGATTTTGGGTTTTCCCATGTGGGATTTTTGGTTCCATCTTTGATTAGTCTTGTAGATGTAGACCCATATTTAGTTACTTCATACTGTTGTGATGCTTTTCAATATTTTGGTAAAAATAATAAGACGGTGATAATAGCTCCATTCAATGTCGAGTAAGTTTACTTTGTTTATAATTTTGGACTTAAGAAAATTACATTTTTATTGTGGATTTTGAGTTATTAATTTTCTACTTTCTTACCTATAGTGGTAAGAATTGGGAGTTACTAGTTATTGTCCCCAAGATGTTCACTGTCTATTATCTAGATCCTGCGGGGAATGAGTTGGATACATTATATGGACATACAATTAAAAGGCCATTATTCTCGTGAGAAATATTTCATGTTTTTATATTTGTTAACATCTGTTACTACATTACTATTTAATTATGCAATTTAATGGGTTATATTAACATATGTAGGGATTTACAAGAGTACAAAAAAGATGGAGGAAAGGTCCCCAGGAAAAAGGATCTGTCGCTAATTTGGGAGAATGTGAAAGTAATTTCCTGACTCCAATGTATATATTATTTATGTGAACTATGCTTATTTGTATTTTTGAATATTTTGTATGTTTCAATTTATAGTGTGCTACACAAGACAACGGTTGGGCATATACCTACTATGTGATGTTATTTATGTACCTAATCATCAAATATGTCGTAATGGAAATCGATAAGATACAACAGGTATTATACATAGTCTCATTAGATAATATGAAATATATCAATCTTATTATATATTATTAATTATATATATACATCATTCTCTTTGTAGGTCTTTAAAACTGCTGACTTCAGCACAGGTGGAAAGCATTTTGATGTACATACTCCCTATATGAGAGATGAATTAGATGATGTAAGAGAAGAATGGGCTAAAGCCCAACAACAAGTGGGAATTTTTAGATATAATTTTATTGACAATGATGACAATGATGAATAAAGAATAACTTTGTTCTCATAATTATTTTTGTGTGAATGTGAATGAATTTTTATGAATTGTCATATGTGTGTGAATATGATCAATACATAAATATTTCTACATGTGTCTAAATGTGAAAAGAGATGTAATGAATGGAACTGTAGGTTGCTACTGGTTTCTATATGTGTGTGATGAAAAAATAATATGAATTAAATGTACTTATACATATATGTGAATCACATATATATAATATTGTCCATCTACTTAATTTTGCAGGTTTGTGGCTTGTTGTTGGTTGATATCAATGAATGTCGTAAACCTACAGTTCAGAACTGAACTGCAGATTCTCATCCTGCTGACCAGCCATACAGTAGGCCTGCAAACTGATAAGAAAAAAATATTATAACATAGGCCTCGGTTATTTGAACAAAACCGACGCCAAAGACATAAATCAGCGGTTTTTGACAAAAAAAATGAACGTCTATGTGGCCAGAAACCACGGCCGTACTAGGAAGAACGGCCGTGGTGGCAGGCAGGGGATATGGCGTCGGTTATTAGCACAAAACTGACGTCAATTCAGCTGATATGGCGTCTTATCTTTCAAAAGTGACGCCTATAGGCCCTTTTTTGGCGCATTTTTTAGTGGCGGGAAGTGTTTTGACATCGGTTCTTTTAATAATTGACGTCTGTAACAATTCTATAGTGTCGGTTTTCTTAAAAAACTGACGCCTATAGTCCCTTTACTGGTGTATTTTCGGTGGCGGGAAGCATTTTGGCATCGGTTGGGAACCGACGTCGAAGGGGTCCACCTTTAGTGGCGCCCACTTGGGTGTCACTTGGAAACCGAAACTAAAGCCCTTAATTAACCGATGCTAAAGGATTGTTCTGTAGTAGTGAGGGTTTAGTTAATTTAGACCTTGACTCAACAGAGATGGTTATAGAGAAGCAATTGCATTCAAAGTTATTACTTAGTTTTATTATCATCGCTCTTGAAAGAGAAGCACCACATAGTACCATAAAAATTGTACACCATTAAAGTTATGCAAATTATATATTGACTTTTACATAAGATGTATCTCTTAACATTTGAATGACATCGAAATGGTAGTTGTTTTACTAATTGATTATGTTTTACATAAGATGTGACTACCCAGGCAGCGATGGAGCAAAGTCGGCCAAGGTTGCAATCGCTCGTAACCACTATTAGCAAAAACAAGATCACTCACCATTTTGAATTTGTATTGTTTTTAGTGTTGAGTAACATTCAACGGTAGCTTTTTCTCACCAAAAAAAATTCTTGCGGTGATCTATCTCACCACACCAGCACATTGACTCACCAATCGTGTTACCAAATGATGCATGAAAGTAGCAAAAATGTTGATTGTATGGATTTGTAAAACAAGTAATTCATAAAAAATGTACATAAAAGAAAGAGAGGTGAAGAAAAGAATAGGGTGGGTGATGGTTAAAGAGAAAAAAATAGGATAGAGTGACTTTTTATAATGCAAAAAGGAGTTGGGGATGTGGTGTGGTATTTTTGGAAATGCGATGGGTGAGAGATTTGGATAGATACCAAATTAATCTCCCATGATAGGTATGCTACATTCCTCCTCCACAAGACTAATCAAATAGAGAGAACTATTACGTGTGATATATGGAAAGAGTGGGATTGGGATGTGATGTTGTAGGGACATGTTTAAAGAAAAAGACAATTCAAAAAAAGGGAGAAGAGAGAGAGTCAAGGAGAATGAAGTATATTGTGAATATTGAAATGAGATTGGTTAGCGGCGCTATTATAATTAGTGAACATCATTCACTCTTTTTCTAATAGTATTTATCTATATACAAATAAATAAATAAATATTATATCAAATATAGTGGTGGATCAAGAAATTGCAAGTGGGTGAGGCCATGATATAGTAGATAATTTTTGATGCACAATAATCTTAAAACTTAAAAATATAGAATCTAGTAAACAATTATTTTGGTCAAAATTGGACTTCTTAACAAAAAACTTATTTAAAAACTTATATGCCTTACTAATAGTAATAAATGTTTTAAGAGAATTACAATGAGATTAAGATATGAATTTATTTCATAATATCTTCAATATTTATGTTATTAGATAGGTCATACTCCTCACACTCCACCAAGAATTATAAAAAAAATGAGTCAAGTGTTGCATGTTAATTACTTGACGATTTTTTTTCTTGTACATGTCTTTCTCCATGGCATCTAGAAACCAATAGACTAAATACAAATTATTGTTTTACTTTGCTTATACAAAGAATAAAACCCAGAGGTTATCCACCTTTCCAGAATAATGAGTGTGGTAGAGATAATACATGTTCTTATTTAGTTTCCACTTAGACATGACATATTTTGTTCCTGCTCTAAAAATGATGTATGTCATATGAATGTTTTGTCCATGGGAGTATATGGTCACAAAGTTGATAGTAACCAAGAAGGGCCTTCTTGTGGTGTATTTGCCATTACGATTCGAAAGGGACATAAAAGGCACATCCATCAATTTGAATCTGAGTTTAGGCTAACGGGTTTCACTTTTCAACTTGAATATTTTTAAGGGTTAGTTCACGTTTGTCAATTGTTATTCATATTGGAAGTGGGTTCGCTTTTGTTTTCAAGAACACAAGAGTATTTTTCTTTTGTATGAATTGTGTTTCATGAACTGGATGAATGTCTCATGTGTGTAGATGTCTCGTTTTCTTTGTTTGCATGAATGGCATCACCTGCTCCAATTTATATATGTACAAAAAATGTCGAGTCTATCAAAGAAGGAATGTTTCCTATCTATTTTTGAAAATACCTCTGGGACGCGCACTGGGGGTAACTCACGTTTTGACGCACGCGTGGGTGCAGTTTTCCCAGTGGCGGGACCCATTTTGACCTATTTTGAGCGGTTTGGGCTCTGAACGTCTCGGGACCAAGCGTGGGAGTGGGCAGTAGGCCTACGCCAGTTAATCATCGATTTGATCGTTGTGAAGTTGCAATGAATGCCATTTTCGGTCAGATTTTAGAGGAAATGAAGGAACGTTCCATGGTTTATGGGGGAACTCAGTGGAGGGAAAAAGAACCCACCTACTGCTGAAAGAAAATGAATTAACCAAAATCAGGGCATTTTCGTGCAAATGGAGCGGTCTTTCATTGCCTTCCATTCTACATTAATGCACCGATTGACACATTTAAGAGGGAAAGTCTGATTGCTGATGCATTATGTGACACATTTAAGAGGGAAAGTCTGATTGTTGTTGCATTATTTGACACATTTAAGAGGAAAAGTCGGATTGTTGCTGCATTATTTAACACAATTAAGAGGGAAATTATGATTGTTGCTGCATTGATTGACACATTTAAGAGGTAAAAAATAGGATGTTGGAGACCATTAAATCATCCCTCCCCCCACCTAAATGTTCTTCTTCCTCATTAAATTCTCTCTGTTGTTCTTCCTCACCACCTACTTGTTCTTCTGCATTTATTACTTCATTTATTCTTGGTGGAAGAAATGGAGTTCAATATAGGTAACTTCTTGATTTATTACTTTTATAAAAATATATCTTCTTGCAGCATGTATAAACTCTTTATCATCTCATACATCATTTAAATTGAATTTGTGAGTAGATGTAGAACTTGGAAGTGATTATGAAGAAAATTATTCTTCCAAGGAAACCAATGACACCAATGATGGAGAATCTGGAAAATATTTGCAAGAAGAAGATGTAGCTGCAGAAGAATTTGGTGATGAATCAGAAGAATATTTACAAGAGAAAGATGTAGTTGAAGAAGAACAGGATGTACACCAAGAATATCATGTTGCAGAATTTGATCTTAACGTATCCCATGCACATGAGGAAGACGAATTCTCTACTAATCAAGGTTAGTTATCAAGAACTGATTAGAGGAATGTTGTAATGCTCATTGGCATTTAATACCTCGCACTCTTTAATGCTAACTAGTGATGAATACTATATGGTCGTTGTTAAGTATGCAGTATTAAGTAGGCGCATTGAATAATAACTGGGTGCAATGAAAGATATATGAGCGCAATTGAATAACAATGGGGCCCATATATCTTTCATTACACCCATTTATTTTCAATTGTGCTCATATATCTTTCATTGTGCCCGTATATCTTTCATTCCACCCATGTATATTCCATTGATAACGTATATGTTACAATGTGCCCATTTAATTTCAATTACACCCATATAAGTCCTATTGCACCCATATTTGTTTCATTGCACCTATATAATTTCAATTGCACCCAAATATCTTTATTTGTGCCCATATAAGTCTATTGTGCCCATATATGTTTCACTGTGCCCATAAAATTTCAGTTGCACCCATATATCTTTCATTGCGCCCATTTAACTTCAATTGTGTCTATATATATTTCATTACGCCCATATAAGTCATATTGCGCCCATATATGTTTCATTGTGCCCATATAATTTCAATTGCACCCAGATATCTTTATTTGCACCCATATAAGTCCATTGTGCCCATATAACTCTATTGCGATGCCCATTTGCACCCATATATCTTTCATTGTGCCCATTTAATTTTAATTGTGCCCATATATCTTTCATTGCTGGTGGTTTAATTTCAATTGTTCCCATATATGTTTCATTGCACCCATATAATCTCAATTGCTCCCATATATCTTTCACTGCACCCATATAATCTCAATTGCACCCATATATCTTTCTTTATGGCAATACTACACTAAGCGGGTGCAATACTACATTAAGTGGGCACAATACTACACTAAATGGGTGCAATACTACACTAAGTGGGGGTAATTCTCCACTAAGTGGACGCAATAGTACACAAACTATGAGGATTACCAACTAATGTTGTTCTTTCTCTTGTGTTCTAGATCCCAGTATTCCTGCTATTGGAATGATTTTTGCTAGTCTTGGTGAAGTGAAAGATTTTTATAAAATTTTTGGTATTTCCCGTGGCTTTGGTGTTTGGGTTTGTAGTTCTGGTAAGAATAGAAAGGGTGAAATATCTAGGGTAAAGATGGTTTGTATAAAACAAGTGGAAATATACAGAGTACCGATAGTATGGCTCAGAGGTGTAGTGCTAGAGTGAACTGCCCTGCTCACATTGTTATCCATCTGAAGAACGAGTTATATATGATTGACCACTATAATGATGACCACAACCATGTTATGCTTGGAGCGGATCATGTGCAATTTTTACCGTCCATGAGGACCGTCTCTTTGATGCAGCAGAGAAGGCTTGTAATTAATAACTAGGCCGGTATATCAACATCTCAGACAATGGTTGCACTTGTTGTTGAAGCTGGTGGAGTAACCAATCTAACATTTACAGAGAGGGACGCAAGGAATTTGTTAACACGGTCTAGGAGAATAAAGCTCGGAAAAGGTGATGTCAAAGCAATGCAGGAGTATTTCACAAATACGCAGTGCGCCCATCATAACTTCTTCTACATGATGGATTTGGATGACTGTGGTGTTTTAAAGAATGTTTTCTGGGCTGATTCTAGAGCAAGATCTGCCTACAAGTACTTTGGGGATGTTGTATTGTTTGATAGTACATATCTCACCAACAAATACAAGATGCCATTTTCTCCTTTTGTGGGTGTCAACCATCATGGTCAAACAATTTTGCATGGTTGTGGACATTTATGCGAAGAGACAATGCAAAATTACATATGGTTATTCAAAACTTGGTTGTCATGCATGGGAGGTAATGAAAATGACTCCAATTCGATTATACATCACTCAAAACTTGTTCATTTCTGATTGTGTATATAAACGCTTAAATTTTCAGGTGTCCATCCTAAAGGCATAATAACAGACCAAGCTCAATCCATTATCAATGCTATTGCCGAAGTGTTTCCCACTACCAAGCATAGATTGTGTTTGTGGCACATAATGAAGAAGCTACCGTATAAGTTTGAAAATTCCGAAGGAGCTCGTAAGGCCATCAAAACAGTCGTATATGACTCGATAACTACAATTGATTTTGAAAATCGGTGGACTGAATTGGTTAACTTGCACAACTTACAACAAAATAAATGGGTCCAACGGATTTACCCTATCCAGAAGATATGGGTGCCATGCTATGTGAAAACATCATTTTGGGTTGGAATGTCTACAACACAAAGAAGTGAATCCATCAATGCATTTTTTAAAGGTTATTTTAGAGAAAGAATGACGCTGAAAGAATTTATTGAACAATTTGAACTTACTGTAAGTGTGAAGTTCAGGAAGGAATCTGAAGCAGACTACGAATGCGTTCACAAAAATCCTATACTGAGGACTACTTTTGAAATGGAACGTCAACTTGGTGAATGGTACTCATTGGACATTTTCAAGAAATTTCAAATAGAGCTTCAGGGCCTCATGTACTGCAACACGGTTCATAGAATGACAATCGGAGAACTGTATTTCCTTGAGGTTTTCGAGAGGAAGAGGATACAAGTTGATTCTAACATCTTTGTGCCACAACTGAAGTCATTTCAATTGGTATATAGCACATCAAAGCTTAGAGCTATTTGTCATTGTTTAATGTTTGAATCATCGGGCATTATATGTAGACACATGTTTGTTGTGTATATGTTCCTTGGTATTGTCAAGTTGAATGAGGAATACCACTTGATTGATAGATGGAGGAAGGATGTCAAACAAATTGTAAGCAAACTGGACACAATATAACGTGTTGAATATACTAACTCTGAGGATAGGTATGGTGTCGTCGTACAAAACATCCAGTCATTGGGCGAGGCATCTGCAACGTCTCAAGAAAAATTTGATTTAATTATGAAAGGATTGGAGAAAATAAAAAGGGATGTTGGGGTATCAGATGGTGTAAGCCGCAATTTCTTCTATATATAAATAAATCAGTTTTAGGCCTGATCAAGTTTAACAATTTTATTAATGTTGTTGTAACATTTGCATTATAGGTTTGGGAATCTACTGGTGTTGAAGGAATTCAAAACCCAAACATGGAGGGCCAAGTTGGTCGACCGCGTAAAAAGAGGTACAAGTCATATGATGAGAGAATGTTGAAAGCTAAGAAGCGTCAAAACTAGTAGTGTTTAAGATGCAAACCAGTATGTGAAGTCTACATCTTTCGCATTTTAACTTATTTTTTGTAAGTGTCTAATGAAGTGGGCGCATCAAGTCATCAACTAGGTGTAGTGACAACAATGTTTAGATGTTAAGCAATATCATTCTAGTATATTTTGGGTTAAGTGTAACTAACCATTGTAAATTTTATGCATGTTTAATGGATATCTTCATGACAAAATATAGTATTTTGGTTAATGTTGTGTATATTAAGGGCCCCATGAAGTGGGCATTGACACATGTAGTAGGCGCATTGATATATGAGGTCCCCAAGAAGTGGCGCATTGACACATGTTGTCTGTGTATTAAGCCATGAGTGGGTGCATTAGCTCTAAAAGTGGGTGCAGTATCTCAGGAAGTGGGCGCATTAGCTGAGGAAGTGGGCGCATTATCTCTTGATGTAGGCACAATTGGCGCATTAACTCAGGAAGTGGGCATAATAGCTCAGGAAGTGGGCGCAATAGCTCAGGAAGTGGGCGCAATAGCTCAGGAAGTGGGCACAATAGCTCAGGAAGTGGGTGCAATAGCTCAGAAAGTAGGCGCATTATATCAGGAAATAGGCGCATCAACACAAAGTTATGAAGTCATCAAATACAATCCTAATGAAGTGGGCAAATTGATACAATAAATAAATGAAGTGTGAACATTTATACATGACGTGGGACGTCAACACCGTTCCAAAAGATACATGTTCTGGGGGCATCAACACATAGCTCCAAAATATACATGTCGTGGCCGCATCAACAGATGAAATTAGGCGCATCAACACATAGTTCCAAAATATACATGCCGTGGGCGCATCAACAGATGAAATTAGGCACATCAACAATTACTTGTAAAATATGTTCAACATTAGGGCTGAGTTACACATACAAAAAAGGCACCTAATTGTTCATTTTTTGACACATTATTGTTCACGTCTTGATGCGGCTAGACTTGTCCCTCAACATTTGTACTACAAATGTCCCTCTCAACCTGTGAATATCTTCAGTAGTAGTTTCATCCCCTACAACTGGTTGTCCATCCAGTATTCTTTTGATCCAATGTAGAGTGAATAGTCCGCAATCATTTCTATCAGCTGGTTGTTGTGGGCTGTCCCTGTAGTATTGCACTTTCCATTCATTTGCTTCATGTCCCAAATGTTGTGTGAAGAAGTTTTTCAGCACCATGCCATGTAAAATGAATTGCAAGCAATGTCTTAAAAGGAGTATATAAGAAAGCATACATTAAGTATGTGATGAGATGCATGTTTTCTTACAATATTGCATGCAACCTTTTCATGGGTGTCCCATTGAAGATGCTTAGGGCAATTCTTTTTATTAGGGTATAAGCATGCATTGTTGTAGTGGAACATAATTTTCTGTTTCATGCTAATCTCAAGCAAATGCCAATGGTAATTGGAGTGAAGCACCATTATGGCTTTGTCATTTGTTTTTAATTTATCCAATCGCCTGGTGAAGTACATTTCTATATTACTGTCATCACCTCCCTCTATTGAACGACAAGTATTGACGTGTAGTATTATGGGCATTTGACGATCATAGCTCGTTGCATATTGTTCTTGCAAAATTTGGCACATCGACTGTATATACTACAAAAAAATGTAGGAGTCATTACAAACCAACATGGGCGCAACTGTAATTACATAGGCTCAATACAAGATACATGGGAGCAATGAAACATATTTGGGCGCAATTGGACTTATATGGGCGCCATTGAAATTACGTGGGCACGATGGGCACAATGAAATATATATGGGCGCAATTGAACTTACATGGGCACAATGAAATATATATGAGCGCAATTGGACTTATATGGGCGCAATGAAAGATATATGGGTGCAGTTGATAGTTTATGGACACAATGATATATATATGGGCGCAATTGAAATTAAATGGGCGCAATGAAATATATATGGGCGCAATGGACTTATATGGGTGCAATGAAAGATATATGGGCTGAATGAAACATATATGGGTGCAATGAAACATATATGGCCGCAAATAAAGATAGGCGCATATGAATATTTATATAAATTTGTTACCGTTTCTGAGACAAAACCTTGATATTTAAGGCTTGGCAATAAGTCCTCCCCCAACACTCCAGTATCTCCATGCAGCCACAAGGTTTGACCAACTTTTACAGTGGATATCACCGACTTCAGCAATTGTTGGTCACTTTCATTGAGGTGGTCCAGTGTTGTCTTATCTATTCTGGAAGGTTGTACATTTATCAACAAGTTGGGGGACTCAGGTGAAGACAGGTCAACTGTTGCAGGAGACTTGGGGCTTGATGACAACCTACTTTCTTCCGTAAAGATGAGAAAATCTTGGATCAAGGTTTATTAGACAATATTGGCAACAATTTTGCATTTGTTAATTAGAAGTCAATACCTTCTTTTTCACTTAAAGAATGTTCTTTAGCTGGAGATTTTGGGGAAAACTCTCCAGCAAATGTATGTTGTTGTTGCTTCTCTGGTGAGGTTTCTTCCCAAACATACAGTTTGCGTTTATTTTCCTTGTCATGATTTGGCCAGTGCTCTACGTAAGGCTGGGTGCAGTCATCAATCTTGGAGAGTCTTTGCTTCATTGCCATGTTAGCAGTGTGCAACTCGTCACAGTAGTCATGAAGTCTGTCTAAGTCTTTTTGCATCCTCATGACCAACTTCTTGTTATTTATTTCCTTCTCCTTTGCAAATCTCTTCTCCACCACCAGCTCGGTCTTTAGTTGTTCAATCTCGGCAAGCAGAGATCCCATGTTTCCTTTTTCATTATGCCTTTCTGGTATTGCATGTTGTTTGCTTACACCTTGGGTAGGTTCACTTCTGGATACGGCTGGTTGACCCACACGATCATAAAAAACTATGGAAGGCAAGGAATCTAATTTCAGATCTTTTTTTCGGAGTATGGCCAACAACCTTGTCGCATAAGACCACATGTTTATGATTAATTGCTCGTTGGGGTGATCAATTCATAGGAAGTTTCCCGTCTTCAATAACCAAGGCTGTGACAGTTCATAAGAAATGAGGTATTAATATAAATTACAACCAAACTTCCGGATTGTTAATGCTAAGTGGGCGAATTGCTTATTTAGCAAGAAAACATATAACATAAAAATGTAATACTATTAGCAGCAGGGTGCATCCTTTCATATATCCTCCACCATTCTTCCTGTCCTTCACTAGATCAAATCCTTGACAAAGTAGTTCTTGCACTGCGACAACTCAGTCATATTTGTTAAGGTCATCTAAATTTTCAGCGAGGGGGTACAAGCAATTCATGATCCGGCTAGAGCCAGATGGGAAGAGAAAGTGGCCGAATAATACAATTACCAACATATTCACAAGGTCCCTCCTCAGCTCATCTGTATTTCCAGGAGAAAGACTTTGTATCTTCTGCACAATTGATGCTAACCTTGGATTATCTCCACCAAAATATTTTTGATGGATATATGAGTTGGAGATTAACTTTTTGAAAGTGACCCTGTCGCCTGTATTACATGAAAACATTCGATGTAACTTTGGTATTGAAGGGATTCAAAACAAGAGGCGCATTGGAATGTAAAAGGGGGCAAATAGGACGCACATAAGACCGTTGCAAATTATATGGGCGCAATTACAAAAAAATGGGCACAATTGGACGTTTTTTGGTGGCAATATAACATATAAGGGCTCAATATAACATATAAGGGCGCAATATAACATATAAGGGCGCAATATAACCTAAAATGGGCACAATTGGACGTTCATTGGTCGCAATGACCAATTTATGGGCGCAACTGGACGTTTATTGGTCGCAATGACCCTTTATAGGCGCACTAGGTGCATTGGATTCTAAATGGGCACATTGGATCCTACATTGGTGCAATGACACCTAAATGGGCGCAATGGGGGTTCATTGGTCTCAAAATGCTCAATGGGTGCATTGGATACGTACATGGGCGCAATGACAACTAAAATGGGCATAAAGGAAGATATGTGGGCGCAAGAAAACATAAAATGGGCGCAATGGGGGTTCATTGGTCTCAAAATGCTCAATGGGCGCAGTCGGGCACACATTGGCGCAATAAAATGTATCTTGGCTCAAATCAACTTATATAGGGCGCAATGCGACCTGAATGGGCGCAATGACACCTAAATGGGCACATTGGATCCTACATGGGCACAGTCATGCACACATTGGCGCAATATAACATATAAGGGTACATAGGCAGTGTTAAACATAATTACATAGGCACAATTAAACTTACATGAGCGCAATGATATGTACATAGGCAGTGTTAAACAGAATTAATACCTCTTTTAGGAAGACCACCCACAAGCTGTCTTATTTGATCTGCAGCGAACTCCAATCTCCGACTCCCGAAGTTGAATGTCCCATCTTGGTTGTTGAAACAGGATGCCAGATCCCCTATCAACATAGTATCATTACCTGGTACTCGTTTGATGCCAAGTAGGCATTTGAAAGGTGTTTTTGCGAAGATGGCTTGTTCTTCTTCGCTGAAAGTGTTGTATATGTCTTTGAAGATTTTCCACGAACACCTAGACTTCAACTGCTTTGGCTGCTTATCTGCATCAGATGGTTCTGCCTCGTTGAGTTCTTCTGCCTCTTTCTCCGCTCTTTTTTCCTTCTCTGACTCTTCTTGGTTCTCTCTTGATGTAGGCGAGATGTGCTGGCAGTTGTTGTCGTCGGCGGTGGAGTTGTGGCCTTTTCAGAAGTAGGCTTCTTCGTTGCAGACCTGGTCATCCTTTTTTTTCTCGCGGGTGGTGGAGCAGTTGTGGCCTTTTTAGAATTAGGCTTCTTCGTCGCAGAGCCGGACGAGGACATCTTTCTTTTTCTCGCCGGTGGTGGAGCCGCTGTGTCTATTGTGTCAGGTGCGGGAGCTGTTGTCTCCGGGGGAAGAGTTGTCGGTGGTGGACCTGCTGTCGTCGGTGGACCTGGTGGAGGAGATGGACGCGATGTTGCCGGTGGAGGAGATGTCGACCTTATTACGACCATCCTTCTTTTCGTCCCTCTTTCGGGTCTCCTCCCAGATGACCTCTTTGTCCGCATTCCCTGGGGTCGGCTGAAAATCGTTGGAGTTCGGATGGAAATCCATGTCTGAGAAGAGCGGAGGCACGGGGAGCAGGAGGAGTATAGGCGCACGGAGCAGGACGAGTACAGGCGTAGGAAGACCAGGAGCGATTAGGAGGGAGCAGGCGGGAGCAAGAGGGGAAGAGAAAGTGGCCGAAGCAGATGGGAGCAAGAAGACATCCCCGAGGAGTGGGAGCAGGAAGACATCCCCGGGGAGTGGGAGCAGGAAGACCAGCCGCGGAGGAGAAGGGAGGGCGCGAGAGTGCAGACGTTTTGGGGGGAAAATCCAACGCAAACTATGTGGGACCGGGTTAGTGGGGTTAGTAGGCTTCGCTGCCTTGCGTGAGTTGCCACTGGCCACTGGGTTGCCGGTAGGGTGCAGGCGAGGGGACAGGCGCTGAATGGGGGCAGGGAGCAGTGCGCAAAGTGTTGGCAGCAGACCGGGTGGTTTAGGGAGTGGGATGTGTGCGTCAAAACGCGCGTTATGGCGAGTGCGCGTGAGCAAACTAATTTTAGTCCATCTGTTTTTTACATATGGTTTTTTGGAAATAAATTAAGACGTACTATGTCCCATAAAATAAGTAACTTGGACGGAACAATGAGGTTTTTAGAAAACATTACGAATCGGTCACATCCTACACATTTTAGATAATTATATTGTCTGATAATGTGTTTTAGGCTTTTAGCTGAGCCTAATAAACAACAATCTCACATATGAACCTTTCTCTCTCATATCTAAAATACCCTCCCGGCTAAAACTCTTTATGTTCCTTGCATTCATTACTCACTTTTGCTCGCTTTTACATCCTCCCATTTTCCCATAATCACGTCCCTTTCCATTTATGTTTCCACGGCAAGGTCCAATGACCATCCCTATTCTTTCTCGATTTCTAACGCTCTCGTAATGTATCAGTCTTTCACTTCCGCGGTGTAACGGACATGCACAATGTAGAAACGTCCGTGAGGCCAGGTCTTAAATGTATTAGCATAGTTAACGGATGACTAAAAACGTGGGCGAGGCCACGGCCTTAGGTGGCCCATGTGTGTGTCCGTCACTGATCAAATATAAAATTTATTGTCCACCGTATGTAGTTGTATATAGAATGATCCATGTCATGCCCAATTGTTAGTTCTATGGTTCGCTATGTGTCCTATTAAAAAGAAGGAACATGTTGGTTGTTTCAGAAACTTACTTTTGCATAATAGGATAGATGTAAGTATATGAAAATCAGGCCAGTATTCAAAATTGACAAAGAAACGATGATGATTTTAATAGGGGAAGCTCAACCAACACCTAAACTAAGTGTCGGATCAAAAATTTTGCATAAAACATCTTTGACTTTTTTTTTCCTTCTGATTCATTTACTTATTCACTCTTTGTTGCATAAAAGCTGACGATGATGTTTATCATTACCTTTAAAGATGGCACTCAATGTTGTACGTCTCCTTCTTGGTGTTCTTCCTGTCATAGTTGGCCTAAGGAATTGGCTTTAACACTTGTCGATCTATGTCTGATGAGTAGATGATATACTACAAGAATAGAGAGAGATAAATTGAAGATTGTCTTATATACCATATAAAGAATTGCAGATGACCTGGTTGCTCTTGGTTTTTGTGTACCTGAGTATTTGTTGCTGTTATTTTTTTTTATTTTTTTATTTTTAAATATTGTTTTATTTGACCAGCCTGTTCTCGATTGTTGTATGCTTGAGTGCTTGATACCGTTATTTTTTAATTTTAAAATATTGTTTTAATTTTAATTTTAAAATAATTCATTCACATCCATATTTATCTAAGCAACAATATTCTACTAACATATGTGTATGTTTTAGGACAATGTCTATGAGGTCTGTCTGCATAGTTTAGCACCATTTCTTTTTTTTAAGGTAAAGGTCATAGCATATATTTAAAGCAAAGCAAGAAAATGTCTGCTTTGACGAGTCAAACAGGATGAGAATATGAAAGTAATGTTCTGCTGGGTGAAAAAAGTGATGTTTAAAAGATTTGAAGGGGGAGACACCCCTTAACAAGCCTCTTGTAACACTAATCCATAAATTTTTCAGAGAAAATGCAGCAACTGGACAGAGTAGTATCACTGATGTTGTTGCAACAAACTAACACATGTTTCATCATCCACCATAGCCTTCAGGTCGCAGAGAAAACGGGCTTCAGATTCACCTTCTTCGGAGTCCTCCTTTCCATCTAGTACATGTTTACCTGCACATGGTGAGCAAGTGCAGGTCTGCATCTATTTGTGAGATGATATTTTGCCTCAGTTTTGGAGTGTTATTGAAGAATCTATTGTTTCTCTCAAGCCAAAGGTTCCATCTAATGAGATGAAAATATCATTTCCCATGAAGGAGTTGTAGTGGCTGTTTAGTGTAATCTGAAGGGGAAAGGTTGCTAATTGGAGATCTAACTGTAATTTCGTGTGAAATGTGAGAAGATGTTTAGTAAAAACTTACACTTAAAGAAGATGTGTTCTACTGAATTAGTGTCCAATTTGCATAGAGGGCATCTGGAAGGACCAATGAAGTCCCTCTTGGAAAAGGTTTTTTCCAATAAGCAGTTTGTTGTGAAGGAGCAGCCAAAGAAAGATTTTATATTTTTATTGCCATTTTTGTTTCCATATTTTTGTGGTAGGGGGGATAAACCTCTGTAAGATAGGTGAGTGTAAGTTTTTTTAACAGTGTAAGAGTTTTCCCATCGCCAAGTGATATTGTTAGAGGAATTATATTCAAGTGTCTACTTTATGGCACAGAGGTCGTCTGGTTTGAGATGCATGAGAATGCATCTTTTGAGAGTGTTTATTCTGTTGTTGGTTAGCAGGCAGAGGGCCTTGACAATGTTGATCTTGAGGAGATTGTTTGGGATGGTCCAATTTGTGTGCAGGTTTAGAACAAAATTTTTTTCAAACCAGGGATCGTTCCAGAAGGAGATTTTTATGTGGGAGTGTGGAGGAGTGTTGATGAGTTGGGTTATTTTTTGGATATTTTTGTTTATGTATTTCCAAAGGGGTGAGGCTGGTTTTTTTGGAACTTTGTGCCAGGGAGGGGATTTTTTATAGTATTTGCAGTTGATGAGGCTCGTCTAGATGTTTGTCTTATTTTTAACCAGACTGTTGATAATTTTCATTATGAGGCAGAAAGCATGGGTTTCAATGTTTAGTATACCCCAGCCACCTTGGTCTAAAGGGGCAGCAATAGTGTTCCAATTAACAAGATGGTAATACTTTCTGGATTTTGTGGAGGGATGATAGTTATTCCAGAGGAATTTCCTTCTCACCTTGTCAAGGAGTAATTTAGTTTTGGATGGAAGGGGCATACAACTCAGGTAGTGTGTGGTGATAGGAGTGATGACACTATTTAGAAGAGTAAGCCTTCTCGAGAGATTTAGAAAGTTATTTGTCCAAGTAGAGAGTTTTTTATTTATTTTCCCTATGATAGGAGACCAGGTAGCATTTGTGACGTTGTGGGGGCTAATTGGGAGACCTAGGTATTGTATGGGGAAGTCATCAGTCTTACATCTAAGGAGATCTCTGTATCTTTCCAGGATAGATTGTTCAAGGTGGACCCCAAAAATGGATGATTTTTGGAGATTTATTTTAAGTCCCAAAATGTAGGAGAAAATGCCTAGGATTCTGAAGATATTGAGTAAAGAGGCATCCTCTGGGGATGAGAGGATTATGGTATCGTCGGCAAATTGTATAATGTTCTCTTTGCATTCCTCTGGTGAGTTAATGAGGCCACTAGTTTTTCCAAGTTGTATCATGCGAGAGAGGATGGTTTTGATGATAATGAACAGGTAAGGGGAGAGGGGGTCACCTTGTCTGAGGCCATTTGAATTGTGAAAATAGCCAAATGGAACTCCATTTATGATTTTTGAAAAGTGGTTTGTGGATATGCATGCATGGATCCATTTGACCCATTTGCGTGGAAATCCAAAGCCAGTAAGTGTTTTTGTTAAACAGTTCCAGTTTACAAAGTCAAAGGCTTTTTTAAAATCCAATTTGATGGCTAGTAAAGGTGTTCTATTTTTGTGACAGAGATGTATTGTTTCGTTTACCATCAGGTAAGCATGTTGTATGCTTCTACCTTTGAGAAAGGCATTTTGATTGAGGGGAATGATTTTGTTCATGTGTGGTTTTATTCTATTAGCTAGAGTTTTGGTTAAGATTTTGTATGATGTGTTGATAAGGCTGATGGGTCTGTACTGGGAGATAAGGTCAGGTTGATTGGTTTTCTTTTATTAGGGTGATGAAAGTTTAGTTTAGGTGCTTGATGATGTTGTGGGGGTTTTCACTTTCGTAGAAAGTCTTAAGCAAAGCCAGGAAGTCAATTTTGTAGTGATTCCAGTTTGCAAGATAGAATTCTACATTTAGACCGTCAGGTCTAGGTGATTTATTTAATCCTAGTGTAGTTATGGCCAAGTGCAATTCCCCTGGGGAGAAAGGCTTTATAAGGTCATGAGGATTTTTAATGTTTGTAGGGAAAATCATAGTCCAAACCAAGTCATTTAGGCAGGAGGGATTTTGGTTGTTGTTGAAGATTTGTTTGAAATGGTTAGTGATGTCTTTTGTGATAAATTGTTTGTGGGTTGTGATCCTTTCATTTATCAGAAGGTATGTGATGGAGTTTTTCTGGTAATTTTTGTTGCAGATTTTATGAAAGAACTTTGTGTTTTTATCCCCTTCTTTTGCCCAAGTGATTTTAGCCCTTTGTCTCCATCTAGTGTCAATACACTTTTTTGTGAAGTCAAGGTCAACTTTAATGGACAGGACAAGAGTTGGGTCAGCTGTAGGGTCTATGTCCACAAAGAGGAATTGTTCTTCTAGGTTTTTTAGTGTTTTGGAGAGCTTGTTTGGGTTTGTGTGTTCCCAGTTTTTGATATGTACTTTGATGTTTTTTGTGTTTTGGAGAATGTGGAGGCCAAGGTTTGTAGTCTGGGAGTCGGCCAATTTCCAATGCTCTACACAGTTGGTGGTAAAGTTGTTTATGGAGAGCCAAAAATTGTCAAATTTGAAAGGTCGCTTACCCCATGATATGGTTTTTGTATCGAGAATAAGAGGGAAATGATCTGAGATGGCTCTGTGAGAGATGTGAACTGTGGAGAGTGGGTGTTTGTCTTCCCATGGGGTGGAGCGGATGAAATGGTCAAGACTGGCGAAGGTTTGATTTCTTGACCATGTAAAGGATGCATTTGATGGTTTTAAATCGATTAATACATGTTTCGTGAGGAGTTGGCTGAAGAGTTTGTCAGCTGCTGACATGGTTTGTGCGGAATTTGTGGGGTTGGATCTATTAGAGTTTTGGATTATCAAATTGAAGTCGCCGCTGATAATCCAGGGAGTCAAATGGTAATTAGTCATAAGTGATTTTAGTTTAGTTAAGAAGGTTGATTTATTTTTTCTAGGTTCTCCTTAAACCCCAGAGAAGTTCCAATAAAAACCATCAAATGTGTTTTTAAAAGCGATGGTTATTGAGTAGTCTAGAGTGGTGGAGTTTAGGGTGGAGAAGGTAAGATTGTTGTATCCAACTAAGAGACCTCCTTTAAAGCCCATGGGGGAGATTTGGACCCAGTCTGTGATTCTATTACCTCCTATGGTTTTGAGAGAAAAGGGGGAGAGACTAGTTTTAGTCTCTTGGATAGTGATCAGGTAAATTTTATTTTTGTATATGTGTGAGCGAATTTCCTTACGTCTGTTAAGGTTTGCAGCCCCATAGACGTTCCAAGAAGAAAATCTCATATTTGGTGGATATGTTTAGTAGAGAGAAGGACGGTTCTAAAAAGAAGGCTAGTCAATTTTGAGAAGGTCAAAAAAAATTTTGGTAGTTGCCAAAACTCTTTTGTTTGTCCAACCCATAAAGAGTTCAATATCATCTAGAGCTTTATGTGCCTCATCTTCATCTTCAAGATGTATGCCTATATTTTTAACAAATTTTGTGAAGCTAGAGATATTTGACCATGATGCAAGGTCCTCAATGTTATCTATGTCACAGTTTATAGACTTTGTAAAAAGTGGGGAAGAGGTATCAAGAATAGAAGATTTTGCGCAGGATGAACTGAGAGAAGTGTTTGTGGATGTACCTGAATCCAGTCTGTTGATGATGATTTTTTTGTTTGCCCTTTAGGACCTTGCATCATAAGCTTTTGGGTATAGCTGTCTCCTTGCCTTTGTTTTGAGCTCTTCGGCTGAGGACTCTACGAAGAACTGACATCCTTTAGCATGGTAGGTTTTTGTTTTCTGAAAGTGTTTTGGCTTGAGTTTTGAGCTTGGTAGCTTTCCTTGGTAGAAGTTGGGGAAGGAAAAATGGTGCCAGATGGTGGAGAGGTGTTTCCATGAATGGAGGGAGTGGGGGTTCTGGTTCTTTTTCTACTTGAAAGAAGGTTGGTATTATCGGAGGAGGTGGTGTTTGAGTTTTCTCTTTCCCAAATGTGGTGTCTATCACCTGAAAAGTGGGTAAGAATTGGTGTCTTTCTATCTTTGTTTGGGCAGAACCATGAAGGTGGATGGTTTGAAAGATCAGAGAACGTTGTTCTATTTTATGAAGGATGTTCGGCAGACAGTTTGATGTTATATATAGATTCTCTGATCCTAATATTGATGGAAGGTGGTAAGGAAATAGCAACTTTGACTGCAAAAAGGCAAAAAGCTTTTATGTATTGGGTAGGATGCAGGGTTTTCGGGCTGATGTATTGAAGAGTAGCCTCGATGGAGTGGGCTATGCCTCTGAAAATCTCAACTTCCCAGAGGTGGGGTGGGAGGTTGGTGATTGCTACCTAGTCTGAGCCGCCAGCAGGAGCTGGGAAAGCTCCAAGGTCAGCCATCCATTTAGACAATCTGGCAGTAATAAAGCTAGATCCACATGGTATAGTGAGAATCTGGTTGAAGAGATGGTTAATTTTTGTACCTTCAGGAACAGTGTATATTAGTTGGGTTGGAGAAAAGATTTTAGGTTTTAGGATTGTCTGTCTAGGGATGAGGAGGGCTAGAGCGTGGGTGATATCTAGGATATTTATCAGGTTGTTGTCTATGTTGTTTTCAATGGAGATAAGAATGCTCCTCAGAGTGAGGACTTTGAGAAGCCTCATGGAGTTTGCAGGTAGGTCAAGGGTTATCACATATTCAAGGTGTTCCGTAGTTTTCATGGTTGATGGTGTAGGGTTGGTGTTTGTGCTATGAATGGAGGTACCGGAAGTAGTGTAGGAGGAGGGGGGTTTTGGTGATGAAGCTAAGTGGTTTGGTGGCTTGTGGTAGGGTTTTGAAGATGGCACAAATCTAGTGTTTATATGCTGGTGTTGGGTTTTGGGCGTGTCATCATGCTTGGGCGTGAGGTTTGCAAGGCATGTAAAGGCGTTGCTTGTGAGTAGAGGAAAGGGAGAGGGATGGTTGGGGTGTCTATAGACTGTATCTCTTTTTTTTTAGAACTCGCTGGTTTTCACTATAAGTCGAACCTTTTTCAGAAAAGTGCTTAGGGAAGAATAGCTCAGGGTCTGCATGAGTTCTTATCTTTACTGGGGAGGACGAGATTTATAGTTCCTTTTGGTGTGACCTACTTGGTGGCATCTGAAGCAGGTAAAGTGGGAAGGGCATCTGGAAGCTGAATGGTGTTTACTTTTGCAAAAAAAGTAGTGGAGGGACCGAAAAGGTTTTCTGGGAGGGGCTATACTCCAGGTTTGGGCGGTGGGATTTTTCTCTAAGTGTTTGTTGATGAGGTGTGTAGAATTTTCCTGTCCTAAAATAGGAAAGTTGTGGTTTAGTAGAAACATGTCTTTTGGGATGATATCGTCCTGTGTGAATGATCGGGGGTTTAGGGTTTTGTGGAGCGTAGAGAGAGTGAGTTTTGTAGTCTTTTTTTGCTTTTGGGGAGAAAAAAGATGTTACCTTGCTGCGATGGAGCTTATTTGATGTGGTGTTGATGCTGTGTCTACTACATCTTCCTCCTTTGAGCAAGAGGAAACTGAGATGGGCCAAGCCTTTGTTCCTACCAGGGGTTAATGGACATCCCGAACGAAAATTTGATCAGCTGAGTTTGATGAAGTTGAGCTCTCTTGATCGTGTTTTTTATAGAGATGTGCTAGCTCAGGTGCTGTGACAGCATTGAAATCCCTAATCCAAGCCAGGAATGTTTGATTTCCGATCGGCTTGACGAAGATAGTCCATTCCGGCTTGAGCTTGAGGTCAGAGATCATCAGGTCCCAACCCTCAGAGATGAGGAGGGTTGAAGCTTTGTTTTTCCAGTGGTGATCAGCCTGGGAAGAGCAAGTAACCATCACCGGGAAGGAATGGAGGCCAATGTTGACCATGCAGGACCCCGGAGACAGGTCGAACTTGTGATAGATCCATGCTTTGGGAAGGGGAATACATGTGGAGTAAGAAGGGTTTGAGAGAGGATACTCCATGAAGGTGAATCGCGAGTCCATGTCTGGAGGTGTAGATGAAACCCTTATGCAGTCGTCTAGCGCCAAGGTTTTTCTCTATTTTAGGGCACTCCTGAAGATTTTTGTTTTGCCTTTTTTTGATATTCGAGTCTTGTTTATGCATGTGACCAGGGTGAGTAGGCTGCATGTTCTCATGATGTGGTCTTGGCAGAGAGAGCAGGTGAGTAAATTTTGAAATAGATATTCTTTGGGAAGTAGAGAATCGAAATTGAAGAGACTGTAGTTAAGGCACAGGGAGAAAAAGTGATAGCCGGCAGAAAGGTTGGTAGCTAGAGAGACTTGTGGAAAGGGATGTTTTAGAGCATCAGACTGTCCTAGGCAAAATAGTGAGAGAATATGCCCCAGCTGTTATTGATGGGGAAAATTCAGATGTTAAGGTTAAAAGGTTTGCATGTTGCCTTTTTATCTTGGGTTTGCAAGCTAGGTGCCTCGGGAGTGATCCAAAACTCTTGGATTAATGGTTGAGTAGTGAAGAGGGTAGAGGAGTAATAAGGGAGAGGAGGATGTACCTTTACACCACCGCTAAGCGCACCATACAGGTGATAAATCGTCGGGAGAAGAGGGAGGGGAGGGTGTGCCAGATCTTTTTCAGTTACCTGATATGAATTGCTCCCGCCTCACTGAGAAAATCAAGGGTGGAGCTCAACGGACAGGGGGAGAAGACCGAGCTCGGTGCTGCCCAACCCACAGGAGCGCTTACCATGAAGGACGGGGGAGCAAAGGCTGGGGCTCGCCGAACTAGGGCTCACCAGGGCGGAGAGGATGATGATGAGATCTTGGGGATGTTTCTAGAGAGAAGTTGGAGCTATCTCTCACTTACCACCCATTGTCATTTTTGTGTTCTGAGAAAGTCAGGGCGGAGCTCAATGGACAGGGGGAGAAGACCGAGCTCAGTGAAGCCCACCCCACAGAAGCACTCACCGAGGAGGGCGAAGGAGTGATGGCTGGGGCACGCCGGACTGAGGCTATCCGGGCGGGGAAGATGAGACCTGGGAGATGTTTCTAGAGAGAAGTTGGAGCTTTCTCTAACTTACCACATGTTTGTTTAGCACCATTTCTATGTGTTTCACTAGTCTGTCTATGTACTTAAACAGTCAATTTGTGTACTTACTTGCTCATGGTCTTTAAAATAGAAGTCGTTCTGATAATCTGGCATGGTAGGGTGGTGAGTGTCAATCAACAATTGGTCTCGAGTCATTTTCTTTTAATGGAGTATAAGTAAATCATAATAAATCATAAGTATAAATACATTTATGTATTTCATCAGTTTGTTTATGTATTTCAGTTTGTCTGTGAGCTCAATAGTCGTTGTGTACTTAGTTTCTTATCATATTTTAAAATAGAGACCTTTCTGATAATTCGATGTTGTAGGTCAGTGGTTGTCAGTCAACAATTGACTGATCGAGTTTCTCTCTTTTAAAGGGTTCTATGTAAATTGTTATAAATAATAAATATCGATTAGCCATCTATAGGCACATGTCTAATAAGGAAGCACAAATATTTTTGTAATATCATGTTGCATATTAGAGGGAGTCAGCCAAAATTAATCAAGTTGTTCTTATTTAACATATTGTATGTAAATTATTGTGAATACTAATCATATAATTTACATAATGGAGGTAATCAATATTATGACTATGAGCTCAATACTCCAACCTTTTGTGTACTTCGTTGCTTATCGTATTTTAAAATGGAGATATTTCTGATAATCTAATGTTGTTGGGTGGTGGGTGTCAACCAATAATTGACTGAGTTTCTCACTTTTAATGAGTTTGTGTAAATCATTGTAAATAATATGTATCTATTAGTTGTCAATAGGCACATGCCCAATAAGGGAGCAAAAATATTTTTAGAATATCATGTTTCATGCTGGAGGGAGACAATCGACATTAATCAAGTTGTTCTTTTTTAATAGACTGTATATAAATTATTGTGAATGCTAACAATATAATTTACATGATGGGGTGAATTTATTAATGTCAAGTACAAATGGGAGGGAGTTAGTACGCATTAATCGAGAGTCAGTAGGCATTAATCAAGTTATTTTTTTGTGATCGAGTATAGATTATTAGTTTTATGTGGATCATTATAAGTATTAATTATATATTAGTTGTCAATAGGCACATGCCCAAAAAATAGGGCACTTGTACATGATATAGGCTAGAGGGAGTCATCCATTCAGCCGTTAATTGAGTTGTATTCTTTTAGACAGGAAGTGTATAGAATATTGTTAGTAGGTTGATATAACATTTTATTAGTTTTAGAGCAATTTTTTCATTGTGATTATATATGTTTACATTCTATTTAAAGCCTTTTATCGATTAATTGTAAAACTAATATATATATATATATATATATATAGGGTGGTGATCTAGTGCGGACCATCAATTGGTGCGGACGGTGCGGACTGCTGAAAACGTATGTGCATTCTCGCAAAGTTATCTGCATACTTCACGTGTTTAAGCAAATCTATCGAAAAAGTCCCGCATATACTCACTTTATGGGAGTATAACCTATTGCTTGAGTTTCGGTGGATCGTGCACACACCGAATAATACCAACTTTACAACCAAGTTACTTGTTCCTAGTTTGGAACCCAACATGTTGAACCACCCCAATTCCTTACTGAAAAAATTAGAGTACACATTCTTGAATTCTCTATACTTCCCTATATCAGTTTCCTTTCCTTCCTCTAAGGTACGCTGTATCCAGACTTCTTGTCCTTAATCACCTTATTATGAGTTATGTTTTCTTAACGTAAACTGCATGTTCGTCAAGACTGGAGGCTGGAGCTCATATATTTAAGCATAAGATGTGTGCATTTAGCCGCTTAAGATGAAGGCATTTTGACAAATTCACGACAATGACAAATTTACTGCAAACGATTGGTCAAAACATAGCACACAACCATTATTCTTTCAGAAGTTCGAGAATGATTTGACTCCCTTGTGTGGAGGACGTGAAATAGTGAGAGCAAGTAGACTACCTGCAATGGGATATTGGCACGAGTTGTTTCTTCTATCACACGTCGTCGGCGCCAAGCAAACTGCGTCCTACATGTCATTCTGATTCAAATTTACGATGGCTTAGGTTCTAAGATGTACAAATATACAGGAATTGAAGTAATACACATGGAAGTTGGATTTGCATGAATTTCAAAAGAAATGTTCTAAGGAATAATGTACTTATCCTTCACGAAGGTACAAGTAGGATTTGCTAAGTTAATATATCGTCAGACCAGTTTAATCTGTTCAAGGCATTACTCTACAGAATAATTGAAGAAGAAAGGAGTCTGTAATTTATCCTGGCAGATTATTCATGTATCTATATAGAAAAGTGGACATGGTTTTTGAACTTTGGCTCTAGTAAGCCTGCAGAACGACTAATGGGAATTCTGCCATGGCTCTGAACAAAAGTTGAAATTCTGAGCTACACAACAGATTTGCTTGCAAAGGACTCGTTATCATGGTGTGGATCTGTTTAAGGCGTTCCAGAAACGTTTTAATGTTCTATCTCATGTGAAAACCTAACCAAATAAGAATATACGATGCAAGGAATAAGAGGTCCTAAATTGCATATAAATCCATCACACGATCGATACGTTCCCTCACTTTAGAATGATGATACAGTGGAATTTCTGGTGGGTAAGATGTATAAACTATGAAGTAGCAAAAATAATCACAGACATTAAAAAGGGCGTCGACAATTATGGTGGATGAAGAAAAGATCACGTACGAAGATGGGCAGATAATGTATTAATACGATTAGTTTGTAAAAGATGTGCACATCATTTACGAGTTTACTTACAGCAAGTACAAGATCTCAATAGTTTTGTATAGGACTTTTTATAAAGATTGGAACGGGAAGAGTGTTCCATATATTAATTACCATTAATTGGTCTCACATGTGAAATATGCAGATATCTTTGTGGGAATGCACAGACGTTTTTAGCAGTCCGCACCGTCCGCACCAATTGACGGTCCGCACTAGATCACCTCCCTATATATATATATATATATATATATATATATATATATATATATATATATATATATATATATATATATATATATATATATATATATATATATATATATATATATATATATATATATATATATATATATATATATATATATATATATATTAATGCAGTACGATCACGAACCTACTTTTATTTTGGTTTAATTTTGTACATTTAGTACTGATACGTATATATTTAGTACTCAATTATTAGATTAATAATCTTTTATAGTTGTACCTATTTTCTTATTATTTTTTTACGGTAGAGGTGATTTTGATAATTGTACACTAAAGGTTGAGGGACAGTTGGCAATTAACTGAATTGTTTTTTTTTGACGTGTTATACATAAATAACTGTTAGTTTAACTATATATTGGTTGTAAAATGGCACATGTCAAATAAGGGAGCAAATAATTTTTGATACTACATGTTACAATTTGAAGGAAATCAATTATTTATTAATTGAATTAATTCTTTTCGAGGATTACATAAAAATTATTATGAGTATTAATTGCATATTAGTGTCAACATGCACATATCCACAAGGAAAACACATGTAATTTTCTAAATCACATGTTATAGGTTGTAGGAACTCAACTGATTACTTGAGTTACTCTTTTTTAGGAAATCAAATATAAATTATTGTGAGTATACATTATGTATTAATGGTCAACTCTAATAGACATACATACATGCATACAAACATATGGTTCGTTAAATATTTGTATATTCTTCATTATTTATGAAGCTTTTTGTGCGCTCATATCTTTTTTCCATTTCTGATGAGGAAGTTAAAAGTTTCCGTGTAGACAATCGAGTTATCCTCTTTTAGCTTATTGTATTTAGATTATTGTATGGGAAATATGCATTATTTTTAGAGTATAAATAATTTTAGTAATTAGCAAATAGAGAGTCACCTATTAGTGAATCGTCAACTGGAACATACTCAAGAAGGAAACTATATGTAATTTTACTAATGACACAGTACAACTTAAAATATTTCTTCTATAAAGTTAGTTAAATTATTTTTTAACAGATTATTTAATTGTATAACACGTGCTTAACACGTGTCTTCTTGTTAAGAAAAATGATAGTGGGTGGACTGTGGACATATATGAGTTTTGTTTGAAATGATGTCTATTAGTTTATCAAAGAAATGAGATATCGAAATAATAGGAGAAAAATAATGATGATGTAATAATTATTACCTTGAAATATATACGGTACCCCCGTCAAGACTAAAAGCCAAGACAACGCTCAATTTTGTACATTTTCATCATAGTCTTTTTCCTATCGAGATTTGCATGAGGGATTAGCTTCGAAAATGACAGGATACAGTACAATTAAATGATCCGAAATTATTTTTTTATAGATTATATAATAATATTTGATTTCATGACTTTTAAACATTGAACCCGTAGTTGACCTGAAAATGACTCGAACACACGGGCTACCACCCTTAGAAATAGAACTACGCTACACACACCCTCTCACCCACCCGGTCATCCACCCAGTGGTTGGGTGGCGTGGTCAATGTTGATGTGGCAGAAAAAGCAAGTACACCATGAAAGAGAGAAAAATTGGAGAGAGAAAAAATATTTTGTACATAACTCTCAAATCGTAAGAAATTTTTTGGTCAAAATAAACATCATTAGGTTCGTCACAAAAAATACTTTCTATCAAGACCAATGTTGACATACTTTGGAAAAAAACAATATTAGAAATATAATAAAAGAGAGAGAAGTATAAGAAAGTATAGTACGTTTTCGGGTACTGTACTCAGATTGACCATTCAGATACAATAAATATTGTACATTTCTCATTTATATTAATTTTTACATACATTCAAAATGTAGCATTTGACAAAAATCATATACAAGGATACCAGCACATTCTACAAGAAGTACAATATTAATACTCAAATTTTGTAAAACAAAATACACTACTAGAAGTACAATACTAACAATCACATTCTTTTTTTTAGTATTCACATTCGTAATATGTATAGACGTACAATACTAATTGTCTCCTTATTTTTCACATTCAATATTCCGTCACAAATCCATTAGTATTGTATATTTTATCATTTATATTAATTTTTGCATACATTTAGATTGTAGTTTGACTAAAATTATGTACATGAATACACACATTCTACAAAAAGTACAATACTAATAGACACATTCTGTAATACAAAATATAGTATTAGACGTACAGTACTAGAGCTACTGTACGAGACATAACAACAATACATTATTTTATGATCTTATTAGTATTGTACGAGACATGTCATGAATAAAAGAATATTGATAGCTACATACAATATTATATAAACTGATTCACATTTCACTAAAAACATACACATTTTACTAAAGTACAGTACTTTCAACTATTGTTTAAGAACAGCTAATCCTTTTCCCTTCATTTAAAAATACAGTACCAAACTCATTATTAGTGTAAATTCAATCGAATCAATAGATGAACAACTAATTATTGTATATGATTTGGGGGAAACACGTAGGTGATGTACTGTACTCACGAGTATTGTACCCAGAACATGTGTATGATATTCTAAAATACAGATAGTATATTTCTCTCATATTATCATTATTTCAAATTATGTCAACACTAATTTTGTTGGAAAGTATTTTTTTCAAAGATTCTAATGTAATTTATTTTATAAAAAAATACACTCCATATTGAAAGTTATGGACAAAAATAGTTTCTCTCTCTTCTACTTCCTTCATCCTTTATTGTTTTAATTGTTGTTGAACTGTATGGGAGGAAGTGTATGCTCCCATTCTCGAAAATCGGGTGAGTGGGGGTAGGTAAGTGACTATTTCTAGAATTTTTTTAGAAATAGGGTTCAATTCCTATTCCAACAAACTAAATTCTGCCACATATTGCTAAACCGCTGAAGTACAACACACCAGACGCGTTAGTTAAATATATTTTTATATTTCTTTCCTTAGCAGATTTTGTAAATACCTTCTCAATTTTCCTAAGATTCTAAATAAACCTCATGTTTTCTCTAATTCTAGATAAACCCAACCTAACTTTTCCAAAGTCCAGCTAACGACATTTGACTTTTTTTTTTCTTTTCGCTTTTTTACAGCATACATTCAACTATTCTTTTCTTTTTTTATTATAATTTGTGTATTTTCTTTTTGATGCATTGTGTATTCTTTTTATACATATACAAATAATGATGTTAGGGAAGACTATCTTGGGTGGTCGCGCTTGTTAAACACCATTGATGGCTCTCGCCTTTTATTCGGGCTGGGAACTTTTTTTTCAGAAATAATATTTGTCATGCAAGTTCAATTGTGCGGTTTAACCAGTACTATGATGGGTAGGAAGCCTCAGACCCTAAGTTTTTGACGTTGCCTACAGGAGTCACAACAGACCACTTACAGGAGTGGCTCCCTCGACAGTAAAAGGGTAATAACACCTATCAACAACACAAATGAAATTTATTTGTATGAACTTAGTCTGATGTACATGTTAACATCATTTAGAACGAAATTGATCCAAAACTAAATTCACAAAAACGATAAACCAAAGATCAAAATGAAAATAAATTTGTCCTCACTTTTTTGAATTAGGATTGGATCAGGACCAGACTACCACTTTATGAGAACATTTTGAAATAGTTTAGCATAAATTTGATAGAGTTAAATTATTGCTTACACAAAGAATATCAGCCATATTGTCAGTATAAGGAGTAGGGTTCATCCAATAAGTTTCCCATTTTCTAACTTCCAATTGAAATTGCACGGCTATTGAACCGTACAACTCTATGTTGTTTAAAAAAATGGGTGCATACCTACTCTTGAATTTCGATAATATAATGGATATTATATGACAAACAAAATCAAATGATCGCCTGATAGTGTGACAGAATTTAAATGCTGGTTTGTCGTTGTGGCAGAGATTTACGTTTCTGGTTTAATGCACAGATGCGAAACCCTGTTCAATATGAAGTCTAAGCTTTACAAATATATTGCGCTCATATTTGTTCTCGCCTTCTGAGATTGAACAATATGCTACCAATTTAAAAGAAAATGAATACGAGTTGCCGGTTTGATTTCAGTACCTTAACCATATTGTACTTTAGCGGTTCAGCAGTACTTACATCCGCGGTTCGCTCAATTTCCTCGGAGTTCAGCTTTACATGCCAGGCCGTGCAGGACTTTCTTGTACGTGACGACATCCAATTTGCTGGAACAGGCACCGTCACAGCATCATGTAAGAGGGGATCTGGACCCTAGAAGTAGATGCGAGGCGGTTTACCCGTGTAGCGGTGTAGTGTTTGGTTGAAGAACTGTAATATCTTCGAGACCACATTCTATCTTCTCCAGGATACGGGTGCTTCCGACTTCCGAGGAAAATGAGTCGTGACGGTGGTTGCCACAATACATAATGAAGTTTCACAGCAGTATTGATTAAAGGACTTTTTCGCACTTTCACTCTACTAAGGCGAACCAAATGTCTGAAGTAGAAAATTTCCGGTGATTTTCAATGTCGAACACCTTATTGTGATGCCGCCCTTCCCGTGCCCATCATCACGCTTGATGCATGTAGATACTGCCAGAGTTGTATTCATGAGTGGGCGAGTAGTGGTCGAGAAGGTGGGATATGAAATGACGCAAGCCAGTAGTGTTGCGGGAGTCATGATGGCGTGAGAGTCGCGGGCGTAGTGTTGGGCGATGGTCGTTGCAAGAAATTAATTAGCGAGATAAATACAGAAAATGGTTAAGTGGGTAAATAAGGGTCGTTAACTCGTCGGTTGCAGTTAGAATTATGCGGGATTGTTGGCTTTTGAATGTCTGGTGGGTTCCCTTTATTGTAGGTACTTAACTAGAACGTGGAAGAAATAGGAAGTCGAGTGGAGAGAACTGGTTAAGCAATAACGAAAAGGAGAGAGAATCGGATATTACGGGAGTTACAGGAATGAGTGGGGCGGAGAGGGGTGGTGGGGGTTGCGTGTTGGAGAAAATATAAAAAATAATGATAAACACAGTATTGTTTGTTGCTAATAAAAAGAAAGACGTGGGGAAGACCCCGGACATTTAATGCCGAGGTGGAGGTTGAATAGTTGAGGCAAGTGAGAGAACGTGAGGGAAGGGTGGGGATTGAATAGTAGGTTAGGAATTTGATTTAGGGCCTGTTTGGTAAGGTGTAGCCGGATGACAAAGTGCGTGTTTGATGTATATTTTTATATTGCAAACTCACACAATTGCACCCTACTACACTCAACCAAACTAGCCCAAGTGAGAAGATGGTTAATTTAGAAGAAAGAAAAATAAGTTTGTGTATATACTATAATTAATTAATATGGCATATAAATTAATTGATTTTAGTGATTGTTACATTAGAATATTGGGATTTATTCTTCACTTACTTTCTTCCCTCCACGAACACCTCACGACCTCTCTATTGTTGTTCAAAGACATTTGACGACCTCTCAGTTGTTATTCAAAAGCGTGGAGAATTTAAAAAAATGATTGCTTATCATTTTTGTTTGAGAAAATCAGAACGACATAAGGGGGAGAGAGACGCTAAGAGTGCTAAACACAAGGTTGACGAATCGTTTTGAATGGAATAACGAAACACACAATTAGTTCACGGGAGTTAGTGGGAGAGGTGCAGAGAGGTCGTGGGATGTTTGTGGAAGGTAGAAAAAACGTGAATAAAATTTGTAAAATTCTTGAAAAGAGGAGGTAAGAGAGAGAGAGAGAGTTAAGGAGAGCGCACTATTTTGAAAATACTATAAAAAGAGCGAGTTTGATACTGCGCTCTCCTTGATTCACTCTCTTCTCTCCTTTTTTTCAAGAAATTTTGCTCCTATAAATATTTATTCTCACACTCTCCTATTAACTTTTATTATCTTTAATTCTGTATTTCTCTTTCCATCCCACGAAAATAGTTCATTGATTCTCTCCTTTCAAATAACCAACACAAATATCTTTTACCGTAAGGACCCTTTCACGGACGAGTCCTCTCCCCGCACATTTCCAACAAATTTTATATGTCACGTGCATGTGTACGTGTGGGTTCACTAGTTTTGAAAATGTTGCAGTTTGATTAGCTGGTCACCGTATTGTAATTACAAAAAGTTATTCATTTTTTATAGTGGTATAGATAATATAATTCTACTAAGGTTAAATTTAATACACCTTAATATACACCAGTGGTACACTAATACTTAGATTTATACTATAAATATTAATATGAACCCTAGGTTATATGACAATAAAGTAGATTCATATACGGTCAGAACTGTGGGCTCCGATCTCCAAACCACGAATTAATCTCGATTTAAACATGTGCGGAAGCATTCGGTAATCAGTGGAAGACCAAAAATCACGGGAAATTAAAACTTTTTGAGACAAGAGCTTGAAACCTCAAACCTTTTCCATAGAAAAAGGATTTAACTGTTTACATCACTGACAATTACTTCTTGAGTAATTATATACAACATGATACAAAACTTCTCAAGAATTCATACTCAAAACACTCCAGGACCTGAGAGTACAGAAGACACATAAGACTGACTCTACACTACACCATGAAGCAGGCTAGATCTCCACCTGAGATATTTACTGCTCCTGATGCTGCTGTTGTTGGGATTGGTCACCTGAGTTCTTGTTCCTCCGTCTTCGACGACCACCTAAAAAGTAGAAGTCTACGGGGTGAGACAATTATACATAATTGCCCCAGCGAGAGTTATAACTCTCCACTAGGCTTTATAAGCAAAGCAGGGAATAACTAAAGCAATAAGAGCCTTCAAGATATTCACTAGCAGTTCTGATAATAAGCAAGAGTTCAATCAATATTAAAATATGAGAACATCTATACTCTTCAAGGTAACATCAAACAAATAACTCGTAGATAACTCTAACAGATATACTACGCTGTTGATTATGTTTTTCAAACATTATTGTTATGCCCTGTGGAGATGAGGCATACCACTCATACTCCAACTGATCACTAAGAAGTCACATCAGTATCATACATAGGTCATTAAAAGAGCCGGATTCTTATGACCTCATCTTCCTCAGTCAGTTAGAGGATTGATTGTTTGACATCTGGCGGGATGTCTTTTGTAATAGCTCACCAGGGTACTCTGGTCCTTCGCTATTTTTAGAGTTATAGTGGTATTCTGTACTCTCTTCGCTATCGGAAGATTTCTTGTTTATCTTTCACTGATACGGTATTTGTGTCTTTAAGGGAGTGTAGAGATACATCTCACCTTTAGGACTTTATGGTGGGGTCTGATGGACTACTAGAATCTACATCATCCTCTCACCCTTTCTTTTATAGTGAAGGTATGACGGACTGCAAGAATCTACATCAAATACCTACACTAGGATGTAAGGTTCTACACATCCATGTACCCCACATACTCAAAAGTATGTGATCCAGGAGTTCCCTTAGGAAAACCTGTTTCACCATCATTTAGACTCTGACAATGATGGATCTATGATCAGGGCTCTACATTTCACTTGATTAGTTAGGTACATTCAGTATTCTTTAAACATTGTCCTTCAAACAATAACATTAGCACAACAGCTATAATGAGAATACATAAATGTAGCAGGCCTAACTCTTTTCAATCATTAGTTCTCAGTCATCTCATCACAAGTCATCTGTCAAGCATGACCTTGATGGTGTTTATGGCTTTCACAGCCCATAAATCACAAAAGATGTCACTCACAGTGCATCAATATGGATTACTATTCATAAAGCTTAAGACATGCTTTCAATGAATATAACATGGCATTCCATACCTGGATATGACCATCATCTCATAACAACCTACATGGTTCATGAATATAACATGGTATTCCATACCTGGATATAACCATCATCTCATAACAACCTGCATGGTTCATTCAACAGATAATAGTAAACAATTCAACAATTAGGGTTTACTATTCATCTTTAATGTCAATTTCCTAAAATTAGGGTTTACTATTCACTCTATGGTGAATTGTACTCATTACATCATCATGTAAGAGAAACATCATCATTAAGGCTCTTAATTGAGATTAAGGTCCATTAGATATCATAATTAGGGTTTCCATGACCTCACATAGGTGGGTCATTCCCTAATCATGCACATTCATGTGTATTTGAAGTATCTCACTAGAGTTTCCTCCTAAAAAGGGTACTTTCTCTCTCTAGGATACTTTCTCTCTCTAGAAATACTTTCTCTCTCCTCTCACTAGTAGATGGTGACAACACCACTCTAATAAGTCTCCATTGACTAACATGAGCCAAAACATCAACATCATGTGATTAGGGTTTGATTAGAACAAGGTTTTACCCCTTTAGACCCCTCAAGGGTATTCTGGTAATTTGCCACATGATCACCATCATGGGTTAACTCTCTAATCACATAGTCCCTTAATGACCTAGGTTACCATTAGGGTTTAGATTGGATCACCATTGAACTAATTACACCATCAAATGGTTAAGTACAAACCATCACCAATCTCCAAACGGTTTCAACCACCCAAACGGTCTTGAGACCGTTTGACCCCAAACGGTCTTGAGACCGTTTGGAGGTGAAGACCGTTTGGAAGGGTTGACTTCCAAACCGTTTGGAGCTTCAAACGGTTTGAAACCGTTTGATCAAACTTGCTTGAGATCGATTGGACCAAACGATCTTGAGGTCGTTTGACCCCAAACGGTCTTGAGACCGTTTGGCCCCAAACGGTCTTGAGACCGTTTGGTCTCAAACGGTCTTGAGACCGTTTGGATCAAACGGTCTTGAGACCGTTTGGTCCAAATGGGGCTCAAACCGTTTGGACCTCCAAAGGGGTTCAAAGGTCACCAATGTTCATGGATATGTGTGTTGAAGCCCTCAATTGGTCAAAGCTATGCTAACCACTTATAAATTGAGTCAATTAGGGTTAGCCATAGCCACTTAGACATCAAATTGACCCTCAATTGCAAGCCAATTAGGGTTCAATCCTCCTCAATTAGGGTTTCAAATCGATTGGTCATCAATGTTCAACCATATGAATCAATTCAAGGTTGAACCTATCAATTGACCTCCAATTGGGCTCAAACTTGGCCCAAACGGTCTTGAGGTCGTTTGGACATCATCCAAAAGGTCTTGAGACCGTTTGCCCAAGGTTTGACCAAAATCCAAGTCGTTTTGACTAAGGTTGAAGTCCAATTAGGTCAAAATCAGCAATTTTCATCAATTCATCAATTTCCTACAATTGGACCCTTAAACCATTAGATTAACTCAACCCTAGACCTTCAAACGGTCTTGGGTTGTGCCCAAACGGTCTTAGGACCGTTTGGAGGAATCCCCAAACGGTCTTGAGACCGTTTGGGTCCTTCAACCCAAAACTCAACAAGATCTATACTTAGAAAACAGCAATTTGATTGTTTCACTAACCCACTGTAATTGGGCCCTCAATTGGTCAATTACCTTAACCCTAGACCCCCAAACGGTCTTGGGTTGACACCAAACGGTCCTGAGACCGTTTGGATGAGTTCCAAACGGTCTTGATACCGTTTGCCCATCCATCCTTTGGACTCTAGTGAAAATTCATCAAGGTTTGATCTATTGAGTTGATCATCACATGAATACTTAATTGCAATATGATTTGGTGCCTTTGGACCTTCAATTGATCAACTATACTTGACCCCAGGCCTCCAAACGGTCTTGGGGTGAACCCCAAACGGTCTTGAGACCGTTTGGGTGATTCCCAAACGGTCTTGAAACCGTTTGGGCTAAGCAACCCAAAATCTCAACTTAACTCATTGGAGATTCAGCACTAATTTCAATTAGGGTTTGCCCTATTAATCATCCTTCAACTCATGACTCGTTTGGAATTAATCCATAAAATTTGGTGAGTCGTTAATTAACATCATTATGAACAGTAATCCCAAATGGTCAACGTTTAGTCAACCATCTTAAACGGTCTTGAGACCGTTTGCCCAAAAAGGGCAAATTAAACAGATTGAAAATCAGAACTTAATTCAATTGGTTTTGCTAATTGATTTGCTCATAACTCACGATTCCCTTGGAGTTAACCTCTCAAATTTTGTTGGTGATTAACCTACATAATTATGAACAAGATTCCCAAACGGTCTTCGCTTGGTCAACGGGACCAAACGGTCTTGAAGACCGTTTTCCCTCAAACGACCCTGAAACCGTTTGCCCACCAAACGGTTTGAAACCGTTTTGAGCAATAGGTGGAGGTCGTTTGATAAAGTGAAAAACCGTGGATAAGCATAGGAATTAACGCCCTTATCGTCTACCTTGAGAACAGTAGCAGTTCTTCACGATTTTGCTTGCAAGGATGCAAGGAAAGATAGGGAAGAAGAAGAACTAGCAACTATATGCATAGAAAAGGATGTATAATCAAGCATAAAGTTTAGAGTTATAAAACCCGCCTAAAGGTTGATCTTAGAGCTCCAAGCCTTCAAGCTCCAAGCTTTAATGGCGTCCTTGAGCTTCCACAACTTGGTCAGAGGTGAATTCTCCAAGGAAACGTTGCTTTGGTCGGCTAGAACAAGAAGACTAAGTAAGCTAACCATAAAACCAACCTTAGAAAGTGAATTCCTCCATGAATTTGAGCTAGAAGGTGGGGTTCTCTTACCTAGAACAGGTTGGTCGTCCCCCCCCTGAGCTCCAGAGCTATCCTCGGTCGTTTGAGGAAGAAGAGATGAGAATGAAGTAAAGGAAAGATCGTTCACTTATCTTGTAAAGAGGTGGCTTATATACTTTAGCCCCTTTTTCACCCTAAGGACCTTATAAGATTGGAAATCACATCTAGGTCCCTCCTTGCTCAAGGGCACGTCCACACCCATCTATCCTTATGCAAATCTCATGAAATATCAAGATCTAAGGGTAAAGAAAGCCAACCTATAACTAGGGTACATCCATGAAAGGTTTCTATACCCAAATTAGGTGTTTTTCACCACAGAGATCATCTTTTCTTATCTGATCAATCTTTGATGTGCCCCTTTCATCATTTCTACTCTAAATGATGACAAGAGTCATAAAAGATGTTCTAGATATTAAGAATTACAACTTGGACCCCTATATTTGGGTAAATTGCATTTTACCCCAAATTAGGGTTTCTAAGCATGGAGATTCCTTCCACAGCTGCACCTTGGTGCTCAAGCTTGGGAAATCCCTCAAACTTCATCATAGACATCCTCATGATGTCTCAACATCAAAGGAACATCTTATCTTGTGAATTTTGCAAGTTCAACCCTTAAACTGGGTAACTTGCACATAGGTCCCTGCATACAACACAATGCTACAACTTTATTCAAAAAGGAGCAAAATTGAAAGTAAATGTTCCTGAGGAACTTAATTACATGCCAGGGAGTGTTCACAAGTATATAATTACATTTTTAGGCAAAACTTCTAGGGTTAGTTCATAACCCAGGTCAGGGGTGTTACAAGAACTACCATATCATCCAATGGTAACAAATTCATCCTTTTCCATGTTTTTGAAAGTACTTTACGTTATGTGTTCTTTCTAATTTTTATCCATTGATTTGACTAAGGAAATTATAGATAGATTACCTAGTATCTTGTAAATATAGAGTTGGGAATTATTAAAAAAAATAATATCAGTTTATAAACTTTTATAAATAATAACCATAAAATTTTGCTAGAGCGTTTTACTAACAAATATACTTTAATACTAGTAGGAACCGATTGAGATAGTACATAATTTAAGCTAGGTTGTCGTTATGGTCATGTTCATGTTCATAACATAGTCTAATCTTCTATGTGAACTAAATGGTTTTCCAAAATTATAAATGAATTCATATCTTATATTACTGAGAGTAGTATTAATGAAATACACTTAGATATGTGAGGTTGAAAAGTTGGATGCATAAGTATGGCTAAGTTTTATATTATGAAATAGTTTGAGATCACCTTACCTACATGTATTCTTATAGATGTCTTCTTATAGGTGTTCTAGCATTGAGGTTCTAGCATTGGATGCACAAATCCAGGATCCTTCTTTAACTCAACGGGTGCATCCTCATCTGTCTAGAGGGCGGTCAAGGATAATCATTGTTGATCTTTCTTTTCCAAAATCTCAGAATGTGAGTACCAACCTGAAGTTCTCCCTATTGGAATTTTTATGTACAGTCCATCTTAAGATGAGATATTGCATTCATATATCTCATGACATTGGTCTTCTTGCTTCGTGGAACCAGGTAGCAGCTACCCTGAGGTCCGGACCCTTGAGGAGGTTACAGATCCATTGCCCAACAGGTAAGGTTGGATTACACCATTCGCATAATCCCAACAAGTAGAGGAATCATCCTCATTCCCTCCTATGACTCTGGAGTAGTAAGCCTAATATGATGAAATGATGGTGATGGTGACTGAGATGTCCGATGAGGGTTTCCTTGTCACAAACTATCTGAGAGGCAATGTGGTGCAAAGAATTCAGCACCAAATTGAAGGAAATCGTTGCAAGATTGGTAGTGTAACATCCTCAATTTCATAGCTAAATTAAGCCTTTAATGTGGGGTTTTCTAGCAAAGGCATGTCATGGGACATAATGAACATAACCATGGCTGGGTACGTAATTAAGTTCACAAAATGTGTATTTCAAGCCATCTGATCAACCAATACACACATTATGACTTGAATGTGTATGATTATAATCAGTTGTATATGAATATAAATGAATTATTACTATGAACAATAATGTGATGAATATACCATATGATGATCCAGTTCATGGCTTGAGCCTTAGACCTAGCTTAGGTCTTCATGTTATGTAACTACAGAAATATTGATCACATATGTCATACATAAGCTCCAATTGAGAAATTATATTGATTGAAGACATATTTGCATAATTTGGAATACAATTAAGCTCATGGAACCTTTGCAAGACTATGGGATGCACCATGTGCCCTAGAGTCCAATTCTAGCCCATTTGGGCCAATTAGGTATTACAAATAGGTCCTTGAGGTACAAAATTTGGGAATAGAACATCTAGTGCTCATAATAATATTCACAATATTTTTTATTAGATGAGTAATTAGAATATACAATAGTGGGTGAAATTTCAGATAATTATGATTTAACCAATGGCCAAGGTAATTAAAAAAGTAATTAACCAATATTTATTTAAAAGATAAAGTTAGGGCATCTATCCTGATTATTTTGACTTGATATCTTTCTCACATAAAGATAATGACAATGTGGTGTTTACCCCAAAATTTGGGATTAAAATGAGTCTTTATGCGGCCTATATAATTAATTTTGTAAACTGGACTTTTATCTAAAATAGAAAAGAAAACAAAAATAAAAAGGGGGCCAGAGAACCGGCGCCCCTATACCCCTACTTTTACAGGACCGGAACAGAGTCCTAGAACAAGGGGACCTCGTCCGAGATCTTTAGGCCAGTAGGTTATAAAAGCACATGATTCTTGATGCTTGATGGCGGTTGGACCCTATGCTAGGGTTTTTGACACAGATCGAGGTAGGTAGAAGGAGATCTGAGGTGAGGGGGATGACGGAGCTTGGCGGCGGCACAGAGCAAGGTTGAGTTGGGGATTATGGATCTCGACCTTCCTTTGAACTAGGACATCACCGCCCATGGCATAGAGGTGCGGCCGAAGCCATTGGTGGCCTCACTTTGCATGGCGGCGGCCTCCACACCGAGCTTCGGGTCACCGGAGGGCTTCATTGCGGTGGCTAAGTGCGGCTTCACGCAGACAGTAGAGCCCACCCTCTCTGGGTTATCGGGTGACAAAGAAAGCGGGTTACAGGGGGGATCCGCGACCAAAGGAAGTGGAGGAGAGGCACCACTGAGGAGGGCCATTGGATCTCAAATCAACGATTGACATTAATCTTGAGTAAGGTAACTTCAAAAACTTATATCTTGATATTGAGAGGTCAGATTTTATCAAACAAGGTACCTGTAGAAAGCTCATGATGAGTACTATCACATAAAAATACTTTTAGATTATGATTTTGATATCTGATATTTATTAAATATAGTGAGTTCAAAACTATATGATATTGATATTTTGTCAATTAAAAATAGAAAACGAATTTATAAATTCATGCAAATTTTATTGAATGTGTATTATGATGTTCTTAACATGTTTTCAAAGCCTGATCTCTATTATATGAAGTTTTATTGAGGTTTTTGATATTAACCCTAATAAGGGTATTTTGGGTATTTCACCCATGATATGATTTTTAAATGACCTAATATTTTAATACATGATCATACCTACATTACATGAATAGTTTTCTAGAGTTTTGATGGAGTTTCTTGTGGTATTATATTAGCAATTAGTTTTAGATGGGTAGCCATTATGAAGGAATAATAAATGATTTTTCCAGACACAATAAGTGATATATGTATGCTGATGTGCACAAATCATATCACCTTTTGGATCATGTTTGGTTGCATATCCATGTTGTTTTGACTCAATTATCACTCTCATTCATGCTAGATTCTATATTTTTATCTATTCTTACTTGTCTCATGGTTTGGATTGTAGGTACTACATATTGCAATGAAATTATGAGGAATATATCATATTATCTCTTATTGGATCACTCCTCAAGTATCTACATGTTTTGGGGTTCGAAATTACGCAAATACTACTTTTTACGGCATGTAAATCGGACCTACACACTGAAAGTTATGATCAGAATACACAACAGCCCAGAACAGCAAAGTGCACGCCGTGCACCTGCGAATTTCAGCCAGAAGAAAGTTTCTGGAAAGTTGCACGGCGTGCACTTTGAAGTGCACGCCGTGCACCTGGCAGTTTCAGCATTTTGTAAAATACGAGTTTTTGTTTAAAACGAAGGGGGAACTTAATGGGCGGTTACGGACGGTCATTTACAGAAGTTCTCTCGTCCCAGAGCAAGTCTAGAGCAAAGGAGGGCGATTTTGAGGGGAAAGGAGGTGGTTTCTTGCCAAAGGAGTCCATTTCTTCTTCTCTTCTTCTCCATTGTCTTCTCCAAGGTGCAGCCAAGCTTCCCCAACTTCATGCAGCTTCTCGGGAGAGGAGCCAGTCCGTTTTGGAGCAGCTTTAGGAGTGGAATTTCGTCCCCAAGACGGAATTCTACTTCTCTTGGGTTACACTTTCAATTCTCCTAGATTTTCCTTCTCTAAACCATGTTAAACTCTGAAAATTCTGTAGCATTTCTGCAATACATAATCATGGACGAGTGGAATCCAAATCTTAGACATGGGAGAGTAACTCCCATGTCATAGCTTGTATGAACATATGAATTTCGTACTAAATGTTAGTTTCTTGCATGTTCCAAGAGTTGTTTCAGATCTGAAATTCTTGTTTGTGTGATTGGCCATCATACTTGCATGTTTTATGCTTTCTTTCATAATCTGAGAAGATGTGTTTGAGAGTATGGAGTTACTCTTTTGGCAACTTTTCCTTGACCGCGAGAGTGGCTGGGATTATGTTGAGGAGCAAGGTTTGTGATTTGAAATGAAATACATACACGAGAGTGATGTATGGAGTTAAAATCGTCATCACTTCACCGGGAGGTGAGTGATGACTACAAACCTCCTTTGCAAGTTAATTAACATGTTTAAATTCATATTTTAATATAAGCTATGATATGATAGTGAAATCCCAAGTCTAAGATCCTTCCAAATCTGAATCTTAACCTTTCTTAAGTGATAATTTATTGTTTTGTTTTAAATCTATAATTTAGTTGTTCTAATCCAACCATCTTGTGTACAACGATCTAGATTATTGAAAATCATAACTCTTGCGCCTAACTAACCAACGCTCCTTGTGTTCGACCTCGACTACAACTACTCTCGTATACTTGTGGGATATAGCTAGTTGAGTAAAAGATCATTTTTAATGATTGAAACTCGTTAGTGTAAACTACCAACAAGTTTTTGGCACCGCTGCCGGGGAGCATCGGTATTCCTGTTAGAGTAAGAGTTGTTGATAAGTAAATGAGACTAGATCACAACCTTCATATCCACCATCATATCCATAAATCATAATTCATCATGATCATCATAATTTTTTGTATCTTCCATGTTTGTTTTTATATCTCACTCACCTTATTTATTTGCAGGAGCATATGGGGTGTTCATAAAAAGATCCTTGAACTGTGCATATCTCTACATTCAGAAAATGAACACACTGTTTGCAGCCCTCATGGAGCAAGAAGGAGTGAAACCCAAACATGTATGGAGGAATCACAACCCACACAACCATCATCCATGTCACCATCATCCAAACGACATTCACCCATGCATCCATCATCCACATCACCATCATCCACACCTAATTCACCACCAACACCCATACCACATTCTTCCACACCCTCATATCCACCACCATCATCCATACCACATACACCACATCCACCTAATCCTCCAGATCCACATGAAGAACTAATCAAGGAGGATGACCTTCCTCTTAAGGACTACTTTGGTACAGCTGCAATGCACATGAGTGGGCCTATTAATATTTCAGAATTTGAGGCAGAGGAGTTTTCTATCAGCCCATCCATCATACAATTGCTACAACTGAATGCATTTGGAGGGACACCAATGGAGGATCCAAACCTCCACATTGCTGAATTTCTGCAGTTGCTAAACACCATAAAGATATATGGCGTTCCTACTAATGGGATAGGCCTAATTATTTTTCCATTCTCTCTTAAAGATAGAGCCAAGGCATGGCTCTATACCTTACCAAAGAAGTCAATCAGAACTTGGGAGGAGCTTCTAAAGGTCTTTTTGGCAAGATATTTTCCACCTAGAAAAACTTTACAGTTGAGGATTCAACTCATCAATTATTCTCAAAGGGATGGAGAGACCTTGTATGATACATGGGAGAGGTTCAAAGATCTTCAACATCTTTGTCCACATCACGGTCTAAGCAATTGGCTTCTAATGCAATCTTTCTATAATGGTTTGTGCTACAATACAAGGATGTCTATTGATGCAGCTGCAAATGGAGCTCTAATGAACAAATCTTATGGAGAAGCTTATGCTATTATTGAAGATATGGCAGCAAACCATTACCAATGGAGTCCGGATACAAGCTACCACCCATCTTTTTCACATACTACTTTCAGAATACAAGTGGAAGATCACACGGTTGATGCTCTAGACATAATTGCAGCAAAGCTAGACACTTTATCACAAAGGTTTGAGAAGCTAAGCACACATCCATTTCAAGCTGCCAATATTATTTGTGATGCATGTGGGTTTCTTGGACACTCATCTTCTACATGTTATGCTTCTTCTATTTATTCTCCAATGGGCTACACTCCACCGGACTTCTACAAAAATGTCAACCCAAATTTCATTCAGCCACAACAACCACAAGTACAAGCTCTTTCTAGCAAAGAAAAATTTCCACCTTTCTTGCCTAGTCCACTGAAGACAAATCCTACATATTTCAGGCCGGTGACATTGAAGAATGGAGTTGTCATAGAAGTATATCCTTCAAAGTATGATGATGTTGATATCCATGATGATTATGAAGTTGCAACTAAAGGGGAGAAAGATACAACACATGCTCTACATGTTGATTCTTCAAGCAAGCCACATGTCCTTCCTCCTTACATTCTAGATGAGGCATTGCTTTATAATGAGAACACTCTTCCCAACTCATATTTTGATGATGCTTCAAAGGAGAATGAAAAGACAAATAGTATTGGCATACAAAAGACTATTCTTGCTTTAGCTAATAGGTGCTTTCACTTGCCCCAAATCAAGGACATATTTGCAAGGAGGCATCAATCTTTAGCACAACAATTTCCAGCTGCAAATCAGAGCACCGGTCCTCCATGGACTTTGATGTTTCCACCATGATGAGGTACCCGGTTGCAACCTTTTTAGTTTGATTTATGCAGTGAGGACACTGTAGATTTCAATCTTAGGGGGGAGCAACCAGATGGTAACCTAGTTCTTTTAGCTTTTCCCTTTCATGTTATTTGCTTCTTGTCGTTTGTTTTTGTTTTGTGTTCACATTTCAGTCTTTTGTTTTCAATTCTGTGCTTCTTGTGGAAAATCTAGTATGATATGATGTTTATCTTTTATATGTGGATAGAACTCCTATGCTTAACTATTTGTCCTCTTTTGATGAGAAATATCATTTGGAGAAATTGTAAAAGGCATGCATTAATCAAATGAAACATTTTAGCCATCAACATGTGCTTAACCTTGGTTTATGCTTCTAGCCTGAACATTCATCTTTCACATCCTTGATTGCTTAAAACATGTAATGGTTTCAATTTTTGTGAGTAAATCAAATTTACAACATCATTTGGAATACGAGATGCCCTTGCCAAGCTCTTAGTGCATTTTCAACCACTCTTTCAATGAAAAATTTTCAAAACAAATGAATGAAAATTAGCTAATGTTGCAATTTAGTTGACTCTCCTATCTTTTGAAAAAAAAATTTAAAATTTCTTTTGGCTTATCTCATATTTATACCCCATAAAAGATGGCTAAACTGCCCACATACCATGCTAGCCTAGTGTAAGTCCGATCTGGCCATGATGGTTAGGTGGTATGTCTTAAAAGAGGGTAAAATACCCCAACCGACATTCCACGTGTGCATAAGCCTACATTAGCAGCCGAGTGTCGGAACCCATAATCCATTATCATATCACTTTTGAGAAGGAGAGTACAACTAAAATTTTTAATTTTAACTAATATTTCATCTTTTGTGTCCTTAATAGTTGAGAGTTTGAGTTGCACATCCACTAATTACTTGGCTTGGTCATCCAAATTTTACTTAGTGTTGTTTAATTGATTGATTCATTTAATTGTGACCACCCCTGCTAAACTAAAAATCTCTTTCTTGGGTGTTTAAGTTGAATGGATGGCTATGAGTATAAACATGTTGATCATGGTTGGTTTGGTCTTATACACATCTTTCATTTCATTTGATCTATGCATGAGCTTGACAATTCCTTCATTTGTGTTTCTATGCTCTTTTTGCTTGAGGACAAGCAATGGTTTAAGCTTAGGGGGATTTGATGTGCACAAATCATATCACCTTTTGGATCATGTTTGGTTGCATATCCATGTTGTTTTGACTCAATTATCACTCTCATTCATGCTAGATTCTATATTTTTATCTATTCTTACTTGTCTCATGGTTTGGATTGTAGGTACTACATATTGCAATGAAATTATGAGGAATATATCATATTATCTCTTATTGGATCACTCCTCAAGTATCTACATGTTTTGGGGTTCGAAATTACGCAAATACCACTTTTTACGGCATGTAAATCGGACCTACACACTGAAAGTTATGATCAGAATACACAACAGCCCGGAACAGCAAAGTGCACGCCGTGCACCTGCGAATTTCAGCCAGAAGAAAGTTTCTGGAAAGTTGCACGGCGTGCACTTTGAAGTGCACGCCGTGCACCTGGCAGTTTCAGCATTTTGTAAAATACGAGTTTTTGTTTAAAACGAAGGGGGAACTTAATGGGCAGTTACGGACGGTCATTTGCAGAAGTTCTCTCGTCCCAGAGCAAGTCTAGAGCAGAGGAGGGCGATTTTGAGGGGAAAGGAGGTGGTTTCTTGCCAAAGGAGTCCATTTCTTCTTCTCTTCTTCTCCATTATCTTCTCCAAGGTGCAGCCAAGCTTCCCCAACTTCGTGCAGCTTCTCGGGAGAGGAGCCAGTCCGTTTTGGAGCAGCTTTAGGAGTGGAATTTCATCCCCAAGACGGAATTCTACTTCTCTTGGGTTACACTTTCAATTCTCCTAGATTTTCCTTCTCTAAACCATGTTAAACTCTGAAAATTCTGTAGCATTTCTGCAATACATAATCATGGACGAGTAGAATCCAAATCTTAGACATGGGAGAGTAACTCCCATGTCATAGCTTGTATGAACATATGAATTTCGTACTAAATGTTAGTTTCTTGCATGTTCCAAGAGTTGTTTCAGATCTGAAATTCTTGTTTGTGTGATTGGCCATCATACTTGCATGTTTTATGCTTTCTTTCATAATCTGAGAAGATGTGTTTGAGAGTATGGAGTTACTCTTTTGGCAACTTTTCCTTGACCGCGAGAGTGGCTGGGATTATGTTGAGGAGCAAGGTTTGTGATTTGAAATGAAATAAATACACGAGAGTGATGTATGGAGTTAAAATCGTCATCACTTCACCGGGAGGTGAGTGATGACTACAAACCTCCTTTGCAAGTTAATTAATATGTTTAAATTCATATTTTAATATAAGCTATGATGTGATAGTGAAATCCCAAGTCTAAGATCCTTCCAAATCTGAATCTTAACCTTTCTTAAGTGATAATTTACTGTTTTGTTTTAAATCTATAATTTAGTTGTTCTAATCCAACCATCTTGTGTACAACGATCTAGATTATTGAAAATCATAACTCTTGCGCCTAACTAACCAACGCTCCTTGTGTTCGACCTCGACTACAACTACTCTCGTATACTTGCGGGATATAGCTAGTTGAGTAAAAGATCATTTTTAATGATTGAAACTCGTTAGTGTAAACTACCAACATATGCCTTATTAGGTCTGGTATTAGTAATGTGATGGTATTCTACTTTAATTTCCTGATTGAGTCAGTAAGTTTACAATATGTGACTATTTCTTAGAATCATTCACATTATATGAAGTATATGTTCATATTAGTGCATAAGATGATTTATGTCCTATTTGAGTGTAAAGATAATACCAATTATATAGTATGAGTTTTATTTTATTTCAACACTAAGATTTTACGATGATTTTAGATTAAAGTTATGTTTAGTCTAAATAAGAACGCTAGGTTGGTATATGTAGTTAGGAAGATGGGGTTTTGAGATTTAGAAATAGAAAGAGGGAATATAGGCTTGGACTGATAAACCTATGATGATATTGTTGGTATATGTATGCCCGTAGAGCCATCCCAAGCAATTACATGGAGTCAGATATTAATCAATCAATTAATGTGATTATTTGGTTGATTAATGAATTTCGGAATACTCTAATTAATCTACGAGCGTATTAATTAACACAACGTTTATGTTTACCGATGGGTTTAGGAAACCCTATTTCCCTTCGTATCCTGTTTAAAGGAGGATTGACGGTCGATATCTATATAAGATATCGAGAGACATTTTTAGTTTACGCTCACGTACGTTAACCCTAGCCGTCATCGTCCTTAGGAGAGAAAGGAGAGAAACGTGCCGCTAGCACGCAGCCACAGAGACACGATTCCTTCCCGCCGGCTTGGGAAGCGCAACGTGGAGTTCTATCCATCCGCGTGGACAAAGTAGAGACGCAGACGCATTGACGCCTGCGTTCGGAGGACGTCGATGACCACCTGTACGCGCTACGAGCGGCGTACATCACTTCCATAAAGGAGCGCCGTCGGATCAACCTACGACAGAGAACAGGAGAGAAGTTATGTTCGTGTAGGTCAGCAGTGTTGCACCGTCGTGCAACGGGACATCGCCGGAATTGCTCCGTGATAAGGTATATCCCGCAAACACTCTTTCCAAATATGTTGTTGTCGACGAGATCATGTTTCAGGTTGCATGGATTTTATTGCTTCCGCCGCGCATGTTTTCTTCACAAAACCCAACAGATATCCAGGTTATTAAAGTTATGTAACTTGGAGTCGAGACTTCCTTATCGATGCCATCTGTACAAGAGGTAAGTGGTTCATGCTCATGAGTATTTATGTCTATCAAACTTAGCATATTTTTGTAAGATTTCATACTTTATGTGATACAATGTTCTATGATTTGTTGTTAAGATATAAAGTAAGATTTCATACATTCATGGGTGCATCCCTGCATGTGCCTAATATCTCAAGAAGAGATATGTTATCAAGATTTATACAAATGACAGGGACTCATGAACTAGGTTCATGATAAAACTAAAGGATCATGTTCCCATAAGAACTCTCAGTAATGATTCTTATTGATGAATAAGACTACAAGATAAGATATGCAACCAAGATTGATAATGTGGGATAATAATTTAGTAATATTTCAAGTAGAAACATGCCATTAAGATTTCATACATATGTAGATATCTAAGACTAGAATGAGCAACATCTAGAACCAAAATATAAAGCAACAGTCGAATGTATTTAGACATAATCTATTTTCAATAGAAGGGCTCGATTGGAGTGTATCATAATTTGAGTTTATAGTAATAGGTATAAGATTATGATGCTTCAAGTTATGGTTAAGTTCAAAGTATGATGTTATAGGATTCCTCTTGTAAGTCTTAAGATTTTATATATAAGTTCATATGAAGACATTAAGTTTCAAGGCAAGGTCTATTATAATGAGTTCTTTTGGTAGAGATCGAATCATCCTATCAGATGGTATGTTTATATATAGTTGTGTCCTAAGAATTCAAGTACGAACATGTTATCAGGATTTCTATAGATGTTGGGATCTAATAACTAGGAAGTTAATTGGATTCCTTAGTATGATTAATATCTAAAAATCTAGTCACAATGTGAGGATATGAGTTTTGAACATATTAGGACATGGTCCAGTTTTCAAGATGAAGGTACTATTAGGACCAGAAAATAGTATAACTTGAATTGAGGGTGATATTATAAGATTATGATATTTTATGATGAGATTCTATATGATCCATGTTTTAAGATTTTAAGATTTAAGCTCATATGATTGTATTAAGATTACACTCGATGATATTTTGTAGGGAATGAGTTAATTTGACAAAAATTACATTTCTTTTGATATTTGATACTTGAGAACTTTCATATACTTTGTATATTCATATTCAAATAAGATCCTTTCTCATAAGGCATTAGACTTATTTATGATATAGTTGGTATAATGAAGTGATAACACCAATTTTTGTGATATTTTAGACTGTTTTTCTATTATCAAAACTGCCATTTTTAGCTATTTTCCTCTCTTTTGTATGCACTTTCACAATAATTGGCCAAGAAATGCTCTTAATCCTATATTTCCATCTCTTGAAGAGTTTATCCTCATTTTGGTGCAATAAGGCTGTCCCGGCCCACAAAATAAGTGCAAGTCTGCACCGGCCTTCCTGACGCCCGATACACGCCCTGCTCGGTAGGGTGGAACGACACCACGACGCGCGACAAGGGGTGCCGCGCAAGGAGGAACTGACGGACGACACACCTCTTACCCGACAGGGAGCCATAGTCGCCACGACAACCCAAGTTTTACGGGCGACACAGCTACCCACCGGGAGGCACCGTTGCCCGTCACGTGACCAACGACCGACATCCCTGCGCCGAGCGATACGGGTATCGACCGTCCATCGACCCGCGAATGAGGAGGACAGGTGGCGCTTCGAGCACCATAACTTTCCCCAACCGCTGCCTATAAATAGCAGCTACAGGGAGCCGAAAATATAGCTTGGTCAGTTTAGACAGTTCAGACAGTTGGGAACTTGAGCCATCTTCGAGGAGAATCGTGAGAGCAGACGTATCGTGCCCCAGTGCTCGTACCGGGCGACACTAGGTGAGCTCTTCCTCATCCCGAGAGGGAGGGGACTGGTTCACCTAGGACTGTACCGGGCGACACTGAGGGCCGATATCGGCCGATGTAGATGTGCGACATGAGTGCCCGACAGTAGAACGTGTAGCTCCATGCCCGACGCAATATCGAACCCGATATGCTTTGCCCGTCATACGTGCTGCCCGAGAGGGTCCACCGCTCGACATGAGTGTATCGGCCAGGATCCTTGAGCGATATAGTTGCCCATCAGGCGTGCCGCTCGAGAGGGTGTGCCGCCCGACACAGCTGTATCGGGCTAGGCCCCTGACCGATATCGGGCTGGAGAGGCGTAGTAGTCTGTCATCCTTCTACATCAAGAAGGCGACACCTATCTTTACTTTCTGTCATTTAATTCCTTACTTATGCATTGTAATTAAGACCATTTATTTGCCTATGGAAATAGAAGATGCTTAATTACTTGCTGCTCTGTGCTCGGTACAATCTGTTGGATGACTGCTATGTTTGATATCCGAACTCTAGCTTGCATGTTTGGATCGCGTTTCGCTTAGCTACCGAATCGCGTTTTCCCGTCGCAACAACTTCGAGAGTTGTGTTGTGGCTCTAGTGTTTGGTCCGATTCTGGAGTATGAGAGTGCCTGGAACGGAGTTGCTTTAGTGACCTTTCCACTCTAATTTTAGTCCAGTGACCTCGAGAGGGGCGCTGATGCCTTGTTAGAGGTACCCTCTTCGAGAGGAGGGGTACAAGATTGGTTCTAACGCCGCTTGTTTTACCGCAGTTTTATCCTTCGTACCTCGCTTTAGCTCGAGCAATATCTTTCTGTTTCTGTTGCATGAAAACCCCTAAAAACTGCTAAATGACTAAAACCCTAAATCTCTCTTGTAGCTCCACTTGGAGATAGTTTTCTTTGTTTTATTTGTGACATCTTACTGCTTCCCTTTTTGGGAATTTATCTCTATTTTTACCTGCCAGAGTGTAGCGTGTCGATTCCGTGTTCTCAACACTACCACCCTTGTCCCTATTCGACCCCGTATATCTACTTCGACCCCGTAAACAAAGTTGCGGGGGCCTAGAAGGATTCGGGTTTATAAATGTAAAAGCTCAACTACCTCAAATCCGCCTCCAATTTTAGGACGCGCGATTTAGGCCGGTCATGAAGTAATCTTACCAAATTAGAGTTTTAGAATAAAGTTTACCCAGATAATGAGATACATGTTCAAATCAAGTAATGGATTCAATTTAGAACTTAAAGATAAGAGATTTAGAGTCAGACTTGAACTACTCATTGCATGGGTAGACATATATATAATAAAGATACATGATAAGGGTTATAGACCAATTCTCAATTATGTAGTAATTGAGGTACATATTTTCATTCAGATGTAGATGTAGTGCATAATATAAGAGCAAAGATTCAGATTCAGATTTTAAAGAGCAGAGATTCAAATTCAGATTTCAGATTCAAAACTAAGTACGTGTCGAGTACTCAGTTTCAGATAAGTTCAGATTCAGAGTTTAGTAAAGATAGACTTAAGATAATTAATTCAAAACATTCACATAGTACATTATATAATAAGTCCTCATCCAGAGAGTCCCAGGACGATTCAGAGGCATCTGTTGCCAATTCAGAGGAGTGTTTACTCCATTTCAGAGGGCACATTGTGCCAACAGAGGGTGTTTTGCACCATAGAGGACACTTCGGTGTCAATAGAGGGCACATTTTGCCAGCAGAGGGTGCTTTGCACCATAGAGGACACTTCAGTGTCACAGAGGAGGACTTATTGTATAACAGTGGCCACAAATAGATAAAAATCATAAGTAAAAGATACTTAAGATTAGAGCATGTCTGTAATATCATCCACGAGTGTGATGAAAGGAGTTCAGATAAGATATTTATGATCCAGACACTTTTGCATAGGCCATGAGACCCAGAGTATAGGTCTCCAGAAAAGATAGAATAGAAAATAAGAGTTTAAGAAATGAGAGATAATATGTTTCTAGATTTAATCAGAGTTAAATGTTCATTTTATAGTGATGATGTTGAAGAATCTTTTGTAATATTTTCGTTCTTTAGCAATGTATATTTTAGAATACTCATGCCACTTACTCTAACGACTATTTTTCCCAATACATGGCTGGGGACGCGATGTCCGCAGAGTTTGGAGCAGCTGAAGATTTAAAGAACAAGGAAAGATGTAGCAGGTTTTCAAGCTTTCCTAGTGGGGTGTCATCTACCGAGACGATCCAGAGTTTAGACATCTTCTTTTATGCATGGTCTTGTTATCATGGTATATTAGATAACTTGTTTCCCTTTGTTAGAACTATGTATGAATCAATATTTACTTAAATGCAAAGTGTTTCATTTACTTTCATTGCAATGATAGCCATTTTTGTGATACCCCAAATATAAAAAATGCTTCCGCTCATGTGATATGAAAAATCGGGGTGTTACAGGTAGGATCTGGTTCTTGCAGATCTGATGTCTAAGATCCATTACATGTTGTTATGGAAGGGCTTAAGGATTGTTGATCTCATTGTTGGTGAGTTACAGCGTGTTTAGTTAGAAAGAATGGATGATCCAACTACGCTCTCCTGTAGCTAGGGTGTCTGAGCGAGATGACAAAGGAATGTTATGATTTGAGGTGTGATGGAGGAGAAGAGGATACTAGGGTATGTGTTTTCAAGTTGCAGGAATTGATCAAGCGACAGTTTCATGACGGAAACTTGCTCTGATGATTTAGGTTCTCATCATCATTGCACGAGGCATAAGGGGTTTCAGACGATTAGTTTTTTGCTGTTGCCTTAAAGATAGGGTAGGTTGGAGAAGAAGGATGTGATTGCCGATCTAGGCATGCAGAGGTGTCTAGTTGGTATTTTGGCAGTGTAGGTTGGAGGGGTTCGAAGGAGGCGATCTATGATGGCATTGAGGGGGGTCTTATCAGGATTTAAGATGATGATGGGTTTCCCATTCTTGTGTCCAAAAGTCTTGATATATCTATAGCAGTCGAGGGAAAGGAATTAGCCTGCGTTTGATGCATGACTGGGATTCTAGAATCTAGACTGGGTTTTTCGAGGTAAGTTGATGATCTAGGTTGGGGTAGTTAGGATGCAGACTGATTTTGTTTGGCAACCCAGTCTAATTATGGTTAGCTGGTCAGTTTTGAGTCTGGTTTCAGACTGATCTGTTTGGATGCCAGTCAGTATTCAGCCTAGTTCTGTTTGGCAATGTAGACATGATTTTCTTATTCTATCCTATTCTTACATAGATGTTTTAATAATAACAACTTATGTAAAGCTATGATGCTACTACAATACAAGTGTAAAATTAACAAAATAAATGTAGTTTGATACATAATGTGGGTGATATTGTTTCTTGTTTAGTGAAATGAATAGTAATGAGTATGGTCATTTTATATGTTTATTTTAAATAAATTAAACTTTACAATTGTCTTGCATGGCATGTTCATTTTGTATGTATGTATACAGTTGTGCATATTCAATCTAGTAATTGGTAAATGACAAGATAATTGTAATTGGCATAATAGAGCATAAATTATGCACAAGTAGACCAAACATCATTTGAATGATAGTTTTATTTAAATGGACATAATTGTTTCATAATAAAACATATGACAGAGTAAAGATGATAAGGTTTGCATTAGAACTTAAACAACATCGAAGAAAAGCTGATAAGAACATAATGTGGTCTGGGGCAAAAGCGTCATGAACCAAGGGAGAGCGAACAAAAAATGAGTGGCTTGCCCTGGGCCTAGACCTACACACCCATACACACATGCTAAGAAAGTGTCTAGCCACTGTGTTGGCTAGTTTTCGGGTTGGACAATGATTAGTCTTGTTCCCACATAGGACCTTCCCAGTTGGCCCACTTTTGGGTCTCCTCGTACTCATCCCATGACATGGGAAAGTCCTCCTACAATGGTTGAGGTTGTTGTTTGATGTCGTCTTTTGGACAATCAAACATCAACGTCAGATGAGGAACATTTTTATTGACCCCAACCTTTTCTTCTTCATGGCTCTCAAATTTGGACCCCTGTTGTGCAGGCTCCCCCTGGTGTCCAGGGTCGCAACATTTTTTTGAAGACTATGTATTCCTCAATATATTTGTGTATCTTTGACGGAGACATCAATATCTTTTCAAACTTTAGTTGTGACTTTGAACGTGATGTTGACGTCTAATAAATTTTTAAAATAAATATAAGTAAGAGAAAATAATCATAATAACAAAGTACATATGACAATAGTTTGTACAAGTTAAAGTTAGCAAGAAAACTTAGATATTTAAGTTTGAACACGATGTTAGACTTCCAAACAGAATACGTAAGTACACCTTTGATGAAATGATGGTAAAAACAAAGTAATGATGTCCATAAATTTTACAACAAAATGTTGGAAAGCAATCTTAAACAAATAAAAGTTGGACCAACTATGTTACAATTCATTCGTCTGCTTAACCACCTAAGGCTGTAGTTTTGTTGTTGCTGATTTTGTCAGTGGTAAGGTATTCAGAAATTAATTGATTATATTATATTGATTATACAACAAAAATTAACTTCAATACTATTAAATTTAGACTTTCTTAAGTCATGTTTAGTTTGTTTTTGTAATACAAATGAAAAATAGTGTAACCACTCTACTAATACTACAAGGGATGAATGAAAATGACATAGTTATAAACATTCAGCGGTATTGTTGTCCAAGATAGTAACTAAACAAGGGGGTTGATGTACACCTAAACATGGACATAAGTAAAATAACTAGAAGAGAGAGACACTACTAGACTAGATACACAACTTAAACAATAGAAATATGGTCCAAAATCAGCAATTGTGAGTGCCCTTTTATTATTGTGGTCTTCTGCTAAAGTTTGAACAACATAAAATAGGTATGAAGTTTGATTACTTTAAGATAGAAAGTGGAAAAATAATATAAGACTGGAATCAATAATTTGTTGATTGGACATACTTTGGTTTTTTTGTTGATGTTGCTGTGTCACAGAGCTCGTTGTTGTCTTTAGATGAATCTGAATTGATTGTGATAGGGAAATCAACAGTGTCAAAAGGAATAATAGGGACTTCGTAGCAATCGTCAGGTGTGCTCTCATCATTGGATTTTTCATCATTTTTGCTATCCTTTATTGAATACTCAAATCGTTTGAGATGATCGGGCATCTCATTGTTGATGTTGGTTATTCAAACCTTGATGGTATTATGGTCAACCAGATGAAGAAAAAGTTTGTCACTACGGCCCAATAGCATCTTCCTAACCCACTCTCACCAACCAGATGTGGATATAAGATTTCCAAAAACATGGTACTTAAGCTCGATAACAAATGTTGAATTTCCATAATATAGGTACACTTCACCAACCTTGTTGCGTCTTCCATTTAGATAACACCAATGTTTAGGTATAATGAGTTGTGCTAAGGGCAATCGTCTAGGATGATGTCCAACTATTCTTCAACAAGGAATAGTAACATTGGGGTAGAGGCCCAGGCCATGGTCCTAGGGTGTTGTGGTTGGAGAGAGACTCAACAATTTAGATGTTATGCCTATAACAATGTAAGACAATGTTGAGAAAAAGTAATATAAATGTAAGTACTAACAACAGACAACAACATGGGTTATTACAACAACATGTCCGATGTTTGAATAAAATTTAGATGCTATGCCTACAAAAATGTAAAATAATGTTGAGAACAAGTAATATAAATGCAAGTACTAACAACAGACAACAGAATGGGTTATTTCATATTCATGGCGGAGAAACAATTTTTTCAAATGAATAGATAACATATTTTCTGTGTAGTTAACTGTAAATGGAGTAAATAATAGTCAATCAAATACAAACTGGCATTCATTGCACTAAGTTATTCATTTTCTACCAACATCCTCGGGTACTCTGCATGTATCTTCTGTATGCATTGTGCAAGTATGAGATGTATCTTGTTGGTCAACCAGATGTTGTTGTAGTCCTAGTGGATAAGTTCGCGGGCTAGTCCAAAAAGTTTTTAGAACTGCATCCACAATTTTTAAAATTTTCCATCTCGCCTTAAACACACCCATACTAATATCAGTTTTGTTAGTTATCTCATGGAACTCCGCTATGATATCATGCCAACCCTGTCGTGCAGAAGGTCCACGTAGTTTGCTCAAGTAATATTGTCGACCTAACACTATTCCAAGGGCTGCATCACATTCTGCATCCCATACAAACTGATTCATTGTATCTGTCAAACTAAAAAATAAATGTGTAGTTGATAAAGAAACATTCATGATGGAGATAATCTAGAATGAGAAATTATATAGCATTTAAAATTAAGTACCGTGTGAATAATCTTAGTACATGTCCACCATTCAAGATGGTAGTAGGAAACATACCTTCCAATTATACATTAGTTTGTACTAAGTGTAGTACGTAGTGAAATAAACATGTGATATATTGATAAAGAAAAATTCATATAGACTAGTGTAGCAAGGGCATTCGATGACCATACGGGGAGTGGTCATGCTTCAAGAGTTGTTGCGCTGGCCTAAAGAAGGCAATGTAAACAACCGTTAGATAGAAGACTATATTTTTGTCAACAAGGAAATGAAGTCCGATTTGGCATGGTATGATTTGTTCGGTTCAGTTAGGTCAAGTAATGAAAAACCTACACTTGTTACTAAATTCAGCTGGAATAATCACAAGATGTAGTCTGGTTTAATTTGGCAACTGTAACAGTAGACAAACCAAACCATACTGCATCACGTGCCTATTCCAGCTAAATTTTGCAACCAGCAAAGGTGTTTCATTGAATGACCACTACGAACTATACAACTCCTACCATGCTAATTGGACTCCACTTCTTTGTCGACAAAAATGTAGTCTCTTTCAACCAGATGTATCAATTGCACTCTTTTTGCCGGCAAAACATCTCATGGTGCATGACCACATCTGCACACCCACTTTTTCCCTTGTACAGTGATTTTAAAAACATAACCTGAGTTGTCATTGATACAACATATATACTTTGAGCATCCAAGGGGTATCCCATCTACATCGCATTCCATTTTTTGCCAGTCTACTACAGCTTTCGTCGACTTATCCTTACGCTTTGTGTAGCGTACAAACTTTGTATTGAATTTTTTGTTGTGCGACATCTACATGTTGTTCCAAAATGAATGGTCAAAAAGACATAGCTAAGTCGATATCACATTTTATTACCACGTCTGAATATAGGTGCATCAAATGAGTATGCACAATTATGCATTCATTAAAATAGATTCAGACATGCAAAATATTGATCAGAATGAAAAATATTCCTGAATCGAACATAATGACAAACATTTTTAAATACATATAAAACAAAATATTTGAATGTCCCTAAGGTGGTCAATAATTGTTTGCAACTTCATTCATTTGCTTCACCACCTAATCCCGCAGTTGCGTCATTATTGTTGTCAACATTTCTTAGGACCTGGGGAGATCACATATTGCGCTAAGGGATGAGGAGGCAATAATAAATGTCCCAAAAGGAAATGATTTTTTCTGATAAATTGTTTCCTTAAGTTCTTCCAACGGGTTTTCAGCATGTTCAAATCAATGCTAAGCACCCCAGTTATGTTACAAAAGTCAAGCAATGTCTCCCTCCAAGTCTCTACAGTATATGTTCCGTTGACACATCTCCCCAGGTCATATTGGTTTCTCATTGCATCAAGTAGGATTTGATCATGCTCCGTACACCATATTAGACGAAAAGCCATAGAACAAATTATGTATGTAAGATGTTGAAATAGCATAAGGGCTCCTTTCACAATGGTGGATGTAATGTTATAATTCAAATGTTACGATTTTGTGTGCAAATAACATAGGGCATACAATCTTATACATCCATAAGAATGCAACAAAATGACAAAAAATTATGAAGCTTGTGATGTAAGTGTAATAACAATGTTATGGAGTCATCGGAGGTGAAGGAGTACCCAAAAGAAGAGCACAAATCTCCTCCAAATTATGAACGGAAGTTTGTAGAACTTCATAGTCGATCTTTCTATAGGTGTAAACATGTTCGGAGTTGTGATGGATTTCAACAAAGTCCTTCATGTTCATCACTTGGCCCCACACTGAATTGTACTCGCAAGTTAGTAATGTAATCTCAGCCTTCAACGAATCAGTTTTTGGGGGGAGATCGACTTCTTAATGAAAGTATTTGCATCAATCCTTTCCCTAAAAAAATTTCCCAAATTCTAGTTAATAACAATGAATACGCGATGTACTTATCAAGTGAAACTAATTATTTTTGGTTTTACTAGTGCACCTGACTAGAAGGACATATGTAATACATTTCTCTCAGCCTTTTGCTAAGAATGACAAATTCATATAACCATGCATTCTCTGTTTTTAGCCGCAATGTTGCAACCAGACCACAATCACACATCAGAAGTTTAGTTCGATTCATCAACATCTAGAACAAGATTGATGATTAGTAACATAAACTCAGGTTCAAAACATAGATTTTTATGAAACATAGTTGGAGAGTATTTCGATGCAACCATTTGACTGTTCTAACATATAAGTGAAGCTTAGTTGGATAGATCAAAATATACTACATACTACACCTATGATGTATTGTATCCATCTTCATCTGTTGAAGAGTCATTATCACTCGATAAGTGCAGCCGTTCATGAAGATATAGGCACCTCTCCCGCAGATTTTCAATTTCTGCTATTAGCCTATCGGTGTCTCTCTTGTGGAGCAGACAAAGTCACATTGTTCTGACCATTGCTTGCGTTCGTTGCATGCATATGCAAGTTGTGATACCGACACATACTTAATTGCAATAAGTGTGGCCACCGTAGGTTGTACTCACTGCGTGGGCAATATCATACGACATCTAGTTGGAACAAGACCCGTACCACATGTAAAATACAGCATGTGGGGGTTTTTGTCTTCAAACCATCCATGTTCCGCTTCTGTGACATCCATGTACACTCATACGGTGCACTGGAGACCACATGGACATGACGACATTCCATTATCCATTTCAAGACAGACAACCTAATGAAACATAATGTGACATTTTTTAGAAGTAGGAAAAATTGTAGTCAACAATAGACTTTGAGAACAAATGTTTGACCATTAAGTTACTAAATGAAATTCAAAAAGGGAATAAAACATGTTGTACAACATGTTTCAATGTTTGAAAGTTATACAAAATATGAAAATCACTAATTTTCCAACATAGAATTGGCAAGTCTTTCGTGCAAAACATCTCCCTCCCTAGCATCAACCTGGCTTGTTTGTTGGAGAGAACTCAAATCGTTCAAGATGTCAGGGGTATTATGACGGTCATATAAGTTTTCGTCCATCAAAGGATCACCATCATTTTGGCATCGGATAAAATTGTGGACGATACAACAAGCCATTACATTGCGAGACTATGAATGCATAGGAAAAGTTGCTCCTTTTCGAAAGTAGGAAAACCTCTTCTTCAACACACCAAAGGCTCGTTCAACAATGTTAGGTAGGTGAGCATGTCGGTGGTTGAACATCTCCTTTTAAATGGTGTATGAGTTTCTATTACCCTGATCTCTGCTATATGGTAAGCTACATTTTGGTATGGTGCAAGAAATTGTCAGGTGTTGGCGTACCTTGCATTAACAAGATAGTACTTTCCAGCGGGTACTTTGAAACTTCCTGTGGTTGTAGCTATGTAGTACCCTTTGGTTAGCCACAGAGCCCTTCCAACCAGTCATGATATATGTAAACTCCATTGAGAAGTCTACTACAACCATGACATTCATGGAAACATTCCCTTTTCTATTTCTATAATAGTTCTGCTTATCACGCTTCACCAAAATGGGGATGTGTGTTCCATCGATTGACCTAATGGCATCCTATGACAAGTATATATGAAATTCAATGATTACAAAAGTGGTTATACTAACAACGAAATTCACATGGTCAACAAAGTGATGGTCATACCTTGAAGTAAGGGTAAAATCTTGAACTCTCTAGTATGCGCCGGTGCGGATGTAGTTGACATCACAACATATTCATTGCACAAAGCACACACTGCATCCAATATCTCATTAAACTTTCTACTTATGGTCTCACCACTGTGAATGTAGTTCTCAGCCAGAACACAGTCGATATGGAATTTGAAGGAAGTAGTAAACTGCCTCCATTGATGACACATCTCTGGTACTTTTTAACAAACCATGATCCTCAAGTTTGTCCACAAAGGATAAAATCGTGTTGGGTAGCATACGGTACAGATCATACACCCTCCTTTCATGGCTGGTTATTATTTCTAAAACCTTTTAATGGCCGCTCCTAATACTAACCGGTCTTGGTATTAGTTGTTGTGTGGCTGCATCGTTTGAATTGTCCATGGTATTGTGTGATACTTGGTCTGCTATTTGGTAGCCTATTACGTTAGCAATGTCATTAGTTGGACCGGACATACGATCTAAAAGTTGTACAATATCGTCAGTTGTTTCTGGATGTTCAATACTGGCCATGACGTCTATAATTAAAATTGATAACCCGCATAATAAATATAGAGAGAGATTGCAGAAATGAAATGACCATGATAGCAACCAAATAGTAAATAACATGATAAAACATTACAAAGTACCATAATTCAGAAATTGTTCCCAAAGGAATCAAATATTACAACATCAAATTTTGAAATAGTTCTTAAAATAAAGTCTGGCTATTGATATAGTTCTTAAATTAGACAACCTCAAAAGAACGACTATGGGGTAGGACCTCTATTGTAACCACTTGTGCTACTAAAGAGTGACGGTGGAGATTGTGAATATGGTGGCGTGAAGGGTGTTTGTGATCTAGAAGCTCCATAAGCTTTGTTCTTCATTTCCCAAAGGTCTTGCAACCAAATGGTAATTTTGTGTGGGGTATCCATAAGGCTTAGGTAAATGTTACGGTTTGCTGAATCCTTTATGGCATGCACAAGAGTGGTAAAAATAGGAACAAGGGCGTCAGGGTAGGTTGCATGAAAATGGTGCAAAAAGATTTGATACTCATCTTTGTCATTAGATCTACCGGAAATATCGTTGCCAATCTCATGTACCTTGGAAAACACCTTTATGAATTTGGAAATGACACCATTAGACATGCCACAATTGTCCTATGTGGCTGAGGCTCACTTCCTGCGCCTGTGCGTGGTAGGAGTCGTTGCACCAACACCTTAGTTGTTTGTTCCATCATTGTTTTCCTCACTTTGCATCCCAGAATATCCCATATCTTCAGTAAGACCGGTTGGGCCAGTTGGTTCTGGGTTGATAAATGAATCAGATGCATCTAGGTCGATAGAAACATCATCTCCAGATGCAACATTAGAAGTAAGTTGTCTATCCATTGAGGACATTGCATGATGCCCCCTAGCTATGTTCCTCCCCCCCATCATCTTGACTTCATAGTAGTGGTAGAATGCTCTGGTGATCAATCTCACTAGTTCCTTGTTTCCCTAAAATGGTCAAGCACTACTAATTAGGTCAATATTAATAACTTTAAGTTATTATTTAATACTTAGGGGACTGTATATCATTGGACATACCGCAAGTGCCTCCCTCCACTCTGGGGTGTCAGACAGTATTGTCTTGGGCCTGCTCTCATCCCATCCAACACCACTTTTGTAGGTCACCAGTTTTATCTTTGCAAAGTCTCTCTTGAGGTTCTTCCACCGAGTTTTTAACTACTCCATTGAACCCTCATTCCTCCCATTCCTGTTATGCCAATCGCGTAGCGTCTCCCTCCATGCGTACCTAATAAAAATTCCATCAACGCATCTACCCAAGTCATATTGTCTCCTTAATGCCACAACCAGAGCCTCATCCAACTCTTTCATCCATACAATATGGATTCTCAAGTCTGGTGTAGACATAGTAGCAATGACACTGCAAAAGATCACTTTAGTCAGGGTGTTTAAATGAAACCTTTATACAAACCTAGTTTGGGTTTGTGTAGTTGACAACGATAACATGTATTAAAGTAGTCTATTATAAGGTCAATGTTTTTGATCGAATGGTGAGAGATTAGGATAACAAGCATTGGTATTATAGTTGTAGGTGATGTTTAATTTTTTTCTATTACATCTGTAGGTGGCATATTGATATTTATAAGGTGATTAACAATAGCAGAATTTAGGTGTTGTTTAACATAATAGACCTAACCGAAGGGTCCGACCTCATTAAGGGGATCAGATATATGTTCCAACTTAAATAAAATCAATACATAATAGATTTTAAATTGAACAAATAACAACCTATTAAATTGATTGGTATTGAATCAAGCTAAAGCACGAATTCAAACCTCATTGTAGGGCTCAGATCACACTTAAGGGGATCAGATATATGTTAAATTTTGATCCATCATAATAGACCTAATTGTAGGGCATTGAAATGGAACCAAGTAAACTGTTGGACATGAAATGCAACAGAAATTATTCAGTACACAATTGTAAAATCATTCAGATTTATTTGGTATGATTGTATAATGGTTCAATAATGAGATAGTTTTTTTTGTTCTAAATGAAGCTCAAGCACAAATTCATACCTCAATGTAGGGCTTAGAGCACACTTAAGGGGATCAGATAGTTGTTCCAACTTAAATAAAAACAATACTTAATAGATTTTAAACTGAACAAATAATGACCTATTAAAATGATTGGTACTGAATCAAGCTCAAGCACAAATTCAGACCTTAATGTAGTTGCAACTTAAACAAAACAATACATAAAAGATTTCAAACTTAACATATAATGACCTATTAAATTGATTGGTACTGAATCAAGCTCAAGCATGAATTCAGACCTCAATGTAGGGCTTAGAGTACACTTAAGGGGATCAGATAGTTATTCCAACTTAAATAAAAACAATACATAATATATTTTAAACTAGACATATAATGGCCTATTAAATTGATTGGTACTGAATCAAGATAAAGCACAAATTCAGACCTCATTGTAGGGTTCAGAGTACACTTAAGGGGATCAGATATATGTTACCTTTTGGTCCATCATAATACACCTAATTGTAGGGCATTGAAATGCAACCAAGTAAACTGTTGGACATGAAATGCAATAGAAATTATTCAGTACACAATCGTAAAATCATTCTGATTTATTTGGTATGACTGTATAATGGTTCAATAATGAGATATTTTTTTACTTATGTTCTAAATGAAGCTCAAGCATGAATTCAGACCTCAATGTAGATCTTAGAGCACACTTAAGGGGATCATATAGTTGTTCCAACTTAAATAAAAACAATACATAATAGATTTTAAACTGAACAAATAATGACCTATTAAATTGATTGATACTAAATGAAGCTCAAGAACAAATTCAGACCTCAATGTTGGGCTTAGAGAACACTTAAGGGGATCAGATATATGTTCCAAATTAAATAAAATAATATGTAATAGGTGGATTCCAATTTTGGACCATCAAAATAGACCTAGGTCAAGGGGTCAGACCTCAGTCAAGGGTTGTGGACAAGGTGCCAAATTAAATTCAACATAAAACAAAGTAGGTGGACTAGGGAAATATGCCCCTATTTATGTACACAAAAAATATTCAATACACAATAGTAATGCACATCACACTCTGTTGGATAGAAAATAGTCAACCAACCATTGAGGGTAAATCATTTAGATTTATTATGAATTATGTGGTATGTGGGTTTTAGTGGTCAAATAGTAGCCATATTAAAATGATTGCTACTGAATGAAGCTCAAGCACAAATTCAGACCTCATTCTAGGGCTCAAAGCACATTAAACTGAACAATAATAGGTACTATGGTCAATCAGTACAGTTGATCAGGCTATGTTTATGAGCATAGAGAATGTACACTACACAATAATAGGTTCCAAATTAAATAAATATAATACATAATAGGTGGATTCCAATTTTGGACCATCATAGTAGACCGAGGTCAGGGGTCAGACCTCAGTCAACGGTTGTGGACAAGGTGCCAAATTAAATTCAACATAAAACAAAGTAGGTGGACTAGGGAAATATGCCCCTATTTATGAACACAAAAAATATTCAGTACACAATAGTAATGCACATCATGCTTTGTTGGATAGAAAATAGTCAACCGACCATTGAGGGTAAATCATTCATATTTATTCTGAATTATGTGGTATATGGGTTTTAGTGGTTAAATAGTAGACCTATTAAACTGATTGCTACTGAATGAAGCTCAAGCACGAATTTAGACCTTATTCTAGGGCTCAAGGCACATTAAACTGAACAATAATAGGTATTGTGGTCAATCAGTACAATTGATCAAGCTATGATTATGAGCATAGAGAATGTACACTACACAATAATAGGTTCCAAATTAAATAAAAATAATATGTAATAGATGGATTCCAATTTTGGACCATCATAGTAGACCTAGATCAAGGGGTCAGACCTTAGTCAAGGGTTGTGGACAAGGTGCCAAATTAAATTCAAGATAAAATAAAGTAGGTGGACTAGGGAAATATGCCCCTATTTATGAACACATAAAATATTCAGTACACAATAGTAATGCACAACAGGCTTTGTTGGACAGAAAATTGGCAACCAACCATTGAGGGTGAATCATTCAGATTTATTCTGAATTATGTGGTATGAGGGTTTAGTGGTTAAATAGTAGACCTTAAATAATGACATATTAATTTGATTGCTACTCAATGAAGATCAACCACGAATTTAGAGCTCATTCTAGGGATCAGAGCACATTAAATTGAACAAATATACATAATTTGGTCAATCATTATAGTTGAACATGCTATAATTATGAGTAGAGAAAATATACACTACACAATAATAGATTCCAACTTAAATAAACATAATACATAATAGGTGGAGTTGAATTTTGGTCCAACATAATAGACCTAGTTCAAGGGGCCAAACCTCATTCAAGGGATGAGACAAGGATCCAACTGAAATAAACATAACACATAATAGGTGGACTAGGTAAATATTAACCTATTTACGAACACAACAAATATTCAATAAACAATCGTAATGCTGAACAGGCTATGTTGGACATGAAATTCAACCAATCTTAGGGTATATCATTTTAATTTATTTGGTATGATGGTATAATGGTTAAATAATGACATATTAATTTGATTGCTACTCAATGAAGCTCAACCACGAATTTAGAGCACATTAAACTGAACAAATATACATATTTTGGTCAATCATTATAGTTGAATAGGCAATGTTAATGAGAAGAGAAAATATACACTACACAATAATAGGTTCCAACTTAAATAAACATAATACATAATAGGCAGAGTCGAATTTCGGTCCAACATAATAGACCTAGTTCAAGGGGTCAGATCTCATTCAAAGGATCAGACAAGGTTCTAACTTAAAAAACATAATACATAATAGGTGGACTAGGTAAATATTTACCTATTTATGAACACATAAAATATTCAATACACAATCATAATTCTGAACATGATATGTTGGACATGAAATTCAACCAATCATTCAGGGTAAATCATTTTAATTTATTTGGTATGATGGTACATTAGTTAAATAATGACATATTAATTTGATTGCTACTCAATGAAGCTCAACCACGTATTTAGACCACATGCAAGGGATCATAGCACATTAAAGTGAACAAATATACATATTTTGGTCAATCATTATAGGTAGGATTGTAGATGAGTTAAAGAATGACATATTTATTTATTTGTTAATCAATGAAGCTCAACGAAGCATTCAAACATCATTCAAGGGATCAGAACAAGATCAAGTGAACAAATGTACATATTTGGGTCCATCATAGAGTAGTCATGACCTAATCATTAATTACATATTAAAACGTGTCATGTTACAAAATACTTGACACACAAGGTTTCAACTTAAATAAACATAATACACAATAGGTGTAATAGTTATATATAATGTCCTATTTATTAATAGAGAGAAATATTCACTACACAATCGTAATGCAAAACAAGCTTTGTTGGACATGAAATTCAACCATGCTTTCAAGGTAAATGTTGACATATTTATTTTTTTGGTACTGAATGAAGCTAACGAAGCATTCAGACCTCATTCAAGGGATCACTTCCCATGCTAGTGTACAAATGTTCATATTTGGGTCCATCACAGAGAATAAATCATGACCTAATCATTCATTACATATTAAAATGTATCATGTTATGAAGTACTTGACACACAAGGTTCCAACTTAAATAAACATAATACACAGTAGGTGGAGTAGTTACATATAATGACTTGTTTATTAATAGATAGAAATATTTACTACACAATTGTAATGCAAAAAAAACTTTGTTGGACATGAAATTCAACCAAGCATTCAAGGTAAATCATTCTGATTTATTTGGTATGAAGGTAGATGAGTTAAATAGTGACATTTTTTGGTACTGAATGAAGTTGAACGAAGCATTTAGACTTCTTTCAAGGGATCAGGCCATATAATATTAGGTTTTTATCAAGCAGATCATACATCCCTGGAACCAAGCACATTTGTATGAGGTTACACATCAATATTGTTCATTACAGCAAAAATTACATTAATATCAAGCATTCAATATGGCTATGCTTACAGAAAAATTACAAAAAACATTTTCGTATTACTTAGGAGATATACCTGGTAAGCTGAATTCCAGGTAGATGAGGGGATCACGGGAAGTCACCGTGGAAGGGCCGGTACATACATGAAGACAAGGTAAAGGGAATACATATTAGCTTACTGAAAGAAACTCTTGGTACATAAATGAAGAAACTCTCGGTACATACATGAAGCCGTTAATACACCCACCTACTGAAACAAAAAGATGGGAAGCCAACACATACCTCTCAAGCAGCTGGGCGACTTTGAAATATAGAGGCTCGACAGCGGTAGATTTAGAGAAGACTTGGTAGAGGATGCGTAGTTGAACATGCAGGATATCGGCAAAAACACTGTTGGTATATATGCCCTGAGAGCCAATCATAGGATGATTGGTGGGATACATTTGATAAAGATCAAAGGCAAGCTTCCAATTCTTTCTAGTTCTATCATATGGGATAATGATAGAACAGATCGAATGTCTAGAGAATGATAGTACTCAATAATGTATGCTTTCATGTTAAGGACTTGAACGATGAGATCATATGAATGCTAAGAGTTTGTACATTCTTATTATGTCCCTAGTTGGATGTCATTGTGGAAGGTAGATAAACATCAATGAAACACAAGACTAGATTGTGGTGTTGGTTGATGACAAAATCTCATCAGTCATGATATGGAGATATCGAAAAAAACACATAGGTACTTGTTAGAGAACAAGTGTACCAGACAGACCCACCGTGAGTTTGACACATGGAACCATGACTTGGTAGTCACAGTCAGTTCTCACAGTGATTGTGGTGAATGTGATTCTTTGACCTGAAATCACTACACTCAACACATGTCTTTGGGTACACTTTGACATCATCAAACACAATCTTAAAACATGGGTTGTTATAAAGGTGATGATTGGGTGACTTTGACACATGGGGCTTTTGAGGGGTGAGTGATAGATATGGGATTTGTCCCTCCTAAGGGAGCTTGATATCCATGGCCACTTGATGAGTAGGATTGAGATAGGCATGAACGCATGTGTGAATCAGTATGTGATATTGATGGCATACATATCTCCTCCAATCTACTCTGAGATCAAGAAATCGAATGAACGTTGAAAGGATGACAGTTCCATGCCTTGAGTTCATTCGGGATATCAGTGACAAAGGAATTATACATTCACTGTAACACCATTCATGGATTGTAGGATTAAAAGTTGTTCTCCAACTTTCTATTTCACTTGGGTAGCACTGATGTGTGATTAGGCACCACTCTTTGATTGTGAAGTCATAAGTGTTATGGACTTTCACTGCCAACGTGAAATCGACTTGCAGGGTCACACACATAGGATTTAACCTGGAAGAGGAGTTTATCCACAAATGATGTTTAGATTGATTACTAAAGGAGTTTAGTAGTTCAATTAAACACTCAATCAATTGATAGCTCCATATCATAGTGTTCAAGGTGTTGGACCAATTGAATAGAGTATCAGATTGATTGAAACTGTGATTGACTGATTTGCACAGTCTGCTGCCCCAACCGATCGGCTCACTGGGTTGAACCGATCGGCTCAAGTTGGTGAACCCATCGACTCAATTGATGATATGATCGACTCATGTGTCATGAAATGATCGACTCAATTATTGAACCGATCGATTCGTAGACCAACCAAGATCGTTTAGGAAGACTATTTTGCAAATACAATTTCTTTCACTTTTACAATTCGATTTGGACAAGGATTAATATTTGATTAATCGGAAACAAATTTGAAATTCAATTTGAGTTGGATCAGGACCACGAACCGATCGGCTCAGAGCTCCAGTCAATCGACTCAGAGCCCCAGACGATCGGATCAGGTCCCAAACGATCGGCTCAGGGCCCGAAACGATCATTTCAGGGTGTGAACAGATCAGTTCAGCTGGCACAGATTGGTTGTTTTGTGGAAAATCTTGAACCCTTCTACTCATGTTTTAATCCCACATTTCCCGGGGTAGAGAACCCTGTTCCATGACCCTCCTATATATAGGGGTATTGCGGGCTTCTCAGAAACAACAACAACACAGAACACCAGTTGCTATGCAAAGTTGTTGTTCTCTCTGGTTGTGGTAACCGAGAGAGCCCGAGCAAGTGCTACCCGATAAGGGAGGCACAATAAGGGAAAGATAACTGTAGAAAAGCAACTGGTTGTAGGAGAGTGTGTTGGTGACTAGTAAGCCGACAGGAGGGTGCGACTCCTTCTAATTCCTTATGGGACATGGAGATCGGAGTTCTAGGTGGTCCGTGTGGACTACTTCAGAGGAGGTAGACTTCTGTCGCTCGGAGGACAACTGTCAAACCAGACAGTCCCGGTGAGACCAGGAGCTGCATAGACATCGTCCAAGACCATAGGTGAAGACCGCGCAAACTGCAAGGTAACGTTGCCGAGCAAGCCTCGAGACAAGGTATGCCTCTACAAACCATCCTTCCTATTGTATAGACGTTGACGTGATTCCTTTATTCTGAGTTTGGGAGAAGAATTTTTTTTGCATCCGCTGCCTTCTCTGTCTCCCCTAAAAACCAACAGTGGTATCAGAGCCACGTCAACTGCTCTATACTTTAGGATTATCGATGTGATCTTCATTTTTCGCCTTTATTTATTGCATACGATGCGAATAAAATTGGCTTTTTTCATGTCTAATACTAAATCCACAAATATCAATATATATATATATATATATATATATATATATATATATATGATATGTAATATGAATGCACTCGATACGCGTCACCCTTAAATGAGTTTTGTGGTGGATGTATAGCATGGTTATGGCCTATAAACCCTATGTATGTGTTCTTGGTTGTATGTGGTTGCTTGCATCTCAGTCTGCGCACTGATTCCCTATCTCCTATTCCTGATGTAGCTCGAGATAACTCGAGATTTCTTTCCTACCTTTGCCCCCCCCAAATGTAACTCGGGGTTTCCCTATTTAAATGTAAAATATGATAGATCTTTTATTTCCTGTTATGTCAAACAACGGAGGACATATGACGATGACTGAGACGATCGATTCAAGGAGTGAACTGATCGGTTGGTGATCCAGAAGACATGTTTGAGGAGTGAGACAATCGGGTGGCATCTATGAGGAGATGCACGATGACCAGGCGAATTGATCGGTTGGAGGAGCCAACCGATCGGCTGGTGGCACCCAACCGACCGGCCTGATGGTGAGCTGATCAATCATGGAGATGAGTTGATCAAACCCATAATGGCAAAGCACAGAGTTCATCTTGGACATGTTGCATGTGATGTAGACCTAGATGGCCGTGATTCCTCTTGGCTCGAGGAATCACATTAGGATGGCCATAATCATCACTTTTATCGTTTTGCGGGTTTATTGTGAGATATAGCATGTATATGATACTTACTATATATTGTGGTGATTGGATATGTATATGTACTTGTAAAAACCAAATCACTCATCTAATATTAAGTCTTTTACGCCTTCTATTAGCAGCACACATGAAAAACTTGATCAACTAAGCGTAGGTTCCACCAAAGCATGGTGTGCCATCTATCTCATGGAAGTGTGAATGATAAACATGTAGGTTCTACCAAAGCAGGGTGCATGTTTACCGTGTCGACTTTTGGGTTAGACTTAACTGGTGATTCTTAGAGCATCTAAGCCCAGAGGCACGGAATGTTCATGGCAAGGTGTTGCACATGTTCATTCATCAAGAGTTGCATATGATGCAATTGGCATGATGGCCTACCTAAATAGTCAAGAATGTGGGCGATCAGCCAAAGCTGACTAATGACTTGATGAAATATGGATCTTGACCCACTAGAAGATTGTACACTGCAATCTTCTGAATTGATGGTGAGGGCTATCAATTTGAACAAAAATAGTGGGAGTAATAATTAATTAAAGTGCTAATTATATTGTTAATTTTTCAAATCAATCAAATAAGTCAAAATTGAGTTTTGGACTAAATTGCATATTTTTTCCTTTTGTATTACAATTGACAACAAACAACAATCACTTTTCATTGTGATTGGTCCTTGAAAAGGACAAGCTGAATGGGACTAACTTCCACGACTAGTTTAGGACATTGAGAATCATTCTCACTCAAGAGTAGAAGCTCTATGTCCTGGATACTCCAATTCCAGAAGAACCTGCTCCTACCGCACCAAAGGCAGAAAGGGATGCTTATAAGAAGCATTCTGATGATTCCATTGATGCAAAGTGCTTGATGTTGTGCTCCATGAACCACGAGTTGTAGAGAAAACATGAGAACATGGGTGTCATTGAGATGATTCAACATCTCAATAATATGTATGAAGATCAAGCACGGCAAGAGAGGTATGATGTCTCCAAGGTGTTGTTCAAGTGTGTCATGATAGAAAGACATCCAATTGGTCCTCACACGCTCAAGATGATTGGGTATGTAGAGAACCTGACGAGACTGGGATTTCCCTTGAGACAAGAGTTGGTTACTGACGTGATATTGCAATCATTGCTAGAATCCTACAGTCAGTTTGTGATGAACTACAACATGAACAACTTTAAAAAGCCGTTGATAGAGTTGTTAGGCATGTTGAGGACAGCTGAGGCATAAATGAAGAAGGACAAGCCTAAGTCTGTGATGATGATCAACAGCAAGAAACGCAAGTCCAAGCGTAAGGGCAAGGGCAAGGCTAAGAAAGGTTCTGATGCTAGCCAGCAGCCCAAGTCATCTTCAACTCTCAAGGCCAAGGGAGGCGTGACCAAGAGAGGCAATTGCCACCATTGTCAAAAGCCAGGACATTGGAAAAGGAATTGTCCACTCTATCTGGAAGAACTAAAGAAGAAGGAGGTGACAGACGTCTCCACCTGAAGGCGTCATGAAATAAACTTGTAAGATTTTTGAGGTATATGATACCAAGATATAAAATGTAAAGCACTCAATAAATGGGGCAAGTGTTTTCTCCATAGATAGGAGTACTTTAGTTTATTTTCATCCTTGAAGGCATGTAATAGAGTTATGAACTGCTATTTCATATTTGTCAATGGATAGAAACACATTATTTTTGCATATTGTATGACAATCGTGGCAATTAATGATGTTGATGTTTCAATTTCAAAGTTATGATCTTTATGACAATGCCTTGTTTATCTTGTGGTACTTGTTATGCATAAGATAAAATGATACCTAAAAGTTATTGATAATCAAATTAGCATAAATCATGAGAAATTCATTTCTAGTTTCCATATGATGGATAAATATAGACTCTTTTGGTTAGAGAACTAGTAAGAGACATGAATCTCTTAGACATGATTAATCAATCTTCACTAGTGGTAGTGGGAGAATGATTATCCTATTAGGTATAATACATGTGATTTATTTACATACCTATTAGAGTTAATGCTAGTACTTCAAAGGATGTTTATAGAAATACTAATATGAATATCTTGAAGTGTTCAAGAATATCATATATGAAGTATAGATTTGGTAAAGCATTAATTCTTGATGAGATCAATGAATGAAATACTTAGACCAAATATTTCAGAACCTTGTGAGTGATTATGATAATGTATCGTAGTGAGCTTGTGATTAAGGCATGGTGATGTCTAAATCAAAAGGAGTCATACTCTAAGGAGTTAGAGGATAATTATCAAATAACTAAATTCTTCTTAAATAAAGAATACCCTACACTAATAAAGGACATTAAGAATCACAAGGGGTTGTGAGTTCTTATATCATTGACAGATACACCTCGATTATCTATGTTGGTCATGTGATGAGTCAACTATCTGTATGAATATGAGGAATCAGATTTTGAGTTATAGTTTATGACCATTACATCCTAAATGACTTCCATGTGAACCATAAGGTATGACCTTAATGATAGCACCCATTGGGATGAAATCCATAAGTGAGAATAAGTCTTAAGTGTTAAGACACATGGATAACATTTTGAGAAGGATGCTGCTTGTTGATTACAACTTAATGACTAAGAGATTTGGCATACATATACTAAAACTGCATTCCTATAAGGAATAAAATAAGGATGTGTACGTGACACAACCTATAAGGTTTATGAATCCATTAATGCAAATAAAGTCTATAAGTTACATAGACTAATCAATGTGATTGATTGAGTACAAGCAACTCAGAGCTAGGATCTTTACTTTGATAATATAGTCAAAGGGTTTGACTGATATGACAAAGATCAAGAGAGATCTGTGATTTAGTGGGAGCGTATTCACATTCCACATGTTAATGTGAAATGGAAATGTTCTAGAATGGAAATACAAAGTGGAAATTATCTTTAGGGAAGATAGAGACGTTTCCTATGTGATAGAAATAGAGATCTATAGAGATAGTTCTTGAAGGCCTCTTGACCTGAAAAGAGAAAGCATACATTGGCAATCTATACTGAAGGGTTCAGTGTGCACAGATTTAGTGGGAGAAAACTTATCCATGTTACATGGAGTTAGTATCCCAAGGCCAAGTGTCCAATTCTTATGAAGAATGGAAACACTAAGAATAGATATGGATCTATCATGTATGTAATCATCCCATCATCTTGCATGTACGAACATAGAAAGAATAAAATGCATTCATCATCTTGTATGTAGGACATGACAATATGATGTGCTCATCCTGATAACTCATATGTGGGACATGACGAGTGGATGTCTGTCTAGTACAGTAAGGGTTACTGGAATACCGTAAGTACTTTAGAAGTACAAGTTCTATGAAAATAAGGAAGGGTTCACTGTAAAGAGTTACATTGATCCAAACTTCCGAAAAGGACAAAAAATTAATCGCAAAATATATATGGGATATATAAAAGTGAATGTTTGTTGATAAATGGAAACGTTCCAATAAAGTTGTTTTAAAGGAAATGTCGAGTATCCCATGTGTTAGAGATCAACAGTGGATATTATATGGATCTAGGAGTTCATAGAGATGAACTTGTAGATATTCCAATCATTGATGACAAGTCAGGAGTACTTGGTCATGCAATGTGACTAAAGGTTAGAAACAAAATACTAGATCACATATTACGACAACTCCATCTCATACGTGTGACGTACATCGAAGAGATGAGAGACATGCAGTTAATACCGACTTTGGCAAGGTGTTTCCATAACTCACTATGTTAGCAATAGAGCATAGTAACATGTCAGACATGTTTGAAGATCACTAAGAATATTATTCAAGGGTGATTGGCTTACAATGCAAGTGGGAGTCTATTGGTATATATGCCCTGAGAGCCAATCATAGGATGATTGGTGGGATACATTTGATAAAGATCAAAGGCAAGCTTCCAATTCTTTCTAGTTCTATCATATGAGATAATGATAGAATAGATTGAATGTCTAGAGAATGAAAATACTCAATGACGTATGCTTTCAGGTTAAGGACCTGAACAAAGAGATCATACATATGCTAAGAGTTTGTACATTCTTATTATGTCCCTACTCGAATGTCATTGTGGAAGGTAGATAGACAACAATGACACACAAGACTAGATTGTGGTGTTGGTTGATGATAGAATCTCAACAGTCATGATATGGAGATATCGAACCAAACACATAGGTACTTGTTAGAGAATAAGTGTACCAGACAGACCCACTGTGAGTTTGACACATGGAACCATGACATGGTAGTCACAGTCAGTTCTCACAGTGATGGTGGTGAATGTAATTCTTTGACCTAAAAGCACTACACTCAACACATGTCTTTGGTACACTTTGACAACATCAAACGCAGTCCTGAAACATTGGTTGTTATAAAGGTGATGATTGGGTGACTCTGACACATGGGGCTTTTGAGGTGTGAGTGATAGATATGGGATTTGTCCCTCCTGAGGGAGCTTGATATCCCTAGCCACTTGATGAGTAGGATTGAGATAGGCGTGCACGCATGTGTGAATTAGTATGTGATATTGATGTCATACATATCTCCTCCAATCTACTCTGAGATCAAGAAACCGAATGAACATTGAAAGGATGACTGTTTCATGCCTTGAGTTCATTCAGGATATCAGTGACAAAGGAATTATACATTCACTGTAACACCATTCACAGATTGTAGGATTGAAAGTTGTTCTCTAACTTTCTATTTCACTTGGGTAGCAGTGATGTGCGACTAGGCACCACTCTTTGCTTGTGAAGTCATAAGTGTTATGGACTTTCACTGCCAATGTGAAATTGACCTGCAAGGTCACATACATATGATTTAACCTGGAAGAGGAGTTTATCTACAAATGATGTTTATATTGATTACTAAAGGAGTTGAGTAGTTCAATTAAACACTCAATCAATTGATATCTCAATATCATAGTATTCAAGGTGTTGGACTAATTGAATAGAATATTGGATTGATTGAAATTGCAATTGACTGATTTGCACAGTCTACTACCCCAACCGAACGGTTCACTGGGTTGAACTGATCGACTCAGGTTGGTGAACCGACCGAATCAACTAATGAGACGATCGGCTCATGTGTCATGAAATGATCAGCTCATTGTTGAACCAGTCGATTCGTAGACCAACCGAGATCGTTTGGGAAGACTATTTTGCACATACAATTTGTTTCACTTGACCAAATATGATTTGGACAAGGATTAATATTTGATTAATCAAAAACAAATGTGAAAGTCAATTTGAGTTGGATCAGGACCATGAACTGATCAGATCAAAGCTCCAGCCGATCGGTTTAGAGCCCCAGATGACCGACTCAAGTCCCAAACGATCGGCTTAGGGTCCAAAACGATCATTTCAGGGTGTGAACCGATCAGTTCAGTTGGCGCAGATCGGTTGTTTTGTGGAAAATCTTGAATCCTTATACTCCTACTTTAATCCCGCATTGCTCGAAGTAGAGAACCCTGTCCCATGACCCTCCTATATATATATGGCTATTGGGGGCTTCTCAGAAACAACAACAACTCAGAACACAAGTTGCTCTACAAAGTGTCGTTCTCTCTGGTTGTGGTAACCGAGAGAGCTCGAGCAAGTGCTACCCAATAAGGGAGGCACAACAAGGGGAAGACAACTCTAGAAAAGCAACTGGTTGTAGGAGAGTGTGTTGGTGACTAGTACACTGACAGGAGGGTGCGACTCCTTCTGATTCCATGTGGGACAAGGAGATCGGAGTTCCAGGTGGTTCGTGTGGACTACTTCAGAGGGGGGAGACTTCTTCTGCTCGGAGGACATCTATCAATCCCGACAGCCCCGATGAGACCAAGAGTTGCACAGACACCGTCTAAGACTGGAGGTGAAGACTACACAAGCCACGAGGTAACGTCACGGAGTAAGCCTCGGGACAAGGTATGCCTATACAAACCATTCTTCCTATTGTATAGATGTTGACGTGATTCCTTTATTCTGGGTTTGGGAGAAGAAATTTTTTGTTTCCGCTGCCTTCTCTGTCTCCCCTAAAACCCAACAAACACACATCACAATATAGCAGCTGCGGTAGGCATTGCCCTCGCTAGGGTTAAGTTGATGCCTTGTATAGAGTGAAAAGGGAGAGTCAAGGGGCTTTAATGGGAGATGACAAGTTGGGTTGCCTAACCTTGATTCTCGCCGTCTAACCTGACATCATAGCTCAGTGATGCCAGACAAACCAACACACACCCAAAACAAATCTGTCGCCTTGATTGACCGTCTATTCACCCTATGGCCATGTCCTGCCATTGATTCTGTGATGTGGCGGCAGCTTTAACTCACATAGGCTATAGTAGATGGGAGGATGTCAAGGTCTAATGCCTGTGTTGGGAGAGTAGAAGAGGGAGAGGGGAAGGGGAGGGGGTGTCCAGAGGGGGGCGAGGTGGGGTGTCAGGGATCAGGCGAGGAAAAAATGGGGGTACTCGCGTTCTGAGCAGAAACCAGGTTATGAACCGGAATCCCGGCGGTTGCGGGACTGGTCTGGGCTGGTTTTCGGGGTTCTGTAATCCCGAAGCGAGGCCAAAATTGGTTTATCAGCCAAACAGAACCCAATCTCAATCGGTCACCTATTTGGCGGGGTTGGTACTAGGTGACAAGCCTAAATTGGGTTTCAATCCCGTGCCAAATGTAGGCTAAGTGTTTTGAGGTTGCTCAATCATTTTTTTGGTCAGTCGTATAGAGGGTGATTGTCTTGGCTCTTGGTTGGGTTTGAATGACAAGTTGATGGTGTTACCGATATCTTGTCTCATAAACATCCACTGACATGATTAAGGGAGGGGACTTCAATGTCAATGGGGAAGCAGTTTGGTCTCTCAACTTGTTGCTAGCCTGGTCGCGGAGAACGGTTCTTCCATTTCTCTACATAATTGGCGAATAGACAGGTTTTAGGAGGAAGACCAACTCTTCAATTACTAACTTAAAAGTTAGTGAATTAACATAAACCCCCTAATTGACTAATAACTTTTAATTTTACATCATAACTTCTAAGCCACACTTCAAAATGCTTTTGTATTCTAAACATATGCCTAAAGTATATTAAACTAAATTATAAAAATATTAAGACCTATTATTATGATTCTATGAGAAATAATTTAATTACTCTCCTAACCAATTCTAATATGTATATGCTATGATTTATGTTTTCCTTTGATACCAAGAACATTTGTAATCTAAAATAAATATATGTGCAATGTTAAAATAATGTTTCCTAGCACAATAATTTTAGATTGTACTAATTGATATGAAAGTGATTCATTGAGGAACTATATTGTAAATACTTCTCAATTGAGAATAATGAGCACAAGAGACTAAAGAGGAGGTCAACTTGATTAGGGAACATGAAAATAAATAAAAAATGATCTCATATGGGTTGGAAGGAAGGATTTGACTCAAAATGAACTCAAGTCTAGAGGAATTAATGAATTATACTTCAAAGTAGACTTAGTACCTGGAATTTAGTATGTTAAACTCTCCACCGCTAAAAGAGGATTTCATACCCACAATCTTCTTACTCAAGTGCTACTATCCATCCCTTGAAAGGTTTAAACCAGAAATCTAAATAAGTATGACAGCTACAATGTAGCATCCTTCACCTTCTTGTATCCATTACTCTACACCATATTCTAGGTTTTTCTCATACCTCTTTGATTGTGACTTGTCTCAAATAATCGTCGATAAAATCTCATGAAATCTCTTTTTTGTACATATAACATTATAAAGAAAATAAATTTTGATGAGAAAACTTTCAGTACAAAGATGAAAAATGGCCAAAATAGATGCAAGAACCAAGTCGCAACCACTTTATGTCTACATCCTCATTACTCCATTATCCCACTTACTTGACATATTATAATAATTTGGATTTTTTGAAATATAAAGAGTTGCCTAAGAGCTCAGTGATGTATGGTTCATATAATTCCTCTAGGGTTCTATTCACATTTGTAGATTAAAGTATCCAGTTTATAATATAAAAATTTTGTTTTATCCTACAAATTTTTTATATAAACTATAATATCATAGGCAAACTTAAAAATTCACCAAATATTACTTTAAATTATTTTCACTAATCTTTATGTGGTGTTTAATAGGTCAACGATTTAGATATACTTCATTTTTATTTCTCAATTTTCAACAGTAGGGTTTTAATTAATATAATGCTTACTTTAAAATAATATATCCAACATTTTATATTTTTCTAAAAGTTGAGGATTTTCAAAATACTAGCAGTCATGGTATTTATCAGATTTTAACATATAATACCATATTATGGATTGGGATGCAATTGAAAATCAATTTTATTTTCTTTTTGCATCTATATAGATATAATGTTGAGCTGGTAATTTTTTCTCTCTTGCAAATATTATATTTACATATACAAAAGCAGAACCTATTACTTCACTTTCAACTCATCATATTTTGTAGCAGGTTTGGGTCCTGAAGATGCCAGTCCCAGGAAAGGCTCCACCAACTACATCACCTCATTCTATGGTCGTGGTGTCAGCTAAAACACCCTCTCCAGTTTAAAAGGAAGGCCAACCAGCCTTCAAGTGGTTACTAGGATTATTGCCTTCTTTTCTTGAACTGAGGAAACAATCCAAGTACTTTGAGACCAATTTTTTATTGCTTTCTCCAGGGGGGGATGACACCATGTGGTGAGTCCAATAGTGGAGAGATGACATCTATATTGGAGGATGAAAATGTTTATTTTGTCGTGACTATGTTGACCTCACCTACATCTATCTAATCTTACAAGATGTCTTTGAGTGTGACACATGAGTTAGTTTTGTATCCTACTCGGTAGAAGTTACAAAAGGCATTGGCAATGTAGCTTTTTGACAAGGGATTCGACATATCCCTTATGATTGAAAACTTGAGTAAGTACTAAATATCTAGAAAGATAGTGACGAGAGGAGATACCAAGGTGGTGAACTTCCTTTTCAGCTTAGTAGGTTCATCTGCTGATGAAACAGTGTTGCTAACTCATCTTGAGGTGTCAGGTTGCTAGCTATTAGAGGTGTGATTGCTACCACTTGCTGCAGTGGTGGTTGGAATGGTGGTGGTGCATACCCATAGTAGTTATTTAGTGGCCACACGTCATGTGGGGGCATGTGATAAGGATGATAGTTGGGCAACATCACCTTATTTTGATGTGGTTGAGGTGTTGAGGCATGGGTTGTCTAAGCTATCATCATATGTACTAATGAAATATGGATTGTGGGCTATTGTCACTCGCCACCTCTAGGAGGAAAAAGCATTGCCCCTATTGTGGCATATGTGGCTTTTATCTTGGTTCATTTAGGCTTCTAGCTAGTTGTTGTAAGAGTGGATGTCAAATGGAATGTGAGGCCTACATTTTGATAGACCCCTCTCTTGAATTGTGTATCTATAACCCCTCTTGTTTGAACTATGAAAAAGTGTTCTTCCTCTGTAGGGATAAGAGAGTTGTAAGGGATGGTGAGGAAGCTCTGATCACCATGTCCAGGGCCTCTTTATTTATGCTAGTGAATTCTTACTAGACAGGTAGCTCACCCCATCTCCAAGGAACTCATATTTGCAATGCTTCTAGGTCTTCTTAAGTCGGGACCTGGTCTAAGTTATAGTATTCATCAACAAACTTCTGAGACATTTTGGCCAGTGTAGTGATGGTTGTCATGTCCTGCTTATGCACTAGGTGAATGCATGACCAGTCAATGTGTGTGTAAAATAGCATACTAGTACTTTTTCATCATCCTAGACTTCCACTATATCTACTTAATATGCCTTGATGTGAGCCATGGGGTCTCCCTTATCAGAGTACTCATGGAACTTTGGCATGTTGAAGTTGTCAATCATCCCTGCATCTATGAAGTGAAAACGTCACTGAACATCTTCTTATCGTATTTCTTTCTATAACACCCTTCCAAGCACATATATACGTCAATGGAAGCAAACCCTATGTTGTCCATAACATGGGTCACTTGGCTTGGAGGAACATTACAAAACATGATACACGTTGCAAAAAGATAAATTAAACACCTTGCATTAAGATTGAACTTTATTCATACATTGTTTAAAGATGAGTTCTTGAAATGAAACTAACTACCAAACATTATTTATACATGAAGTTATGTACAAACATTAGGATCTTCTATTGTAGATGGCACCCCACCATATATGTCTTTTGGAAGCCTTGATATATTCCTTAAGTTGACCTTCATATGGCACTTTCCTGGAAGTTGCTTTGTTCCTGCGGGCATCACGCCCCCAACCATGCATGCAATTAAAATCCCATTAGAGTAAGCGACATTGAGTATTATTATAATAACACAATAACTTGGCAATAAGAAAAAAATAGAAACTAATTGAATAGTAGATTTGAATTCACATTACTTAATCTTGGTGGATGATTAAAGTATACTCAATACTTATGCACCAATGGTGCTCATAAGGCCCATAGGATCAAGTTGTACAACCCATTACATGATTTATTATTATCTTAATTGGATTTCACATGAACATGAATTCTTGAAATAACATTGAAGCATATCATTAAACTAAAAACTTTATGGGAACTTTCATGCAGTTCAGATTCAATTTGAAACACATAATTAAGCATATAGTTCATCTTGATCATCTAGTAATTATAAAGTGATGAAAACCAATACTAAATACTCAAAGTGCATGAACCTGCTTACCTCTCTCTTAGAGAAGATCTTAGTTGTTCTTCTTTGTTTGATGAAATCCTATTATGTTCATGGGTTTTAATAAACCTTAATTACCTTGTCCATTAAATAATCATCCATCAATAATAGTATTCATCTTAGATTCTAGGGTTTCATGATTCTTTAAACCTTGATTTGGGTCTTTTAAGAAAACACGGTCAGAGAAGATTGAATTAGGGCTTAGAAATAGTGAAATCAGGTTAATCTTTGAAAAGCCTTTCCAGTGACTGTATTTGGGTTTTCTTCTAATGATCCTATGATTTACTATGAATTTTTGGACTGCCGACCAATTAGAAAACATCAAAAATCCACATTCGTAAAGAAATCCAGATTAGCAGACACCGGACCCTGCTCTGAGATGGACCAATCAGGTGCATACAAGTGGCCCGGGTCCCTCAAGACCACAACATAGTCGTTGTGGGATAGAGGTGCGGCAAAAATCCACAAATGCCCTTGGTGAATAAATTACTTGATTTAAACATCGGGGGTACTAGGGACATCTCATGTCCTAGTTTCTTCTTCCCTAATTTGCAACCCTGAACAACACTAAATTGGCAAGGGACAACAAGAAATCTTAGAGAAAAACCTAACTCAGTGCTATTTTTGATAAGAACCATGGTGATGGGAGCCTTCCTTGTGTCCGACCGGACTTGGTAGGCTAAGGCTCGTAAGCTGCGGTGGTCAAGAAACCAATATGGATCTGCCACCATGACAGATCAGGGGAGGGACCACAAAAGGTCCAAAACATCAGAAAAATAACTCATGAGACAAAGCAAGGGTCAGGGCACTCTCGACACCAGCAGATGGAGATAAAGAAGTAAAATCTAACTCCAAACAATAATGGACATGAGGAATTCCTCTGTGGATTCATGAATTGCAGAAACATATACAAAAAGGGAGAAACTGGATTATTACCTGAATCAACAAAAGTAAAATCATGCTTTATCTCCCTGAGACTCCAAGGAGACAAAGTAAGCCCTCAGGAGGTGTCACAGAGATCACAGGTGATGCATCTGACTATGTAAATAGGTCATGAAATACCTTAGAAACCTCCTATCTGCTTGTTGATCTGAATTGAGGGTCTTGGGTGCTTCGTAGGCCTCCATGGAGGCAAACTAGAGACTCAAGAAGTGTTTTCAACTTTGCTTGGGCTTGCGGTGGTTATAGGCATGCCATAAAAAATGTGCTTGCCATAGATGTGAGACAAAGGTGGGGGAGATGGGCACAAGATGCCTGAGGCTAAACAAGCACCTCAAAACATTGTCGTGTCCTCAAGGATCACACAACAACACCTTTTTATATGTGTGACACCCTAGTGATGTCGGGAGACCCAATGCATAGGAACATAGGGGAGGAACAGAGTCCCTATAGGTCTAGGAATCTTGATGGATGAAACCCTATCAAAATAGGGATCTTTGAATTCGTAGAGAGGCAAGGAATGTACAACGATAAGCATATCTTAGAGGGATTCAATTATCTGAGAGGTAGCTATGGGTAGGGGTCGGCGACTGAAGAGTCCCACTAGGACTAGACTCCAGATGCGAGAGATGAATCCCTCTACCCGTAGATCTGAGAGCGTGACCTAAATTGGGTCTTGACTAGGGGAAGGTCCGCATGACAACAACTAAAACCAGGAACTATAGGGTTATTGAATGCATTAGACATAAAATCAATCAATTAACTTTATATCTTTCCTATATCTATTAATTGAGAGGTCTATGGTTATCCAATGGAGTGCAAACTTTGTAGGTTTTGTAGTTAGACTATGAGGAATATGAATATCAACTTAGTTTTTAATTTTGAGATTCACAACCATCTACGATTTCACCTTTTAGAATAAACATGTGTTTACCCTTTTTGGATTATCTATAAGAATTACAGCCTCATACTTTTAAAGGAGTTGCGTATTTTTAAAATAAACTCATATTCTTTTAATTAGGACCAATTGGGGATATTAGTCAAGTCAATTGCATTGTGAACCCTCATATGTCACATATTGACTAACTAGGGTTATATGTGTGAACAAAATTTACAATTGAGTTGATAATGTTCAATGATGTATGAATTTAATGAAAACATGGTTCTACTAACACCTCCACATCTTATACTCACATTAGGGTTAAATTGGATCATCAAAAATAAAATTTAGGTTCTAAATAGGAATTCATTCACAAGTTTAAAGTTTTAAGGATGTTACACTTTCCCTCTAGTTGTTTGATCTTCTTTAAGATCTCAAGCCATAGGAGGTCTATCGTAGTGGGTGTTGGTGGATCAACTTCTTATTGTGTAGCCACCACTGGTACCATTGTCAGTCTGATTGGTGTTGACAATGCCATATACATAGGTGGTGGGAATCCATACCCTGCTCCCGTATACAAATTGTATCAAGAGTGGAGTGGTGGATATATAGAGAGTAGAATGGGGACGGTTCCTCTATCATTTAGATATTGTGCTTATATCTTCACAATTGTGTTGGCCTTCTTAGCCCCCACTAGTATAGAAACCACCTATAACATCAGTTAAAATACACCATAACATCAGTTTCCTAACGACACCTAAGTGGGCACCACTAGACATAAGCACCTACAACTTGTATTTTTGTGGATGCACAAATCAACAACAAAGTCCCAGCCTCAGTTGCTATGGTTAAAGAAACTGACACAGCTGATAAATTGTGTTTTCGGTTGATGGATCTAAAACTAACATTGCACTACTAAACCAAGTCACATTTTTAATTGATAAAAAATTTTGAGTCATCAATTATATGTATAAACTGATGTTAAAATCCAGTTGGTAGCCGTGTTGCCTAGAACGGTCATGCTTCCCACTTGAGTCATTGGTTCTATTACCAAACCAACTTTGAAATCGAGTTGGTAGAATGATCGCGCTGCCCAACACAACTGTGTTTCCCAACTTATTCATCGGTTATGTTACCAAACCGACATCGAAAGTCACTTGGTAGCAATGTCATGTTGCCCAACACAGCCATTTTAGTTTCGATTTTTTCCTTAAAAACAACGACTAACACCATGTAATGTCAGTCTTTGACCTAGAATAGACGACTCAGTCCTACAATATCAGTTTTTTAGAACAACCGACAACACATTTATTTTTTTCTGAAACCATAGGTCTACAGAACTGATGTCTTGCTAATTAGCAGGATGCAGAACTTGTAGTTTAGAAATATTGTTCTGAACTGCAGGTTCCATCCTGTGTTCAACTCAACAACATGCCAACAAACTTGCACTTACAAACACACAATCCACCAGCATACAAGATCCATTCTCCAATTCCATTCTCATGACATATAAAAATACAATTTTCATTGTATTCATTCATCTTCACATTCATTCACACACATGTATGTATACATCATTCACATATGCACCAATTTTATTTTCATGACATGTAGAAACACAAATCGCATTGCATTTATTCATCTTCATTGACACACGTATATATTCATCATTCACATATGCACCAACAATTTACTTGCACTAAATTTGAAGTTTCAAGAAGTCATAAGCACCATATGTATATAGAAGTAATGAAATCAAAGTTTATAAAACTCATTCTTTATCCCAATCAAATTCAAAATTGACTTTCTTAATTAAAGCTTGTTCCCACTTCTCTCGTGTCTCATCCAACTTTTTTGTTGTATATTACTTTTTCATTTCGAATAGCTACAAAGAGAATGCAATAATTAAAAATATTTTCATATTATCAAATGAGACTATTTAATTGTGATGATCAAGACTATATATATAGATTACCTTATGTATCCAGTTGATGTCTAGTACCCCCTATCTGACAATCAGGTCCATATACTACATCATGTAATATGTGTATGCGCAACCATTGTGTTGTATAGAACACTATACATTTACCACCATACAAAATGTTAATACATAAAAGTAAGAATAGTTGGAACAAATATGCATTGAGTTAGAAAAATTACCTCACTATTTTGCCAAATCAACACTTTTTTTCTCTTATCCACCTTTCCCCCAGGTTTTTTGAATACTTCTAGAACCCTATAAGTTAATGTAACACATTGAATTGCATTAATAAATAGTCATGTATAAATGTATGTTAACAGATATCAAAATTTACTCATGCAAATAATGCCTTCTCTCATGTCCCCCACTGTCTACTTGGTCACCCTTAGGATTTAGATAATTCACAATTAGCATTATGGGGACAATAACCAAAAATGCTGAATGATTATCATGAGTAAAAAGAAGGCAAACAAAATAAAACTCAAAATACTCTAAGAAATGTAATTCTAAAGTCAAAATTATAGCAATGTAACTAAACTTAACATTGAATGGAGAATAAATCATGCTCTTTTTTGCTTTACCAAAAATCAATGATGTAACTAGAAATGCAACATGGAGTAGTATGAACTCACTACACACCCTATGCAAGTAGCTGCAAAGCATATATCATGCATGCATTAATATATAAGAAAATAGATGAAACATATATAATGAGGTATTTAGCCATAAGATCTCACGATATCCAAAGTTTTATCACAATTGTATGCAACTAAGCATAATTAAACATCTCCAATACATCTTGCAAAAATATACTTATATCATGATCTTGACCTACAACATCCTCCTTATCATATACCATCATAGGAAACCCTTCTTCAAATTCACCTATCCATACTACCAATCCCCTTCAAGTGGGACCTAGCGAGTCAAATAGATCCTTTTAAAGCCAACCAGGTAATTGAATATCTAGAGGAGGAAACGGAGGATGAGTAGTAAGGGGTTACTTATGTGTTGGCACCACGTACATTGTATATATATATATATATATATATATATATATATATATATATATATATATATATATATATATATATATATATATATATATATATATATATATATATATATATATATATATATATATATATATATATATATGGCTGTTCATTCATTACCCACGTGGGTAGCCAAATTTTTGCTACCCGCTGGAGTAACTCGGGGTTAAAAGAGCAACTATATGGTACACTGGAGTAACTCTTCTGAATCAAAAGAGTAATTGTATTGATATATAGAGTAACTCTGAGAGCAAAAGAGTAACTGCGCAAAAAATATACAGTCAGTAAATATATGGATGGGTTTTTTTATTTGTGGGGGGGGGCAAATTATATTATTTTTGGATCAAATTTTTTAGGGAGCTAGATAAAATGATCCTCTACAATTTTGAAAGAAAAAAAAACATACCAGGAAGTGTGTGCAGGTAGTTACCCGCGTGGGTATTAAAGATGTGCCCTATATATATATATATATATATATATATATATATATATATATATATATATATATATATATATACATATGGCTAAAAGAATTGTGTACATAAGTACATGTATCTTATATATACCCATCCTTAAATATAATGGTTGCAAAATTCTATTGAATAATCTAACCTTATAGAGGTAACATATACCCCTTAGATAACATGTGTATCAAAAATCATCTAAATCTGACATTCTTTGATCATCTAATGAAAGAAGAAGTATATTTTCAAATCAACGATAAGTTGTAGAAATTGCAAAAACTATTTGATGATATATTGCTAAATCTCATAACTTATTTGAGATATGGTTGTGATTTTGTAAACACATCTAATCTAGACAATGTTGATTCAATCATACGGTTGGATTTAGCTAACATATTCCAGTTATGTCATTTTAATATTTTTACATGTACCATCCGACACACACTCCCTTATCTCTCTCTCTCTCTCTCTGTGATATATATATATATATATATATATATATATATATATATATATATATATATATATATATATATATATATATATATATATACATATATATATATGTATATCTGGCCGTTCATTCAATACCTGCACGGGTAGCCTGGAGTTCTCTACCCGGCAGTCAAAAACGTAACTGTTCTGGCTAGAAAAATAATAATGCTATCAAAAAAGTAACTATGTTGATAAAAAAAATAACTAAACGACTAAGTAAATCTGTACAAAATACACAACAGATATACATGTAATCATGTTTTGAAATTTGCTGATGCAAACATAACTATATATGCATGAAATTTAACAGTTTGCAAGGTAAAGTAACCCTCTACATGTCAAAAGTAAGAAACTTGAAAAAAAGTAACCAAAATGGGGGGCGTGTAGCTACCCGTGCAGGTATTAAAGATGATCCCTATATATATATACATTCATACACATACACATATATACATATATATTCTCATATCAATTGTCTATTATATACATATACAAATGCAATGTAAATTTAACATACATCGGTATAGACAACTCCCTCTTTGGGCCACACAACCATGTCACCTTTTGCATCACCTATCATGCCGTGCTCGAGGTATCCATATGGCAGTACAATATGCTTCCAAGCATTGCAGACAAGCCTTAGTGTCATGCAAATCGTTTTGATAGGCATTGGAGCACTATGAATTGTGTCACCTACAAGGGGTGGGTAAGTCATGCACAGTGCAATGATATATCCTTCTAATACAAGGCGACATGGCCTCAACCCCTACAAATGTGTACATAGTGTTATATATATACCTAAACACAAAAATATTATACAAATCATTTAGAAAGACTATTGTATCACTAGAAAACTTACAATGGAGGTGCTTGCTGGTGGGTGCATGGGATTACTTTCAACCAACTCTATCGTAGGAGGGTCCACCTGGAATGAAGAGTGGGGTGCCATAGGTATTGTCTGATGAGAAGCATGATATTGTCTCATTGCTTCTTCTATTTCTTTTGCAATCATCTCTTGTACCTTCTCTTATGAGAATCCTCCTTTCTAGATACATTTGCGCTCATGCTCTGATGGCCAAAAGAAAGCTTTTATATCAACAGTAGTGCCAACAACCCTAACACGCCTAGGATACTCTGAATTACCTAGAGTAACTATGAATTCACCCCTTGTGGCCTCAAGGATGGACTTGCCTTGTTTCTTTTGCTCATGAATCTTCCGTTAATCATTATCAATAGTAATTGGTAAGTAAAACATAATAATAAAGATCAAGGTAAAACATAATAATCATCAATAGTAATTACTCTGAGAGTTGAATTTTACCATTTTTGCAGCCATCTCAGTGGTTTTGGGGTTGGGTATTTCTCCAGATTTGGTTTACCTCCCAGCTATTCATTGATCATGGCAAGGTAGAGATGTAGTAGTAGTGGAGGAATCAACAGTTCCAAGAGTAGGTGCTGAGAAGAAGACGCCTGCAGTATTTTTTGGCAAAGCTTTGCATAGCCTCATGGACCCATCTTGTGGTTGTGCACATTGTTTGCATGCGTTTTGTTTTTAGCATCGTTCAAAGACTAAATCCAAAACATATGTTAAACACATAGTAAATAAACATAATGAGGCTTACCTGATTTTCTCTTAGAAACAAACACCTCCCACACCTTTAGGTCTAGAGAGTTCCATTGCTCTAGGGATGATTTCTTCTTGTTTTTCTCGTTCATTATGTATTCTCCTGTTAGATTTGTCCTATAATTCCTTAATACCCTCCCACAATGTTACCACACCTTTTTACTACAATTTTTCATCCAACTCAAATATGCTCTGCAAAAGTTCATATATTTAGTGGAAAATTATTAAAAATAGAATTATAAATACCTCTAAAAACATAACTAGAAATCATAATATCTCACATATAGTTCCTTCCATATTAAATTTTTTATTCCTTGAGCAATTTTATGCCAATATTATACATCTAAATTGGATTTTCTATGAGTAAGAACCCCTTGATATTGCACAAAAGAACTATGATTCTTCCGAATAGGATTTCCTTGATCATCAAATTCAATGACCGGCTTTGGTCCTTTACCCCTGTTCTCTACTAACATGTTCGACATGGTGATGCCTCTTTGGTATGCACACTCACGAAGTTTCTCAACAAACTCAACAAGATCCTTAGGGTGCACATCCTCCGGGCGCATATCCTCAAGCTCAACATGCTAAAATTCACAAGAAATAATTGGAAGTCATATAATAAATGTAACTTATAAATGTGATAGACATTGTATCTATGTAATAAAACAATACATCTTACACCGGTGTCATCGTCATGGTGTTCATCATCATGATAATCATCCTCATGGTTATCATACCCATAATCAACTGCCATCCAAAATAATGTCATAACATTTTTAAAAATGGTCAATCAATAAAATATAAGTGATAAAGAATGGTAAATTAACATCTAACATTTACTAAAATAAAATACATGCATGAGTATTGATTGGATCTTAGATCAATTAACATTCCTTCTATGTGATCACCAAGCATATATAACAAAAAATAAAATATAAGTGATAAAGAATGGATCTTAGGTCAATTAAATTATTCTCATTCAACTTGTCCTTCTCAAAGACCAATCACAAGGAAGACGTATTATTTTTCATCATTTGATTCTACAAGGAAGAAATTTATAGTTTTCCAAAACACTTTTGATTTGATTTGAATAAATTTTAAAATATATATAATTAGGCCTTTAATTAATTATCACTCCCACTAATTTTTTAAATTGATAACTCTCACTTATCAATTTGGAAGATTGCATCGTATAATGTTCTAGTGAGCTGAGATCTATATTTCATCAGATCATGAGTTAGCTTTGGTTGATCGCCTACAACTTGATTATTTACGTAGGAAACATTTTCCAATTGCATTATATGTAACTCTTGGATAGATGGTGTGAACAAGGCATTGCCATATTCCATCTCTATGCTTCTAGGTACTTACTCTCATTAACATCACCTAGTTAAGTCTGACTGAAAATCCAACATAATAGAGTATGTACCCTGCTTTGGCAGATCTACATATCTACCATCACACTTCCACAAGATGGACAACGCATCACGCTTTGGCATAACCTAGGGTTAGTCGATCAAGTTTTTCATTTGTGTTTCTTGTAGAAAGCATCTGAGACTTAATATTTTATTTGATGGGTTTTATATATATACATATACATATCCAAACACCACATACTTATAATATGTATCATATACCTACTATATCCACATGCAATCCACATACACATAAGGATTGGTTATGGCCTTACTACTATAATCCTTTGGAGCCACAAAGGATTACAATCCACCTATGGTCTTGTGCATCTCATGCAATGCCAACCTACGAATATCACATGAACTTGTATTTGATTAGCATCGAGGTGAACAGTTTCATAGATGCTCCTTGGTCTTGGATCTTCAAGCTGCCTCTCCATAGAAGTCTTCCAAAACTAAATCTATTCCTATCTCTATTATATTATGTGTAAAAAGGAGAACTTCGAGTCACGATGGAGGGGATTTTAGAGGAAATAGAATCAATTACACTTTTAGATAATAGATGAGGCTCTACATGCAAGTTGATTATTTATACAAAGGATCCAAGCATAACTATTTATATCCAAACACAAGATATACAACCAAGCATAACATTCACAGTAGGGATCCAAGGCAATAACCATGCATGCATTCACCACATAAAACATTTTTAATGGTGACGTGTATGCTTTTATAGGTATATATATATATAATGCGAGACATTCCATTAAACAATTTTCACTCCCATGCAGACTAGGTGGGTTATATAGGGGTATCACCCCTATGTGGGGATCCCATTGTGCGGTCAATGGGAATGGGTAGATGGGAGTCCACCTTTCATGGGGTCTCAGGGGAAGCGCCCCTAAAAAGGTCCATGAAATTTTAATTTCGTGCACTAGGAAAATCAAAATTTTCTTTAGTAGACCCCATTCGTTTGGTTTAAAATGATAGGTATGCGGTGTATGTGGAATTAGGTTAGATATGCACATCAACAATTTCAAGTTCACATCGCAAGAAACAACAGAAAACAATATTTAGAAATTCGATCATATCAAAATAAATCCAAATATGTCATAATTCTACACAGATTTGATACCACTATAGGGTTTTGTGGAGGTGACAAGAGCAGCGAAAATAATAAATTTTATCCACATGCCCTAATAGAGGATCTTGTCGATAATGGCATATTTAAAAAGAGGGTGCAGGGGATATACCTTGTTCTAGAGAGTCTGGTGATATCCCTTCGCACGGTGATGTGTGTCTCTCCTAGCGTGCATAGATGGTCCTCGTCCATCCTCCGCACATAGACACTTCAACATCTATGTCTCTACTTTGTCCATATGGATGGACTGGAACTCTACTTTGTGCTTCTCAAGCCAGCGGGAAGGAGTAGCCTTCTACTTGATGATGTGCTAGTGTCATGGTTGTTCTCCTTCTCTCTCTCTTGGGATGATGATAGTTGGGGTTCACATAGAAGAGTGTATCTTTAAAATCTAGTTGTCATGCCCCTATAAATAGTAGAAGAAAGAAGCAGGGCTTCCTAAAATCCCTAGAAAACAAAAGGCTATGTCTGTATTTGAAACAAGCCACTCATGGAATATTAGAAGAAAATTATAGAATTAATTAAATAATTAATTAACTAATTAATCATATTAATTTATTAACTAATTTTTGTCATTCGACTCCAATCAATCACTCGGGAATAGCCAGCCAACTTAACAATTAAATATAATTAATTGACTTAAACATTTTAACCAATTAACTCAAATTAAATTCCAATATTATTATAGTAGATGACCTAAATGTTTTAGTAATCTATTTCATTCATAATTTTTCCAATCACATCCACAATTATACTCCTATTCCAATACATTCTATGCATGTGACCTGGTAGGCTCCAAATTACATTGGCAGTAATATTCATAATCATATTATGATTTCACAAGAAATGATGGTATCTAGAAGACTTCATTTCTACCCAAGTAATTAGAGAAGTTGGAGAACAACATCACCTACAATCTATAATTGGTGATATAGTGGTTGTATATTTCCTTTGTCTCGAATACCCAGATCGAACTCAAGGCATGAAATCATCATCCTGTTCAATATTCAGTCTATGTTTCTTGAACTAGAGAAGACTGATTGAGATATGTGTAAGCTCAATATCACATATTGACTCACACCAACATGGCCATGCATTTCTCAATTTTGTCTATCAAGTTGCCAGGATATCAGAGTCATGTAAGAGGGATGAATCCCATCTACATGACTCACAGTCATACCCATGTGTCACGGTGCACCCAAACACCACCTTTATGGAAACCCTTATTCAAGATCATGGATTCACGATGGATGATGTCAAAGTACATTGAATGACATGTGATAAGTGTAGTGATTTTAGGTCAAAGAACCACAATCACCACCATCACTATGAGAGATGACTATGACTACCAATCATGGTTACCATGTGTCACTCTCAAGGTGGGCATGTCCGATATTCTCTAATAAGTATCTATGTGTTTGGTTTGATATCACATATTATGACTAATGAGATTATGTCATCAACCAACACACACTCTGATCTTATGTGTTATTTTTGTCTATTAGCCTTCCACAATAACATTCGACTAGGGACATAGCAAGAATGCATATACTCTTGACATATGTATGATCTCATTGTTCAGGTCCTCAACCTAAAGACATGCGTCATTGAGAAATATCATTCTTTAGATATTTATTATGTTACAAAAACAGTATCTCATAACTAAATAAAATAGAATAAATTGGAAGATTTATTTTATTATTAATCAAATTGTTCACAAGATATACCATTACAATCATCATATGATTGGCTCTTTGAGCATACATACCAACATGGTTCACCTTTCTCGCCAATCTTTTCAAAATTCACTAATGTGAAATACATTTCATCCACTACAACTCCGTTGGTGTTATCAACACAATTACACCTAAAGACCGAAACTCTGAAATCTTTACAGTCAAACTCCCATATGTCTTCAATGACACCATAATATGATATTTTAGCTTCATGTGAACTCTTATCCTTTGTACTAGAAAAATATAATGAAGATGCTTGAAGGGTGACCCCACTATTTTGGATGACATTGTTATCATCTTGACATTTTGTATAATATGAAAATGCATTTGTGTCAAACCCTTCATAAAACATAACATTTATTTTTGGTTTAAAGGTGAGGAATTTATATTTTCAGGAACACTATTTGGTGTTTGAAATAGTTTATATAAGACTTATCTTCAAACCACGTACTAAATGTCTTATTATGCACTCTAGGAAGCCACATTGAATTTGGTTGAGAATGTTTTGTCTTCATGAAATTGGTATGTTCAGTGATATAAATACTCACTTAATCAATGTATTGTGAAATATTCTAATGTAATTGTTCCCACAACTCATGGCTGATTACTTCCCTTAGTGCTTCTAAAGTTCCTTTTCCAGAATAGTCCTCAATATTCTTATCATTTCCATGAGATTCATTACAACTCAGAAAGTCATTGCAAAAGTCCATGCTCTCCCTAACCACATGACCCTTAATAATACTCCCTTCAAGTTGATAATAGTTTTGAACATCACTTTTAAAAATATTTAAGTACCATTCAAAAGGATACATCCAATGCAAGAAAACTAGTCCCAAAATGTTCGTGTCCCCAGTCAAATGGACAACAATATGTACCATGATATTGAAGAATGAAGGAGGAAAATAAATGTCAAGCTAGCATTGGGTAATGACCACTTGTCTTTGCAACTTATCGAGATTCTCAAGATCAATAACTTTGTTGCATAGTTTGTTTAAAAGGAAACAAATCCTGGTGATTGCAAACCTTACATGCTTCGGCAATATAGACCAAATTGTCTCATGCAATATTTGTTACATTAGAGTGCGACAATCATGAGATTTAAGACCTATCAACTTTAGATCCTTCATTGATACCAATCTACAGTTAGTAAGAGTATCCTTGTGGTACCTTAACATTAAGAAACCACTCACAAAAAGTTTTCTTCTCTTTTCTAGACAAAATGTAAGCAAAAGAAAAAAATAATCACTACTAACTTTTGTTGTTAATTCTTATCTTATGCCCATTTCACGTAGGTATATTTTAGGTTTTATGACATATTTAGTCTTACTTGTTATATGGAATAGAGTACAAATAATTCTATCATAGATATTTTTCTCAACATGCATGAAATCAATACAATGCCTAACTGCCAAAGAACTCCAATAAAGAAGATCCTAGAATATTGATCTCTTCTTGTATAATGGTTTGTCACTGTGTGTGGGAATAGTACATTGTGATCTCTTACCGAATGCATTGAAAAAGGCTTGTACTCATTCATAAACAACCTCCCTCGATATAGGTTTAGGGGCACTCCTTTCATCATTCGATCCATTGAATGCTTGGTGCAACCTTCGGTAAGAATGAACTTTTGGAAGAAACCTTCAATGACAAAGATATACAGTCTTGAACCCACATTTTACTCATATTTAATTAGTGTTCTCTTTAGATATAGCACATTCTTTAGATTCTTTTACATTGTATCTGGACAAATTCCCAAATGTTGGAAGTCATTAATACTGCAAAATAATGTAGCATGCAAACAAAATGTCTCCTACGTGAAGCATCATAGGTCATCACACCTTCTCCCCAAAGTTTCTTTAAGTCATCAATATAATGCTTAAGATAAACATACCATTGCTAGGTTGTTTAGGGATCGATATCAACAATGATAGGATGACATACTTATTTTTCATACACAATCAGGGAGGAAGATTGTATATAATAATCATAACAAGCTAAATTCTATGTTTAATGATCAATGTGTTGTATGTATTCATCCAATAGGCACAAAGCCCAAGTCTTAGATTCCTAACTTCTTCACCAAATTTAGGGTACAATAAATCAATCTTCTTCCATGGTGGGGAATCAAACGCTTGCCGTAGGATCTCATTACTCTTTTTCTTTGCCTCTACATGCTTAAATTCTTTGCAACCATGGTATTGGCAAACAAGTGTTGAACCCATCATATTATACGTAGATATCACATAACCTTGATAGGAGATTCATTTTTGAACTATATATATATATATATATATATATATATATATATATATATATATATATATATATATATATATATATATATATATATATATATATATATATATATATATATATATAGTCGTCATTTTATACCTTGATGCCCCACATTTTGGACAATCTTTCAAATCAACATTGTCCTTATGAAATAACACATAGTCATTCAACCATACATTTATCTTCTTAGCCTTCATTCCATTGGGCAAAATATTTTCTTTAATTTGTATGTTGAGATTGGAAGCTCATTGACTTCATAAAGAATTTCTTTCAGCAAAGACAATAATGAAGTGAAGCTTTTCTCACTTCATCTATTGTTAGCCTTCAAAGTATATAATCACAAAACAATGCTCAACTTCATAAACTTTGTACAACCTAAGTATAATGGTCTCTGTGGCACCCTGATTTTCATATCACATGAGAGGAAGCATTTTTTATTCTACTAGGGTGTCACAAACATGATTATCAATGCAATTAAAGTAAATGAAACACTTTGCATAACTGGAAACTAATTCATACATAGTTTGGACAAAGAAAAACAAGTCATCTAATATACTTTGATAACAAGAATACTCATGATAAAAGATGTCTAAACTCTAGATCATCTTGGTAGATGGCACCCCACTAGGAAAGCTTGAAAATCTCTTAGGACTTTGCTAGTCCTTTTGTTCTTCAATCGCTGCAAAAAGAACTGCAGACATCGCGTCCCCAACCATGCATTGGGAAAAACAATCGTTAGAGTAAGTGGCATGAGTATTCTAAAATATACATTGCTATAGAACTAAAATTGGGATTTTATAAACATAAAGTTAACTTCAAGATCTGAGTAAAATCTGTAACATATTCTCTCTTATTACTTATTCTAAATTCTTATCTTTCTACCATATATTTCTCTAGAGACATGTAACTTGGTACATGGATCTCAAGACTTGCACCACAGTGCATGGATCATAGTTATCTTATCTAATTCCCTCTCATCACACTTATGGATGAGATTATAGGCATGCTCTAGCCTAATGTATCTTTTACTTACAATTTTTATCTGATTGTGGCTTCCATTATACAATAAGTCCTCCTCTATGGCACCAAAGTGTCCTCTATGGTGAAACACACCCTCTGTTGGCACAAAGTGCCCTTTGTTGATACCGAAGTGTCCTCTATGGTGCAACACACCCTCTATTGACACCGAAGTGTCCTCTACGGTGCAACACACCCTCTGTTGGCATAACATGTTGTAACGTCCGGGCCCACTACCCTAGGCTCTAGTAGAGTTTCAGGAATGACGACTGTCCCCACAGAGAACCACTAGCCTTAACTGTGCACTTTGTCCTCACTCACGTGCATGTCAGGATCAACTTCCCGACAGATCACCCATCCCAGTACTACTCCAAGCTAAGCACGCTTAACTATGGAGTTCTTAGTGATGGGATCCCGGAAAAGGAGGTGCACCTTGGTGATATGGGTAGTCCAATCATTCCTTATAAGATCTTTTTATCCGAGGCCTCAAATCCTGGGATGTTACAATCTCCCCCACTTAGACTCTTGATGTCCTCGTCAAGGCTCAACTATAAGGCCTCATAATCTCTTCCTCATTTCAGTGCAGACCCACAATGACCCATGGACACCCACCTCCCGATCACGAAATACCAGCGCAAGCGTGGCTACGTCAACCATGGACAACCCTTTCCTACATGTCTAGACCGCACGGCTTAAGACTGGCATGCCATGCCCATGTGGGTCCCACCTACTGGAGGGGTTATGGCTCTCATATCATTTGTAACGTCCGGGCCCACTTCCATAGGCTCTAGTAGAGTTTCAGGAATGATGACTGTCCCCACAGACCACCACTAGCCTTAACTACACACTTTGTCCTCACTCATGCGCATGCCAGGATCAACTTCTTGACAGATCACCCATCTCAGTACTACTCCAAGTTGAGCACGTTTAACTATGGAGTTCTTAGTGATGGGTTCCCAGAAAAGGAGGTGCACCTTGGTGATATGGGTAGTCCAAACATTCCTTATAAGATCTTTTTATCTGAGGCCTCAAATCCTAGGATGTTACACATGCCCTCTGTGACACCCGCAGTGTCTGGCGCAACATGCCCTCTGAATCTTCCCGAGACTCTCTGGTGAGGACTTATTATATAATGTATTCTGTGAAGGTTTTGAATTAATTATCTTAAGTCTATCTTTACTAAACTCTACATCTGAAATTGAGTGCTAAACATGTACTTAATTTTCAATCGGAAATCTGAATCTGAATCTCTGCTCTTTCAAATCTGAACTAAATCTATTATGGAATTTGGATATGTATTTCAAATTAAAACATAATTGAGATTGGGTATATAACTTATATCATGTATCTTTATTCAAAATTTGGCTACTCACACAGTGAGTAGTCTAAGTTTGAATCTAAATCTCTTATTCTTAAGTTCTAAACTGAATTTATTTCTGGACTTGAGCATATATCTCATTATCTGGGTAAACTTTATTCTAAAACTCTTATTTGGTAAGATTACTTCATTATACCAATTATATCATGAATGAGTCTAATGTCTAATGAGAAAGGATCTGACATGAATATAGAAATACTAAGTATAAAAAGTGTCTAAAGTCAAGCTTATGAAAGTATCATAAGCACAACATATCTAAAAATATCAATTCTGACAGGATGGTTCAATCCTTATAAAATATGATGTTACCCTAAAACTTTGCGTATGAACTTAGATATTAAACCTTAAATACCAAAATATAAATCTTATAAAATATTGTATTGCAACATAATCATAACTTAATGAGTCATTATCTTATAATTCCATCATGAACTCATTTTTACAATACATTGTGATCCTAAAAGTACCTTTATTTCTAAAAGTAGACCATGTCTTAATATTCTAAAATTCATATTCTTATCTTGTAATTAAATTCTAGATATTATTCATTATAAGGAATCTAGTCTTAGAACTCTACATATGTATGAAATCTTAATGGCATGTTTCTACTTGAAATCTTACTACATTCTTATCCCACATTGTCAATCTTGGTTGCATATCTTATCTTGTAGCCTTATTCATCAATATGAATCATTACTAATAGTTCTTATAGAAACAAGATCCTTTAGTTTTCTCATGAACCTTGTTCATGAGTCCCTACAATTTTTATAAATCTTCATTACATATCTCTTCTCGAGATATTAGGAACATGTAAGGATGTATTCATGAATGTATACAAATCTTACTTGCATATCTTAACATCAAATCTTAGAGCATTGGATCACATAAAGTATGAAGTCTTACAAAAATATCCTAAGTTTGATAGATATGAATACTCATGGACATGAACCACTTACCTCTTGTACTGGGGTATCTATAAGGAAGTCCTAATTCCAGTTCCATAACTTTAATATCCTGGATATCGTCATGGTTTTGTTAGTCCAAGAGTATGTTCCCTTTCTATTTCTAAATGGCAAAACCCCATCATTATAACTTTATATACCAACTTAGGGTTCTTATTTAGACTAAACATAACTTTAACTTAATATCACCATAAAATCTTGGCATTGAAAGAAAAACTAATACTATATAATAAATATTATCTTTATACTCAAATAAGACATAAATTATTTTATGCAATAATATGAACATATACTTCATATAATGAGAACAATTCTCAAACATAGTTACATATTCTAAACTTATTGACTCAATTAGAAAATCAAAGTAGAATACCATCATGTTACTAATATCGGACCTAATTACGCATACATATAACACTTACTGTGTCTGGATAATCATTTATTATTCTTTCATAATGGCTATTTATCTAAAACTAAATACTAATATAATAGCACAAGAAACTTCATTAAATCTCCAGAATAGTATTCATATAATGTAGGAAGATCATGTATTAAAATAACAGGTCATTTAAAAATCAGATCATGAGTGAAATACCTAAAATACACTTATTAGGATTTACATTAAAAACCTCATTAAAACTTCATATATGAAAGATCAGGATCTAAATTAATGTTAAACCTATCAAAATACACATTCAAAAAAAATTGTATGAATTTCTAAAGGCGTTTACTATTTTTAATTGGCAAAACATCAAAATCATATAGGTTTAAGTACACTACATATTATAAATAGCACACATCAAAAGAATGCCCTAGAATTATTTTTATAAAATAGTACACTCAAAGAGCTTTCCAAAGATACCTTATTTGTTAAAATATGAGTTCCCAATCTCAAGATATGATTTTTTGAAAATTTCCTTAATGTTGATGAGTTTTTGTCGCCAATCTGGAATCAAACGGTCCCAATCTATTGGCCCATCGCCCTTCATCTTCCTCCTATGACATGTGCTCCTCTGTTCTAGAGTAGAAACAGAATAGGAGGTGCACAGGTCTGGTGGTCGCATCCCCCAGTGCCCCGAACTACCTTCTCGTGGGAAAAAGGCCTAGATGGCTTCACCCTTCAGCTCACATCACTAGCGGCTAGGTCCAAGCTTCAGAACTAGAGATCTTCCAATCTCTATGGATGCCCAAGTGAACTACACGGCTTCCAGGTGAACTCCATGGCTGCCCAACTTTGTCCCTCAATTCTCTTCCCTCTCCATACCAGTCGCTTGGCAAACCCTAATACTAGATCTATAAGACGCCACACACAAACCCCTCACGATTTTATGGTCTTGCTTCCAAGGATTCATGTATCGAATCCTCCCCAAAAGGGGACTCTGTTTTGAGTATACAGACTCTCCAGTCCGCGATGGACTGGAAATTGCTCTTTTTATTTTTATTTTGCATAAAAGTCCAATCTATAGAAATAATTCGACATACCACCACATGACTCCATTTGAACTCAAATTTTGGGATACGTAATACATTGCCATTATCGTGTTATGGAAAATATATCAGGTCCAAATTAATTAAATAGACACTCCAAAAATATCTTTTAATTAAAAACTAGATAATTACTAATTTAATCCCCTAGGCCACTAGATAAATCAAAAGCATCTAAATTTTCTCCCTTGATCTTATATATCAATTATCTATCTATCAAAATTACATTGAGTATTTATTATGATTACGAAATGCTAATTCCTCAAATTTGTACTCCAAGGACCCATATGTGAATCCTCATTGGCCCAATCAGGATTGAATAAGATCCTAGGGCCCCCAGACCATTCCCTGATCTTTCCAAAAGGTCCATTATCTATTCTCAGTTATGGAACTAAAGCATGAATCAATATTGCCTTAACAGAAGCTTTCATATGATACATTAGGTCAACATTACTTTACTTCCTTAATAATGATACTTAAGTTGGTCTGGAGCTTAAAATAGTAATTGAAGTCATCGTATTATGTATTTGTCACATTATGGTTCACATGAATTATTCAATTATATTCATATATGCCTGGCTGCAATCATACACATTTAATCCATTAGGTGTGCATTTCTTGACCAGATAACTTGTATTAAAAATTTTGTAAACTTAATTACATACCTAGCCATGGTTAGGTTCATTAGGTCCCATGACATAAACTTACTAAAATGCCCCACACTAAAAGCTTACAATAGCTATGAAATTGAGGATGTTACAATTCTACCCACCTTAAAATAAATTGTGTCCTCGAAATTTCTTTAGGATACTACCCACCTTAGGGTTCTTCTTGCCTATTAATTTATTGATATTTAACCTATTAAGGCACACTTATGTTCAAAATTTTGTATGAAAAGAGATATGTAATGTATCTTCATAAAATATTTATATGAGCATTATCTGTTACCTTGATCTATTGCTCAACTCATACTTAGGGTTTATGAAACTAGACTTGGCTCTATACTTAGGGCATCTACCTCAACCTTCTCATGGATTCCTAACGTTAGGTATAGTTGACCGTCAAATCTTAGGTCTTCCAGGTATCTCCCACATTTCTAGATATGTGGTGATCAAGCACATACCTAGAGATGTGAGATCTTGTCATCCTATCTCTCACTAACCTATTAATACATGTGTCCCATACCACACGGAGTAGTAAGAAATGAGAGATGGATCAAAGTCTAGTGCTTATGACATTCCTCTTCAATTCTCAATTGGCTGGCCATAACCATTGAGAATGGAGAAGCAACATCATTAGCTAGGGTTAGGTTGAAACTTGAGACCAAGAATAGGTAAACATCTATCTATGACATCTCTATTTTTTCTAAGGTGAAAACTCTTAGTCATTCTAGGTCATTGTATCTTTCTTTGGGAATCTATCCCTAAACCCTAATCTCTTAGCTTCGTCCTAAGGTGACTATGAGAATCATCTTTTCCTAGTGGCCATTTACCAAATTGCTCTGATACCATATTGTGACACCTGATTTTCATATCACATGAGCAGAAGAATTTTATTTTCTTTTCTACTAGGGTGTCACAAACATGATTATCAATGCAATTAAAGTAAATGAAACACTTTGCATAACTGGAAAATTGATTCATACATAGTTTGGAAAAAGAAAAACAAGTCATCTAATATACTCTGATAACAAGAATACGCATGATAAAATATGTCTAAACTCTGGATTGTCTCGGTAGATGGCACCCCACAACACAAGCTTGAAATCTCTTAGGCCTTACTGGTCCTTTTGTTCTTCAATCTCTCCAAAAAAACTACAGACATCGCGTCCCCAACCATGCATTGGGAAAAACAATTGTTAGAGTAAGTGGCATGAGTATTCTAAAATAAACATTGCTATAGAACTAAAATTGGAATTTATAAACATAAAGTTAACTTCAAGCTCTGAGTAAAATCTGTAACAAATTCTCTCTTATTACTTAATCTAAATTCTTGTCTTTCTACCATATATTTCTCTAGAGACATGTAGCCTGGTACATGGATCTCAAGACCTGCACCACAGTGCATGGGTCATAGTTATCTTATCTAATTCCCTCTCATCACACTTATGGATGAGATTATGGGCATGCTCTAGCCTAATATATCTTTAACTTACAATTTTTATTTGATTGTGGCCACCATTATACAATAAGTCCTCCTTTGTGACACTGAAGTGTCCTCTATGGTGCAACACACCCTCTATTGGCACAACGTGCCCTCTATTAACGCCAAAGTGTCTTCAATGGTGCAACATACCCTCTGTTGGCATAACATGCCTCTGTGACACCCACAGTGTTTGGCACAACGCGCCCTCTGAATCGTCATGGGACTCTCTGGTGAGGACTTATTATATAATGTATTATGTGAAGGTTTTGAATTAATTATCTTAAGTCTATCTTTACTAAACTCTGAATCTGAACTTATCTAAAACTGAGTACTAAACATGTACTTAGTTTTGAATTTGAAATCTGAATCTAAATCTTTGCTCTTTCAAATCTGAACTGAATCTATTTTGGAATTTGGATATGTATTTTAAATTACAACATAATTGAGATTGGGTCTATAACCCATATCATGTATCTTTATTCAAAATCTGGCTACTCACACAGTGAGTAGTCTAAGTCTGAATATAAATCTCTAATTCTTAAGTTCTACACTGAATTCATTGCTGGATTTGAACATGTATCTCATTATCTGGGTAAACTTTATTCTAAAACTCTTATTTGGTAAGATTACTTCATTATACCAATTATATCATAAATGAGTCTAATGTCTTATGAGAAAGGATCTGCCAATAATATAGAAATAGTAAATATGCAAAGAATCTTAAGTCAAGCTTATGAAAGTATCATAAGTACAACATATCCAAAAATATCAATTTTGACAAGATGGTTCAATCCTTTTTATAAAATATGATGTTACCCTGAAACTTTGCATATGAACTTACATATTAAACCTTAAATACCAAAATAAGAGTTTTAGAATAAATCCTTTTTATAAAATATGATGTTACCCTTAACCTTTTGGGATGTTATCTTATAGAATATAACTTACCCTGAACTCATAGCATATAATAAATATTATCTTTATACTCAAATAAGACATAAATCGGTTTATGCACTAATGTGAACATATACATCATATAATGAGAAAAATTCTCAAACATAGTTACATATTCTAAACTTATTGACTCAATTAAGAAATCAAAGTATAATACCATCACGTTACTAATATCATACCTAATTAGGCATACATATAACACTTATTGTGTTAGGATAATCATTTATTATTCTTTCATAATGGCTACTCATCTAAAACAAAATACTAATATAATAGCACAATAAACTTCATCAAATATCCAGAAAAGTATTCATATAATGTAGGAAGATCATGTATTAAAATATCAAGTCATTTAAAAATCAGATCATGGGTGAAATACCCAAAATACCCTTATTAGGGTTTTCATTAAAAACCTCATTAAAACTTCATATATGAATGATCAGGATCTTAATTAATGTTAAACATATCAAAATACACATTTAGTAAAATTTGTATGAATTTCTAAAGGCGTTTACTATTTTTAATTGGCAAAACATCAAAATCAAATAGGTTTAAGTACACTACATATTATAAATAATAAACATCAAAAGCATACTCTGGAATTATTTTTAGAAGATAGTACACTCGAAGAGCTTTCCAAATATACCTTATTTGTTAAAATATGAGTTCCCAATCTCAAGATATGATTTTTTGAAAATTACCTTAATGTTGATGAATTTCCGTCGCCAATCTGGAATCCAACGGTCCCAATCTATTGGTCTGTCACCCTTCATATTCCTCCTATGACCTGCACTCCTCTATTGTAGACCAGAAATAGAGTAGGGGATGCACAAGGTTGGTGGCCGCACCCCCCAGTGTCCCAAACTGCCTTCTCGTGGGAAAAAGGCCTAGATGGCTTCGCCCTACAACTCCCATCACTGGCGGCTGGGTCCAAGCTTCAAAACTGGAGATCTTCAAATCTCCATGGCCGCCCAGGTGAACTACACAACTTCCAGATGAACTCCATGGCTGCCCAACTTTGCCCCTCATTTCTATTCCCTCTCCATACTAGTCGCTTGGCAAACCCTAATACTAGATCTACAAAACGCCACACACAAACCCCTCACGATTTTATGGTCTTGCTTCCAAGGGTTCATGTATCGGATCCTCCCCGAAAGGGGACTCTATTTTTAGTTTACAGACTCTCCAATCTGCAATGGACTGGAAATCACTCTTTTTTATTTTTATTTTGCACAAAAGTCCAATCTATAGAAATAATTCGACAGACCACCACATGACTCCATTTGAACTCAAATTTTGGGATACGTGATACATTGCCATTATCGTGTTATGGAAAATATATGAGGTCCAAATTAATTAAATATACACTCCAAAAATGTCTTTTAATTCAAAACTGGATAATTACTAATTTAATCACCTAGGCACTAGATAAATCAAAAACATCTAAATTTGCTCCCTTCATCTTATATATCATTATCTATCTATCAAAATTACATTGAGTATTTATTATGAATACGAAATGCTAATTCCTCAAATTTGTACTCCAAGGACCCATATGTGATTCCTCATTGTCCCGATTCAGATTGAATAAGATTCTAGAGCCCCCAGACCATTCCATGTTCTTTCCAAAAGGTCCATTATCTATTCTCAATAATGGAACTAAAGCATGAATCAATATTCCCTTTACAGAAGCTTTCATATGATACAATCATACACATTTTTGAAGTCATCGTATTATGTATTTGTCACATTATGGTTCACATGAATTATTCATTTATATTCATCTATGTCTGGCTACAATCATAAACATTTTTGCCATTAGGTGTGCATTGCTTGACCAAATGGCTTGTATTACAATTTTTGTAAACTTAATTACATACCTAGCCATGGTTAGGTTCGTTAGGTCCCATGATATACACTTACCATAAATCCCCACACTAAAAGCTTACAATAGCTTTGAAATTGAGGATGTTGCAGTCTCCCAACATCATGCACAATGTTTCTAAATAAGAAAGGTGGATCTATGTGCTTTACCCCACAACTATCAAGCATCACATCAACCACGTCTATCCAAATCGGTTCATTCAGATCTACATCGTTGTCGGTAGTTTTTTTCTTGAACACAAGGATTGCTATCAACATCTACTGATTGCATACTAGAAATCTCTCCATGCCAATACCATTCTGTATAGCCCTATATAATCCCATTGCACATGACATGAATTTTTATTTCATCAACAATGTCAACTTTCAAGTTGTTACTCCAGTTCCTGCACGGATAGTAGAACTTATCTCCAGGTTGTTTCCTATCTTCCTCTACAAGTCTTATAAATTGATCAAGACTAGTAATAAACTTTGGGGTGCAATTATTTGGAATGGACATCCATGATCTATCCATTCTATGATCAAAGAGAAAACAAGTATTAGGGTTTAGAGTTTATAGATTGGGGTTTATCATTTAGGATTTATGGATCAGGGTTACATATATGGGTTTAGGGTTCACAGATTAGGATTTAGGGTTTATGATTTACAAATTTGGGTTTAGGGTTCAATAATGAGTATGTTTACCACCTATCCCATTCTTGAACACCTAATCTCACTAGTAAGTGTATAATGTGTATTCGATTTCCAAGAAGATTTCAGTAGCACTTCCCCGTGGTTCTTCAAATACACTGATGTAGATGGGCAAATATCCACCTACATATGTACTTATATAACAAATGGGAAAGTTTGACAAAAAAATGTCAAAAACTAAATACACATTATACACTTACATCCTAAGTGAGATTAAGAGTTCAAGAATAGTCCCAAACTGTGGACTATCCAAGATTCTTTTTTACTCCTATTGAGTAAATCTTAGACGGGTTTTTAGGCCAACAAACAATTTATGCCTATGATCTCCGCATCATCATTCATATGATATGTGCAAAAAACTATACATTAAGATAAGTTTGTCTTTTGAAAAACCGACGTTGAGTCTAGAAAAAAACTGTGAAAAAATGTACAATCAGTGTCAGTTTTATGTCAAGAAATTGAGGACAAAAAATTCACGACACGTCCGTGCAAAAAATATTCCCCCTAAATTTCTCTCTATTGTTAGTTTTCCTAGAACAAACCAATGACTAAGGCTTTACTCAGGTCAATTTTTTCATTCAGATAATGGCCTTTGGCATCAGTTTCGTACAACAAAATGACATCATCCTTGGACAGTATTCGGAAAATACCTTGTTGTGCAATCATGGTTCCCTGAATTCCATCCATCTAGAGACCTTCCCAGGAAACTGGTGGTCTGCACAAGAGTTGTGGACATACCACTACACCTTTTTCAAATCAGTCTGCTTGAAGGAATTGGCAGTGCCATCAGGAAATAGACGCCATAAGTATAGAGGCAAAATTTATTTTGCATGAAGGTGTTTGTCATCAGTTTTTAAAAAATCAATGCTCATCTTAAATTTTCTGGAGACAGTTTTTTTCCTAAAAAATTATGTTTGGCTTGTTATTTTAGGCATTAGTTTTTTAAAAAAATAGTTGACGTTATAGAGAAAGTGGTACCTAGGTCTTTTTTAAATCAGTTGAACTTGATCAATGGTCATGTTGATGGTAATTAACTGATGTTATTTTCCCTATAGTGTCCTTTTTTTCCTTTGGAACCGACATCAGGAAAGGTGACATTTGAGGTCAGAAATGTACTAGTGCCCTTGGGGGTCTTCCTTGGTGGTTGTAGCTTCTTATTCTTTCTTTTTTCCTTCAACTTCTCCTTCAAGATTCTAGACATATGTTGTTGCCTCTTAAACTACAAGGAATCCCCCAACATTTTTAAATGGAGAACCCCAATCAGGCCATGGTAGGAATAGTTCTGGTTTAGGTGTGTGGGAACCCCACACGTCATAGGGAAGAACGGTGCTGCTAATTTAGCATGGGTGTATCCTTGATTTCTGAACCCTAGATAGTTCCATCCTCTTGTATATATAAAAAACTAGGTGGCGGGGTGAAGAGCATGTTGGGCAGCAACTCAGGTGGAAGGCCTTCCAGTGAAGCCAACATCTCAGGAATGGTTGCATCTTCCTTGTATGTTTCCACTCCTTCAGGTTTATCTTTCCTATTGATGTAGCCCTATTCTAGGGCTTCATCTTGTGTCTTGTTGTATCTTAATCACATATAAACATATTAGATTGCAAATTATTTTCCCCAATAGAGAATTTTATGTCAAATGTAGTTATGGCTGCTTTTTCATGTTTTTTAGGTATTCTGTACATGCACTAGATGTAAAGGGGAGTGAAGGAGAGGATCTTTGGTTTTTTACACCCCGAGATTGGACCCAACCTTCCCCATGCATCCCTTGATAGACAAAAAATTGGTCCAAGGAAAAAAGCATCCATTTGGAGGAGCTAAGAGCAAAAATGGGAAAATGAGACCTCACCATGGGTTATGGTACTCCACCATGCTCGTGGCCAAATTGCTCAAGATCTTAGTAAAATCCAAGCTACAAAAAAGGCACCACCACATCCGTGGCCATCAGCATGACCATGTACATGGTCATTTTATTTTCCTTGGTCGTGGTGAAGAACTTCTCTAAGGGTCAGAGCTCTAGCCAACACAACCGTATTCATCAACATGGTTGTGGTCCTTCAGATCCACCTCATGTGTGACGTCCCCAGATTTTTTTTAAAAATGAATCTGATGTGTGATGTCCAAATTGAAACCCTCACCTCAGCGAGAATCCCAATTTAAACATCCCACACGAGGCTAAGAAGAAGAAAATCGAGGGAGTCAGAAGGAAACAACAGTAGCACATGTACATGAACAATAATAAAACCATACACACATGGTCACCATTCAACATATAATTACAACATGAATTGTTACAACATTTGATATTACATATTGAACAGCAAACTTAAACATATACATGTACTACATCTAAACAATAGGATCTTAAGACAATAGGTCCACCTGTACATCAGCTCGCTACACAACTCTCATCTATCCTGCATCTTCAAGAGCATAACCACAACCTAAACAAAAGATTACATGCGGTACACGTCAGCACAATATTTCATGAATATTGTACTGAGTACGCCTATGTGTCTTTTTATATACCTCTCATCATATCTTGGCAATAAGATAAAACTAATACTTGGCAGCATTAAACAAAATATAAGAAAAGGCGTATAGTTGCACAAAGATATTTGTTACCAGAAGAGAACACATATTTTAGGCACATTTCCATTATATGTAAACTTGATTAACCACATGCACTATTCTACCAAAGAGATTTAGTGCTCACATGTACTATTCTGCCAAAGAGATTTAGTACTTCACAAATGCACTATTCTGCCAAAGAGATTTAGTGCTCACATGTACTATTCTGCCAAAGAGATTTAGTACTTTCATCAATGCACTATTCTACCAAAGAGATTTAGTGCTATCATATAATGGACCATATATCTTATGTTTCATGTGTTCATAGCAATCAGTATGGAGAATCAAGCAACATAGCATACAAGAACAATCATTTCAATCAATACCATATGCCAAGTATTTTACTACTCATATAACACAAGCATATTGTATAATAAGACAAGTAAGAGGTAATGGCGTACCTTGATCAAGAGATAAACCTAATCATCATATCCTCATGTCAACTATGTATCCTAGGTCAAATCCTGATTAAGACAAGATCACATACGATCATCAGGTTCTCATCTTATTATATCTCATCTTAACCCTAATTGTGTTCATTAGGGTTTAGCTTATCTTTTTAGGATATTCTCATTATTACTTGCATTCTTGTCTAAGAATTATCATACTGATGTCATTTTCCAGATTATGGTTCATTATCTGAATATTATCTTCCATAGCATTTTTGTGCACATTAATTAACCCTAGGTTACACCATTAACCGAGATTAGGGTTTTATAACATGTATTAAGGTTCATATTCATATAACATAGATTCTGTTCATCATGATGATCTCATAATTAAAACTGAGGTTTCATATACTGATATGAGCTTACTCTGTGAATTTCACCACTTATTGAGCATGCATGTATTTAATACATTTTATTTAGGGTTATTAGCCCTAAATAGCCACATGGAGCATATTACATAATTTCGTACATCAACATGATCATCCTTGACATCAGGTACATTATAAACATTATTATGGAGTTAATGACATTTTTCCATAATTTTATGTCATCATTTGCTATTTATTATCCACTAAACAAGAATTACACATCTTTCATGATATCACTGAGATTATTACTTCAAAATCCAGATATTACAGTTTAATATTATTCTACACATTTTTATGAGAATTTTGATACCTTATTTGTATTTTTAGGATCAACGGGCTATTTACTGTGAATTAAAGAAGATCTGAGCATTTTACCTTTTTGGGCCTATACGGGACTGCCACGTGTCCACTAAGGGGGCTCCTTTCCTTGGTTGGGCCGGTGGTTCGCGGTCACCTGGACCCGGTTCAGCAGCTGGACCAACCGGTCCTTCTCCTTTCTTTCTTCGTTCCGTTTAACGCAGCGTGCGTTCTTTCCTCCTCGGACGACGCCTGCGTGCCGCAGCCGCCGCCGCCTGGTCCCCCCTTGGGCGAGCGAGCAGACACCCGCTCCTGGCTATGGCGCCGCCGCAAAGCTGGACCTCCAGTGAGGGATAGGTGTCGCTATCCCCTCCTCGACTTAAGATGGTGCTGCCTTGGACCTCGTCCAGGCTCCCTCGGCATCTTCGACCTTGAGGCCACCTCCTCCGTGGAAGCTCCTTGCGGCTGGGGAAGCTCACCGCCGTCGGCCTCTGTGCCTGTCAGCCCGGTCCGCCCTTCTTCCTCTCTCTGCGGCACACCACGGGTGTGGGCAGGCCGCCACGGTCGTGTTCGTTCACGAACACGGTGCCCGCCTCCCCTGTCCGCAGCGCACGCCACCGCCGTCTGCTTGCTCCCGAACTAGCACCTCCGTGGCTCTCCTAGCGACGACGTTGGATGCCTTCGTGCATCTGTTATCGGTGCCGTCATCAATTCAACTCCAGCGTATGGTCAACCACCCTGATCTTTGGCGCATATAGACAAAACTACACAAGTGGTGGTTGCCGCCATGAGCCAGAACTCCGGCGAGGCTAGCGGAAGTTGATCTCCTCCAAGCTCCCTTTCCTACTCCATGCTCCTATTTTTCGATCCATCTGCTTCCCTCCCTTTCTTATGTATGATGGAGTGAATAGGTAAAGAAACTGAGAACTAATACTTCCTCGTCTCCCTATGAGTTTCTAGCCTAGAGGGTTTGTTGAATCTCTATTTGCATGCATCCATATCAAGTCCTATACCACGATTGTGGATCGTGGTAACATGGGTAGCAGTAGAACCTCCCACGTTTCCGGTTCAGTTGGCGGAAAGGAACGAGATGATTTCACTGCCGTCAGATGACATCCATGGGCTAGGAACGCCACATTAGCTGGCCGATCAGCGGCTCCCTTTTCTCAAAGGTTGTACATAGGTATAAACTAAGTACTCTTGTACATCAATAAATCAACGATCTCACTATATTCAAACCTTAGCAACAATGTCTAGGATCATTCAAACTATATGAAACTTTAACTATATATATACAATAACATGAGCTACATTCTCTTTTATTTGGTGCCAAGTTATCAATAATTGACCAATCAACAACTTAATCCAAGGTGGTACATAATTAGGGTCATTAATCGTAATAGTAACATCAAACATATATACATCATCATCACTGTCGCATTACATATTGACACATATTTATTATTCCAATCTCTGGATCATGATTCAATTATCCATTTGGGTATTTAGGGATTCCAGAAGTCCACTCCATCACATCCTACACACTTTAAAAGGTATTTCGTCCTCGAAATTAAGTCAGAAAAACCACTTTGTCACATCATATACATCTTAAAAGAACTTTCGTCCTCGAAAGTAAACCACACTCATACTTCTAGGTAAAACTTTATCTTGCCTTCATCCACATGTAGGCACTATTCTACGCGTAACATATCCACAAAGGTTACCTAGAACTATGCATTCAAAGCACTATTAGGGGGTTTACAACCATCTTGGGTGCACAAACACTCCATTCGAGGTTTAGTAACTTGGTTATGTCATTACATATCTCATATTTTAGGATTTTCATCCTCATTATAGCCAAGCATCAAAATTCCAACATAACATTTTTTTTCCCAACATCATTACATAGTGCAAAGTTTTCAGATCATATTCATCATATTTATTAAGCACTGTCATTATCACTATTTGGCATGTATCATTAAGATGACCTCATTTCACTTTCCTATTAAGTTACATATTTATTAGTGAATTCATCACTAGATTCACCAACCATATTACATCATGATTCATATAATATGTATCATTAGTGTAATCTCATTATACTTTCTCATATTAGGTTATAAACTCTTTTGGAGATTCCTCATGAGATTAGACAACCATTCACATTAGCATCATTATTCATGTATATGGTTAACCATTTGTACTTTGATGTCTATTAAACCATCTCTAGGTTTTCCACCATATTATATCTATATATATCACATCTCAATATTAGATCACATCCTTACATACATTATATCATGGTTGTGCTAGACAAACTTATGTGAGTGGCCCTTTAAACATATATCAAAACTTTATCTAGTCCAACTGAGGTCCTAACCCATGCCACGAGGGTAGTTTCATGCTCAGTCTCTCTGAGCTAACTCAACTCTATGAGTATCTCATATGCACATACTTTATCTTTCCTCTCGGTCTAGGGTTCTTGGATTACCTCATTGGAACTAGTGATAGCTTTACAAGCTCTAGTCACATAAACACATACTAAAACATGCTATGATATACTCTTCATAGGTCTTCTACCCATGAAACATCTTACCCAAAGCTCTCTTATATACACCACTAGATTCCTATGTGGGAAACCACCAACCCGAGAATGAGGCTTCACAGAAACTAACATAACTACCTCCTCCAGGGTCTTGGGCTCTCTCCCTCACCCAGATGGAAGGCACTCATATTGATGTTCACATACACATATAACGAGCCTCTCTCTATCTCTAGGGTTTGGTCCTCCCAAGGACATCTAGGGTTCAACAATACTATAGGAATCATGCATAAAGAGACCCAACTCAATCACTCAGGAGTAATCTAGTTTAGGACATATCATATCACGTATCTTATCATTCTCATATCTTGGAGTTTAGGTTCTCTGACCTTCTCCCTGTGGGTCTCGCTCTCTCTTGAGCTAACCCCAAAAACAGGTCCTAACACTAGAGTCCTCCTTCGTAAAAGAGATTGAGGCCCATGCTGACTCACAACCTTATCTTAACATAACATATCTTATCTCATAAAAGAAAGCATACTTGCATCATCAAAACTCATCTCAAATCCTCAAAACTGAACTTAAATCCTCGAAGATAAACATATATCATCATAAACATCTTATATCATCTATATAAGACTTACATCATATCAAAACTTATTTCATCTACTCCATCTATCACATATTCCAAACAAGGCTCTAGACATCTAATCTAGAACTACTCTCTCTTCTAGACTGATGTCATCACTTTCACTTAGGTTACATGACCACCTCCTACTCATACATGTGTGGGGACACATTTTTGTAATACATATACATATTAAAATATTATATAATTTTTCTCCGATAAAACAAGCGTCAGAGAAAACTATCGAGGTTCGATCCATTTGGAATCAAAAACCAAATCCTAAAAACGAATGTCCCACAGATAGTACAGAGTACAGTGTCATGAAACTAGTGAAAAGGGTGAGAACAAAGGGTAGACTAGTGTAGCTACTCTAGACAATGAGCGCCATATGTCTAGGGTTTCTCTTCCCTAGATGCATGTCATTTCCAAATAGTGCAACGTCCCATACCGCTGCACTACAAGGAAAGAATGACATATAAGGACTTGCTACTCAACAAGCACCAGTCTAGACCTAGTTCTCGGACATCTAGGTGCTAACCTAGAGGCTAGGTCAGATCTAGTCTCTAAAAGACGACTAATCTAACCCTAAAGATTATTAAGTTCAAGGTTCTTTAGTTTTCAGTTGCATAATGAGCAAATGTCAGGCTTTGCTATTGTTCATGCTCTGATACCACCTGTGACGTCCCCAGATTTTTTTAAAACTTAATCTGATGTGTGACGTCCAAATTGAAACCCTCACCTCAGCGAGAATCCCAATTTAAACATCCCACATGAGGCTAAGAAGAATAAAATCGAGGGAGTCAGAAGGAAACAACAGTAGCACATGTACATGAACAATAATAAAACCATACACACATGTTCACCATTCAACATATAATTACAACATGAATTGTTACAACATTTGATATTACATATTGAACTAATAACTTAAACATATACATGTACTACATCTAAACAACATGATCTTAAGACAACAGGTCCACCTGTACATCATCTCGCTACACAACTCTCATCTATCCTGCATCTTCAAGAGCATAACCACAACCTAAACAAAAGATTACATGTGGTACACGTCAGCACAATATTTCATGAATATTGTACTGAGTACGCCTACGTGTCTTTTTATATACCTCTCATCATATCTTGGCAATAAGATAAAACTAATACTTGGCAGCATTAAACAAAATATAAGAAAAGGCGTATAGTTGCACAAAGATATTTGTTACCAGAAGAGAACACATATTTTAGGCACATTTCCATTATATGTAAACTTGATTAACCACATGCACTATTCTACCAAAGAGATTTAGTGCTCACATGTACTATTCTGCCAAAGAGATTTAGTACTTCACAAATGCACTATTCTGCCAAAGAGATTTAGTGCTCACATGTACTATTCTGCCAAAGAGATTTAGTACTTTCATCAATGCACTATTCTACCAAAGAGATTTAGTGCTATCATATAATGGACCATATATCTTATGTTTCATGTGTTCATAGCAATCAGTATGGAGAATCAAGCAACATAGCATACAAGAACAATCATTTCAATCAATACCATATGCCAAGTATTTTACTACTCATATAACACAAGCATATTGTATAATAAGACAAGTAAGAGGTAATGGCGTACCTTGATCAAGAGATAAACCTAATCATCATATCCTCATGTCAACTATGTATCCTAGGTCAAATCCTGATTAAGACAAGATCACATACGATCATCAGGTTCTCATCTTATTATATCTCATCTTAACCCTAATTGTGTTCATTAGGGTTTAGCTTATCTTTTTAGGATATTCTCATTATTACTTGCATTCTTGTTTAAGAATTATCATACTGATGTCATTTTCCAGATTATGGTTCATTATCTGAATATTATCTTCCATAGCATTTTTGTGCACATTAATTAACCCTAGGTTACACCATTAACCGAGATTAGGGTTTTATAACATGTATTAAGGTTCATATTCATATAACATAGATTCTGTTCATCATGATGATCTCATAATTAAAACTGAGGTTTCATATACTGATATGAGCTTACTCTGTGAATTTCACCACTTATTGAGCATGCATGTATTTAATACATTTTATTTAGGGTTATTAGCCCTAAATAGCCACATGGAGCATATTACATAATTTCGTACATCAACATGATCATCCTTGACATCAGGTACATTATAAACATTATTATGGAGTTAATGACATTTTTCCATAATTTTATGTCATCATTTGCTATTTATTATCCACTAAACAAGAATTACACATCTTTCATGATATCACTGAGATTATTACTTCAAAATCCAGATATTACAGTTTAATATTATTCTACACATTTTTATGAGAATTTTGATACCTTATTTGTATTTTTAGGATCAACGGGCTATTTACTGTGAATTAAAGAAGATCTGAGCATTTTACCTTTTTGGGCCTATACGGGACTGCCACGTGTCCACTAAGGGGGCTCCTTTCCTTGGTTGGGCCGGTGGTTCGCGGTCACCTGGACCCGGTTCAGCAGCTGGACCAACCGGTCCTTCTCCTTTCTTTCTTCGTTCCGTTTAACGCAGCGTGCGTTCTTTCCTCCTCGGACGACGCCTGCGTGCCGCAGCCGCCGCCGCCTGGTCCCCCCTTGGGCGAGCGAGCAGACACCCACTCCTGGCTATGGCGCCGCCGCAAAGCTGGATCTCCGGTGAGGGATAGGTGTTGCTATCCCCTCCTCAGCTTAAGATGGTGCTGCCTTGGACCTCGTCCAGGCTCCCTCGGCATCTTCGACCTTGAGGCCACCTCCTCCGTGGAAGCTCCTTGCGGCTGGGGAAGCTCACCGCCGTCGGCCTCTGTGCCTGTCAGCCCGGTCCGCCCTTCTTCCTCTCTCTGCGGCACACCACGGGTGTGGGCAGGCCGCCACGGTCGTGTTCGTTCACGAACACGGTGCCCGCCTCCCCTGTCCGCAGCGCACGCCACCGCCGTCTGCTTGCTCCCGAACTAGCACCTCCGTGGCTCTCCTAGCGACGACGTTGGATGCCTTCGTGCATCTGTTATCGGTGCCGTCATCAATTCAACTCCAGCGTATGGTCAACCACCCTGATCTTTGGCGCATATAGACAAAACTACACAAGTGCTGGTTGCCGCCATGAGCCAGAACTCCGGCGAGGCTAGCGGAAGCTGATCTCCTCCAAGCTCCCTTTCCTACTCCATGCTCCTACTTTTCGATCCATCTGCTTCCCTCCCTTTCTTATGTATGATGGAGTGAATAGGTAAAGAAACTGAGAACTAATACTTCCTCGTCTCCCTATGAGTTTCCAACCTAGAGGGTTTGTTGAATCTCTATTTGCATGCATCCATATCACGTCCTATACCACGATTGTGGATCGTGGTAACATGGGTAGCAGTAGAACCTCCCACGTTTCCGGTTCAGTTGGCGGAAAGGAACGAGATGATTTCACTGCCGTCAGATGACATCCATGGGCTAGGAACGCCACATTAGCTGGCCGATCAGCGGCTCCCTTTTCTCAAAGGTTGTACATAGGTATAAACTAAGTACTCTTGTACATCAATAAATCAACGATCTCACTATATTCAAACCTTAGCAACAATGTCTAGGATCATTCAAACTATATGAAACTTTAACTATATATATACAATAACACGAGCTACATTCTCTTTTATTTGGTGCCAAGTTATCAATAATTGACCAATCAACAACTTAATCCAAGGTGGTACATAATTAGGGTCATTAATCGTAATAGTAACATCAAACATATATACATCATCATCACTGTCGCATTACATATTGACACATATTTATTATTCCAATCTCTGGATCATGATTCAATTATCCATTTGGGTATTTAGGGATTCCAGAAGTCCACTCCATCACATCCTACACACTTTAAAAGGTATTTCGTCCTCGAAATTAAGTCAGAAAAACCACTTTGTCACATCATATACATCTTAAAAGAACTTTCGTCCTCGAAAGTAAACCACACTCATACTTCTAGGGAAAACTTTATCTTGCCTTCATCCACATGTAGGCACTATTCTACGCGTAACATATCCACAAAGGTTACCTAGAACTATGCATTCAAAGCACTATTAGGGGGTTTACAACCATCTTGGGTGCACAAACACTCCATTCGAGGTTTAGTAACTTGGTTATGTCATTACATATCTCATATTTTAGGATTTTCATCCTCATTATAGCCAAGCATCAAAATTCCAACATAACATTTTTTTTCCAACATCATTACATAGTGCAAAGTTTTCAGATCATATTCATCATATTTATTAAGCACTGTCATTATCACTATTTGGCATGTATCATTAAGATGACCTCATTTCACTTTCCTATTAAGTTACATATTTATTAGTGAATTCATCACTAGATTCACCAACCATATTACATCATGATTCATATAATATGTATCATTAGTGTAATCTCATTATACTTTCTCATATTAGGTTATAAACTCTTTTGGAGATTCCTCATGAGATTAGACAACCATTCACATTAGCATCATTATTCATGTATATGGTTAACCATTTGTACTTTGATGTCTATTAAACCATCTCTAGGTTTTCCACCATATTATATCTATATATATCACATCTCAATATTAGATCACATCCTTACATACATTATATCATGGTTGTGCTAGACAAACTTATGTGAGTGGCCCTTTAAACATATATCAAAACTTTATCTAGTCCAACTGAGGTCCTAACCCATGCCACGAGGGTAGTTTCATGCTCAGTCTCTCTGAGCTAACTCAACTCTATGAGTATCTCATATGCACATACTTTATCTTTCCTCTCGGTCTAGGGTTCTTGGATTACCTCATTGGAACTAGTGATAGCTTTACAAGCTCTAGTCACATAAACACATACTAAAACATGCTATGATATACTCTTCATAGGTCTTCTACCCATGAAACATCTTACCCAAAGCTCTCTTATATACACCACTAGATTCCTATGTGGGAAACCACCAACCCGAGAATGAGGCTTCACAGAAACTAACATAACTACCTCCTCCAGGGTCTTGGGCTCTCTCCCTCACCCAGATGGAAGGCACTCATATTGATGTTCACATACACATATAACGAGCCTCTCTCTATCTCTAGGGTTTGGTCCTCCCAAGGACATCTAGGGTTCAACAATACTATAGGAATCATGCATAAAGAGACCCAACTCAATCACTCAGGAGTAATCTAGTTTAGGACATATCATATCACGTATCTTATCATTCTCATATCTTGGAGTTTAGGTTCTCTGACCTTCTCCCTGTGGGTCTCGCTCTCTCTTGAGCTAACCCCAAAAACAGGTCCTAACACTAGAGTCCTCCTTCGTAAAAGAGATTGAGGCCCATGCTGACTCACAACCTTATCTTAACATAACATATCTTATCTCATAAAAGAAAGCATACTTGCATCATCAAAACTCATCTCAAATCCTCAAAACTGAACTTAAATCCTCGAAGATAAACATATATCATCATAAACATCTTATATCATCTATATAAGACTTACATCATATCAAAACTTATTTCATCTACTCCATCTATCACATATTCCAAACAAGGCTCTAGACATCTAATCTAGAACTACTCTCTCTTCTAGACTGATGTCATCACTTTCACTTAGGTTACATGACCACCTCCTACTCATACATGTGTGGGGACACATTTTTGTAATACATATACATATTAAAATATTATATAGTTTTTCTCCGATAAAACAAGCGTCAGAGAAAACTATCGAGGTTCGATCCATTTGGAATCAAAAACCAAATCCTAAAAATGAATGTCCCACAGATAGTAGAGAGTACAGTGTCATGAAACTAGTGAAAAGGGTGAGAACAAAGGGTAGACTAGTGTAGCTACTCTAGATAATGAGCGCCATATGTCTAGGGTTTCTCTTCCCTAGATGCATGTCATTTCCAAATAGTGCAACGTCCCATACCGCTGCACTACAAGGAAAGAACGACATATAAGGACTTGCTACTCAACAAGCACCAGTCTAGACCTAGTTCTCGGACATCTAGGTGCTAACCTAGAGGCTAGGTCAGATCTAGTCTCTAAAAGACGACTAATCTAACCCTAAAGATTATTAAGTTCAAGGTTCTTTAGTTTTCAGTTGCATAATGAGCAAATGTCAGGCTTTGCTATTGTTCATGCTCTGATACCACCTGTGACGTCCCCGGATTTTTTTAAAACTTAATATGATGTGTGACGTCCAAATTGAAACCCTCACCTCAGCGAGAATCCCAATTTAAACATCCCACACGAGGCTAAGAAGAAGAAAATCGAGGGAGTCAGAAGGAAACAACAGTAGCACATGTACATGAACAATAATAAAACCATACACACATGTTCACCATTCAACATATAATTACAACATGAATTGTTACAACATTTGATATTACATATTGAACTACAAACTTAAACATATACATGTACTACATCTAAACAACATGATCTTAAGACAACAGGTCCACCTGTACATCATCTCGCTACACAACTCTCATCTATCCTGCATCTTCAAGAGCATAACCACAACCTAAACAAAAGATTACATGTGGTACACGTCAGCACAATATTTCATGAATATTGTACTGAGTACGCCTACGTGTCTTTTTATATACCTCTCATCATATCTTGGCAATAAGATAAAACTAATACTTGGCAGCATTAAACAAAATATAAGAAAAGGCGTATAGTTGCACAAAGATATTTGTTACCAGAAGAGAACACATATTTTAGGCACATTTCCATTATATGTAAACTTGATTAACCACATGCACTATTCTACCAAAGAGATTTAGTGCTCACATGTACTATTCTGCCAAAGAGATTTAGTACTTCACAAATGCACTATTCTGCCAAAGAGATTTAGTGCTCACATGTACTATTCTGCCAAAGAGATTTAGTACTTTCATCAATGCACTATTCTACCAAAGAGATTTAGTGCTATCATATAATGGACCATATATCTTATGTTTCATGTGTTCATAGCAATCAGTATGGAGAATCAAGCAACATAGCATACAAGAACAATCATTTCAATCAATACCATATGCCAAGTATTTTACTACTCATATAACACAAGCATATTGTATAATAAGCCAAGTAGGAGGTAATGGCGTACCTTGATCAAGAGATAAACCTAATCATCATATCATCATGTCAACTATGTATCCTAGGTCAAATCCTAATTAAGACAAGATCACATACGATCATCAGGTTCTCATCTTATTATATCTCATCTTAACCCTAATTGTGTTCATTAGGGTTTAGCTTATCTTTTTAGGATATTCTCATTATTACTTGCATTCTTGTCTAAGAATTATCATACTGATGTCATTTTCCAGATTATGGTTCATTATCTGAATATTATCTTCCATAGCATTTTTGTGCACATTAATTAACCCTAGGTTACACCATTAACCGAGATTAGGGTTTTATAACATGTATTAAGGTTCATATTCATATAACATAGATTATGTTCATCATGATGATCTCATAATTAAAACAGAGGTTTCATATACTGATATGAGCTTACTCTGTGAATTTCACCACTTATTGAGCATGCATGTATTTAATACATTTTATTTAGGGTTATTAGCCCTAAATAGCCACATGGAGCATATTACATAATTTCGTACATCAACATGATCATCCTTGACATCAGGTACATTATAAACATTATTATGGAGTTAATGACATTTTCCCATAATTTTATGTCATCATTTGCTATTTATTATCCACTAAACAAGAATTACACATCTTTCATGATATCACTGAGATTATTACTTCAAAATCCAGATATTACAGTTTAATATTATTCTACACATTTTTATGAGAATTTTGATACCTTATTTGTATTTTTAGGATCAACGGGCTATTTACTGTGAATTAAAGAAGATCTGAGCATTTTACCTTTTTGGGCCTATACGGGACTGCCACGTGTCCACTAAGGGGGCTCCTTTCCTTGGTTGGGCCGGTGGTTCGCGGTCACCTGGACCCGGTTCAGCAGCTGGACCAACCGGTCCTTCTCCTTTCTTTCTTCGTTCCGTTTAACGCAGCGTGCGTTCTTTCCTCCTCGGACGACGCCTGTGTGCCGCAGCCGCCGCCGCCTGGTCCCCCCTTGGGCGAGCGAGCAGACACCCGCTCCTGGCTATGGCGCCGCCGCAAAGCTGGACCTCCGGTGAGGGATAGGTGTCGCTATCCCCTACTCGGCTTAAGATGGTGCTGCCTTGGACCTCGTCCAGGCTCCCTCGGCATCTTCGACCTTGAGGCCACCTCCTCCGTGGAAGCTCCTTGCGGCTGGGGAAGCTCACCGCCGTCGGCCTCTGTGCCTGTCAGCCCGGTCCACCCTTCTTCCTCTCTCTGCGGCACACCACGGGTGTGGGCAGGCCGCCACGGTCGTGTTCGTTCACGAACACGGTGCCCGCCTCCCCTGTCCGCAGCGCACGCCACCGCCGTCTGCTTGCTCCCGAACTAGCACCTCCGTGGCTCTCCTAGCGACGACGTTGGATGCCTTCGTGCATCTGTTATCGGTGCCGTCATCAATTCAACTCCAGCGTATGGTCAACCACCCTGATCTTTGGCGCATATAGACAAAACTACACAAGTGCTGGCTGCCGCCATGAGCCAGAACTCCGGCGAGGCTAGCGGAAGCTGATCTCCTCCAAGCTCCCTTTCCTACTCCATGCTCCTACTTTTCGATCCATCTGCTTCCCTCCCTTTCTTATGTATGATGGAGTGAATAGGTAAAGAAACTGAGAACTAATACTTCCTCATCTCCCTATGAGTTTCCAGCCTAGAGGGTTTGTTGAATCTCTATTTGCATGCATCCATATCACGTCCTATACCACGATTGTGGATCGTGGTAACATGGGTAGCAGTAGAACCTCCCACATTTGCGGTTCAGTTGGCGGAAAGGAACGAGATGATTTCACTGCCGTCAGATGACATCCATGGGCTAGGAACGCCACATTAGCTGGCCGATCAGCGGCTCCCTTTTCTCAAAGGTTGTACATAGGTATAAACTAAGTACTCTTGTACATCAATAAATCAACGATCTCACTATATTCAAACCTTAGCAACAATGTCTAGGATCATTCAAACTATATGAAACTTTAACTATATATATACAATAACACGAGCTACATTCTCTTTCATTTGGTGCCAAGTTATCAATAATTGACCAATCAACAACTTAATCCAAGGTGGTACATAATTAGGGTCATTAATCGTAATAGTAACATCAAACATATATACATCATCATCATTGTCGCATTACATATTGACACATATTTATTATTCCAATCTCTGGATCATGATTCAATTATCCATTTGGGTATTTAGGGATTCCAGAAGTCCACTCCATCACATCCTACACACTTTAAAAGGTATTTCGTCCTCGAAATTAAGTCAGAAAAACCACTTTGTCACATCATGCATGGAGCCCACCACACCCATGGCTTTCAAAATTGACAACAACCCCAGAACAGTCATGCTTACCTCCACGCCCCCCTGCCACGGTCGTGGCCACCAAGCCTCCAAGACCCCAATTTTTACTCTCACTTTATCCACCTTCACCTTGCCCATTTCACTTCACCATGACCAAGATGGCCTCCATCCACCACAGCCGTGGTGACTACCACGGATGTGGTTATCACCCTAACCCTACTACTTTTTGTAGTATTTTCCCCATTTTACCCCCACTCACCCTAGTGCTTCTCCACACCTATATATACTATAGTGGTGGCCACAACACTAAGTTATCCACCTCTAGAGCTTTTATTGCTTCCCCTTAGCATTCAAGAGCTCCACCTACCTTGTAGGAGAAGAAATTTGTATATAGGAAGATATGGTGCTATCTAAGGATCCACTAGTTGGACCTAGGAGCAATTTCTAAAATATCTACATGTTATTCGTTTTCTAGGTGTTTTCAAGCATCACACAACAAGCAACCCATCTTTAGAAGCATAAATAAAAAATAGAATAATGGAAAACAAGATTGAATCAAGAAACAATCATCATAGAATGAAAATATGTTTAATACAAGTTACATTCCCCTAACATGGTATCAAAGTAACATTATATCCCCCAAACAACCCACCAAGGGGGTTTAGCTACTCATAATCAAGAAAAAGAGAAAAAATGAGATAAGAAAGAGGTAGAATGCCATGGAACTCGAGGAGAGCTTCTTCTCCTTCACCTCCTAGTTGTTGTGGGTTGTGATCCCTCCTCCAAGATGGGTGGATGGCATGAAAATATGGGGCATTATGGTGGAAACCATAGAAAAACTAGGGTTTTAGGGTAAGGGAAGGTGGAAATGGAGTAATGGATGGATGAAGGTAGGTGGAGCTTCTGAATTCAAAGGGGAAGCAATAAAAGCTCTAGAAGTGGCTAACGTAGTGTTGCTGACACCACTATAGTATATATAGTTGATGGGGAAGCACTAGGGTGAGTGGCGGTAAAATGGGGAAAATATTGCAAAAAAGTATTAGGGTTAGGGTGATCACCACAATCATGGTGGTCACCACATCCGTGGTGGATCGAGGCCATCCCAGTCATGGTGAAGTGAAATGGGTGAGGTGAAGGTGGATAAAGTGATAGTAGAAATTGGGGTCTTGGGGGCTTGGTGGCCACAGTCATGGCATGTGCAACGACCATGTTGGATGAATGGTGACACGGGCATGGAGGGGAGCATGACCGCTCTAGGGGTCGTTGTTGATGTTTAATGCCACGGGCATGGAGGGCTCCATGGGTGAGGTGGCTCTGAAGGACCATAGCCATGTTGATGAACACAGTCGTGCTGGTTAGAGCTTTGATCCTTAGAGAAGTTCTTTCTCCATGGTCGTGGCTGATAAAATGGACGTGGTGAGTTTGAATGGACACGGTCGTGTTGATGGACACAACCATGGTGGTGCCTTTATTGTAGCTTGGATTTTACTATGATCGTGGGCAATTTATCCATAGGCATAGAGGAGTACCATGATCCGTGGTGAGGTCTTAGCTTCCCATTTTTTATCTTAGCTCCTCCAAATGGATGTGTTTTGCCTTGGACCAATTTTTGTCTATTCAAGGGATGTTTGGGGAAGGTCTGGGTCCAATCCTAGGGTGTAGAAACTGAAGGATCCTCTCCTTCACTCCCCTTTACATCCAATGCATGTGCAAAAACCCTAAAAAAATGCAAAAGCATCCATAAGTGCATTTGACATAAAATTGCATATTGGGGGAAATAAATTGCATTCTAATATGTTTAAATGTGATTAAGATACAAAAGGAAATAAGATGGAGCCCTAGATTAGGGCTGCATCACCACCCCAAACTTTTTGGTCAGCATCACCAAACTTAAAACATACTTGTCCTCAAGCATGCTCCAACATAATCTCTCTTCAACTTCTTTCAACAAACAAGAATGATAAATGCATTATAAAAGATGATTATTGACTACTTGGATTTTAACAGTTATTGTGTTCCACCTCTCCCCTCTTGATTTTCATAAACCAAATATGAAAAGACCACTAACCGTACAAACTTCAAATATAGGGCATAGAACGCACAATCAATCAATATGGATTTCATGTAGCTCTGGGTAGACCATTTCATGATGGTGTTAATCAGAGATGACTAGGGGTGTTGTTTCACTTTCATGCATTCAATATTATGCTTCAAATAACACTAAGTGACCCATGTGATCGTGGATAGAGGGTGAAGTGAGTTAGGTTTGTTGTTTCCTAGATTAATGGGTAAGAAAATGGAAGAAATGATCGTGGAAAGATATTTGAGTGTTATTACATATAGCACTCGTCTTTTCTTTATTTAGATGCTCTTACATGAGAGAATCTTCTATTTTCTTTTTTCTTTTTCTTTTATTTTCTTTTTCATTGCCATTGGTTTGGGTGGGGCATATGGTAGTGAGAGTGAAGTAGTGAGATGTATATGTGGTCACCCCAAACTTTTGGAGGTGGCCACGGCTATATATCTGCACTTTGGTATCCTATCATTGGGTGGAGAGGTAAGAAGGTGATGAAAGAAATGTTGGGTCAAAGAGGGGTTACTAGTGTGGTTCTCAACATAATATTTCCTACATAAAAGCTATTCTAACACTTCATCAGATAATATCACACCACATGAGTGAACAACATGAGATTCATACTTCTATCATGTGATTCCATAGGCCTTAAGTGTTCATAGCTTTCTAAAGTCACAATTCAACCAAAACATTCACAAACATAAGATAGGTGATTCACATGTAACAAGTCAAAAATAAGACCATTTAGCAATAAAATCTAAGAAAGTGGCATGCATTTGTAAAATATCAATCATTCCAATTCATTAAGTAGAGATTGAATCACAACATGCTTTTTGTTCAAGATATTTCAAATTTGGGAAAAATTGGCCAACATGGTGCCAATTTGCATGTAATCACATACAAACCTATATCTAGGGAATAATAAACATTAAGCAAGAAAATCCTATCTAAAACACACAAAAATTAGCAAAAATCTACATGATATGCAATGCATGAGATGGAATGATAAAAAGAGCAAAAAAATTGAAAAATTACACAAAAATGCATGGAATTGAACTACATGATATGCATGAATACAAAACAAGAACACAAAGTCATGATAGACAAGTATAAGGGTTAGTCAATCTATCTGATCATCTTGGAAAAAATGTAGAACAACGAATATAGAGAAAGATTGATGCAAAACAAGGGCTTACCTCCCTGCCACCCCAAATTTTAAAATCATGCTCTCCCCAACATGAAATTGAAATTTAGAATAGCAAGGTAAATGGTATGGAGTTGACAAAGACAATTTCCAAGAGGTGGAGTGAGCAATGTAGAATTAGATGGGAAGGGAAACCCCACCATGGCCGTTCTACACAAAAATGGTCATTCTAGTTTGCAAGCAACACACTCGTGTTGTGGAGCACGGCTGTTATAAACTTCTTCCTATAGATTTTCACTAATCTTCGTTTTAATTTCAATTTTGATATTCTCCTTGGCTAGATCCTTCATGCATCATGTTTTTCCATGGTACCTGCTCTAACATGTTTCACAAATAGAAAAACTATGAAGTATGGGGGGTGTGTGTGTATTTGGAAAAACTAAAGTGTAATAAAAATAAGGAGGTTTTGAAAATCTCAAACCACGTGGGTTTCCTCCCACTAGAACTAAGTTTAGATCCTTCAACCAGGTTTGTTGTTCTTTTCTCATCAAGAGTTCACACCAAAAGTGTCTCTTTACTCTTCCAAAGTGATCCTTTCTAAAGCTCTGATGACATGGTCTTCATCCCATGGAACATGCATTGATCAGTAATAGTGGTTTGCCAACTACTCTTCCTAGAAATCGGGGTAGTCCATGTTGGAGCATAGATCCTCATCACTCAATTTATGCATTTCTTCCTCAATGAACTTGAAAAAGTCCCTCTTCATACTCCTATATGTGACTATTAAATTACATGTGTGCATCTAGGTCTCCACATCAGTTGTGGACAAGAAGGGCCTTCCCAAGATGATGTAATCCTTCCCTTCCATTGGGTCGATTTCCATTATCATAAAATTAGTTGGGAAAGCAATGTTTACCCTCTATCTGATGCCACTATCTCACTCATCAATATGCCCATAGGCGTTCTCCTAGATCCATTAGCCATTATTAAGATACAATATGTTGGTTCCATTTTCTCTAAGTCGAGTTGTAAGTATATGTAAAACGGTATGATGCTCATGCCTAAGCCCAAATCTAAAAGAGCATGCTCGATGAGTTGCATATTGATGTAGCAAGTGATAATAGGGGTTCTTGGGTCTCCTTTCTTCTTTGGAAAGAGACCTCTCATGATAAATTCAAAGGTTTTGTAGCAATGAATTCTTTGGGTGGTGTTAGTACTACTTTCCTCTTCCATGTACAAACAACCTTAACCAAGGAAAGGAATGTTTGGAGGCATACCGTTCTTTGCTTCAAGGATTCTAAAAAGCTCCAAGTACAACCATGCTTGACCTTTGTGGATGGACCTCCTAAGGCATCAAAAGAAAATATCTTACTTGTATCAACATCTTTGACAATAGCTTGCAGGCCTTGGGGCAACAAGGGGATGGTTTTTATCACATGAGGTGGATCTTGGGATACCATTGACTCCCAATGGAATGGCACATCCAATGTCATCATCTCATTATAATGTGGGACAGAAGGTGTCATCTCATCATAGGTTGGGAAGAAATTTGGACTCTCAATACCCTCAACACTTCCAAAAAATGGTGGTATGGTTGGTATCATTGGTTCATCTTGGGATGAGACACATGGTATTGTCATCCCAATCAATGGTAGACCACTTGGCGGTTTTACCTCACTAGAATAGGGGCCTCCAGAACTTTGGTGAACTTGGAACTATCAAGCAAAAGTGGAATAGTAGAACCTTTGATGCTCTGAGAATCTCGACAAGGCTTTTCTGGTGATGGTTCTTTGTCATAAACCTTTGTCACCTTATCCTCCCTTTTCATGAATTCTTCAACAACCTTCTTCCCCCTTTTTTTTGCTAAACTAGAGATTATTTCTTATTCCTCCTTATCTTTAGTGTAAGTAAAAAGCAAATTTATGTTTACATCAGTGCTCTGAGCAAGCCAACTAGGTTTGATAGTCATGAAAGTAAAAGAAGTACTACATGATTGTGCATGCTTAGCTGAAGCATCAGCAAACTAGTTTTTTTCCTCTGTGAAGATGAATAGACCTCACGCCCTGACATCAACTTAGAAGTTTCTTGATCCTGCCAACATATGTTTTGTATTTTAGGAGGTATGCACCCTCATCCTTGATTAAGGCCACTACCTATGTTGATCAGAGCAAAGGATAAAACTATGTAGGGCATGCATATTTATGGTCTCTAGCCCTTTAATAATTGCTTGCAATTATGTTTCCAATGAATTTAAGTTGCAAGAAGAACTATTGTCACCCATCTAATAGGCACTCTGGTTATTGATTATGTGGAACCCAAGACCATTAGGAGTAGAACTTGTACGGAAAGAGGCGTCAACCATGACATAGAAGTTGGCACCCATAGGCGTAGAATAGCTAAGTGCATGAGCATGTGACAATGTCCCAGATGAGCTATCCATTGAGAAGATTTTCATTATGGAGGATGCACGATTTCAGATGAAGCTAAATTTTATGGAAGTGGGTTTCAGGCTATAGGCTAATCGAGAAGATAGGTGGCCATTCTTCTCTAGAGGCCAGGCCCAGAGATCATGACCATAGTTAGCATCTAGGACATGTAGGGATTGAATAATTTTCCAAGTAGAGGCAGGTAGGTACTGGTGTATGAAGTCCCAATCCCATCCCCCTAAGCCAGTCGCATAGAACCTACCTACAGATTATCTATCACTTGGAATATGGAAATTAGGTTGTATATCACAGATTGATTTACTAAGAAGCCATCGATCAGTCCATACATTAGTAGATTCACCATCATTTACCACTTTATAAACTAGGCTTTGTATGTTAGAGATGTTTTTATTCACAAAGCTCCATGTTGGAGAACCATGCTTCTTAACAAAGTTGTCATTTATAATATACTTTTCCTTCATGACTTGCACCTAGGTTCTCGAGGGTTGATTGAGAAAGGTCCAGACGTTCTTAAGAAAGAGCGCCTGGTTCTGGTCACGTGCATCTTTGATGCTCAGGCCACCAAAATCTTTGTTAGTTGTAACCTTCTTCCATGAGACAAGGGATAGCTTCCTCTTCTCCCAATTGCCAGACTATATGAATCCTCATATGTGCTTATTGATATTATCACACAAGGATGGAGAGAGTTGTACTAATTGCATGGTGTAGCAAGGAATAACTTGGGGGTGGATTTTGCTAGGGAGATCCTACCACCAAGAGAAATATGACACATGGCCAGCTATTCATGTGAGCATGGATGGAAGAGATGATATGAGCATGAGTGTCCTGGTTGATTCTCTTGTGTAGGATGGGAACGCCTAGGTATTTCCTGAGGTCTAAAGTCTAGGGGATTCCTAGATTCCACTAATGGCCGAAACCATGGGCCTTGGGGTGTTGGAACTGAAAAAGCACTTTGATTTTTCTAGAGAAACTACTTGTCCAGAAACAATGGAGAAATTGGTAAGTGTGTCTTTGATGGCCTTTTCTTGAGCCAAATAGGCTTCACCCATAAGAAGGATATCATTAGCAAAGAGAACATGAGAGAGCTTAGTACATCCCCTTAATAGTGTCATAGGTTTCCATCTACCTTCAGCCAATACAATGGAAATAGCTTGACTGAGACACTCCATGCATAACACAAAAACATAGGGGATGATTTGGTCACCCTATCTTATTCCCCTAGATGCCTTGAAGGCATGGAGCAGTGATCCTTCCCATAGAATTGAGGTTGAACCTTTAGTAATAATCTCATAATCAAATTACAAATTTTCTAAGGAAGCCTAGTCCTATTGAGAGTGTCACTAATAAAATCACAACTCATGCGGTCGAAGGCCTTTGAGAGGTCGAGTTTAATGCACATCCAGTTTTTTCTAGTAGCTTTAGATATCATGGAGTGGATAACCTCTTGAACCAAGAGAATATTATCACTGATGAGTCTTCCAAGAATGAAGGATGACTGAGATGGTGAAATCCAATCATTTAATAGAGGCTTAATACGCTCAACAAGGACCTTTGAGATGAGCTTAAAACATCCATTATTAAGAGAGATAGGCCGGAGACCACAGCAAGTCTCTGTGGCCTTCACTTTAGGAATTAAGACCATGGGGGAATCTACAAGGGAGTGATCAATTGATTCAAAAGAGAAAACCTTTGTGAAGGTTTGTACAACATGTTGGGTTTTGTGGAAAAAACATGTGCGGCGGAAGCAACAAAATTCCACTCAACCCATAACCGGATCTCGTCGACAATAGCATATTTGGAAGGAGTGTTTGCAGGATACACCTTATCGTGGAGCAAGTCCGACGATGTCCCACTGCACAAAGGTGTGCAATGTCGCTGACCTACACGGATGGAACTTCTCTCATGTTCGTTGTCACAGGAAGATCTGGCGGCGCTCCTTTCGTGTGATGATGTACGCTGCTCATAACGCGCACGAATGGCAGTTGATGTCCTCCGAACACAGGTGTCTCAGCGTCTGCGTCTCTACTTCATCCACATAGATGGACTAGAACTCCACGTCATGCTTCCTAAGCCAGCGGGAAGGAGTCGTGTCTGTGTGGCGGCATGCTAGCAGTGTGTTGCTCTCCTTTCTCTCCTAAGGACGGTGAAGACTAGGGTTTACGTACGTGAGCATAAACTGAAAAGCCTCTCTCAATATCTTATATAGATATCGGCCATTAACCTCCTTTAAATAGGAAACGAAGGGAAGTAGGGTTTCCTAAACCCATCGGTAAACTGAAACACTACGTCAATTAAAATGCTCGTGGATTAATTAGAATATTCTGTAATTCATTAATTAACCAAATAATCACATTAATTGATTAATTAATATCCGACTCCATGCAAACGCTTGGGATGACTCTATGGGCATATATACCAACAGACTCACACTTGCACATAGAGCCAGTCACTCCAATATTATTCTAATCGATTACATAAACATTTCAATAAGCAATGTGATTCAGAGCAATTCCAATCAAATCCACAATCATACTCCTATTCCAACACATCATATGTGTGTGACCCGGTAGGCTCCAAATTACATTGGCACTGATATCCATAATCATATTATGATTTCACACGCAATGATTGGTATCTACCAAGACTTCATTACCACCACAGTGATTGGATAAGTTGGAGAACAACTTAACCTACCATTCATGACTGGTGTTACAGTGATTGTATAGTTCCTTTATCGTTGATATCTGGATTGAACTCGAGTCATGGAATTGTTATCCTCCTCAACGTTCAATCCATGTTCCTTGAACTAGAGTAGACTGTCTGAGATATATGCAATCTCAATATCACATATTGACTCACATTAGCATGGCCATAAATTTCTCAGTCTCGCTTATCAAGTGGCCGGAATATCAAACTCCCGTAGGAAGGACAAATTCCATCTACATCACTCACAGTCATCTCCATGTGTCAAAGTGCACACATGCACCATCTTTATGGCAATCCTTATTCAGGACCACGATGGATAATGTCAAAGTACACTAAACGACATGTGATAAGTGTAGTGACTTCTGGTCTAAGAACCACAATCACCACCATCATTATGAGATGTGACTCTAACTACCAATCATGGTATCCATGTGTCACTCCCAAGGTGGGTCTATCTGATACACTGTTCTCTAACAAGTATCTATGTATTTGGTTTGATATCTCCATATCATGGATAATGAGATTCTTCCATCAACCAACATACATTCTAATCTTATGTGTTATTGATGTCTATGGATATTTCCATAATAACAACCGATTAGGGACAAAACAGGAATACATACTCTTAGCATACATATGTTCTCACTGTTCAGGTCATCAACCCAAAGACATAAGTCATTGAGTATATTATTCTATAGACATCTATAAGTTTTATGGTCATCTCACAATATAAAACACAAACATATAGATTGGAAACTTGCCTTTATTGATATGATCGATGTAGTATTACAAATCGTTTACATAGTATACCATTACAATCATCGAATGATAGTCTCTATGGGCATACATACCAAAAAATTTCCACTTGCACTTATACCCAATCACTCATGAGTCTCAATCCAAGTAATCGAACATGTCTATCATGTTTTTGCATTGAAAGTGCTTTTGTGAGCCGGTCAGCCACATTGCTTTCTGTAGGTACTCTACAAATCTTTACATCTCCTCATTGTACGATCTCTCGTATGAGATGGAACTGCCGTAGAATATGTTTGGAACGTTGGTGTGATCTTGGTTCTTTAGCCTGTGCAATTGCTCCGTTGTTGTCACAAAACAACTCAATTGCATCACCAGTGCTTGGAACCACTCCAAGTTCAGAAATGAACTTCTTGATCCACACAGCTTCCTTTGCAGCATTAGATGCGGAAATATAATCGGCCTCTATTGTAAAATCTGCAACCGTCTCTTGCTTGGAACTCTTCTAGCTCACAGCTCTGTTGTTCAGGCAAAACACAAATTCAGAATGTGATCTGTAGTCATCTTTGTCAGTTTGGAAGCTAGCATCAGTGTAACCCTTTACCACGATCTGTTCCTCACCACTGTATACCAAGAATTGATCATTAGTCCTTCTCAAGTACTTTAGGATGTTCTTTATGGATGTCTAGTGACATTCACCTGGATCTGAATGATACTGGCTCGTCATTCTCAAAGCATACGACACATCAGGACGAGTACATAACATTACGTACATGATAGATCCAATTACTGATGCATATGGAATCTTACTCATGCGTGCCCATTTATCACATGAACTAGGATAGTGGGCTTTAGAGATTGTAACCCCATGGGACATGGGCAAGTTACCTCTCTTAGAACCCTCCATGTTAAACCTCTTTAGCACCTTGTCAATGTATGTTCTCTGGCTTAGGCCTAGAAGCCTCCTAGATCTATCTCTATAGATCTTGATCCCTAGTATATGGGTTTACCCCTTAGGGTGGATCCACCAATGTCCATACCTTGTTGGTGTACATGGATTCCATCTCAGATCTCATGGCTTCGAGCCATTTCTCAGATTTTTGTCCCTTAGTAGCTTCTAGATAGGAAGTTGCCTCATCTTCTATGCCCAATTTGTCACTGTCTTGAGTCACGAGAAATCCAAATCTATCAGGCTCAAGTCATGTCCGACTAGACCTACGAGGTTCCTGTGTTACATTTGGAACTTGAAATTCCACAACAATTTGTGAGTCTTCATGTTCCTTATGTACCTCCTCAGGTTCTCTACTTTATTGTTGGTCTCGAACTTATTTGAGCTCTACATTCCTCCCACGAATTCCTTTAGAAATAAATTCCTTTTCAAGAAATACAGCAGTCCTAGCAACAAACACTTTGTTATTAGTTGGTGTGTAGAAGTAGTATCCCAGAGTTTCCTTGGGGTATCCAACAAAATAGAATTTTTCTGATTTGGGTCCAAGCTTTTCAGGAAATTGTTTCCTAACATAAGATTCACATCCCAAAATCTTTAACATAGAAAAATTAGGTTGATTCCCATTCCATATCTCATATGGTGTCTTTTGAACTGATTTGGAAGGTACACGGTTAAGTGTAAATGTTGCAGTTTCAAGAGCATATCCCCATAATGATATTAGATGTTCAGCTGAACTCATCATTAATCATACCATGTCTAATAATGTACGATTTCTTCTTTATGACACACCATTATGTTGTGGTTTACCAGGTGGAGTCCATTGTGATACAATACCATGGTTTCTCAGAAGGTCTTCAAATTCTTGGCTTAAGTATTCGCCACCTCGATCTAAACAGAGTGCTTTAATACTCTTACCAAGTTGCTTCTCTACTTCATTCATGAAAGTCTTGAACATTTCAAGAGTTTCTAACTTGTGTTTCATAAGATATACATAGCCATACCTACTGAGGTCATTAGTGAAGGTAAAGAAGTATTGATAGCCTCCTCTAGCATTTGATCTAAAAGGTCCACATACATCATTATGTATGAGCCCTAGCAGATCACTAGCTCTCTCACTGTGTCTAGTGAAAGGAGTCTTGGTCATCTTCCCTAATGAACATGCCTCACATGTCTCCAATGATTCAAAATCAAAAGAGTCTAGATAACCATCCTTATGGAGTCAAGATATGTGCTTCTCGTTTATGTGCTAGATGACAATGCCATAAGAATGTTTTGTTTGAGTTGTCAAGTTTTAACCTTTTAGTATTTACGTTATATATGCTAGTCTCAATTTCTAACAAGTAGATACCATAAGACATAGGGGCATTGCCATAAAAGATCTCATCTTTAGAAATAGAAATAATTCCATTCTTAATGTGAAATTCAAATCCACTCTTGTCCATACAAGATATAGAAATAATATTTCTATTAATGGCAGGTACATAATAGCAATTCTCTAATTCTATTAAAAGGCCCATAGGCAAACATAAACGAATAACTCCAACTGCGGTGGCACCAACTCTTGCTCCATTAGCGACCCACAGCTCGACTTGGCCCTTTCATAAAGGCTTACTTCTTATCAGATTCTGCATATTAGAACATATGTGAGATCCACATCCGGTATCCAGTACCCATGATGAAGAAGTATTTAAGTTTATCTCAATAACGTATATACCTGAAGTGGAGACTCTATCCCCTGCTTCTTCTTCCTCAGTTCCTCCAGGTAGAGAGGACAGTTTCTTTTCCAATGTCCAGCCTGGTGACAATGGTAACAACTGCCTTCTTTGGAGATCCCACCTTTAGCTTTGAGCACGGATGACTTTGGCTTCTACCCAGATTTAGAACTTTTCTTAGCCTTGCCTTTGCCTTTTGACTTTCCCTTTTCCTTGTTGATCATCATCACAGACTTGGGCTTGTCTTTCTTCATTTGTGCTTCAGTTGTCCTCAACATGTCCAACAATTCTGACAACGGCTTGTCAAAATTGTTCATGTTGTAGTTCATGACAAAATGACTATATGATTTAGGAAACGATTGTAGAATCACATCAGTGGCCAAATATTGATCTAGGGGAAATCTCAGCTTGGATAGGCTTTCCACGTACCCAATCAAAGTGAGTATATGGGTGCCAACTGAGTCTCCCACTTTCATCTTACTTTTGAACAAAGCCTTTGAGACATCATATCTCTCCTATCTTGCTTGATGTTGATACATGTTATTGAGATGTGTTACCATATCTATGACATTCATGTTATCATGCTGCTCTTGCAACTCATAGTTCATTGAGCACAACATTAGGCACTTGACATCCACGACATCATCAAGGTGCTTCTTGTAAGCATCCTTTTCAGTCTTGGGCGCATTTATGGCGGGTTCTGCTGGCTCTGGTGTTTCAAGGACATAGAGCTTACGCTCATGTGTGAGAACAATTCTTAGCATCCTAAACCAGTTTTGAATGTTGGTTTCGGTAAGTTTGTCCTTCTCAAGGACCGATCGCAATGAGAAAATGTTAGTGTTTTTTGCCATTTGATTTCTACAAAAGAAAAATTTGCATTTAGTCCAAAACATTTTGACTTGTAAAGATTTGATAAACGAGATTAATTAAGCCTTTAATTAATTATGTTCCCACTATTTTATTCAAATTGATAGCCCTCCCTATCAACTCAGAAGATTGTAACGCACAACCTTCTAGTGAGCCAAGACCGAAAATAATTGGATTAATGCCCAGCCAACGTCGGCGTCAAAGACCAAATACTAAGGTAGGAAACTTTTGCCAATTGCATCAATATGCAACTCTTGGATAGATGATTATGCACAACTCTTTGCCATGATGCATATGTGTGCCTCTAGGTACTTGATCCTATCAAGGTTCCCTAGTTAACTCCAACCCATAAGCCAACACGATAAGTATGCACCCTGCGGAGGCAGACCCACACACCCACCATCACACTTGCATGAGATAGACAGTGTACCACGCGGAGGTGTGCCCATACATAGTCGATCAAGCTTTTCATGTGTGTTGCTTTATGGAAGGCAACTAAAACTTAATATTATTAATTGAGGGGTTTTATTAATACATATACATATCCAAACACCACATACTTATAGTACTTATCATTTACTACTATATCCACAACCACAAATGATAGATATGAAATCACAAACACAAATACATTGGTTGTGGCCATACTATTGTAATCCTTTGGAGCAACAAAGGATTACAGTCCACCTATGGTCTTATGCATCTCATGCAACACCTGTGAATCAACCTATAAGCCTGTAATGATCAACACTACAATGAACAACTTCATGGATGCTTCATGAGGTTGGAACTTCAAGTTGCTTCTTGGAATTGGATCTTCTTATTGCTTCTCCATGGACGCTCCTTGGAGTTGGATCTTCAGGTTGCTTCTTGGAATTAGATCTTCATGGTGCTTCTCCATGGACACTCCTTGGAGTTGGATATTCAGGTTGCTTCTTGGAATTAGATGTTCATGGTGCTTCTCCATGGAAACTCCTTGGAGTTGGATCTTCAAGTGGCCTCCTTACATAAAGTTTACAAAGACTAAAACTAATCCTATATCTATTACATCATATGAGTACAAATATAAAGGAAAAGAATTAATTACATTTTGAAATAAGAGATGAGGCTTGACATGCAAGCCGAATACTTTATACAAAGGATCCATATGCAACCATTATACATCCATAGCATTCACAAACAAACATATCCACAAGATTGACATCCACATTCATTCACAACATTCACAAAAAGGGATACTAGGCCATAACCGTGCATGCATTCACCACATAAAACAATTTGTTTAATGGAGATGTATATGTTATCATAGGTATATCTACATATACGTATATACATATTAAAAATGTAGTACTTATAATGTGGTACATTCCCCATTAAATAAAATTTTGACTCCCACGCAGACTATGCGAGGTACACAGGGGCAGCACCTTAGGAAAATCAATATTTTCTATAGTCGACCCCGTCCAAAATGTCAAAAATAGAAGCCTGCGACGTATGTGGAATTAGGTTTAGATTTGCACATTAGCAGTTTTAATTCTAATCGTATGCAACATAAAAACAGTATACAATGATTTGATCATATCGAAATGAATCCAAATACGTCGTAGATCGATGCTGCTCTCATACCACTATTGGGTTTTGTGGAGAAAACATGCGCGATGGAAGCAACAAAATTCCACTCAACCCGTAACAGGATCTCATCGACAACAACGTATTTGGTAGGAGTGTTTGCGGGATATACCTTATCATGGAGCAAGTCTGGCGATGTCCCACTGCAAAAAGGTGTGCAACGTCGCTGGCCTACATGGACGGAACTTCTCTCCTGTTCGTTGTCACAGGAAGATTCGGCGACGCTCCTTTCGTGCGATGATGTACGCTACTCGTAACACGCACGGATGGCCGTTGATGTCCTCCAAACGTAGGCGTCTCAGCGTCTACGTCTCTACTTCATCCACACAGATGGACTGGAACTCCACGTCGTACTTCCTAATCCGGCGGGAAGGAGTCATGTCTGTGCGGCGGCGTGCCAGCGGCACGTTGCTCTCCTTTCTCTCCTAAGGATGGTGACAACTAAGGTTTACGTACGTGAGCGTAAACTGAAAATCCTCTCTCAACATCTTATATAGATATCGGCCATCAACCTCCTTTAAATAGGAAACGAAGGGAAGTAGGGTTTCCTAAACCCATCGGTAAATAGAAACACTACGTTAATTAAAATACTCATGGATTAATTAGAATATTCTGGAATTCATTAATTAATCAAATAATCACATTAATTGATTAATTAATATCTGACTCCATGCAATCGCTTGGGATGGCTCTATGGGCATATATACCAACACAATAGAATTGCCAAATGTGCTCCAATTTCTTTGTAAGAATTCGTTATAAACTCCATCTGGGCAAGGTGCCTTTGATGGGGCCATATTGAAGAGATTTTGTTTAATTTCCTTTATCGTAGGTGTAACACGGAAATTGTTGTACATATCTTGTGGCAATGTGGGGAAAACTCTGAGATATCCAGCAATATCTACAATGGCCAGTCTTGCAGTAGAAGTGAGCAGACTTGTAAAATAGTCAAGAATAAGAGCTTGAACCCCCAGATGAGATGTCACCCACTCGCCAAAGTTGTCTTTCAGTCTAGTGATTTTGTTGTAGTGGTAGAGAGCGTTAACATAAGATTGTAAAAACTTTGTGTTGTCATCACCAAGTTTCATCCAATCAATGTGAGAGTTTTTCTTCCAATCGGCCTCCTCTCTAAGAAGGAGTCTATTGTAGTATTCTTGTAAAGTAGTAGACTCATCAGTAAAACTAGTTTCATCTGGTAGTTGGTACATGGTTCTGGTTTAAGCGTTTAAGCAAATATGTCTTCTCCTTATTGTGTTGATTCATCTGTTCTTGGTCCCATTTGAGCACAACAAATTGAAAGGTCTACATGGCTTCAGTAAAGGGAGCATGGTTGTTCCACCTAGGCAGAATATCTATTTAAAAAGAAGGTATTAAGTGTCAACTCGCCTTGGTTCTGAAAACATGTTTCTTCTTGGATTTGGATGCACAATTGTAGAGCAGGGGGGATTGTGATCCAAATCAATATGAGGGAGGATCGTCACAGTGGCGTCCGGTTAGAGATGGAGCTAGTCATTATTGACAATCGCCCTATCAAGGTGTTCCTAAACACAACCATGATAGAAAGTATAAAGTTGGCCTTGGCTTCTAGTATCATAAAGGCTAGTGTTTAGGAGACACTCATTTGTCAGTGTTCAAGAGACACTCATTGAAATGAGCAGACGCCTGTCTATCAAAGAAGGTGTTGTATTTCTTCCTAGAATGGTCCAATAAGGTGTTAAAGTCCCCCATGATAACCTAGGATGAGGGGATGGTGACAAAAAGCTCCTCTAGTCTGTTCCAAAGGAATTTCCTCTTAGATAGATTTGGGTTGGCGTAGACAATGTTTAAGAACCAAACATCATCTACTTTGCAGTGGACAAACTGGAAGTGATTGCAGAGGATTTCAATGCTTCAACGTTGATTGTCCCATAATAACCAAATTCCATCGGAGAATCCAATGGCTTCGACTCGATGAGAGGAAGGAAAAACCAACCTTGCGAATAACGTCATCAGCTACCTTGTCACTACATCTGGGTTCGATGATAGCAAATAATTGTAGATTGTGAGTAATTTTTAGGTCTTTCATAAGATAAATCTTGTTGTCCATGAAGGCTTTTTGAATGTTCCAGCTATAGAACTTCATTTAAAACTAGTGATAGGTGGTGTGGGGAGAGTTAATTAATTGTAGTGCACAGTCCCACAACCTATGCGTCATCATTTGTTGCTACATTCATGGAGGTGTCCTCCTAGTTAGCCTCGGTGTGATCATTAAATTGCAAGGAGTGAGTGACGTGTTTTTGCTCTAGGTCTTCCTAGTCATCTCCTTTATATTGACGGGGTCATTCATGGATTGACCCTTCTTCCTCACCCTGCCAAGGATTTGGACTTACTGATAAACAATATTGCAATTTCTAAGCATAACAAACCATTGCCACCTTGACCTTGTCGAAGGACTAGGCCTTACTGCTTAGGGACGTCTCCAGTTATGGAGGCTTGAAACTGGTAGGGAACTTGTATGTAAGAGGGGTCAAATATTCCTTTACTGATCTCATCCTCGTAGAGGAGGACAGAAGTGTTTTCTTGAGGTTTTGTGACCTTGGAGTCAGCAGTTTCCTTAGTTTTTGGTTTGTTAGCTTGGGAATTTGTAGCCTTCTTTCTTGCTGCTCTCTTCTTCCTTTTACCCATTACTATCTCCCAATCATCATCAATGGAGACTTCACTATTAGAGATTGGGATAGCATCACTATTACCTTGGGTTTTATTGGTGCTTTGTTAGTAGTTTTCTGTGAAGTTTTGCTTTGTTGAGGTGGCTGGAACCTTTCATGTTTCTGGGCATGGATCTCCATAGTATAGAGAACAACGGTCATGTGCATTTATGCTGAAGTGGATGCATCCTCTGATTGTGAAACAACAAACTTACATTCATTGTCAGAATGACCCAATCTGCTGCACTTCACGAATACAGATGGTAGGTTTTCATATTGAATTCAGAAGTGTTTGTTATTGATTAAGACGGTGGGGAGGAGGGGCTTGGAGGTTTTGACTTCCACAACAATCCTAGAAAACTTGCCCTTGTTTCCCTGGGAGGTGTCGAATCAACCTTGATTGTCTTTCCCACAAGGTTCCCAATGATATGGAGAAGCTAGTTCCGGTACAGAAAAATTGGTAGGTCCAGTACCCTAACCCAAACCACAAGCTTCCTGAGTATCGAGTCCGATGGACAGAATGAAGGAGACTAATCTTGCACTGATAGTTAGTTTCCAAACACCATACAAGGTCTTCCTATCATCTCTACTAGGTCATCCTCCTGATTAGAGAATTGGACGATGTAGTAACCTTGCTTAAGATCGATCAACTTGAAGGACTCAGACGGATGCTATAGCGACTAGATTTTACTAACCAATGCTTGGAACCCCAAGATGATGGGATATTGCCTTCACCACAATGGCATGCTGCCAGTGTTCAAGCAGTGGTTGTATTGCTTATCGCTGGACTAGGACTAAGGGGAAGACTCTCGATACATCTATGGAGATGTTTGTCTCCTTGATAAGGTCTGACGAGATAGGATTTAGATGTGTAAGCATCCCCTCAATTTTTTCCATCATCACCTCCTTGTAAGAAGGCTTTGCCTTTCCATGGGAATTAGTCATCTCCATGTCTTCCATGCACAGAGGGTTAGATCCATCATCGTATTCCTAAGCAGCCATTAAATCTATATTGGCATGAGTCTACTGTGGCCAATTCTGGTGGGAAAAGCATCTTCCACCATGGCCTCTACCCCTGACACCACCAACACCGCTAGAGCCTCATCCGAACCCTGTGGACACCATCTTTGCACTATTTTTGGCCCCACAAAGGGTAGAATTTTACAATCTTCCCTCATATGACTAACACCATATTCACTTGATCTTGGGAAGAAGTGGGAGGTCATGAGGATGATGGTGGTGGTGATGGTCTTTGGTGGGGAGGATTTGGGTTTTGGAGAATGAAAGTTGGTTGTTGTGGGGGTTGTTGTGGAGGTGGTTGTTGTGTTTGTTGCAGAGGGGGATAATATTGAGGAGGATGTTGCTAGTAGGATTACGGTGGAGGTGGAGTGTAATGGTAGTTGGATGGGGGTTGTGGGGGTGGAGGGGCATAGGGATTAGGTGGTTCATGGTATTGCTATAGAGTTGATACTTGGTTTTGGGGTGGGATATATGTGCCTTGAGGAGTGCTCATAGAACTACCATCATTTTTCGGATCGACCATGTGTTGGTAAGGGAGTCTTCCTTCCTCACGATGGGAAACTAAAGAGAGATTTGATCTAGTCTTTTCTCAAGATGGCTAATCGTTTGCCCATGGGAGGACACATCCCTCTTCACATCGTCCAAGTTTCTCAAACTTCCTAGGACTTCATCTTCAAACCTTGAACTATTTCTTGGCCCTTAATATTGTCTTAGCTACCCTTTCCCATCTTCACCTTGTTTCTTCTGAGAGAAATTGGGGTGATTCCTCCATTCCGAGTTGTAAAAATTTGACATTGACCCTTGATGATTGTGGTTGCCAAAAGATTGCAAGGCCTTCACTTCCTCATCGATAGAATCAATGTCTATGGTAGATTAGCTAGTAGATCCCCCAACTCGATCATTCATTAGGTTCATCATATCAGTAAGGATCTTTATCATTTTTGGATTAACCTCATCTCTAACTAGAGCCGCAATAGGAGGAGGAGGAGATCATAGTGCTCCCCCTTGGTTGAAGCTCAGTGGCTTGAGCTTTCACCTAGGTGCTCAAAAAGTGGCCAGGACTCCTCTGGAGGTCTAACGATGAATATTCCACCGCAAGAATAATCAATCATTGTCTGGTTTAGTTCAACAAGTCTGGTGTAGAAAGACTGCACTAGTTTCTATAGAGGACCTTCATGGTGGGGGCAGTCTCACAGGAGCTTCTACAATCTCTCTCAAGCTTTATGGAAAGGCTTGTTTTCTTTTTGAGTGAAGGAGGTGAAACATCTACTCATCTACATCAACTTGGAGATGGGGTATAACTTTTGCAAGAACTCATTCTTCACAGCCACCCAAGTCACCAGCTTGGGCTTAGACATATACTACTCTTTGGATTTTTCTTTAAGGGAGAAAGGGAAGAAGGTTTTCCTTATGGAATCACCAGTAGCGGCTGGAGTACGGAAGGTTGAACATGTTTCTAGAAAAACATAAATATGGCGGCATGGGTTCTTGCTCCAACCCATAGTAAGTGGGTAGGAGTCCAAGAAGGGTTGGTGGGATGGAAAATTGTTGACCCGTCATTCGGTCAACAAGGGTGGCAATGGGCAAGGTGTAGTTCCCTATAGTGAAGTACTCATAGAGGGGCAGTTGGTGGTAAGGGCCTCCTCCATCTACATGGGGACCTTGCTCAACCATCTCAGCTTCTTGGTGTTGTTTGTGTTGGTGTTGAAGCCTCCTTCTACCTATTTCAGGGTTCAAAAGGAACCAAAGTAGTAGAATTCAAACATCTTCAAAGAATGCACAACTACACCTACACAAGTCATAAACAAGCAACAAGAGCTAAGTTAGAAGACAAGTATGCAAAAGTAAACAAAGAATAAATAATAGCAATGGCAGGGGAGTAGGAAAATTAAGCTACACTAACTACCTAGGTTGAGCACCTCTATCACTGGCAACAATGCTTGAAAGCTTGGTGCATTTTCCCAAGGTCACACACTATTGAATTGAATGGTGACTAGATGCAATGAAAGGAAAACACACTCAGGTCTTTCAAATTGATAAGGGGGTCCTATACTAACACATTCACATAGACCTCAATATATCACCCACAAGCGTATAATATCATATTGTAGTATAGGTGAGTGGAAAATGAGGGCACTATCTTTAGGGAGAGATGGGTCACCAGAGCTAGTTTAGGGTAAGCTACGTACACAAAGTGGACAGTTGGTTTTTTAGGGTTTGTTGGTTGATTTGGTTGATTAGACTAATGATGCAAGCAATTGAAAATAAGAAGGGAAACTAGATTAGAAAAAAAACCTAAGTTAACCCTAAACAAGAAATTCTAATTAACAAAGATGGCAACTAAGTAAGAAAGAGGAAGAGACTAAATCTAAGTTATACTAATGGAGCAAGTTAAGAACTAGAGCAATTAAAGACCTAGTTTATCACTTACTAGTGAGATTAACACTAGCAAGCTCAAAAGAGAACCAACTACTCAAGAAAGGCCTAATTATCAAGAACTAAGCAATTAATCTAAGGAGCAATTAAGGTAATAAACTACACTAGCATAAGAAAGCTATGTAAGAAAGGTGGGTTTTAGCAAATTATGGGAAGAGAGGGCCATTTTGGGGAATGTCACAAGAATCCAAGCTAGGGATTGATATAAGATGCAACTCCTATTTTTCATTCTAGATTTGCAAAACAAAATAGTATAGTTAAATGCAATGAAGTAACCCTAGACTATTGGCTGACCATCGATAGAATAGAGTGTGGGAGGGGAATTACACCCTTTCACCCTCTATTTAGCCTTACAAGGCCCAACTGGACCAAGATCTAGGTGGGATTTCTATTGGATTCAACAAATCTAGGTTTATAGGGTAAGGGTCATTATAATTGAGAGTGAAGGGAACGTAGGGAGAGTAGGTATGAGGGTGTTTCACCTCATGTTACTCACCATGTAGCCTTTAGAAAACTTTAGGAAATTGCACTAATCACCCTTACACTAGCTACTTAGATCTCACACTTACTTGTGGGAGAAGAAATTTGTATGTAGGAAGATAGGGTTCTAGCTAGGGATCCACTAGTTGGACCTAGGAGAAATTCCTAAAATAGCCACATGCAATTTGTTTTCCCTTAGAATCTAGGTGTTTTCAATGATCACTCAACAAACAATCCATGTTTAGAAGCATAAATCACAAGTACAATGAAAACAAGATAGAAGTAAGAGACAATCATCATATAATGAAAGTATGTACAATACAAGTTACATTCCCCCAACATGATATCAAAGAAACATTTTTATCCCCCAAACATCACACTAAATGGGCTTAGCTACTCATAATCAAACAAAAGAGCAAAAAGGAGATAAGAAAGAGGTAGACGGACATGGAACTCGTGGAAGCTTCTTCTCCTTCACCTCCTAGTTGTTGTGGGTCGTGCTACCTCCTTCAAGATGGGTGGATGGCATGTATCTAGTGTAAGGGTGATTAGTACAATTACCTAGAGTTTTATAAAGGCTAGATGGTGAGTAACATGAGGTGAGAAACCCTCATATCTACTCTCCCTACCTATCCTTCACTCTGAATTGTCCTAATAACCCTTAACCTACAAACCTATATTAGTTTAATCCAATATAAATCCCACCTAAGCCTTGAGTCGGGTCAAAGAGGGGTCATTAGTATAGTCCTCAACATAAGATATCCTGCATGAAAACTAATCCAACACTTCATCAAATGATATCACACCACATGATTGAACAACATGAGATTCACATTTATTTCTTGTGATTCCATAGTCTCTAAGCATTCATAGCTTACTCAATTCACAATTCATCCAAAACATTCACAAACTTGAGAGAGGTGATGCAGATGTAAAAAATCAACAATTAAGACCATATAGTAATAAACTTTAATAAAATGGCATGCATTTGTCAAAGACCAAAGTTTTCATTCCAAATAGTAGACATTAAGTCAAAACATGCTTTTTGGCAAGAACATTCAAGTTTGGGAAAAATTGGCCAAAATGGTGCCAATTTGTATTCAATCACATCTAAACCTAACTATAGGGAAATTCATACATAACGTAGCAAATCCTACTTAAAATACACAAAATTACCAAAATCTGCAAGAGAATGTAGTACATGACATGAGGAGCAAAAAGATTTTTTTTTTAATTACACAAAAATGCATGAAATTGGACTACGTGTATGCATGGATGCAAGCAAACACACAAGGTTAGGATAGACAAGTATAAAAGTTAGTCATACTATTTGATCATCTTGCAAAAATATAGCACAAGGTACGAGCAAGGTGGAATGTGCTGGCCACAACTATTCTGGGAGCCACGGCCGTGGGGTCTTCAGTGACCATGGTCGTTGTGATGACCACGCTCGTGGTCATTCATGTGTAAATTAAGCACATTACCTATAACTTTTGGAGCATAATTCCCACGGCCGTGATGATGTACCGCATCCGTTTTGGGGCTTTTGGGTGCTGATCTCTACTTCATCTTCTTCATCTAGCCTCCTTTTGCTTTGAATTACTCTTATGCATCCAAGGAAAGCTCGAGGAAGAGATAGGCACACTCTTGGGGTGTAAAACCCCATAGACCTTCTTCATCTCTCTCCCATGCATCAATGCTTGCAAAAGTGCCCTAAAATACACAAAAGGAGGCATAAGTGCATTTACCATGAAAGATCATATTGAGGGGAATAACTTGTAATCTAAACTATTTAGATGTGATTATCATGCAAAAAGGCACAGGATGAAGCCCTAAATAGGGCTGCATCAACTTCCAGAGGACATCTATTCATGTTCACCTTAGCAAATTGCACCCCAATAGTCTCATTATTTTGTACCATTTCTTTTTCTCAAGGAAGACCGAGATATTATACTTGTTTAGCTAGGGTGATGCACAATGGGAGAGAGTACGAGCAAGCTTGTGATGTTCCCTCTGGATCTCCTAATGATTATTCTTATGGTTGCGTGTGCTATGAGAAAGAACCCTCACCATGTAAAACAACTTCCTACCATTGTGTTTAGATATTGTCCATCATCTCCTCATTGGTTGTGATAGTGGGTTCTATGAAATCGTCAAATAGGGATTCATATCCTACGTATGCATCAAACATCTTCATGTCATCTTTGGCATGCCTCTCTTAGATTCGAATACCATTGGTTGTAGTAGGGCGGATAGAATGGGACCTAGAGAAGGCAGGTGAATATTTCATCTGTACTTCCTTCCCCTTGTTCCTCTCAGAATTGTAGCAGTTGAAATGCCTATCAAGACTAAGGTCATAGTGTCTAGGTGAGAGGTTTAGACCTTCTCCTCTTGTTTCAAGCATATCTAATGTTGATGAATATGAGTTAGTGGATTGGGAGAATGATGCAACCTATGGGATGGGTTAGTTGACTGACATGGTGAGTCACCTAACTAGTGTGGTTGTGGTGGGTTTGCATAAAGACAAGAGTTGAAATACTCATGGATTAGTAGGGTCACTATTAGGAGGTGATCCGGACAAGTAAAGAGAAGAATCATCTAGCATGTAGGAGGAGGGGAGCTTAAATTAGGTGCTAAGTCAGCTGGTTGAAGGTAGGAAGTTGAGCAACTCGAGTGCTATGATGGAACAGGGCAGAAGATGAAGAGACTGATTGAAGATGGTGGAGTGGTTAGTTGGAAGAACTGAATCCCTTGATTTTTATATGTGAGTCGAGCCACCAACAATGTTGTCACCATGTAGAAGGGGGAAACTAAAATTTTGAATGATGATGGAGAGGACGAGGCATGTCTCCTCCAAGCAAGTATTGTAGTAGCTGAGTCAGGTGGTTAAAGATGGCATGTCGTCTAGGTTATTCACCTGAATGAGTGACTTGCTACAGAAGAATGACTTGGGAATATGGCATCAGTCTCTCAGAGACAAAGAGGAGAAAGTTTCTCTCTAGGGAAAAGGGGAGAATGATATGTGGTGTTGGTCCCCTTTCTTCAAGGGGCATATATGCACCCCTTGAAATCCCAATCACTTGACTCGTTGGAGTGAGTCAGTCGACTAGGTTCCTTGAAAGTGTGTTGTTCTGCTCAAGCCAATAGCATGACTTGTAGAATGAGTCTCCCAATCAGTTGTGGTCTAAGGTACCTATTATTTGGTGTGAAAATTGAGTCACCCAACTAGTATAGTGGGTCGGTTGAATGACTTAGATAAGCCTTTACCCTTCAATCCTTGGGTCACCTGACTTGCCAAAGAATCACCCTATTTGAGGGGGGTAATGAAAATGATGTTGAATTGACCCCCAAAAACCAGTTGACTGTCTTGGTGAATCTATCATTTGGTGTTTTAGAGGGGTTTCACTATACATGCCAATCAACTAAATGGGTTGCCTAGTTACACAACTTGCCTACTTTTGATGTATCAAATCTAAGGGCCTCTCCAGTCACACAACTAGGTGATCAATTCGGGTGAATGGGTGATCAAATCACTCGATAGGCCCTACTTCACATTCATCTCCTCCCGCAACCAACATGAGACAAAATTTGGATCAATATTTTTTTATAGCCATGAATTACACGCTGATACAACAAAATACAAATGAAGGAAATGCATTATGGAATTACTCTAAGCTACACAAATCAAATCCCTAAACTAAAGATAACCATATTGTTTCCTCTCGACAAGTGCCTTTTTTTAGTTCGTCGGCATGATGTCTATGTATCAAGTTGTTTTGGTGTATGTGAGAGGATTTGCGAATACTTCCTACTCTTCTAGATTTTCAATGGTGTACTATAACTTCAATTATTAGTCGTTCACCACAAACCCCCTTGATCTTATCTTACATTATGAAATTCGCACAAGGATATATGTGTTTCACCAAGTAAGGACCATGCCAATGTGATGTCAAATTCCCTACCAATAAATAGAGTCTTGAATTATAGAGTTTCACTTGATAACCCACTTTAATATATATAACTCTTAAAATGGTCGTGATGCCACATCTTAGTTCATTCTTTGAAGATGTATGCATTCTCATAGGCAGTCGACCGTTGTTCCTCAACCTATTGAAATTGAAGGAATCACATTTATCCAACTATGGATATGTTTAAATTAAGAAGCTTGATCGCCCATATTTCCTTGTGTTCCATCTCAAGAAGGAGGTTGTGAGACTTCCTATAAATTAACGTAATGAAGTAATACCCAAAATAGTCTAGATTGTAGTTTATGTGCCTGTAGTGCATCACTCAACTTTGTATCCCAATCTTTATTTGTACAACTAAATGTTCTGTCTAAGTTGGCATGATTTTCCTATTTGAAACTTCCACCTATCCACTAGTTTCGGGATGATGTAAGCATTCTATATGGTGGTGAACCCCATATTTCTTTAGCAATGACTCAAACTTCTTCTCCAAGAAATGTAAGCCTCATTAATATATCACATTGCATGTGTTGACACCCCATTTTTTCTCACTTGGAATAAATCCATGAATAATACAATTACTCTAGCTAATGATGAAATGAACTCCACATTTCACTCAATTTCCACATACATCATTTTTCTACAATTTTTCCATATTTTTCAACACATTTAAACCACTCATTTGCACCTATTTTCACCTAGTTCAGGGATTTCTATTAAGAAACTTTCTTCTCATAGAAAAATTACAATTTGTCCTGAAATTCAACTTTACATATGCTATTTCCCATGAAATTGACCAGTTGGATTGTTTGACATAAAGTTTTTCCTTTTTTCCAACTACTTTCTAGAAAATACGAGAGATAATCCTACATTATATTTCCATGCAAGTTTTCTCTGATTTTCTCCAAAACATTCCTAAAATTACTGGAAAATTTTAAACTCACCTTTGAATCAGTCACGATACATGAGGATCTGAGCCATCTTCCACGTGCCACATGGTGGATCACCTCAATCCGCATACCCCACCCACATGGTGCATCACGATGATCTATCACCTATCCAAGAAGTTTTGTCTAGAATCCCAAAACCCTATTTACATACTATAAATACCCCCCATACCCAATATATTTTGGGCCTCTTTCAAACCTCCTCAAGCTAGAGAATTGACTACCTCCCTTTTTACTTTTTTGTATATCTCGTAATTAGAGGATTCTTCCTATGAAACCTCCTAGTTTGCTAACTCTCATAGAATAATAAACTACTCCAACACTTGATCCTAATTGCTATATATGTTAACTGCTATAGCTGATCTAAAACTATTGCATCTGATATATTCTATATCTTCAACTATTCTATTCAATCTACTATAACTACCATATTGTTTTTATAATGGTTCCTATTTACTACAACTAAAAAAATCAAATTTTGTCTTCCTAGCATAAATCTGCTAGTCACCCTCAAATCCTATGGATCTATCCTAATCATCAATGAGGGATCTCTATCATGGGAGGTCTTGAGGTGATTATGACCACAATCCACTTAAAACATTAGGATATTTAGGGCTACGAAGGGAAGGACACAACCATCTCCATCCCTAAAAGCTTGCCCATCAATGAAAAATCAATTTTTAATATTTCTTCCTCTAATAGAATCATCCTGAATCGCTCTTTTCTTCTGCAAAGAGATAATGTCTTGATATCAAGTTGCTGGGAAAGATGGGAGTGCTAATCCTTCCCTACTCATAACAAGACTAACTAATATGATCTCTATATTTGTTCTTTATTTTCTATTTTCTTTTTGATCCAGTGTGGATAATTTCTCATATTGACACCATGGCTTCAACACTTCATCTTTTTTCCTTGTTTTTCATACAAAATATGGTGACAACTCTGAACACCATTTCTTTTTACGTGACGTTCCACTACCAAAAATAGTAGATTTTATCCCATGATATATCTTCTTTTCCCCTTTTTTGGGTAGTGTGGACACTCTATTGGGAGTATCCAAGATGGTATGGATCAAGCTCCCGCTATCATGTCATGAAGATTGAGCATCTTCAAGACTGATTCATTTTGTCTATTTTCCTTTTTCCTTTTTGTCAACTTATTCCTGTTTCTTTTGGTTTGGCTCATGGATCGAGGTGATATGTCGACCCTACTCCCCTCTTTGTCTCTAATCTTCTTTGGAAGTCTTGATACCATTTTGTTTTTCATTATTTTATTTGGGTATTTACCTTATGTCAATTTAGGGTTGTGGCCACACGTTCCATTTAGGGTCTGGTGTTTGCTTCCCTCATTTTGTGTAAAAAAATAACAAAAAAAAGATAATAGGGTGAACAATAGATGTAGTTTGGAAATGAAATATGATCTTTATTTAAGCATACTACTATTGTTTCTTCATTTGAATATCTCAGGCTTCCATGACTTGTGGGCTTTCTCCTAAAAATTCTAAAATCCATTACATGCACTTAGCACTCCTGTAAACCCATGCTTCATGGAACGGGTGAGAACCGCAAGTTGGATACCCAGAAGTGATGCATGATGTCAGTAAAGGAACTGACACAACATTAAGCTAGATGTTCAAAGGCCTTGAAAGCATGCCACTCTCCAAGAACTCACATCTGATTACAATCTCTATAGTCACAAGGTGTATTGGGAGTAGTACTCTTACCTGCTGAACTAGAGTTACCCCTCAGTGAGTGCCATTTATCCCTAGATAAGATAAGGACCCATAGTTTCTATGCAGGTCATGCTTGATTGAGGACGTAATGATCAATCTAAACTCATGGGACAAATAGGAAATGTCACATTCTTCCTATTCTTGTACTGCTAAATAATGTTTGAGATGGTTGCTACCCATTATTGTGTAGACTCTAACAATCTTTTTTTAACAAAGATCTCAAACTCAAACAATCTTTCCACAAAAGATTAACAATCTCAAATCCAAACCATCTTTCAAAAGATTAAACAATCAAATACTTTTTATCAAAAGTTAACAATATCAAATTCAAACAATCTATCAAATGATTAAAACCTCAAACAATCTTTTCTCAATAGATTTTCAATCTTAATTTCAAAGAATCTTCAAAAATATTACAAAACTGAAACAATCATTTCTTAAAGATTAATAATATCAAATTCAAATGATCTTTTCCCAAAAGATTAATGATTTCATTTTCAAGAAAAGTTTAAAAATATTTAAAATTCAAACAATATTTTCTCAAAAGATTAGCGGTCTTAAAAATTTAAACAATCTTTTATCAAAATATTAAAAATCTAAAATTCAAACAATCTTTTAAAAGGTTAAAAAACACCCAACAATTTGTCTTATTGAGACTAATAGGCTAGATTAAAATTCTTTCTTGTCCAAATGATGTCACTCTTTGTGTTATCACAAACCCTTTAAAAAGAGGAAGCTCCCCTCCAAATATAGATCTCTCTCCCAAAAAAAGAGGTCTACCCTCAAAACTTAAGAAAGTAAGGAGTTCCTTTGAATTGAGTAAATCACTTGTCAATGTTGGGTCTAGCCCATGATGGTCCTGGACTATGACCTCAAATTGATCCCAACTTCACTCTTCTACCTATTTAGGTCTTGGACCATGACTTAAAAGTGACCCAATTACACACTTCATCTGCTGACCCATGGTCCTAGACTATGACCTAAAACTAGACCACCTAGCTCCTTGCAAGATCACATCTACAATATTAGACTATGAACCTAAACTAGACCACATTTGTGTTTTCATGTCCACATTTATGGTCCTGGACAACAACCTAAACCTAGACCACAATCTTCTACTCAACTCCATGATTTGGAGAGAAGCCAAGTCGAGGCTTCCTCCTTACTAACCATTGACTACATTGATGGCATAGGAACACCTAGGAGAAACTTTTCAAACTAGAATGATACTAGGGTGTCACGGATGTTGCCAAGGGTTTTGTTTTGGTAACCCATATGGACAAGGGTGCCCTAGGGATTAGAAGAGATTAATTGAGCACACTCACTAGCCCAATGAGGTCTACCTTCCCTTAACCAACCACTCGGGTCACCACCTTCATTCTCTTTTGAACAACTCTCTTGGAAATGCTTTTCTGAGGAGAATCACATTTACCATCCTTCAATATTTTTGTCCTCTCCATGGAATTGACAAGTATATCTTACACAAAGGGGCATATATTCCCTTACCTCATCCAGGCTAGGGGTAGGAACAATCATCTAAAATAAACCAAAAAGAAATCTACAAAATCTACAAAAAGGCTTCAGGAGTGTCTTCCAATGTGAGGAGGTCCCAAGAAATGAAAGTGAAGTCCTTTAGATTTCTGACATGGTATAATGTGTGTGGTGAGAATCATCACCAAACATGAGGTATTTTTTCATACAATCTTATACCCTACTCTGGAATCCTATTAATGTGAATTTTAGGACATCATAAGAAGACCAAGAGGATTGTACTTCATCTGATCTTGTCGATGACCATATCAGGTGGTGAGGAACAACAATGTAGATCATTAGTATGACAGTGCCTCCAACGGGGAATCCACTCACCATAAGTGGTGTGTTTTTCCCAAGGTCAGACACCAATCAACTAAATGGTGACTAGATGCAACCAAAGGAAAACACAGTTGGGTCCTTCAAATTTATATGGGGCCCTATACTAACGCATTCACATAGACCACAATATATCACCTGCAAGCACATGGGACCACATAGTAGTATAGGTGAGTGGCAAGTGAGGGGTTTATCAACAGGGAGAGAGGGGGCACTGGATCTACGTTAGGGTGAGCTAAGAGTAGGTTTTTTAGGGTTTGTTGATTGTTTTAGTTGATAACACTAATGATGCAAGCAATTGAAAGCAAGAGAGAAAACTAGATTATTAAAAATCCTAAGTTAACCCTAGATGAGAAATTCAATTTTTCAAACAAGGAAACTAAGTAAGCAAGAGCAAGAGACTAAAGCTAAGTTACACTAATTGAGAAAGTTAAGCACTAGAGTAATTAATGACCTAGGTTATCACTAACTAGCAAGATTAAAATTAGAAAGCTCAAGAGAGTACCAACTACTCAAGCAAGGCTTAATTATCCAGAACTAAGAAAATTATCTAAGGAGCAATTAAGGCAAGAAACTACACTAACATAAGCAAGCTAAGTAAGCAAGGTGGATTTTAGAAAATTATGGAAGATTGGGCCGTTTGGGGGAATGTCACAAGAATCCAAGTTGGGTTTGAATAAACATGCAAATCCAAGTTGCGATTGATATAACATGTAAATCCAAGTTGTCCATGGGTAGAATAGAGTGTGGGAGGGGAATTACACCCTTTCACCCCCTACCTAGCCTTACAAGGCTCAATTGGTCACCATCTTCATACCTCTCCACCTCATGAAAGGATGCCTTAGAGAACATATTTATCCTTGGCCACCTCCAAAAGTTTGGGTTGCCATATCTACATCCCTCCGCTTCACTCTATTCACCATATTCCCTACCTACACTAAGGGCAAAAGAAAAGAAAAAAGAAAAGAAAAAAGCAAATCAAAGATGCTCCATATAAGAGCATCTAAATAACGAAAAGATGAGTGTGCAAAAACACTCCAATCTCTTACTGCAATCCTTTCTTCCATTTCCATACCCATTGAGCTAAAAACATCAAATCTAGCTCAATTTACCCTTTCTACAGCCATGTGGGTCATTTGGTGTGGTTTGAGACATAAGATTGAATGCTTGAAATTGAAACAACACTCCTAGTCATCATTGATTAATGCCAACATGAAATGGTTTACCCAGAATTACATGAAGGACATATGGAAAGATTCTGTATTACGTTCTCTATATTTTAAGTTTGTATGCTCAATGCTCTTTCATGATTGGTTTGTGAAAGCGGAGAGGAGAGAGGTGGAACACATGTATTTAGTCACTTCTAAGACCATTTAGTCAATAATATTATGTTGCAATGCATTTTATCATTCTTGTTTAATTGAAAGAAATTCAAGGAATAGATTAAGTTGGAGCATACTTGAGGACAAGTATGTTTTACGTTTAGGGTGGTGATGCAAACCTATTTTAGGGCTTCATCATGTGTCTTTTTGCATGATAATCAAATCTAAATAGTTTAGATTACAAGTTATTCTCATCAATATGATCTTTCATTGTAAATGCACTTATGCCTTCTTTTGTGTGTATTTTAGGGCACTTATGCATGCATTGATGCATGGGAGAGAGATGAAGAATGTCTACGGGGTCTTACACCCCAAGAGTGGGCCAATCTCTTCCCCGAGCTTTCCTTGGATGCACAAGAGCAATTCAAAGAAAAAGGAGGATAGATGAAGTAAAGATCAGCACCAAAAAGCCCCAAAATGGTTGTGGTACATGACCACAATCGTGGGAATTATGCTGCAAAAGTTATAGGTGCTCAATTTACACATGAATGACCATGGTCATGGTCATCACAACGGCCGTGTCACTGAAGACCCTATGTTTGTGGCTCCCAGAATGGCCGTGGCCAACAGATTCCACCTCACACGTGGTCATCACCTCATTGGTGGTGATTTATGCACAAAGATCCCAAAAATCAACAGGGAGTTGGTCCATTTTACATGTAAATGACCATATTCATGGCCATCACCATGACTGTGGCCCTTGAAGACCACCTCCCTCATGGTGCTCCCCATGCCCGTAGTGAGATGAAGACACAACGACCTCAAAGCTGCCTTGCCCATGGCATCCTCCTCCAACACGAATGTGGTACCCCACACGACCATGCTACCTTCTACCCACCACGACCGTGACACCCCGCCACAGCCGTGGAAACCATATATACTTATCACTTTCAACTCCATTCATAACCTCGGCCATTCCACCACCCACGATCGTGCCATGCAACCCCCACCATGTTCGTGGCACCTCAACACAGTCGTGGTGATCACCTAAACCTGCCCATTTTCACCACTGATTTTCCCACTTTGCCCCTACTTACCCTAGTTCTTCCCCACCACCTATATATACATAGTTGGCAGCAAAAACAAGAAGGTTAGACTCCCCCCATCTACCATTACTCCTATCCACCCACTCTTGAGTATTCATTGCACTCCCCTTGCATTTATGCTCTCTGTCCACCATTTTGACCTCATTTTCACCACAAAAACCTAGTTTTCTAGGTTTTCTACCATAACCCCCTTCATTTCAATGCCCATCATCCACCTTGGACGAGGAAGGTCACCCTACAGTAGCTTGGAGGTGAAGAAGGAGGATCTACCTTGAGATCCATGGAGTCCTATCCCCTTCTTCTCATTTCTTTAATCTTTTCTTTGAGCATGTCTAGCTAAGCCCCTGTGGTGGGCTGTTTGGGGTTAAAAAGTGACTTTGATACCATGTTGGGGGGAAACAATTTTAATGAATATAATTTCATTATATGATGATTGCCTCTTACTTTTATCTCATTTCCCATTATATTGCATGTGGTTTGTGCTTTTAACATAGATTGCTTGCTTTGTGATGCTTGATGACATTTAGCTTCTAGGGGAAATTGGAGTGTATGTGGCAATCTTAGGAATGGCTCCTAGGTCCAATTAGTATATCCCTAGCTATCCCCCTTTGTTCCTACATACATCTCCCTTCTCCTACAAGTGAGTGTGAGATCTAAGTAGCTAGTGTAAGTGTGATTGGTGCAATTGCCTAGAGCTTCCTAAAGGCTAGATGGCAAGTACCATGAGGTGAAACACCCTCATCTCTACTCCCATTCCTACCATAGGTTCTCAATTTCCCCAATACCACTTACCCGAGAAACCTAGACTTGCCAAGTCTTACTAGAATTACACCTAACCCTAGTTCTCCAACTAGTAGTATAGGGTATATTCTAATAACACTTTCCTTGTTTTTTGGTTTAGTAATCTAGATTGAATTGTGATAATTTCATGTCATGTTGACCTCCCCCCAACTAATATCAAATCACATTCCCAAACGGCCCACCTGTCCAATCCATTGCTTAAAGCCCAACTTGTCATGTTAGCTTGGTAATGCTAATTTATCTTAATTGCCTTTGTTCACTCTAGCTAATTGCTTAGTCTTATTAATTAGGGTTAACCTAGATTCTTTCTTTCTCTAGTGTTTAGCTTAGTTCTTAGTTTCTAATTGCCTTGCTAGAGTAGTGTAGATCATCTTGCTCTTGTTTTGTTGATTAATTAATCTAGTTGCTTAGACCTAACTTTCCTAGAATAATCTAGGTTTTGGTAATCTAGTTTTCGTATTTCCTGTACTTGCCTTCTTGCTTAGTGTAATCAAACCAAAACTACTTTTAATCCTTCAAATCTAATCTCTACTTTAGGAACGTAGCCAACACAAAGTAATATCTAGTGCCCCCTCTATACTTGAGGATCGAACCCCTTACTTGCCTCTCATCTAAACTATAACATGACCCTATACGCTTGAGGGAGCATATTTTAGTGTTGTGAGTGAACCTTGTTTGGGAACCTATAAATTTGAAAGATCACACGTGTGTGCAATATCACACCAGATAAATTTAGTCATCTTACTCCCCTCCCATATAAATTTAGTGTTTGATTGAGGACGATCAAATTTTTAATTTTCATGTGAGGGTTGGTGGTACATAACTACTTCTCCCATGTTATCTTCCTTTTTATGATTTTTCAGGGTTTTCTTGTGTTAATAATGCAAATGTGTCATTGCATTGGCTTTTTCTGCATAACTTTAAAATTTTTATAATTTGAACTTCATGTACTCATCCATGAGCTAGTCATATTAGATGCATCTTCATGTTTGCATTACATGCATTAGCATTCATTTTATCATGTAACCCACTTGAATGAAGCAAATCTTTTGTGTAATCTTGAAATATTACCTTTACTAAAACCCATTTTGTCACCAAGGACCTCAATCTTATTATTACCTAGAAATGATGGCAAGTTATGTGGGATTTATTAGAATCAAATGTAACTCATACTTTATTAACTAGCACAACTTACTTACGGAAATGTATCTTAGTTTTAATGTTGTAGAATGTGATTGAACTGATGTGATGATGGTTCCAATGTGCTAAATTCTAAAAATGTGTTGCATGGCTTCAACACCTTATCTGAATCCCTTTTGTTATATTCTTACCCCTATTTTTAGAAAATAGATAAAAATCCAAATATGGTTCCAAACCCTAATTTCAAGGTGGCACACCCCATTGTCTTTGTTTCTTGCATACCCCTTGTATGTTATATGTAGGGAAATATGGCAACAGAATAGGAAGTGGAAACAAAAATTTAACCACCATATTCTATTTTCAACATTTGATCACGTCAATAACTATGTAAAGGGAAGGATGGTCTGTGAGGTTATACCTGGTCTTGTAGAAAGTCTACTAACAATTCCATTACTATATTGTGCACCTTTCTTCAAGTTGTACTCAGACAGTGTCAGCACTAGCTTCTTGGTTGATCACCATAGACATCAATTGACCTACTCCTCCTAGCAGTAGGCAACAACCTCCTTGCCTCTATAGTAGTCCACACAAACCATCGAGAACTCCTGTCATCTAGGAGAACATATAAGGAGTTGTCCCTTCTAGTTAGTGTACTAGCACCAACTTTCTCTCTACACTTGTTTCTCCCTTGCCATCCCTCCCTTTGACGGGTAAAACTTGCTTGGGTTCTCTTTGTTATCACAACCAGAGAAGACAATGATTGTCAAATTTAATTGATTTGTCTGACAAGCTTCCAATACCCCTCTATTTATAGGAGGGTCAGGGTCAGGGTTCCTAGTCTGAGTGAGAGCCAAAGGGGATGGAATTTCATGAGCTTTTGCATCCTGCAAATGGTGAAAGGGTCGGTTCTGAGGTGAACAGATCAGTTTGAGATGTAAGCGAACCCAATATCATATATTGACTCACATCCACATGTGCATGCTTTTCTAAGTCTCTTTTATCAAGTGGTCTGGATATTAAACTCCTATAGGAAGGACAAAACCCATCTACATCACTTAAGGTCATCCCCATGTGTCATAATGCACCCGAGTAGCACCTTTGTTGTAACCCTTATTCAAGGTCATGGTGGATGGTCTAAGTACATAGAATGACATGTGATGAGTATAGTGATTTTAGGTTTAAGAACCACAATCACCACCATCACTATGAGAGATGATTTTGACTACCCATCATGGTTTCCATGTGTCAATCTCAAGGTGTGTATGTCTGATACACTATTCTCCAACAAATATCTATGTGTTTGGTTTGATATCACATATCATGACTTAATGAGATTATGTCATCAACCAACACGCACTCTAGTCTTATGTGTCATTGATGTCTATCAACCTTCTACAATAATAACTGACTAAAAACATAGCAAGAATGTATATAATTTTGACATATGTATGATGTAGGGAGTGGGGATCCACTCCCTACTAAAAATAAAAAGGCAACATCCCAAAAACCACACCAATAAAAAAAAATTCTTGAAAGGGATGAAACCAAATTTATTTAACATGATTTTATCATAACACAAAGTAGAAGTGGAGTTAAAGATGTATCTAACCATTACAAAGTTTCTTATCATACTAGTCTTTCACCACGCAGGGTGACATAACGGAAAAACTAACTACATATATAGGACTAGTTGAGCATCACCTAACAACTTCAAGCCAAGTCTCCCACAAGGTAAGCTACACTTGTTGTGGTCTAGGTACTCCTTGATTTCCTTCTCCTAGTCCAACACCTGGGGTTGGAAGCATACCCCACAAAAGGAAAAGAAAAGAGAATATAAACAAAAAGATGGTATGTGCATTCTAAAAAGAAATTGAGCAATATATATTAGGACAGAGGGACATCAAAAAGGTTTCCCATGAAAAAGAAAAGAACTTCCCAAACGGGAATAAAAGGGAAGAATCACTATCGTATGATAAAGGGAATACTTGTCATAAAATCAATAATAAAAGAGGTGCCACAAAAGCACACAAAATATTTTAGGGCACAAGGTGAGATAAACATAGCACTAGAACAACATAAATAACAAAGGCAGCCAAACCTCATAAACTTGAAACCTGATAGAGATTGGCACATAACCAAACTCCAAAATATATGTAAATGTGGGCCAAACCTCATAAATTTGAAACCCTAGTATTGGGCACATAACCTCCATCCCAAAATAAATAATGGCACATAACCCAAAAACCAATGAAAATTATATTACTCTAAGGCTACTGAGTCATAGAACATGCTTAATAGAGAGGCAAGTAAAAAGTATAGTCGGATTTTACAAATTAATCACCACAAAAGTGACCATCATAATCATCCACACCAAAGTGGGCATAAAACAACAAATTGAGTTCCATCATGAATAAAGCATAATGAATAAGTAAGAGAATGTCTAGACATGATAATCTGATTACAAGATCAGTAACAAGTAGGGTACTTCACATGAAGCATAATTTCAAAAGAAAAAGACATTGTGTATAGGGTAATGTCCATAGGACCAAGAGAAATATGAAAATAGGTGAATTTCTCAATATGAATAATAGGAGATGCAAACATACCTCTCCATAGAGTCTAATAGTACAAGATTACTTCTAGATCTAAATCTAGGTTTCCAAAGCACCTATTATCATGTATGTGAAATTAGTGTTAGAATTGCATTGATTATACAAAACCCTAATGAATTAGGTTACCAAAACCATGCAATGTTTTAGGTTATATTTTTCTAAGTTCAAAACATATTTTATTATATTTTTCTGACTTATATATATTTAGTTATGAATTTTACAAGTTATTAATTGTTTTGATTAATCCATTAAAATCACATACTTTCAACATTAGATTTAGGTGACAAAACCAACACCATTAGAAAGCCCTTATTTTTATGAATCCAATGACTATTTATTTATATTTTTCTTATCAGTAAATAATTAGTTATTGATTTTTGAAAATCGACCAATAGGAAAAAGAGAAAAAGCCACGTCAACGTTGTCTTGCGAGAAACAGAGAGAGAGAGGGAGAAGGAGTGGGCCACATGGTTTGAGTTGTCCCAATCAAGGCTTGCCAACTCGTTCGGCCCAACACACAATTCAGCAAGTTGCTTGTTCGGGAAAAGAAAGTGAAATGGTGAAAAGACTGATTTACCCCTAAGGGAAAAACGAACAAACAAAGTGAAGCAGAGGGCAAAGACAACAATTTCCACAGGGGATTCATCCCCTTCGACTCATCTGCCATTGCAGCATACAGAACAACTGCTTGGTGCGAGCTAGATTGAACAAAACCTCAAGGCTTGATATTTTGCGAAAAGATGATAAAGAAAGGAAGTGCACAGGGTTCCAAACTCACCTGTGTCGCCAATTTGTTCGAAGGTGTCAAGGAGAAGAAGGGGTAGTCGCCACAAAGTTGACATAGAAATTCACTCGAGGGTGGGGTATAGAGCAATTTCTAGGAAAATTGAAGTGAGGGTTTGAAAGCACAAGGGACGACAGAGGTGTACATGCCCCTATTTATAGGTGATGAAAAGAGTTAGGGTTTATCCACGTTAGTCATGAGAAGCTCTAAGCCCAACTTTGGGCGTTTCTTGGATCCAAAGAAATAGACCTCATGTGAAGGGTCATTATGTGTTGAACATCTCAGCAAACTCATAGGAGAAGAAACTTCAGGGAAAGATCAATCACAAAGAGAGAAATCTGATTTTTAAGATCGCTTGAAATATAGCTTGTTTTCCTCTTTGGTCATGAGGTAGAGAGCAGGTTCCTAGCCATTCAATCTAAAATTTGATGGCTGAGAATTGCGTTCTTGGTTAAAATAAAAAATGTGGTGTGACACATAAAATGACATTCCTAATCAAATTTGATTATAGTGTGAACATATTTTTTTCCTTTTTCTCTCTCCTCTTTTGAAGGTGCAAACATTTTCCTAATTGGATGAAATTTTTCACATAGGATAATTTCAATATGTAGAATCTGAATATAAAATTAGATTTGCCTTTTGAGAACATTTAATATTTAAAATAAATCAATCACTATTTTTCTTTCCTCCTTTATTAATGGTTATAAGATTATCCAAATTTGATGAAACTTCACCCATAAGTCATATTTAATGTGCTGGATACGAATTTGAAATAAATTTTATATGTTGGAGTTATTTGTTCATTTATTTAATATTTTGAAGGTTCTATACACTTTCTCTCTCCTGATTTCACCTTTTAATCAAACTTTCTCCAAATTGAGTGAAAATTCACCCAAAGGCATATACTAGGAATCAAAGATTATTTTCCTCTTTTGGAGTCATTTAAAATTTTAATTAATATTTTTAAGTAAAAACACCCTTTTCTTTTCTAAATAAAATAGATATGATTATTATTATCCTAAATTGGTGAAACTTGGCCTCCAAGCCAAAGCATATCTAAATAAAATGAATATGAGGTTATTCTTATCCAATAAGTTTTTCCTTTTATAAATTTTAACCCATTATCCATTATTTCTCTTATTAATAATTCAATATCACATTAACATGTTTTAAGCATTATTATTCATTCCTTTTTCTCTTCATTGCACTATAAGGCAAAGGAATGATCTAGAACGAATCTACTTTATTATCATATCACATAAGTTCATTTATTTTGTATTTATTTGAACTATATATCATTATTCTCAATTACGGACACCCTGTCTTTTTATGCACATTATTACGTCATGTGACATATCTTATGTACCTTTCTTTGATTTATGATTAATATGAAGGTATTAGGCAATATTTATTTATATTCTATATATATTAGGGTGATTCATTCAAGCATTAACATATTTAAGATCACTAAAGAGCATACACTTATCCTTATTTGGCTAAACCCCAAATACTAAGGTTTATATCCTCTTAATCCTGGAATAAGATTAAATATTAGGTTTCGGTATGTAACATATGATCTCGTTGTTCAGGTCCTCAACCCAAAGACATACGTCATTGAGCAATATTAATCTTTATACATTCATTATGTTTCATCATTATGTCATAAATGAATGAAATAGAATAAATTTAGAAGATTGCCTTTATCATGAACCAAATCATTTATGAGATATACCATTCCAATCATTATATGATTGGCTCTCTGAGCATACACAACAAAATAATACATGTGTACTATTGAATAAGAAAAGATGTTGATGTGCATCAATAATAATAATAACAATAACGATAATAATAATAATAATAATAATAATAATAATGATAATAATATGTTCAATAGCTATATTTTCACCCATAAAATGAAGTCTTGAGTCAAATAAAATAGACACATGAATCCCTTCCTTTCATACCCCCGTTCACTCCAATTTTCATTTGGGGGCACTACAGATACTACACATCATTTTTCACAGTCTAGGGATCTTCTTGTCCAAACTCGTAGGATTATGTAGGACCATCTGATTCTCAAGAATTTCATGTCTTATTTTCATTATGTGTTTTTGACCCAGTACATGAATTGAAATGTGAAATTGGGAATTTTTTTATGTGGTTTTAGAAAATTAAGTTGTTGGACCATGTTTGGTAGTATGCACGAAAATGCTATTGAGAGAGAGTGGATGACAAAATTGTAGTATTAATTAGAATTCTATTTTTGATTATGTTTTACTTATGTATGAGAAACATTAAAGTTTTGGTTTATATGATAAATACTTACTCATATCAATTTAGTTGAAAAATTTAGAGTAGATTCGTTCACTTTTATTTTCTTTTCTATAACTTTATAGAGATTTGCATAAATTTATTTTGATCCTTATCGTGGGTTTTAATGGTAAATTCTCACTCTTATTCTAGGAACAAATGCTAAAGTCAATTCAAGGTCCTCCTCATGATGCCTCAGTTCCATTTTCCCCATATTTGACCACAGAAAAGTGATCTGGGGCTAATTAGAGAACTTTACTATACTAGAAGTCACAGTCGGGTAACAAGATTCATTAGTCAATTGATTTGGCAAAGGCACAAGAAAGGATCATGAAATACCAATCTAGTCACCCAACTCACTTTGCTAGTCAGTTGATCTATGGATGGAAAGTCACAGGGAAGATGAAAAACTCTAACATCCTACAAGTTGTCTGACTCACTTGTGAATAGCTTGACTAGATAGGGGTAGTTTTCCCCAAGAAAAGACATGTCACCAGATTGGCCAATGAGGTCAATCAACCTGGGTTTCTTCGGGGGACACTTAGTAGCAAACGAGTATCCTGAATCAACACCACATGTTAGTTGACCAGAACTCTCCCCACACGCACTAGATACGATGATGTTCCAATGAATTTGACCCATCATACTGGTCAACCAAGTAATAAGTGGTCAGTCGCCCAATTGTCTAACTGGAATGACCATAGGAGACCCAAAATGTGTCAACTTATTGTTGATTGAGGGAATTTGTGGGCCCAATTCCGCTATTGTAAATTGAATCTTGACCTAATGGACAAGTGAGACACTCCCTCGAACCAAATTGCCAATTTTCCAAATGGAAAGAATGAAGAAGAAGCAAAGAATGATGCCCTCCTATGGAGTCTCATCAGACTGCTATATTGCTGGAAGTGTTGATATGCTCATCAATGATCACGGCTGCAACTATCTATGCCTACTCTGACATGGCTTCTTCTCTCCTCTCTCATTCTTATATGTTCTGATGTTATGAGTGAGTAGTTTCTCTCATTAGAGCATAAGGATTCACGCAGCCCCATCACCCATACTATTTACTACATGTTACTAATTTTCATTTTTATAAATATATGATTTTTTCATTCTCTTTTGCATTCCTAGTGGATTGATCACCCTAAATGCATGTGTATTATAATCCTAGATGTAGAGATCGTGAAATCTAGGGTTAGAATATCAAATGGTAAAATTGAACCCCATATGTGATCATGAAAGGGTGTTTACTGGGTTAATGGGTTGGTGATCCATAGGTACCAAAGCCTCTAGCCTAAGGGGAAACCTATCCTTATTAAGTCCATGCTCTAAAAGGACACATAATTCCTTGGCCCCAATTTAAATAGTTATAATGATGAGAAATGTAATGTGTAGGATAATGTATGCAAGCAATTGTGGTGAGACCTACTCTGCCCCAATGCTTTTATTATTTGATCTAGTTAATCTTTTACCCCCATTTTAAATTGCCATACAATTTATTGAATACAAACCAATCAACCACGTTTCCTACATATTGATCTCAGTTAAATTAGATTTGATTGTGATTTCTTAATAATGTTATCTCTAGGGTTTGATCCTGACACTATACTACAACAAGACCCATCCGATTGCGGGTGGTAATTATTGTTCATAGTTTGGGTAAAAATTTAGGGGATTTTCTTTAGGTGAATTTCTTGTGTTGTAATAACACACATCAACAATTCATTTGAAAATAAAAGTCATGGTAAAAATGATTCCTTGTCAGATGTGAGTTGATTTTCCATTGCTCAACTCATATGTCCTTGGAACACTTAATATCATACTTAGAAATAGAATACTAAAAGATATGTCATTCCTCCAAATAAGTATAGTTAACTCCCTTGATACTACATATATAAGTATCAAATAAGTAATACAAAATTTTAATCAAGAATTGCAACATGGGATCTAAATGTTAGTATGTTACAAGATACACATCAAAATCAAGTTAGTTTGGTATAGTGTCTCCTTATCTACCTAGTAGGAGAATGAAACTTCATGTTATAACTTGGTTTTTCGCATGTATTTATATAATTGAAATGCAATTATTTGAACAAAAAGGACATTTTAGAAATATCTTATGCCTTATTTTAATAGTACAATTTTCTTTTGTGAATTCTGCTTTGTGGTGAAATTTGTGGTTTTTACTGATTTGTTAATCCAATAATGCTTATATGGGAAAAAGAAGAGAATAAAACCCAATAATAAGGAAAAGGCAAAAGATAATTAATAATAAATTATGTGCTTATGTGAATTCTATAGAATCTCTAGAAAGTGGTATGGATTACCACTAATGGTTGGATTCTGGTTTCACATGGTTTCAAATAAGAAAAGTAATAAAAAATTCAAGAAAATAAAAAAGATAAGAAAGAAAAAAGGATTGAATTAATGCTTAAAGCATGTCTTGCATAAAGAAGACTTGCATATTAAGAAAAACATCTTTTGTTTTTAGGTTCAAACCATATTCACAGTTAGATAATGTCATTATGGACTTTCCTTTAAATTTTGGGATCAAAAGGATTTATAGAATAGGAATTATGTTTTCCTAGAAATCCTCAAGTGACTCAATTGCTAAGAAAATATCATAGTTGTCACACATGTTCGTTTTTGGAAACATATTCCTGATCTTTATTATGTGCATGACCTAGAGATTGTCATATCAGGGATCTGACGACTCACAAGTCATCTCCCACCTCTGATAAGGAAAAGGAAATAGGGAACATGAAGTTCCTTATTCTCTCATGATTTCCTCTCCCTCTATACCATGTGCACATTTAGAAATCTTACTATCATGAATGAGAAGAGGTTCTGAACCCATCCATCCCTGGTTTTTCAATCTATGGAAGACTATAAAGCTTTTACCAAAATCATAGATCCCTCAAGTACTGACTCCATAGACTAAGGCTATATAAGGAGGTAACCTCCCTCTGCAAGATCACCCACACATCTAGGGGGATCTCTTGATTCTTAACTTGTCACCTTACCTCCAATTTCTCTTCCCATCACTACTCTCTCTCCTACAATTGGACTATGTACAACTAGGGAACTTCCTTCCCGCCCACCCTATACGAGCCATTCTTGATGGAATTGAGATCACCCTTGAGTTTGGTTGATCAGATAGTGGTTTTAGTGCCTTACCCAATTCTCCGACATCCTCGAGCGCAAAGTCAACTGACTAGTTGACTCACCCAGGCTACTGTAGAGGTGAGCCATGAGGTTGAAGATGAGAGTTGGTAGAAGTACGCCCCTTCTCTCGACCACAAAATAGGAAGGGAAGGGCAAACCCATCTTTTAGCCCTATTTTCCGTCTCCACCTCGCAGGGATAAGTTGTAGAGGTGGCGACACGCTATGGGCCCAGCCGATCCGTGTGGATAAGAGGTAAAAGCCCTCTTTTCTAACATGGCATTTTCTGATAGGCCCAAAATGATTTATTTTGTAAATATTGTAGTAAATCATAGGATTATCCAATAGTAACAAGTAATATATGAATTTTACTAAGAACAATACAAGGATTCAATAAAAATGTAATCATGGCCTAGATCTGCCTCTAATTCAAAAATGTACCCAAATTTGTTATTATTAATGTGTTAAATGAGTGAAAACCCTAATGTCTATGTTTTGATAACCTTAATATGTTCAATTTATCTTAATAATAAAATATTTATATTTTCAAATAAAAAGGACAATTTGGACCTAATTCGAGATTAATAACCGATTAATTGATGAATCAAGGTTTCCTTGAGATTAAAAATGAATATCATGTTAAGATTAGGGTTTGTGAATAAAAGGACATGAAAGTAATAATTAGGATTTGGGAAGCCAAAACCCTATGTTGAACCCAAAAGCCTAACTTGAGACTCAAGTCAATCTTAATAATGATTATGGACAAGCTAGTAATATTTGGGTGTTATGTTATATATTCAGGGTAGTTGACTTTATTAGTTATTTTGTTCTTATTTTCTTAGACTTCAAGTATCCTGATAATGGTATGTTGTTACGCCTAAGACTAACCGCATTAGATTCCTGTGGTTTTTTCAAAGTTTCTCGAAATGTATTGCAATAAATGCTTGATTGTTTATTTATTTCTTGCAAACTATAAGATTACTATGGATATCACATTAACGATCATCAAATGTCAAACCCCTGGGTGTGGGAGACTATATGGCACCAAGAACTTGATGGGAGAAGGTGTCCTATGTCTACTATTGATACAAAACCCAAAAGACTATCCATAGAGGTTGGATAGATTAGGGTTGAGTAGTCATGATTAAAATTTTAGTTTTGATTTTGTAAATAATAATGTAACGTCCCAGGATTTGAGGCCTTGGATAAGATGATCTTAAAAGGAATGATTGGACTACCCATATCACCAAGGTGCACCTCTTTTTCCGGGATCCCATTACTAAAGAACTCTATAGTTAAGCGTGCTCAACTTGGATAGTACTAGGATGGGTGACCAGTCGGGAAGTTGACCTCGACTTGCGCATGAGTGAGGATAAAGAGTGCATTTAAGGCTAGTGGTGGTCTGTGGGGCTAGTCGTCATTCCTGAAACTCTACTAGAGCATTGGGCAGTGGGCCCAGGTGTTACAAATGGTATCAGAGCCAATTCCCCTCCAGTAGGTGGGGCCCGCATGAGCATGTGGCATGCCAGTCTTGAGCCGTACAGTCCATGCATGTTGGAAATGGCTATCCATGGTTAACGCAGCCACCCTTGTGCTGGTATTCCGTGATCGGGAGCTAGGTGTCCATGGGTCATTGTGGGTTTGCACTGAAATGGGAAAGAGATTATGAGGTCGTATATTGAGCCTTGACGAGGACGTCAAGAGTCTAAGTGGGGGAGATTGTAACGTCCCAGGATTTGAAGCCTTGGATAAGATGATCTTAAAAGGAATGATTGGACTACCCATATCACCAAGGTGCACCTCCTTTTCTGGGAGCTCATTACTAAAGAACTCCATAGTTAAGCGTGCTCAGCTTGAAGTAGTACTAGGATGGGTGACCAGTCAGGAAGTTGACCCCGGCTTGCACATGATTGTGGATAAAGGGTGCAGTTAAGGCTAGTGGTGGTCTGTGGGGCCAATCGTCATTCCTGAAACTCTACTAGAGCCTTGGGCAGTGGGCCCATGTGTTACAAATAATTATTGTGATTACATTGTTACAATTAGATGTGAACATTTTGTTTCCCCCCACATACTAGTATAACTTGTTATACTGACCAAGTTTTTTTTTCAACATTTTAGGATAATATGTTATCATTTCAGAAAGTATAATGGAAAATGGACATCTAGAGAAGAAGGCACCAAAAGGAAGGAAGTAATGTAATTTAGGATGATTTAGTTAGTTAGTTTTTATTTCATGTTGTAAACTTTAGAAAATATTATTACAAAATTCCTTAATGGAAAGTTTATCTTGTACAAATTGTTTTCAATTTAATGAAAATTTATTAATTATTTCTAGTTATTTGATAAACCTTGATCCTGTATTTATGTTAATGTCCCTTGCCCTCTCGGTCTACCTGAATAGGGGATAACATGGGTATGAGGTCATTAAATTTGGTGTCAGAGCTGGTTTACCACTTAATCTCTGCTAATTATTAAATTTTAGAAATTCTATAGAGCCCAAATGGAATTATTAGTGTTTTCCAATGACGATGGTGTTTAGAAAGGACCATGATCTAAGGGTTGGAAAAACTTTCCTCTGCACTGCTAGTCATCTTACGAGGAATTCTAGACCTGTGTATCTGTCCTGGCCTGGCCAAATTCAGAGGATATTACTCAAAATAAAATACCTTTAGGATCCCTTCTCATATGATTTCATCACTTCTCTACCTCCTTCACTCACCAAACCCTAGCTACCTGTAATTTTTCTCTTTATCCCTGTCTAAGCACTAGGGTTATGGTTATTAGGGATTAATTCATCCTCTGCCAAATAATAAAGTGTGTGTAAAAAAGATGTCATGGATATAACTTTTATCATGCTTTAATACCCTAAGTATGAAACTGAGGTTAACTTATGTGAAACAACATGGCCTGCGGAAAGGTCATTATAAACCATGATGAATACCCTAGACCAAGGCCTTCTTGCAAGATGAAGCCTTCCTTAGAGAATAGAAGGTCTATGGAGGGTGAATCCTCCAAGAAAAGGAAGAGAAAGGTGAGGCCTCTAGAGCGAAAAGCCTTGAATAGAGGTTGTCACCTTCAAGATACCAAACCCTGAAGATGGTCCTAACCCCAAAGATGATTCTATGATAGAAAATGAGCCCATGTGTGTAGTTGATTGTGGACCAGTAGGACAAGTGGTAATCCACACCCCAGATGCAATGTGGATGGAGCAATAAAAGAAGTTGATTGAGATCATTAGTGCCCTGGATCTTAGAGAAGTTGCTCCAAATGAGAATGTTGAACCTCTGATCATCTGCCCTTGCCTCAAAGTGACAAAAATTGGACTTCCTCAAACTTAACAGAGAGAATTTCTAGGGAAAAGATAAAACCGAGGTGGTTGATAAAGAAAATGCTTAGCTGTTAGCAGGGTAAAATGGCTTCTGCACATTGGAAGTGCAGGATGACAAGAAGGTCTTGTTTGCCACCAACCTCCTCGAAGGAGCTACAATGATCTAGTGGGAAAACCACATCGCAAGTCGAGATTTGACTGCAGAACCACTCTCTTGGGAAGACTACCACACCGCCTTTACTGCACAGTACATTCCCTAAGCTACCATAAAAGAAAAGGAAAGTAACTCATGCTCCTTAATCAGGGAAATCTGACAGTTTTGGACTATGCTCAAAAGTTCTGCATGTTGGAGCAGTTTGGCTACATGCTGAATGAAGTGTGTCAAGTGGAACACTTTATAGAGCGCCTACATCATCATATAAGGCCCCATGTGATGGCAAGCAAACCCCAAAACTTCACCAAAGCTATAACGACGATCGCCACACTAAACAAGATTACTCAAAACAAAATGTTGAATTATCACTAATAATGATACTACCACAATACAAGGTATATTAAAACCATTGGAAAGCATTATCTCAAGAAGAAGTATTTATAAACAAGCCTTAAACTCAGGTCATGTGTGTTCCATATATGCCAAAAGGTGATACATGTCATGTTCAAAGGTTGTCAAGCCACCACTGTTACATATCAAAACCTATTTATATGTACATGCCTATTCTATACACTCATGGCACAAATTCAAAATCTATGTGTTAGTAAAACAACAAAATCACCCCAAAGACCTGAGAGTACAGGGACGACACATAGGAAACTACTACAAGAATCTAGCAGCATATCTAACCTCTAGATAATATTTTTGTCCTTGTTGTTCTGTACCACCATCACAAGCTCGACCTCCTCGTCCATGACCAACTAAGTAGTGGAAACTATGGGGTGAGACCAAACATCCCAGTGAGAGATATTAATCTTCACCAACATCTATTATAAGTATGGGAAGATACTAGAATAAATACGTGAAGAAGAAAATAATGGTTAAGCAATTTAAGTACTTGCAGCTGAGAAGAAGAACGATTCATTATTTTAAAAGGAATATGAAGAACGTGTATAACTATTATAGAATACATAATTCAAGAAATAAGGCATGCAATCATCCAATGTGATTCTTTTTTTTTTGGTCGGCCAAAACTCATGTTGCTTTTTTTCATTTTCCTTTTGTGTCTGTACAAAACTTTGTTGATTCCAAAATGGAACCAACACAAAAAGAAAAGAAAACTATCTATCTAACTTTACATCAAGAGATGATATACAAAAAGCTCACAAAGAAGAGGAGACTAAAGAAAAAACTATCAGATCAGCATCTCAACGCCTTAAAGCCCATGACAGAAAAAGGACAAAAAGATCAATCCAAGGTGAAACTGAATCCAGCAGAGTTACTAGACCGATCACAAGGGATCATACAGGAAAGATCACCACAAAACTGAATCCAACAGCATCAACAGATAGCCAGCATCAAAAGAATGGCACGGCCAGTGTGACGTCCCCGGATTTTGGCTTCTCCAAACCCTATTGGGAATGAGAGCTCATAATCCGAAAACATCATCCAATCATATCAGAAAAGCGATGCGGAAGCATAATACGCATACATGAACATACAACCATAACATTTCTCAACGATAACATGCATATTTACAACATGAATTACATTTACATATTACAAGAAGATTTACAAGTTTATGATCATGTATGCTAAAAGGATCTTAGACAATAGGTACAACCTATACAACTTGCTCACATCTTATTATTTTATCTCATTCCAGCTCTGGACCTAGAAAATACGAGAAACAAAAACATCAACAAAAGTTGGTACGTGGAATTAAAGAGCTATACTATGCTGGCATATAAAATATTTGAAATTAAAGAAAGAGAAAGAAAACATTATTTAAAGGAAGAAAATCAGGTAATCCCAAGTTATTAATCATATTTCAATGGACATGTATTACTATGGTGGACTTAGCACAAACATAAATATTGGGCCCTATCCCTGCGTACCTTGTACCATTAGGGATCTCCCCGCGTACCTTGTACCATTAGGGAGGTGCTAGTCAACATTAATACTTTCCCTCTCTAATAGGGAGATTAATGAACCATCAGTAACTACATTCCATTTTCTTTCTTTAGTGTTCTTATTGTTCAAGGCGGAAATTTCAATACATATAGATCTACATCCAACAATGTATTTCAAGTACAAGCAAGCAAGTACATATATTTAGCATCCAGCAAATCTAATCATATAATTATATCCACGTACCTGAGTTCAAAGATTCATACTTATATTCTGGATCATCTACATCTCTGGTCATCACCTGATTAAGACAAGACCACATACTATCATCAGATTCTCATCATCTTAATCCTAGTCATGTTCATTAGGGTTTATATTATCTCATTAGGATATTCCAACGTTTACTTACATTATTGTCTTATATTTATCCTACTGATGTCATTTTACAGATTATGATTCATTATCTGAATATTAGGTTCCATATTCTATTTTTGTGCACATATTAACCCTAGGTTACATCATTAACCTAGATTAGGGTTTTAAACCATGTATTAATATTCATCTTCATATAACTTGGATTTTGTTCATCTTTATGATCTCATAATTAAAACTGAGGTTCAAAATACTGATATAAGCTTACTCTGTGAATTTCATCGTTTATTGACCATGTATGCATTTATTACATTTTATTTAGCCTTATTAGCCCTAATTAGACATATAGAGAAAATTACACAATTTCGTGCATCAACATGATCATTACTGACATCAGGTGCACTATAAACATGATTATAGACTTAAATACATTTTTCTATAATTTATGTTATTATTTGCTATTTATTATTCAAGAACTAAGCGTTACACATATTACATTATATCACTGATCCTAGTTCGTCGAAAACCTAATATTATGCTTTCATTGTATTCTACTCATTTTTCTGAGAATTTCGGCATATTGTACTTATTTTTCTGAGCATCGAGCTAATTTCTATGAATTATTGAAGATATGTTCATTTATTGAAATTAATTACCTTTTGGCCAATAAGAGTCTGCCACGTGACTTCTCGGGCTCTTCATCTGGTCTCAAGTGAGCCGCCGGTTCACTGCTCATGCGGTCGGTTCTCTAGCGGTTCACACGGCTGGACCCGGTCTATTTCATCTTCCTTTTCGTTCAGCGATTCAACCCGCGGTCTCTGTTTCCTCTGTGAAACAGAGCACCGCCGAACAGGATCTCCTCCGGTGAGCACTACCTCACTGCCCTGATCTCCTCGTCAGTCCAACAACCCACCGTCATCTTTTCCATCGACTTTTACACTTCCTCAGCTCCTCCAGCTCTTGGCCACGGCTCCAGGTTTCCATCCGGGTAGGAGCGCCGCCATCACTTAACTCCTCAGACAGACCTCATGGTCTCGATCCCTCTAGGGTCCCCGCGATGATCCGGGATCCTCCCTGGAGTCCTGCGCAGTGCCCGAGTGCAACGCAGGTGTGATGGACGGTCCGTTCGACCGGTCGGAGCTCGGTCCGGTGACGTCGGGGCTGTGCTAGTCGATACCAACACCTGGGCCATCGCACTCTTCTGCGAGTGTTGGGATGTCTCCGCCTCGGTGCAAGGACGCTCCAGGAAGAACCAATTGGAGTGAGGGTCCTTGAGGTGTGAGCAGGTGGCAACCAGTTAGGCAGGCGTAGATTGAGTTGGGTGGAGAAGAGGGGGAGGGATGTCGAGGAATTGAGGGCTCTTTTTGGCTAAAAGAAGGGTGGCGGAGCTAATGAGATCCATAAATAGGCACCATTAGGTCGAGCATTGCCTCCCCTAATGTGGCCGACGGGTCCAAGATGCCGCCATTTAGGCGTTTTCTAATCCCTGTCTGTTAGGGATATTTTTGGGGCTTGTTGGAAAGAGGAGGTCAAGCCGGATCTGAGGAACCAATTTTGACGAGGTTTGAGCAAGATACGAGAGAGAGGTATGAGTTTGAGTATCGGAACAACAGCCTGGCTGTGTATCCGCGGGAAGCGGGTGAGGAGGATGACTCAGTCGTCCCTCCCACTGGATCCGGGTTCAGGTCAGGATCCATTTAGGGTGAAAAAAAGGGCATTATGCACAATGAATGAATTTGCTTATATCTCTCAATTGGATAATCCAATTGCAATAAAAATTTAGGAGCAGCGTCATAATGTCATGATGTAGATGTAGTATAAATTTGGGAATGAAATTCAAAGTTTACACATGGTTATTGACTAAGAACATTAATACCTAAAGTTCACCTTCATGTGACACTTAGGGTTTTACATTATGTGAAAACGATATGCCATTTAATCCAAGTTGACTCCAAAACTTCAACATTGGTTCATATGTATATGATTCTTCAAAAGAAATTAGTTCACTACTCACTGGATCACTAAATGAATGATTGGTCTTATGAGGACTCAATTAATCAGAAAGGATATTCATTCATAATTTAATTCAATTAAGCATCATAGTCCTCCATCATATTTCCAATCACCTAATTTGGGTGAAGGAATCCATGATTGTATAACCAATTCCTCAAGTTTGTATTTGACATCTTACATAGAATGATTGTCTCTCAATTATTGTATTAGTTATTAAAACTCAAAAATCTAGGTTATCACATTCACCCCACCTTATTTGGAATTTTGTCCTCGAAATTCAACTAATCTCATCCTTAAGAGGCTATTTTGGGGTCGAACTTCACATACATCATCATTGCTTAGGTTCTAAGACCATCATAGTTATATGCACTCTAAGTTGTCAGCTTAGGGTCTAGAGATTCTTGGGTGTGTCCACCCCACCTTATTATGTGGAAGAATCACTTAATGTATTAACCATAGCATGACATTATTATATCTTAGGATTACATCACCCCTAAGGATACAAGTTTTGCTCATGCTTGCAAGGTTCAAGAAGAATTCATCTATATGCCATGGTATTTAGATTATTCAAATTTAACATCATCAATATGTTTTATGATCAACATCTTACAATAATTTCAGAATTAGAGGAGATTTATCTTCATCCTTAATATTAGGATTTTTCTACATAAGAAGGGCTTATGTAACATGCTTGACCATTAGGGTTTCGCCCTATGGTGTGATATTCATACTCAATTTAGAACCATACATTGAGAAGGATCAAGGTTACAAACTATATTTCGGATCATATATCCTATGATCCAAAAATATCTCTATATCAAGTTCCTGAGTTCAACTTTTATGTCTTGCATGTATTATGTAAAGGGAAAAAGAGAATACATCATCATATCTTTCATGTTTCATATGAAGGGAAAGAGAATATTTTAAGGTCAAACTTATCATAATTTCAATCTTGGGTACTACATGTATGATATAGGGGGAAAATAGAATAGGTCAAGCTTATACGAGTGACTCCTCATATAGAAATCATCTATATAGCTCAAGTGAGGTTTCTATCATCATATATTAAGAAAAAGAAGAAGAAAGGAGAACATGTATTTTGAGTATCTTTTGCACAAAGCATCATACTCTCATAACTAGAGTTCATATATTACCTCACTTGCAACTAATGATGAGATTCACAAAATATGTCACTCCAGCTAGGACCTAACTCAGCCAAAGGATTGACTTTCAACTTCTGAGTTTTCTACCCATAACATTATTTGTACCCAACTCTTACAAATAAGATTGAATCATGCAAAAGGACTCAACTCATCTACCTAGGAGTAACCCAACTTAGGACATATCCTTTCACATATATCTTAGGGTGGGTCCTACGACCCTCTCCTTGTGGGTCTCACTCTCTCTGGAGTTCACCACATATCTTGTCCTAACACTAGAGGTCCTCCTTTGTAAAGGAGCTTGAGGCTCATGCTATTCAACTCTATCTGAAATTAGTTTATCTTAAATAAGAAAAGGGATGTACTTTCATCATCAATAGTTAGCTTAGAATCTTCAAACTTTGATTCAATGCATAAACAACTTAGACCCTTTTTAAGGAAACATATAGCATCAGAGATCAAACTTAGATAAGATTTCACATGCTTATTTCAACTATCATTCTATCATCTAATCTATGTATCACATATCTTGATAAGGCTCTAGACATCTAATCTAGACTACTCTCTCTTCTAGACTGATGTCACTCCCTTTCACTTAGGTTACATGAACACTAACTACTCTCCAGTGTGAGGGACACATTTTCATATTTACATATAGGTAATAAAATATTATATATTTTTCTCCAAGAAGGCAGACGTCAGAGAAAACTATCGAGGTTCGAGCCGATTGGAAAACAAAACCAAATCAGCAAAACGAGTGTCCCACACACAGTAGATAGTCTAGTGCCATGTCACCTAGTGAAATGGTGAGAATAAGGTGTAGACTAGTGTAGCTACCCAATACATATGAGATCTATATGGAAAGGGTTTTAGACACTTGCCTAAACCTAGTTCTCGAACATCTAGGTTCTAACTTAGAGGTTAAGTCAAACCTTATTCCTATAGAACAACTTAATAAGTTTCTAGGATTTTAAGTGAAAGTTGAAGTTTAGTTTTATGTTTCATGGTGAGCAATTGCTAGGTGTAGCTATTGTTCATGCTCTGATACCAACTGTGACGTCCCCGGATTTTGGCTTCTCCAAACCCTATTGGGAATGAGAGCTCATAATCCGAAAACATCATCCAATCATATCAGAAAAGCGATGTGGAAGCATAATACGCATACATGAACATACAACCATAACATTTCTCAACGATAACATGCATATTTACAACATGAATTACATTTACATATTACAAGAAGATTTACAAGTTTATGATCATGTATGCTAAAAGGATCTTAGACAATAGGTACAACCTATACAACTTGCTCACATCTTATTATTTTATCTCATTCTAGCTCTGGACCTAGAAAATACGAGAAACAAAAACATCAACAAAAGTTGTTACGTGGAATTAAAGAGCTATACTATGCTGGCATATAAAATATTTGAAATTAAAGAAAGAGAAAGAAAACATTATTTAAAGGAAGAAAATCAAGTAATCTCAAGTTATTAATCATATTTCAATGGACATGTATTACTATGGTGGACTTAGCACAAACATAAATATTGGGCCCTATCCCTACGTACCTTGTACCATTAGGGATCTCCCCGCGTACCTTGTACCATTAGGGAGGTGCTCGTCAACATTAATACTTTCCCTCTCTAATAGGGAGATTAATGAACCATCAGTAACTACATTCCATTTTCTTTCTTTAGTGTTCTTATTGTTCAAGGCGGAAATGTCAATACATATAGATCTACATCCAACAATGTATTTCAAGTACAAGCAAGCAAGTACATATATTTAGCATCCAGCAAATCTAGTCATAAAATTATATCCACGTACCTGAGTTCAAAGATTCATACTTATATTCTGGATCATCTACATCTCTGGTCATCACCTGATTAAGACAAGACCACATACTATCATCAGATTCTCATCATCTTAACCCTAGTCATGTTCATTAGGGTTTATATTATCTCATTAGGATATTCCAACGTTTACTTACATTATTGTCTTATATTTATCCTACTGATGTCATTTTACAGATTTTGATTCATTATCTGAATATTAGGTTCCATATTCTATTTTTGTGCACATATTAACCCTAGGTTACATCATTAACCTAGATTAGGGTTTTAAACCATGTATTAATATTCATCTTCATATAACTTGGATTTTGTTCATCTTTATGATCTCATAATTAAAACTGAGGTTCAAAATACTGATATAAGCTTACTCTGTGAATTTCATCGTTTATTGACCATGTATGCATTTATAACATTTTATTTTGCCTCATTAGCCCTAATTAGACATATAGAGAAAATTACACAATTTCGTGCATCAACATGATCATTACTGACATCAGGTGCACTATAAACATGATTATAGACTTAAATACATTTTTCTATAATTTTATGTTATTATTTGCTATTTATTATTCAAGAACTAAGCGTTACACATATTACATTATATCACTGATCCTAGTTCGTCGAAAACCTAATATTATGCTTTCATTGTATTCTACTCATTTTTCTGAGAATTTCGGCATATTGTACTTATTTTTCTGAGCATCGAGCTAATTTCTATGAATTATTGAAGATATGTTCATTTATTGAAATTAATTACCTTTTGGCCAATGAGAGTCTGCCACGTGGCTTCTCGGGCTCTTCAACTGGTCTCAAGTGAGCCGCCGGTTCACTGCTCATGCGGCCGGTTCTCTAGCAGTTCACGCGGCTGGACCCGGTCTATTTCATCTTCCTTTTCGTTCAGCGATTCAACCCGCGGTCTCTGTTTCCTCTGTGAAACAGAGCACCGCCGCACAGGCTCTCCTCCGGTGAGCACTACCTCACTGCCCTGATCTCCTCGTCAGTCCAACGACCCACCGTCGTCTTTTCCATTGACTTTTACACTTCCTCAGCTCCTCCAGCTCTTGGCCACGGCTCCAGGTTTCCATCCGGGTAGGAGCGCCGCCGTCACTTAACTCCTCAGACAGACCTCATGGTCTCGATCCCTCTAGGGTCCCCGCGATGATCTGGGATCCTCCCTGGAGTCCTGCGTAGTGCCCGAGTGCAACACAGGTGTGATGGACGGTCCGTTCGACCGGTTGGAGCTCGGTCCGGTGACGTCGGGGCTGTGCTATTCGATACCAACACCTGGGCCATCGCACTCTTCCGCGAGTGTTGGGATGTCTCCGCCTCGGTGCAAGGACGCTCCAGGAAGAACCAATTGGAGTGAGGGTCCTTGAGGTGTGAGCAGGTGGCAACCAGTTAGGCCGGCGTAGATTGAGTTGGGTGAAGAAGAGGGGGAGGGATGTCGAGGAATTGAGGGCTCTTTTTGGCTAAAAGAAGGGTTGCGGAGCTAATGAGATCCATAAATAGGCACCATTAGGTCGAGCATTGCCTCCCCTAATGTGGCCGACGGGTCCAAGACGCCGCCATTTAGGCGTTTTCTAATCCCTGTCTGTTAGGGATATTTTTGGGGCTTGTTGGAAAGAGGAGGTCAAGCCGGATCTGAGGAACCAATTTTGACGAGGTTTGAGAAAGATACGAGAGAGAGGTATGAGTTTGAGTATCGGAACAACAGCCTGGCTGTGTATCCGTGGGAAGCGGGTGAGGAGGATGACTCAGTCGTCCCTCCCACTGGATCCGGGTTCAGGTCATGATCCATTTAGGGTGAAAAAAAGGGCATTATGCACAATGAATGAATTTGCTTATATCTCTCAATTGGATAATCCAATTGCAATAAAAATTTAGGAGCAGCTTCATAATGTCATGATGTAGATGTGATATAAATTTGGGAATGAAATTCTAAGTTTACACATGGTTATTGACTGAGAACATTAATACCTAAAGTTCACCTTCATGTGACACTTAGGGTTTTACATTATGTGAAAACGATATGCCATTTAATCCAAGTTGACTCCAAAACTTCAACATTGGTTCATATGTATATGATTCTTCAAAAGAAATTAGTTCACTACTCACTGGATCACTAAATGAATGATTGGTCTTATGAGGACTCAATTAATCAGAAAGGATATTCATTCATAATTGAATTCAATTAAGCATCATAGTCCTCCATCATATTTCCAATCACCTAATTTGGGTGAAGGAATCCATGATTGTATAACCAATTCCTCAAGTTGGTATTTGACATCTTACATAGAATGATTGTCTCTCAATTATTGTATTAGTTATTAAAACTCAAAAATCTAGGTTATCACAGCCAGAAACCAAAAAACCATTAGAGAAGATAGAAGAAGGAGCCCATAATAAATCATACAGAGATCAAGAAAACAGAACCCTTCATGAGCACAGATAGATAACAAGCCAAGATCTCAAACTGATAAACCTCAAAGCATCTTCAGACTGATAAACCTCAAAGCATCTTCAGACAGAAGGATCAGCAGGTCAGAAATAAGGAACATAGAGCATCCAAAGCATCATACTCAAAAAAATATCCACCATCCACCAACAAGGGTAGAGCATCAAAAGATGAACCATCACTCTAGCAAAACTAGGAATCACAAAAGCAAAGAGAGCATCAAGAGACCAGCATCATATCATGCTTGTAGAAGAAACAACAGCAGCATCCAGTGCCACACCAAACGCAGAACCAACAAACACAGCTACTCCAAAAGAAGAAGGCCAACAAAAACCGATAAAACATAAACCATCTGCAAGAAACCAGCAGCAGCTTTCTAGGGAAATCAACACTTCAGCTTGCTTAAGCATGGCTGCAGACAACCAGCACCTATCACACCATGACCATCACAACAGAACAGAGAAGAAACCAACTTGATGTCCACAACAGAAAGTAGATAAAGAGATCTGCAGACCATAACAGAACTACCATACCACAGAGCAACCAAAGGCTCAGAGCAACAAACCTCAAACAGAGATCAGGCACACATCTGCCCCAAAGCAGAAACAAATTAAGAAGACCCAAAGCATAGGTCAACATAGCAAAGACAGAAAGCCAAGCTTGAGCGAGGTCTGCCACTCCATCCAGGATAACCTCTGCCACTCAAGGGAAAAAGAAACAAATCTTGGGAAAGATCTGCCACTCCACTACGGATAATCTTTACCACCCAAGAAAAAAGAGGAAAAAGAACAGTCTTGGGAAAGTTCTGCCACTCCAAAAACGGATAAACTTATCCACCCAAGAGAAAACAGAAAAGCTCAGCCACGGGTCAACAGGCTCAACCACCCCATTAAAAAAACCATATGAGCCAAACAAAGCACTCTCCAAAAAACATCCATCAACAAAAACATCACAAAGACAGCACCACCAGAAGGAAGGCAAACCAAGAGAGGCCACACTCAATTCTCAGTGAAGAAACAAAGTATATCCAGATTAATAACTTTCCATAACTGCATCGGATCCCTATACTTATCCTCATGGACTCTTTGATTTCTCTCAACCCAGGAATGATAAAAAATGATGCTCATGATGCATTTAACTCTTTGATCAGTCAAATTTTCAGCTTGACTCCAAGATCTAATCTTAGGAATATTGGCCATAGCCCAGATATCATCAACATATTTACACTCAAACAGAATATGGTTGGTGTCTTCATAACTGTTCTGACAAAGATAACACATAGAAGCCAAACATAGACCTCTCCTCCTGGAATAGTCAGTAGTGGGGAGCCTGTTATGCCTTGCTTTCCAAAGATGTAGCCTAGCACGATTGTGAGTATTAATATTCCAAATCCATCCAAAGTTAGTAAGACTATGCTTTTTAATTCTAATAGCCTCCCAAACATCATGGAGCTTAATATTCTTCTTCCCATCAAACAGGATAGAATCTTTATGACCCTTATGAATCTGAAAATAGCTAATAGCTTTAAGGATATCAGCTTGACCACGATTGAAAACCCTAGGCATATTCCAATCACCATTCTCAATTATAGCATTCAGAGTTGAATCCCAAGGAATACCATCTCTAATAATACACTCTTTGCCCACAAATCTTTCAAGGAAAGGATTGTTGCACCAGGGATCCTGCCAAGTATGAATAGAAGAGCCATCTCCCACCTCAAATTTAATATAACCAAGAAAATCCTTTTTAATATGAATAATGTTGTTAAACATCCAGGAATAGTTGGGAGACTCCTTAGCAATCCAGAAAGATTGCTTCTTTAAATATTTCTCAGAAATCCACTTCACCCAAAGGGTGTCTTTTTTACTTGCTATATACCAAGCATTCATTAACAAGCATGCTTTAGCCACATCCTTGGACTTTTTAATATTCAAACCACCATCTTCTTTAGGTTCAGTAACATCATCCCACTTTACAAGATGGAGATTCTTCTTAGACTCTGTTTCTCCCCAAAGAAAATCACGGCAAAGCTTATCAATTTGATCAATAATGGAACTTGGGATGGGAAAAGAAAAAAGCCAGTAAAGATGCATATTGGAGAGTGTGGACTTAATCAGCTCCCTTCTGGCAGCAATAGAGAGCAATTTCGATTTCCAAGAATCCAATCTAGATTTGATTTTATCAACCAAAGTCCCACAAAATCTTTTAGATAATTTCCCAGAGAACAAAGGCAACCCAAGATACTTAGGAAGGAAAACAACCTTCTTTGATATTAATGATTTCAGAAATTTCATGCTTATCAGCATTCCTACCATAGACAATAGAGCTCTTCTCATAATTAATACAAAGACCAGAAACATCAGCAAAGGAATCAAGAATATTCTTAATAACAATAGCATTAGCACTGCTAGCTTTTGAAAAGATCATGAGATCATCCGCAAACATAAGATGAGATCTATACACCATCTCAGATATACCAATGGGCTCAAGGCCACCATTTCTAACCATTCTTTTAAACAGCTCAGAAATACCCTGTATGCCAATGACAAACAAGTAAGGGGCAATGGGGTCACCCTGTCTCACCCCATTAGTGGGCTTAAAAGGATCAGAAGGCTCCCCATTAATAAGAACCTAGTAAGAGGAAGAGTGAAAGATTTCTCTGATCCAGTTTATCCATATAGCAGGGAAACCCATTTTGTGCATAATAGAAAAAAGGAAGGACCACTTAACAGAATCATAAGCTTTCTTAATATCAGCTTGAATGCACATTCTAGGATAAGCATAGGGTTTTTTGAAATCACTCAAAATATCATTAGTGAGCAGAGTAGCCTCCTTAATACTTCTATCTTTGATAAAAGCACACTGAGAGTCATCAATAATAGAAGGTAACACACTTTGAAGCCTATTAGCAAGAATATTAGAAATAACTTTATAGAAAGTATTACATAAAGCAATAGGCCTCCAGCTTTTAATCAAAGAGGAATCAACACCTTTGGGAACAAGGGTGAGAAAGGTTCTATTGGCCTCCTGGAGCATTCTGTCATTTCTAAAAAACTCGAAGACAGCCTCACACACATCATCTCCAATAATATCCCAGCATTTCTTGTAGAAAAAACCATTAAAACCATCAGGCCCCGGGGCCTTATCAACTTTTAAATCCTTAATAACATTCTCAATTTCAGCCCTCGTAACATTTGAGATGAGAGAATTTTTCTGCTGAAGAGTTAAAGTGCTTCCAGGCCACTCTCCTTGCCACACTCCACAAGAAACATTAGCATTATTAAAGAGCTTGGAGTAAAAATCAATAATAGACTCCTTAATAGCAGTATTATCATACGACAAAATTACCATCAATATTAAGGCTATTAATAGAATTAGCTTGTCTTCTAATCTTCATAGAGGCATAGAAGTAAGCAGTGTTGGAATCACCTTCTTTGAGCCACTTAACCCTTGACTTTTGTTTATAAAGAGATTCTTGGGAAGCAGCAGATTGATTCACTTCATTTCTCAAATTCTTAGCAATAATCCTTAGTTCTTCATTAATAGGGTCCAGATCAGCTTGCTCTTGAGCTTTAACAGCCTTGAATTTAGCAATCTTAAGATTATCATTGATGTTCCCATAACACTCTTTATTCCATTTAATAAGGTTTTTCTTAAGCTTCTCCAACTTCCTGTATAACCTAAACATGGCATAACCAGGAAAATTCATAACCCACGAGTCCTTCACAATGGACATAAAGTCTTGGTGATCAGCCCAAGCATTAATAAATCTGAAAGGCGATTTAACTCTTCTCGGATTCCCAATCTTGACAAGGATTTTCCTGTGGTCACTGACAATGTTGGAAATGACTTCACCCAAAAACTCATCAATAGTATTGAGAAAAGCAACATTATAGAAAACTCTATCGATTTTCGACATAACAAACCTATCACCATCTTGTCTATTATCCCAAGTGTAGAAAGAACCTTGAAGGCTCATTTCAAAAAGATTACAATTTAAGATGCATTCATTGAAATCATCCATGGATTTACTAGTGGGCATTTTCTTACTGATCCTCTCCACATTCTTCCGAACACAATTGAAATCCCCTAAGATGAGCCAAGGATTATCCACAATGGAACAAAAGGAGGAAATAGAAGACCAAAGACTTTCTCTGAGATTATCAGGATTATGACCATAAACAGCAGAAAGATAAAACCAAGATTGCTCAGAAATAACTTTCATATGCAGAACTTGATCATTCTCATCAATATTAGAAACATCACAAACAGATGGATTCCAGAGGACAACTATCCTACCCAGGACATGAGAAGCATGATTCGAAAGCCAACTATAACCAAGAAAATACTTATTGATAAGAGCTTTAATTTTGCAAGGCCTAACTTTAGTTTCAACCAAGATAACTATACTATCACTAGCCTTCCTAATTTCTTCTTGAATGTCCTGAATTTTATTGCTTATACCTCGAACATTCCAAGAAGAAATAGATAAAGGAGGGATCATTTATCCACCTGGGCTGTTGGGCTGACAGCCTCAGCTTCTTCAGTTGATACATTAAGTTCCTCGATCTGTGCAAGAATAGGAGAGAGGATTGACTCTGTAATTCTATAATAGATGCCAGTGCTTTGTTTCGGTTGATGCTCAGGAGGGAAGATATTTCTCCTTCTATCATTTGGGCCAATCTGAGCTTTATCAATATTAGAACTATCAGGGGTGACATTAGAGAAGACATGAATTTTAGTAGGGGTCGAAGGAACAGAATCTGCCCTGTTTACCACAACAATACTAGCAGAATTAACTCCTTCATTAACAGCTTTAGAAATTTCCTCATCCTCTACAGTATTATCCATCTGTTCAATCATAAGTTTCTTGCGTTGAATTTCCTCTTCATCTGAGATTTCTTCAATAACATAGCCTCCACTTCCTTCTAGATTAATATCAGGAATAACATCAAATACCTGACCAGCAACAGTACTTTTAATCTTCCATGTTTTGTTAGCTTTAGTTAAAGGTTTTGCTTTCTGTATTTTTCCACTACGAATAGACTTGCATTCTCCATGCCCAAGGAAACTGCATTTACTACATTTATATGGTATCCATTCGTAATCAAGAGAGACAGTATGCTCAGAACCAGAATCGCTGATTAGCGTTAAGCTTCTCGGGAACTTAGCATCTACTGCAACAATAACTTGGATCCTTGCAGCATCTAATCGCTTCAGATTGACCGTGTCTTCATCCATCTTCACTGGACGACCTAGGAAGGAGCCAATCCTATTGAAAGTTCTTGTATCCCACAGCTCCATTGGAAGGTTCAGAATATCAACCCAAATAGGCACATCTGTTAGAACAGGTCTAGTCTGTAGTTCTCCTGGAATCCACTTCTTAAAGACAACTGGCCTTCTGAGGATAGCCCATTCTCCTTTAAAAACATCCTCCAGATCTTCCACATTGTCAAATCTTATCAAGAAAAAACCATTACCTCTATCAAATATCTCAAAACAGCCATGAGTAGCCCAGATCATATTAAAATGGTTCGCAAGAGTGATGACATCAGGCCAGAAATTGATAATATAACCAAGAAGGCATTTCTTCCATTTACCAGCATTTTCCTCCGCTTCCTTGCTAGGATACAGCAGCTTACCATTGACCGTAGAGATATCAACTTGTTGTAATCTCGATGCATTCCCAGCAGATAATGGCTTGAAAGCATCCCACTGTTGCGGCGACTTAACTGTAGCACCAACCGGAGCTTGAGATGAGATTGAGATTTCCCCTTTCTTGCTGCATTCCGATGGCATACACAGACTCAGACTCAAGGGAGGGGGTTGACCGGGATGTACCGCCGCCGCCGTCGCCTTGCCTTTCGCCTTGTCGCCCACGACAGGAGGAGCTCGGGAAAATATGATACATGGTTGTATAATCACTTTAATTATTATGCCATGTGAATTTGAGGCATACCACATAAATCCAACTGACCATTGTTAAGTCAAAATCAGTAACATATACAATATATGGAAGAGCCAAAATCCATGATCATCACTAGAACTACTCAATCAGTTCGAGCATGTAATGCAGTGTCTTAATAGTCTCACTACTATATAGAAACGTATTGTCATGGCTATAGTCCTGTATAGAAAACAACTCATAGTCAAAGCTATGGTCATGTAAAATGACTAGTTTGCCTTGGTACATGGCACAACCCTAGAGAACAGACCCACCCTTGTTCATTCTATAACATAGTATTATACCAATAGAACAACAATTTAAGGATATAGGGAGTTACCTCCACTAATACCCCGCATATTCAATAATATGCACTCCAAGTTTGCTATAGGAGTTACTTGTTTCCCCATCCATCTAGATATTTATGCTGAAGATGGATCTATGGTACAAGGCAACTACATGATTAGGGTTTCAGTTCATTAGATATTCCAATTGGGTACCTTCTAATGGATCAATAAAGTTACAATGTATTAACCCTAAACAAGCTCTACAAAATTAAGGGTAAGATACAATTTTGGAATATATAAAATGTATTCAGTGAGAACTTGTCTCGTGATCACATCAACATGGAATATCTACCCCTCAATTTATACACAAAGCACTTGCTAGGTCATTAGACCAATTCTAATAACTCTTGCACTTTTAATATCATAGTATGCCTAACATCAGTCATAAACACCACCTTGTATTACATAGGGTCAACATAGCATACTCATAGCTATGATATTCATCTCACCTATAAGTTAGTGATATACAAGTAGGAGAGAGAAATCACAATCATAGAAAAAAATCTCCAATTATAGTGAGCACACTTATCACATTATCATCATATTATGGTTAGTATACATGCATAGCCAATTAGGTTTCCATAACATTATCTCATCACCAAACCCTAATCCATCACCTCCCAATCTAGAATAAAACTAATTGCTTAAGTTAAAAGTATATAAACATGCTCAAAACATGCGACATAGCCAAGAAGGAGCTCAACTAACCATGGACAAGCATAGTTTGCATCGAACAAAGAAGGAAGAACGTCATTTGTACAGAAACTAAAGAGGATAGTAGAAGAAAGGAGAAGAAGAGATTAGCCCATAGAGGAGAGGTGGCTCTTGCTCCTTAGCCTCTGTATGGTCCGGATCCCATTTTTGGGTCCTCCTCCTTGGTCTTATGGACTCCTTGGCCTCATTTCTTCTTGATTCCACCCCAAACAACAACTTGGTGGGTGTATCGAGGTGGAAGATGGCTGGGAATGGTAGGAAGTGTGTGAATGGTGGTGGAAAATGATGGTAGATGGAAGAAAACTAAAAGGATGGATGTGGGATGATCACTTCAGCCTTTTCGGACCTTGGAACTCTCCAACGGGGCTATGGGAACCAAAAAGTATCTAAACCAAAATGTGTCAGAACCCCCTCCAGGTAGTGAGGGGTGGGTATTTATGGGTGAAGGGCAGAGTGTATGCAATAAGTGGTCGTGATACCTGCCTCAGTCTCTACTCTTGGTCTCGGCCTGACCATTCCGGGTGTAGCATTCCAGAAAGATGTCTCAGGTGAAATAGGTGTAGCATATGCAGAGCTTGTAGCAGTCGAGATAGATGTCACAGACGAGACAGATGTTGCGGTCGAGACAGATGTCACAGTCAGGATAGATGTCTCAGTCGAGATGGTTGATGGCCTTTGTCCTCATCCCGACCGTACTGAGTGTAGTGGTCATATAGAATCTTCAATTGTAGTGGTCGTGACTAGTGTAGTGGTCGTGACTAGTGTAGTGGTCACGAAAGTCTTGATGTGGTTGTGGTTGTAGCAGTCGTGAAGCCCTGTAGCGATCGTAATGAGTGTAGGGGTCTCTACACCTTGACCTCGGCCCGACCGTGCTAGGCTAGGCCCGACTATGTCGAGTATTATAGTCGATACGGTGTAGTAGTTTTGGCCCTTGCTCCTTAGGGACAAACCCACCTGGGGGGGCTATTACTGGTGGTAGATGAGCCTGCATCGATGAACCTTCTAATTAAGAAAGATGCTTTTTGATAAAGGACTGACCATCGAGAATATTAGGGTCCAAGATATAAAAATTTTCTTGGGTCCGTTAGTCATTTAGCGGGACCACCATATCCTAGCCTGGTGCACATAATAAAAAACTTGTGGGGCAGAATCTGGGGAATTGATGTCTTGTTGAGTTTGGTGAGTCCCATATTTGGCTAGTTGAGAAACTCTATCTATGAATAGATATAAATTACTAAAAGATAAGAATCTAGGGTTATTTTAGGCATAGTAAGACTATAATGACACAAAACCATGAAAATGCTTAGCATATTTGCCTAAATATATGTGTCATCAATAACTCAACCCCTCATAACACATGTCTCTTGATCCCTCAACACATGGATGTCGACCTGACCAGCAACAAGATATCACAACCTCCCACCTATAGCCTAATGTTCGACCACCATCTATACCTAGTTACATCTAACACACCTCCTAAGCACAATGTCACGGCTGCAGCACAAGGAAACGCCAACATGGAGTTGCACTTGAGACTCTAGGGATAGGTAACGGGACACCGCGACCACTACACAAGGTGTGTTGCGACCGAAATCTCCCAATGTGCATCATGGGAATGATAATCTAAACACAACATCATGACCATGTCATGCAACATGATGTTACCACCTTGAAAACCAAGTGTTTTGACCCAAACACAACCATGTCCCGACCACTAACAAAACATAGACAAGTGTTATGAACTACAATCTTAACGATCCTACTGTGACATTAGCCATCTAAGCAGTAGTGTTGCATCGTGATCAAACTGATAGGTAGCAGCCAGTCTAAGGGTTAGGAGGTGTCATGAGCAAAACCACCCTTCATCAATCACCTGCTCAACACCATAGTAGATCTGAACCATGATTGAAATAGATGGGTAATAGTAGGGTAAACCAAACATCAACACGGTGAATAACACCCTGGTTCATAGTGTTCATCAACTCTAAATATGATGATGGAAGATCATCAAAAGAGATATAATTAAAGAGAGGAAACTGAGATTCATGTACACATATAACAAATTAAAACTTTCTGGTGTTCAAGTATAATTAACCATATAGAAAATAAAATAATATTAGGTAAGGATGCACATAATATAGGTAGGAAAAATTATAAAACCTACCTAATCTAAAGAGAAACAAACGCCTATGATCTCAAGCTCTAAAAGCATAAACGAAGCTTCAACACCTCGATCAAGGGATGACCTCCAAGAAGAAGAAAGAAACCATGGTCACAAGGAAGTTAAAGAAAGAAGAAAAATAGAACTAGGTCAAACCAAAGGAGAAAGAAGAAAGATGTGGTCTACTTCTCACTCGGGTACTGTCATGTCAAAACATGATCAATGATCTTTGTGAAGAAAATATCTCCAAAAGAAACCACCATGAATGATCCATATCCTCGTTTCCGAGAAGAAGGAAGAAGATGAAGAAGTTTTAGAAAAGAAACGTGATCTAAAGAGGAAGTTCACTTACCAAGAAAAGATTCACCAAAAATCACCACCAAGGGTTGTTTCTAGAACAAGATCTTCAACAAAGAAAGATGGATCAGCCACCCAAGGTCCTAGGTCTAACCTTCCTTTATCCTCGAGCTCCAAGGATGGTCTCTAGGTAGAATAAAGCATTGTGGGGCCAAAATGGTTACTTGTTTGTGAAGAGGATGGGATATATACCCAAAGGAAGAGATGTAGAGATCTTTGAGGTGTCAACATATTACATCATCAAAGGACACATGTTCTTTAAAGAAATAACCTTATTTTCTCTTGCATGCATAAATAGAAGTGTTCATACTTATCAAGTCAACATGTCATGACCAACTAGGTCGATTACCCCTTTGTCTTGGTGGAGACACTCTCAAACACTCCCTTGTCTCGACCCAAACCCTAAAACACCATAGCATGGTCAAGACAATCCGCTAGAAGACAATTGTCTTGACCATCCTATCCCTAGGTTGTCTCGGTCGATACAACACTACCTAGGGTATGTGTCTCAGTCAATACACTCACCCAAAGGTGGTATAGGGGTCATAACATCAAACCCTAGCTTGATCACCATATCAACTAAGCAAACCCTAGAATCACCATAAGGTGTTATATCACCAATTATGATTCATACAAGGCACCTCATTGCATTATCTTATCTCTCATGATGTGAAATCATGTGAAACACTCTCTACGTGTGACAATTCACAAGGTAACCCTCTCTTTTAGGAAAATTGCAAACTAGTCCAAAACAAGTACATATATTACAAAGTAACTCAAACATCAGTCAAATTGGATCAAAATGAAAATGTAATCCTATCACATGATATTAAGATATCTCAAAATATTAAATTAAGGTTTAAGCATCTCATTATGAAAAGAAATTACAATTAAGCATTAACCTAGGTTAGGGGTTTACAACTATAAAATCCTAATAGGGATTTCACCCTCGAAATCCTATGCAAAAAGAGACGGAGACTTCTTCCTCATCTCGTCTTCAAGCTCCCATGTGACTTCTTCAATGCCAAGATGATGCCACAAAACCTTGACTAACACAATGTCTTTTTTCTTCAACTTCTTTATCCTTCTATCCAGGATCAGAACATGACCTTCAACATAAGATATATCATAGTCCAACTCCACCTCAATAGGTTGAAGTATCAACCCCATATCAGGGTGACACTTTCTCAACATAAATATATGAAACACAAGATGTAACTTATGCAACCCAGGTGGTAATTCTAGATTATAGGCCACCTTCCCTACACGTGCAATATAGGATAAGGTCCCATATATATGGGAGCTAGCTTACCCTTTTTCCCAAACCTTAGAACACCTTTCTAGGGAGAGAATTTAAGGTACACTATGTCTCCCATTGGAATTCTAAAGGTCTACATTGGTTATCAGCATAAGACTTTTGTCTATCCTGAGCTACTTTCAGATGTTGTTGAATGACTTTGATCTTTTCTGTCGTCCACTGCACTAACTCAGGACCTAAAATCTGATATTCTCCCATCTCATACCAACACAAAGGAGATCTACAATGTATCCCATAAAATGCTTCATATGGTGCCATGTCAATGCTCCTCTAATAAATATTATTGTAAGCAAGCTCTATCAGAATCAGGTGTATCCCAACTTCCAAAGAACTGTAACACATAGACTCTCAACAGGTCCTCTAAGGTTTGTATTTTCCTCTCAGACTATCCATCTATTTGTGCATGGAACATTGTATTGAACCTCAACTGAGTACACATCATTGTATGCAACCATTCCCAAAAGAGACTAGTGAACTGTGGACGTTTGTCTAACATAATAGTAGCTAGGATACCATGTAATCGTACTATCTCATCAACATACACATGTGCAAGCTTCTCAGTCATATATGTCATCTTTACTAACAAAAAGTGAGCTTACTTAGTCAATCTATCCACTATCACCCAGATGGAATCATGGCATTTGGCTATCCTTGGACGTCCAACCATAAAGTCCACTGTGATATGACCCAACTTCCATTGAGGTATTGGAAATGGTTGCAAAATTCCTACATTCTTTTGATGTTCGACTTTAACCTATTGACACACCATGCACTTAGACACGAACTCATCTACATCCCACTTCAATCATGGCCACCAAAACAAATCTTTTAAATTCTAATACATCTTGGTTCTACCTAGATGCATAGTATGCATAGAAGAGTGAGCCTCTTCTAGAAGTAATGTTCTCAGATTATCTACATATGGCACAACTACCCTACCATGATAACACATTGTCCCATCATCAGATTCATGGAAGCCATCACACTTCTCACTGCCCAATTCTACCTGAATATGTTGTACTATAGTATCATTCTACTATGCATCTCTAATCTACTGATTTAACATCAGGTTTACCTACAAATGTGCCAATAGTCATGCTAACATGGACACCTCTAACTATATATTCATTTGTCAAAGAGAGACCAACATATCTCTCTTGTGTGACACACTAAAGCACTCAACTGTTCCTTCTCAGTAGATGATGATGAAGAAGACTTCCTACTTAAAACATATGCTACTACATTTTCCTTCCCTAGATGGTAATCTATAGTACAATAATAATCTTTGATTAACTCCATCCAACATCTTTATCACATGTTCAACTCCTATTTCAAAAAGATATACTCCAGGTTTTTGTGATCGGTGAAGATCTGACACTTCTCACCATATAAGTAGTGTCTCTGTATCTTCAGGGGATGGACCATAGCGGCCAACTCTAGATCATGCATTAGATAATTCTCCTCATGTTTCTTAATCTCTCATGAAGTGAAAGAAATCATGTTATTATCATGCATCAGTACACAACCCAATCCATTCTTGGATGCATCACAGAAGACAATATAACCCTTTCCCTATTCCGGTAGAACTAATATCGGTGCACTGGTCAACCTCTCCTTCAGGATCATAAAAGATCATTGACATCTATCATCCTATACAATTAACACATCTTTCCTAGTTATCTTTGTTAGGGGTAAGGCTACTACACTGAAGTTTTTAGTGAACATCCTGTAATATCCTGCCAAACCTAGAAAGTTGTGAGCCTCCGTAGGTGTCTTTCGCTGATCCCACTCTTGCACTAATTCTACTTTCTTTGGATCCACATAGTCTCCCTTGGCAGATATTATGTGCTCTAGAAAAGCCACTTCCTTTAACTAGAACTCGCATTTATTGAATTTCGCATACAACTCATGTTGCCTTAGCAAAAACAAAGCCTGACATAGGTATTACTCACGTTGTTGGCCATCTCTAGAGTATATCAAGATGGCATCTATAAACACAACTACAAACTGATCTGGGTGGGGTATGAACACCCTATTCATCATATCTATAAATGTTGATGGTGCATTGGTTAGCTCAAATTGTTGGGTTTTATGGGAGGTAGAGAAGGCAATGGAAACAATAATTTTTCTTCTCCCCAAACCCGGAACAAGGAAACGTGTCAACGTCTATACAATAGGAAAGGATGGTTTGTGGAATCATACCTTGTCCTGAGGCTCGCTTGGCGACAATACCTCGCGCTTAGCGCTGTCTTCAACTCCGGTCTTCGACGGTGTCTGTGCAGCTCCTGGTCGCACCGGGACTGACGACTCCTGGTCTCACTGGACTGTCGGGTTGACAGTTGTCCTCCTGAGCGGCAGAAACCTCCCGCCTCTGAAGTAGTCCACACGGACCACCTGGAACTCCACACTCATTGTCCCACAAGGAGTTGGAAGGATCCGCACCCTCCTGTTGACGTACTAGTCACCAACACACTCTCCTGCCTCCAGTTGCAATTGTAGTTGTCTTTCCCTTGTTGTGCCTCCCTTTGTGGGTAGCACTTGCTCGGGCTCTCTCGGTTACCAAAACCAGAGAATGAAAACTTTGCAGAGAAACTGATTGCACTGAGTTGTACTTTGAGAAGCCCCCAATACCCCTATATATAGGAGGGTCATGGGATAGGGTTCTCTATCCCGGGCAATGCGGGACAAAAAGCAGGAGTAGAAGGGTTCGAGATTTTCCACAAAAGCAACCAACTCGCAACCTGAACCGATCGTTTCATAACTGAAATCGTCAGTTGGGGACCTGAACCGGTCGATTCACAAGTGAACCGGTCAGTTCAGAAGTGAACCGGTCGGTTGGTGGTCCTGGTCGGTTCTCGATTGACTTTCCTTCTTTTATTTCTAATTGGTATCGAATACCAATCCTATTTCCCAATCAAATTGGGCAATTGAAACGAAAGGAAAATTCTCACCAATCCTACTTTCCCAACTTGCTCGGTTGCACCAGTTAAATCGATCGTTTCAATACTTGAAGCAATCGGTTCCCCCTGATCTTGAGACGATCGACTCAACACTTGAGCCGACCGGTTCAGCAACCTCATCCAATCGATTCATCACATGAACCGATCGGTTGGGAGTGCAGGTTGTGCAGAATCAGTCAATTGCGATTTCAATCAATCTGATACTCTAATCAACGTGTCCAACACCTTGAACATTATGAGATTGAGTTATCAATTGATTGAGTGTTTAATTGAACTACTAAACTCCTTTAGTAATCAATCTAAACATTGCTTGTGGGCAAAACTCCTCTTCCAGGTTAAATCCTATGTGTGTGACCCTACAGGTCCATTTCACGTTGGCAGTGAAAGTCCATAACACTTATGACTTCACAAGAAAAGAGCAGTGCCTAGTCACACATCATTGCTACCCAAGTGAAAGTAGAAAGTTGGAGAACAACTTTCAATCCTACAATCTGTGAATGGTGTTTTAGTGAATGTATCATTCCTTTGTCACTAATATCTCAAATGAACTCGAGGCATGGAACAATCATCCTGTCAACTTTCATTCACTTTCTTGATCTCATAGTAGATTGAACGAGATATGTATGACATCAATATCACATACTGATTCACACATGTGTGTGCACACCTATCTCAATCCTACTCATCAAGCGGCCTTGGATATCAAACTCCCTCAGGAGGAACAAATCCCATATCTATCACTCACCCCTCAAAAGCCCCATGTGTCAAAGCCACTCAATCATCACCTTTATAACAACCCATGTTTCAGGACTGCGTTTGATGATGTCAAAGTGTGCCCAACGACATGTGTTGAGTGTAGTGATTTCAGGTCAAAGAATCACACTCACCACCATCACAGGGAGTACTGACTGTGACTACCATGTCATGGTTCCATGTGTCAAACTCACGGTGGGTCTGTCCAGTACACTTGTTCTCTAACAAGTACCTATGTGTTTGGTTTGATATCTCTATATCATGACTAATGAGATTCTGTCATCAACCAACACCACAGTCTAGTCTTTTGTGTCATTGTTGTCTATCTACCTTCCACAATGACATCCGACTAGGGACATAACAAGAATGTACAAACTCTTAGCATCTGTATGATCTCATCGTTTAGGTCCTTAACCTGAAGGCATACGTCATTGAGTATTGTCATTCTCTAGACATTCAATATGTTCTATCACTATCTCATATGACTGAACCAGAAAGAATTGGAAGCTTGCCTTTGATGTTTATCAAATCAATCTTAATGTATCCCACCAATCATCTCATGATTGGCTCTCAGGGCATACATACCAACAGACTCCCACTTGCACTGCGAGCCAATCACCCTTGAATCATATTCATAGAGATCTTCAAACATGTCCCACATGTTACTCTGCTCTAGTGCGAACATAGTGAATTATGGAAACACCTTGCCAAAGTCAGTATAAATTGCATGTCTCACATCTCTTCGTTGTACGTCACACGTATGAGATGGAGTTGTCGTAATATGCGATCTAGTATTCCTTTGCTAATCTTTAGCCACATTGCATGATCAAGGATTCCATACTTGTCATCAATGAGCGGAATATCTATAAGTTCATCTCATGAACTTCCAGATCCATATAGTATCCACTGTTGTTCTCTAACACATAGATACTCGGCATTTCCTTTTAAATGGTTTTATTGGAACACTTCCAATTATCAACAAACTTTCACTTTTATACATCCTATGTATATTTTGCGATTAATTTCTGTCCTTTCGGAAGTTCGCATCAATGTAACTCTTTACATTGAACTCTTCCTTATATCCATAGAACTAGTACTTCCCAAGTACTTATCAAGTTCTCATGGTGTTCCAGTAACCCTTACTGGAAGTAAACAGACATCCACTCGTCATGTCCCACATACGAGTTATCAGGATGAGCACATCATATTGCCATGTCCTACATACAAGATGATGAAAGCATTTTATTCTTGCCATGTCCATACATACATGATAATGGGATGATTACATACATGATAGATCCATATCTATTCTTAGTGTTCCCATTCTTCATAAGAATTGGACACTTGCCTTGGGATACTAACTCCATAGACAAGTATTCTCCCATTGAATCTGTGCATATTGAACCCTTCAGTACAGATCGCCAATGTATGCTTTCTCTTTTCAGGTCAAGAGATTTTCGAGAACTATCTCTATAGATCTCTATTTCTATCACATAGGAATCATCTCTATCTTCCTTAAAGATAATTTCCACTTTGGATTTCCATTCCAGAACATTTCCATTTCACATCAACATGTGGAATGTGAATACATTCCCACTAAATCACAGATCCCTTCTTTATCTTTGACATATCAGTCAAACCCTTTGACTATATTATCAAAATAAAGATCCAATTTTGAGTTGCTTGTACTCAATCAATCACATTGATTAGTCCATTGTAACTTATAGACTTCATTTTCATTATGGAATTCATAAACCTTATAGGTTGTGTCACGTACACATCCTTATTTTATTCCTCATAGGAATGCGGTTTTAGTATCCATATGCCAAATGTCTTAGTCATTAAGCTGCAATTAAAAAGCATCATCCTTCTCAAAATGTTATCCATGTATCTTAACACTTAAGACTCATTTGCACCTATGGATTTGATCCAATGAGCGCTACCATCAAGGTCATACCTTATGGTTCACATGGATGTCATTTAGGATGTAATGGTCATAAACCATAACTCAAAATTTGGTTCCTCATATTTATCTAGATAGTTGACTCATCACATGAACAACTCATCACATAGATAATTGAGGTGTATCTGTTAAGGCTATAAGAACTCACAACTCCTTGTGATTCTCAATGTCCTTTATCAGTGTGGGGTATTCTTTTAAGAAGAATTCAGTTATTTGATAATCATTCTCTAACTCCTTAGAGTATGATTCCTTCTTGATTTAGACATCATCATGCCTTAATCATGAGTTCACTATGATACACTATCATAATACTCATAAGGATCTCAAACATTTGGTCCAAGTATTTCATTCATTGATCTCATCAAGAATTAACACTTTACCAAATTTGCACATCATCTATGATAATCTTGAACACTTCAAGATAGCATTTGTTCCAATAGGTATGTAAATACATCACATGTATTATACCTAATAGGATAATCAGTCTCCCACTCCATTAGTGAAGATTGATTAATCATGTCTAAGATATTCATGTCTCTTACTGGTTCTCTAACCAAAAGAGTCTAGATTTATCCATCACATGGAAACTAGAAATGAATTTCTTATGATTGATGCTAATTAGATTGTTTGAGTTATCTATAACTTTTAGGTATCATTTTATCTTATGCATATCAAATACCACAAGATAAATAAGGCATTGCCACAAAGATCATATCTTTAAGATTGAAAACTCAACTTTATTAATTGCCATCATTGTCATACAATATGCAAAAATTAAGTGTTTCTATCTATTGGCAAATATGAAATAGCAGTTCATAACTGTATTACATGCCTTGTAGGCTGAAAATAAACTAAAGTACTCCTATCTATGGTGGAAACACTTGCCCCAATTATGAGTGCTTTACACTTTACATCTTGGTATCATATACCTCAAAAAGTGTTACAAGTTTACTTTCATGACACCTTTAAGTAGAGACATCAGTCGCCTCCTTCTTCTTTTGTTCTTCCAGATAGAGAGGACAATTCATTTTCCAATGTCCTGGCTTTTGACAATGGTGGCAATTTCCTTTCTTGGTCACGCCACCCTTGGCCTTGAGAGTTGAAGACGTCTTGGGCTCTTGGCTAGCATCAGAACCTTTCTTAGCTTTTCCCTTGCCCTTGCACTTGGACTTGCTTTTCTTGCTCGTGATCACCATCACAGACTTAGGCTTGTCCTTCTTCATCTGTATCTCGGCTGTCCTCAACATGCCCAACAACTCTGACAGTGGCCTATCAAAGTTGTTCATGTTGTAGTTCATCACAAACTGACTGTAGGATTCTGGCAACGATTGCAGTATCACGTCAGTAGCCAACTCTTGGCTCAGTGGAAATCCCAGTCTCTACAGGTTCTCCACATACCCAATCATCTTGAGTGTGTGAGGACCAACTGGATCTCCTTCTGTCATGATGCACTTGAACAGTTCCCTTGAGACATTGTATCTCTCTTGCCGTGCCTGATCTTCATACATGTTCCTGAGATGCTGAATCATCTCAATGACATCCATGTTCTCATGTTGTCTCTGCAACTCATGGTTCATAGAACATAACATCAAGCACTTTGCATCAATGACATCATCATAATGCTTCTTGTAAGCATCCATTTCTGTCTTTGGTGCATTAGGAGCGGGTTCCTCTATAATTGGAGTATCCAGGACATAGAGCTTATGCTCTTGAGTGAGAAAAATTCTCAATGTCCGATACCAGTCGTGGAAGTTTGTCCCATTTAGCTTGTCCTTGTCAAGGACTGATCGCAAAGAAAAGTGATTATTGTTTGTTGCCATTTGAACTACAAAAGGAAAATATGCAATTTTAGTCCAAAAGCTCATTTTTGACTTATTTGATTGATTTGAAAAATTGACGATATAATTAGGCCTTTAATTAATTATCGCTCCCACTATTTTTCTTCAAATTGATAGCCCTCACCATCAATTCGGAAGATTGCAGCGTACAATCTTCTAGTGGGCAAGATCCTAAAATCCTCTAAGTTATGGACCAGCTTTGGCTGTCACCCACAACTTAGATCTCTCAGGTAGGAAACTTTTGCCAATTGCATCATATGCAACTCTTGTTGAATGAACATGCACAACACCTTGCCATGAACATTCCTTGCCTCTGGGCTTAGATGCTCTAAGAATCACCAGTTAAGTCTAACCCAAAAGCCAACATGGTAAACATGCACCCTGCTTTGGCAGAACCTGCACGTCTACCCTTCACACTTCCACAAGATAGACGGCACACCATGCTTTGGCGTAACCTACGCTTGGTCAATCGAGTTTTTCATGTGTGCCTCTAATGGAAGGCATATAAGACTTAATATTTTAATGAGGGATTTGGTTTTTATATACATATACATATCCAATCACCACAATACATAGTATGTATCATATACATGCTATATCCCACAAAAACATGCAAAATGATAAAAGCGATGATTATGGCCATCCTAATGTGATTCCTCGAGCCAAGAGGAATCACGGTCATCTAGGTCTACATCACATGCAACCTTTACAAGATGAACTCTGTGCTTTGCCTTCTGAGTAGATCAACTCATCACATGAATGACTGCTCGTCCTGGCCCGGTCGTCTGCATGCCACCAGCCGATCGGTTGGCTCCTCCAACCGATAGGTTTGCCTGGTTGTCGTGCATCTCGTCATGGCCGCCACCCGCTCGTCTCGTTCCTAGAACCGGTCATCAACTGATCGGCTCACTCCTTGAACCGATCGTCTGGAACGTCAACCGATCGGTTCACACCTTGAACCGATCGTCTCAGCTGTCGTCAGGATGTCCGACATAACAGGAAATAAAATCTATCCTAATATTACATTGCTTAAAAAGGAAACCCCAAGTTACATTCAGGGGGAGCAAAGATAGGAAAGAACCTCGAATTAATTCGAGTTACATCAGGAATAGGAGAAGGAAGATCGGTGCACAGACTGAGATGCAAGCAACCACATACAACCATACACAGATAGGGTTTATTGGCCATAACCACGCTATACATCCACCACAAAACTTGTTTAAGGACGACGCGTATCGAGTGCATCATGCATAAAGCCAATTTTATTTGCATCGTATGCAATAAATAAAGGAGACAAACCAAAATCGATCATAATGATATTCCTAAAATATAGAGCAGTTGACATGGCTCTAATACCACTGTTGGGTTTTATGGGAGGCAGAGAAGGCAGCGGAAACAAAAAAATTTCTTCTCCCCAAACCCGAAACAAGGAAACGCGTCAATTTCTATACAATAGGAAAGGATGGTTTGTGGAATCATACCTTGTACTGAGGCTTGCTCGGCGACAATACCTCGCTCTTAGCACGGTCTTCAACTCCGGTCTTCGACAGTGTCTGTGCAGCTCATGGTCAAACCGGGACTGATGACTCCTGGTCTCACCGGACTGTCGGGTTGACAGTTGTCCTCTTGAGCAGAAGAAACCTCCCGCCTCTGATGTAGTCCACACAGACCACCTGGAACTCCACACTCCTTATCACACAAGGAGTTGGAAGGAGTCACACCCTCCTGTTGACGTACTAGTCACCAACACACTCTCCTGCCTCCAGTTGCAACTGCAGTTGTCTTTCCCTTGCTATGCCTCCCTTTGCGGGTAGCACTTGCTTGGGCTCTCTCGCTTACCAAAACCAGAGAACGACAACTTTGCAGAGCAACTGATTGCACTGAGTTGTACTTTGAGAAGCCCCCCATACCCCTATATATATAGGAGGGTCATGGGACAGGGTTTTCTATCCCGCGCAATGCGGGACAAAAAGCAGGAGTAGAAGGCTTCGAGATTTTCTAGAAAAGCAACCAACTCGCAACCTGAACCGATCGTTTCATAACTGAAATGGTCAGTTGGGGACCTGAACCGGTCGGTTCACAAGTGAACCGGTTCGTTGGTGGTCCTAGTAGGTTCCCGATTGACTTTCCTTCTTTTATTTCTAATTGGTATCGAATACCAATCCTATTTCCCAATCAAATTGGGCAATTGAAACGAAAGGAAAATTCTCACCAATCCTACTTTCCCAACTTGCTCGGTTGCACCAGTTAAATCGACCATTTCAATATTTGAAGCAATCGGTTCACCCTGATCTTGAGCCGACCGGTTCAGCAACCTCAGCCGATCGATTCATCACATGAACCGATCGGTTGGGAGTGCAGGTTGTGCAGAATCAGTCAATTGTGATTTCAATCAATCTGATACTCCAATCAACATGTCCAACACCTTGAACATTATGAGATTGAGTTATCAATTGATTGAGTGTTTAATTGAACTACTAAACTCCTTTAGTAATCAATCTAAACATTGCTTGTGGGCAAAACTCCTCTTCCAAGTTAAATCCTATGTGTGTGACCCTGCAGGTCCATTTCACGTTGGCAGTGAAAGTCCATAACACTTATGACTTCACAAGCAAAGAGCGGTGCCTAGTCACACATCAGTGCTACCTAAGTGAAAGTAGAAAGTTGGAGAACAACTTTCAATCCTACAATCGGTGAATGGTGTTACAGCAAATGTATAATTCCTTTGTCACTAATATCCCAAATGAACTCGAGGCATGGAACAGTCATCCTGTCAACATTCATTCACTTTCTTGATCTCAGAGTATATTGAACGAGATATGTATGACATCAATATCACATACTGATTCACACATGTGTGTGCATGCCTATCTCATTCCTACTCATCAAGTGGCCTTGGATATCAAACTCCCTCAGGAGGGACAAATCCCATATCTATCACTCACCCCTCAAAAGTCCCATGTGTCAAAGCCACCCAATCATCACCTTTATAACAACCCATGTTTCAGGACTGCATTTGATGATGTCAAAGTGTGCCCAACGACATGTGTTGAGTGTAGTGATTTCAGGTCAAAGAATCACACTCACCACCATCACAGTGAGTACTGACTGTGACTACCATGTCATGGTTCCATGTGTCAAACTCACGGTGGGTCTGTCTGGTACACTTGTTCTCTAACAAGTACCTATGTGTTTGATTTGATATCTCTATATCATGACTAATGAGATTCTGTCATCAACCAACACCACAGTCTAGTCTTGTGTGTCATTGTTGTCTATCTACCTTCCACAATGACATTCAAATAGGGACATAACAAGAATGTACAAACTCTTAGCATCCGTATGATCTCATCGTTCAGGTCCTTAACCTGAAGGCATACATCATTGAGTACTGTCATTTTCTAGACATTCAATCTGTTCTATCACTATCTCATATGACTGAACCAGAAGGAATCGGAAGCTTGCCTTTGATGTTTATCAAATCAATCTTAATGTATCCCACCAATCATCTCATGATTGGCTCTCAGGGCATACATACCAACACAAATGGCATAACCACAAACTAATAATGACCATACCTTGTCCTAAAGGCTGACTTGGGTATGCCATATGTCCTAATCTGCAACTAATGATAACCCAACCTCATGTCTATCTTAGAGAACATTATGGAACCTTGTAACTGATTAAACAAATCATTTATACATGGCAACAGATACTTATTCTTGATCATCATCTTATTCAATTGTTAGTAATCAATACATAACCTCATTGATCCATCCTTCTTCCTTACAAAAAGAATGGGAGCACCCCAAGGAGACATCCTCGGTCTAATGAAACCTTTCTCAAGTAGTTCTTGCAACTATTTCTTAAGTTCTTTCATCTCTTATGGTGCCATCCTATATGGTGTTTGTGCAAGAGGTTGAGTACTTGAAACTAGATTAATCTCAAAATCAATCTCACTAGGAGGAGCTACAACTTGAAACTCATCAGGAAACACATCCTCAAACTCCTAGACAACTGACAATTCTTGAATATTAGGACCCTTTGCCTATGTATCCACAACATGTGCCAACAATACATCACAACCTTGTCTCATCAGTTTCTCTGCTATCATAGATGAAACTAAACATGTCGGGAGAATCTTCCTATCACCCTAGAAAACCCACATAACATCACCATCCACAATCATTGCTACGTTGGAACTACAATCCAAGACTACACGATACTTTTGCAAAGCATCCATCCCAAGGATTACATCAAACCCATGCATATCAAGTGGTAAGAGATCCACTTGAATTCTATGTCCAGAGAAAGATAGAACACAGGATGGACATACTTCATATAACTCTGCAAAACCAACTAGAGGAGTTTCTAGATGAAGACTATCTTGTCTACGTTTAACAAGTAAGAAACAACTAGCTATCACTTCTCTAGTGATAAAGGAGTGTGTCTCACCCAGATCAATTAAGAGAGATATGAAACATTAGTAAGACAAATTAGAATGAAATAATTCCATTTGACCTATCACGACCCGAGGGTTAATGATTTCTTCTAGCTAGCTCATCGCATAAAATCGAGTCGTCACATGTTGTTGCCATCTCCCTCTGCTAGCATGTCCTGAGGAACCACCATGTGATGCTTGTCCATGTCCTCTTCCATTTCCAATGTACTATCATCACTGTTGCAACCCTTGCTGACTCTACCTCATTTGTTGAGTCACATCTTCATCCTTCACAGGGCAATACCACTTAGTATGCCCCATTTATCCACACTGAAAATAGGTCTTGCCCTCGTACCATAGCCTAGACGGTCCTATCACAGACATTGATGTTGTATTATGAGCTCATGCAGGTAGCAAACTATGACCTTTGCCTCTGCTCTGTGTCCATTGTGACAGAGTCACTGACGTCTATTAAGACTAAGGTGATGAGTAAAAGCCTCCAGATGATTGTCCTTGATATTATGCAGGCCTCTTCTTGGTCTTTGTCTCCCACCTCTCTGTCATAGATCTCTCCACTCTCCTAACTGATTCCACAAAAGTGGAAAACCTATCTTTGTTCTCTAAATATGACATTGGGGTTGTCAGCTCAGGAATCAGACCCTTCTCAAAGAGCATGATCCTCTCTTTGTCTGTTGCAGTCATATGCGGACAAAACCTTAGTAGATCCATAAACTTGGCTTCATAAGCACTAACTGACATATATCCCTGTTGGATGTTCTCAAACTATACAATCTTCTCATTCAAGCATGTCTCCAAAAAGTACTGACTTATGAAATCTAATCAGAATTCTTCCCACATAATCACAACTCCTGGCCTTTTCTCTTCCTCAATGGCCCACCAGTTCCCATCACTCCCCTTTAACAAGTATACAACATGTTTAACCTTATCCTCTTTAGGGATATTGAGGATTTTAAAGGCCTTTTCTAGCTCAGTCAACCACATATCTTCATCAGCTGGATGGGATGTACCAATATACTTCAACTCTCCTACACGTCGAAGTCATTCAAAAGTCTTTCCAGAACCATGAGTCTCAGCACTAGAAACTGCTTCCCTAGGTTGAACTACAGGCATCCTATCCATCATGTGATTCATTGTAGTCATAAACTGTCCAACCATGGACTCAAAAGTAGGATTGGCAATAGTAATTGGATCTACTTGAGGAATTTTTAGTACAACCTATGCTCTCTCTTGTCTCTTAGAACCACCTCCTGGTGCAGCAACACCGCTTTCAACAACATGTTCTTCATGTTCTCTAGACATCTTTTTCCTCTTCTTCTTCTGTATAAGTAGAAGTGACCATAAGATATATTGTAGGGCACTAGAACAGACTTAAACCCTAGTCATATGTCCCCATAGAGTCAGTGAACCTATATCTTTGATATCAACTTAATTGTGACGACTATCACTATACTAAACAAGATTACTAAAACACAGAATTATCTCTAATAACAATATTACCACAATATAAGGTAAGTTAAAACCATTGGCAAAGCATTATCTCAAGCAGAAGTATTTATAAATAAGCCTTCAACTTATGCCATTTGTATTCCATATATGCTAAAAGGTGATACATGTCATATTCAAAGGTTGTCAAGCCACCACTATTATATATCACAACCTATTTATATGTACATGCCATTTCTAAACACTCATAGAACAAAGCCAAAATCTACGTGTTGATAAAAGAACAAAATCTCCCAAAAGACTAGAGAGAACAAGGATGATACATAGGACACTACTACAAGACTCTAACAGTATATCCAAAATGGTCAAAGGTTGTCAAGACACCATTGTTACATATAACAAAATGTTTATATGTACATGCCATTTCTAAACACTCAGAACAAAGCCAAAATCTACATGTTGATCAAACAAGAAAAAACTCCCAAAAGACTTGAGAGTGCAGGGATGGCACATAGGACACTACTACAAGACTCTAGAAGCATATCCAACCTCTAGATATTATTATTCTCCTTGCTTCTATGCACCTACGCCACGACCTCGACCTCCTCATCCATGACCGCCTAAAAAGTTGTGGAACCCATGAGGTGATACAAAACATCCCAGTGACAAATATAACTCTTCACCAATGTCTAGTATAAGCATGGAAAGATACTGGAATAAATAACTAGAAAATATTGGTTAAGCAGTTTAAGTACTTGCAATTGAGAAGAAGAACAATTTATTCTTTTAAAGGGAATATGAAGAACATGTATAATTGTTATACACTAAATAGTACAAGAAATAAGTTATGGAAACATCCAATGTGATTCATATTGACCCTAAGCAAATATGCTACACGGCTATATTATCACTTTAATTATTATGCCCTATGAATTTGAGGTGTGCCACTCAAATCCAACCGACCACTTTTAAGTCAAAATCAGTACCATACAAGATCTATGGAAGAGTCAGACTCCATGATCATCACCAGCACTACTCAGTCTGCTCAAGTCTGTAATGTAGTGTCTTAATAGTCTCACTACTAAACAACAACTTATAGTTATAGCTATAGTCCTTTAGAGACAGCAACTCATAGTCAAATCTATGGTCATGTAAAACAACTAGTCTGCCTTGGTACATGGAACAACACTAGAGAACAGACCCACACTTGGTCATTTTATGACAAAGTATTATACCACTGGAACAATAATATAATGATATAGGGAGTTACCTCCACTGATACCCTGCATATTCAATAATATGCGCTCAGAGTTTCCCGTAGGAGTTACTTCTTTCCCATCCAGCTAGATATTGATGTTGAAGATTGATCTATGGTATAGGGAAACTACACAAATAGGGTTTCTTTTGATTAGATATTCCAATTGGGTACCTTTTAATGTATGAATAAGTTACAACGTATAAACCATAAACAAGCTCTACAAAATTAAGGGTAAGATACAATTTTAGAAGACATAAAATGTATTAAGTGAGAACTTGTCTTATGATCACATCAATATGGAATTTCAACCCCTCAATTTATACACAAAGAACTTGCTAGCTCATTAGACCAATTCATATGACTCTTGCACTTTCAATACTACAATATCTCTCAACATTACTCATAAACACCACCATGTATTGTATAGGGATCAACATAGCATACTCATAGCTATGATATTCATCTCACCTACAAGTTAGTGTTATACAAGTAGGAGAAAGAAAGCACAATCATAGAATAACAATCTCCAATTATAGTGAGCACACTTATCATGTTATCATCAGATTAGGGTTCGGACATATGAATAGCCAATTAGGTTTCCATAACATTATCTAATCATCAAACCCTAATCCATCACCTCACATATTGTTGGAGAGTATAAGTATTAAGTGTTTCTATTAATGATTAATCATTCCTAATTACAACACCTTAAACACGTGATTACACCATTTATTGATCATGAACACACTCATGTATAGGTATTTCAACTACTCACAATACATATGACTCAACCCCTCATAACACGTCTCGATCCCTCAACACATGGGTGTCGAACTGACAAGCAATAAGATGTCACGACCTCCCACCTACAGCCCAACATCTCGACCACCATCTATACCTGGTCACATATGAGACACCACCTAAGCACAACGTCACGACCATGACATAAGGAAACTCCAACATGGTGTTGTGCCCGCGACTCCAGGGATAGGTAACGGGACGTCACGACTGCTATACAATGTGTGTTGCGACTAAAACCTCCCAAGGTGCATCACAACCATCATAATCTAAACATGGCGTCATGACCAAGTCATGCAGCATGACACTATCACCTTGACAACCAAGTGTTTTGACCCAAACACAACCATGTCTTGACTGCTACCAAAACATAGACAAGTGTTATGACCTACACTCTTATCCATCATGTTGTAACGTTAGCCATCTAAGCAGTAGTGCTACATCACGATCAAACTGATAAGTAGCGAGCATTCTAAGGGTTAGGGGGTGTCACGAGCAAAACCTCCCTTCATCAATGGTTTCGACCATGATGGAAGGCCAAAGGTCAGTCTCAACCACCTGCTCAACACCATAGCATATCTGAACCAAGATCAAAATAGATGGGTAAATGTAGGGTAAACTAAACGTCAACATGGTGAATAACACCCTGATTCATAGTGTTCATCAACTCTAAATGTGATGATGGAAGATCATCAAAAGATATATAGTTAGAGAAAGGAATCTAAGATTCTTCTACACATATAAAAAATCAAAAGTTTATAGTGTTCAAGTATAACAAACCATATAGAAAATAGTATAAGATCAGGTTTAAGATGCACATAATAGAGGAAGGAAAAGTTATAAAACCTTCCTGATTTAAAGAGAAACAAACTCCTATGATCTCAAGCTCGAAAATCTTCAACACTTCATTAAAGAGATCACCTCCAAGAAGAATAAAGAAACCATGGTCATAAGGAAGTTCAAGAAAGAAGAAAAATAAAACTAGGCCAAACCAAAGGAGAAAGAAGAAAGATTAGGTCTTCTTCTCACTCAGGTACTCTCATGTCAAAACATGATCTATGATCTTTGTGAAGAAAATATCTCCAAAAGAAACCACCATGAATGATCTACAACCTTGTGGCCTAGAAGGAGGAAGAAGACAAAGAAGTTTTAGAAAAGAAATGTGATCTAAAGAAGAAGATCACTTACCAAGAATCACCACAAAGGGTTGTTTCTAGCATAAGATCTTCAAGAAAGAAAGATGGATCAGCCACCCAAGGTCCTAAATCTGACCTTCCTTGATCCTCAATCTCCAAGGATGGTCTCAAGGTAGAATAAAGAGTTGTGGGGCCGAAATGGTTACTTGTTTGTGAAGAGGATGGGTTATATACCCAAAGGATGAGAGATGTAGAGATCTTTGAGGTGTCAACATATTAGATCATCAAACGACATATGTGCTTCAAAGAAATAACCTTATTTCATCTTGCATGCATAAATAGAAATGTTCATACTTATCAAGCAAACATGTCACGACCAACTATGTTGAATACCCCTTTGTCTCGGTCGAGACACTCTCAAGCACTACCTTGTCTCGACCCAAACCCTAAAACACCATAGCATGGTCGAGATACTCCACTAGAAGACAACTGTATCGACCATCCTATCCCTATGTTGTCTTGGTCAGTACGAAACTGCCTAGGGTATGTGTCTTATTCACCATAGTCGCCCAAAGGTGGTGTAGGGGTAATAACATCAAACCCTAGCTTAATCACCATATCAACTAAGCAAGCCCTAGAAACCCTAGAATCATCATAAGGTGTTATATCACCAACTATGATTCAGAAAAGGAACCTCATTACATCATATTATCACTTATGATGATAAAGAATAAGAAACACTCTCTACATGTGACAATTTGCAAGGTAACCCTCTCTTTTGGGTAAATTGCAAACTAGTCCAAAATAAACACATATACTACAAAGTAACTCAAACATCAATCAAATTGGATCAAAATGAAAATGTAATCCTGTCACATGATATTAAGATAACTCAAAAGATTAAATTAAGGTTGAAAAGTAATTACAATTAAGCATTAAGCTAGGTCATGGGTCTTCCAGAAGCCATCAACTTTGTCGTATACATGGAGAGGACAATAATGCCACCACAAAACCAATCTAAAGGATACTTTTTCTAGCATACCTACAGAGAAAGAAGTGGACTTATCATTAGATTTAGCTCCCAGGATGAACCATCTTTCCATGGCACCTTACAAGATGGCCCCACAGAGTTGCTTGAGCTAAAAAAGCAATTGCAAGAATTGCTAGAAAAAGGCTTCATTTGACCTATCACTTTTCCATGGGGAGCACCCATCCTCTTTGTAAAGAAGAAGGATGGATCACTTTGAATGTTCATAGACTATAGTATGGTAAATCAGGCTACCATTAAGAACAAGTATCATTTACCCCATATTAATGACATGTTTGACCAACACAAGTCGGCCTGAGTCCTTTCGAAGATTGACCTGAGATCTAGCTATCATCAGTTGCGAGTCAAGAGTGAGGATATCCCAAAAACCACTTTCCAAATATGCATGGCCATTATGAGTTTTTAGTCATGTCGTTTGGGTTGTCCAATGCCACGAGTGTGTTTATAAATCTCATGAACAATGTGTTCCAACCTTTCCTTGACTCCTTTGTCATAGATGCCATTTTGGTTTACTCTGATGACTTAGAATAACACCATGACCACCTATTTCAAGTCCTTGATATCCTAAGAAAGCAGAAGTTCTACGAGAAGTTCTCGAAATGTGAATTTTGGATAGACTGTGTCATGTTCCTTGGACACATTATTTCCAGAGGGACCATCTCGGTAGACCTTGGTAAAGTGTCGGCCATACAAGATTGACCAGCACTGAAGAACCCTTCTGAGATTCGTAGCTTCTTGGGATTGCCCACGTACTACTGGAGATTCGTGAAGGATATTTCAAAGACCTCTTTTCCCCTCACCAAGCTCACCTAAAAAGATGAAAAGTTCGTGTGGTCCAACATATGTGAAGCTCAATTTTAGGAGTTGAAGGAGAAGATGGCCACGACACTTGTGTTGACTCTACCGTCAGGCAATGAAGGGTTTATAATCTTCATTGGAGCATCAAAGATGGGGCTTGGATGCATGCTAGATAAGAATAAACATGTTGTTGCCTATGCCTCCAGACATCTTAAGCCAAAATGAAGTGAACTACCTGACACATGAATTAGAATTAGCAGCAATCATGCATGCTCAAAAAATTTGGCGACACTATCTATATGGAGATACCTTTGAAATCCTCACCGACCACAAAACCTTGAAATACCTTTTGACTAAGAAGGTCCTCAACTTGAGACAAAGACAATGGATGGAGTATATGAAGGAATATGATTTCACCATTGTCTACTACTTGGGAAAAGGTAATGTTGTAGTATATATCCTCAGTTGGAAACAACTCATATGTGTGATTGTTTTATCTACCCAATGGAGAGAACTAGAGGAGTTTTCTAGGTGGACTCTACAACCATTGGAAGACCAAATTCATTTGTCTAACATCTAGATAAAACTTGACCTTCTAACCGAGTTGTCAGCAGCCCAGTTAGCCAGCCTAGAGCTTGAAAAGATGAAAGGTTTGCAGGGAAACTACAAATGCACCTTTTAGTGGGTGTAGATGGTGGGATCTGATACAATAGTTACATTTGGGTTCCAGAAGATTCACCCTTAAAAATTCATATCTTGCAAGAGGCTCATGGTTTTAAGTATATTGTACACCCCCACTCCACCAATATGTTTAAAGACTTGCAGTGATATTTCTGGTGGCATGGAATGAAGAGAGACACAACATCATATGTGGCCAGTTGTCTCACATGCCATATGGTGAAGGACGAACACCAACGACTCGACGGATTGCTGCAATCAATTGAGATTCCTAAGTGAAAATGGGACCAGATCACTATCAATTTTGTGATGGGTCTCTCTGAGACAAAGAAAGGTCATGATGCAATATGGGTTGTGGTGGACCACCTAACCAACTCAGCACACTTCTTAGCACTAAAGATCACTACCAAGGTGTCAAACCTAGCCGAACTGTATGTTAGGGAAATAGTTCATTTTCAAGGTGTTCCGAGTTAAATTATTTCAAATCGTAACCCTAAGTTTACCTCTAAATTGTGGAAGCAAGTGCATGAAGAACTTAGCAAAAGGTTAAAATTCAACACAACCTATCACCCCCAGATGGATGGACAGTTATAAAGAACAATCTAGACTTTAGAAGACTTGTTGAGAGCATGTGTGCTCGATTGGGATGGATCATGGGAGCAATACTTGCCCTTAGCTGAGTTTGCCTATAATAATAGCTACCAAGCCAATATCGGGATGGGTCTGTATGAAGCTCTTTATTGGAGGTTATGTTGGTCACCGCTTCACTGGGATGATATTGGTGAGAGGACCTTGTTGAGGTCAAAGGAACTACAGTTATATGATGATAAGGTTACTTTGATCAAGCAAAGGTTGAACATAGCCCAATATCGACAAAAGTCATATGTTGATGCAAAAGCAGACACCTTTGCACTTTAATGTAGGTGACTATGTGTTTCACAAAATCTGACCCCTCTAAGATATAGCTAAGAATAGAGGAAAAATGAGTCCCCGATACGTGGGTCTGTTTGAAATCCTAGAGAGGATTGGTGAAGCCACTTATCATTTAGCCTTACCTCCACATTATAGTATGATGCATGATGTGTTCCATGTGTCCAATCTGAAGCACTATGTGAAGTATCCTAGTCATGTGTTGAGCATTGAACCTATTGAACTCCAAGGGAGGATGTCATACCGTGAGTCACCTCTAAGGGTATTGAATACCAAGGTGAAGGAACTCAGGATAAAAAAGATAGAGATGGTAAAGGCTCTATGGAAGCACCATGGAGAGGATGAAGCCACATGGGAGCTATAAAGAGTGGGATAAACCACCCTCTACTAAATATGGTAAGAAAAAAACATTGGAAAGTAGCGGAATAAAATTTTCTGACTAAATAAATTTCATAAAAGATTGTACAAAAATACATCAACAATCTCCCTTGTAGGGTTACATCAACATACATAAACTAGGATCTAGATAGACGGAAGTCTAACTACCATAGTCATGTCTCCAAGAAACAACTCCATCAACTAAGTCCATGCCAAAGCTAAGATCTTCATGTCTTATCCATCAACTTGCTCATCACCCGGGTGGTTGGGAAGGCACCCAGCAAAAGGGAAAGGAAGAAAAAGTATGTGTCACAAAACTATTCTAGGATAATAAGATAAGAAAAATATGTAAAAAAAGGCTAGCGTTCATCATAAGATGAAGATAACAAGAGAATGAGGCCATATATAAAAGAAGCTTTCAATAGATGCTTGCCATAAATAAAGTATAATAAAAGAATTGGATGCATGATTAATATTGACTACCTTAACTAAGTAGGGTTGAGGCACCTACTGGACCTTCAACCAAAGGGTGAGGGGAGAATAACACATTCCCAGTCACCTACACATATTTCATGTGTGGGGGAGAATAACACATTCCACAGAGGAGAAATAACACGTTCCCCAACTATGGGTGGTTGTACATAAGTATTGCTACTATAGCTAGTTAGTCTAATAAAATCATCATGCTAGAATCAATATAAAGTAATCACATCAATCCAATAGAACATGGTAGAGGGGTACCAAGACCCAAGAACAATATTCCAAAATAGATTATGAGGCAAGTATAGCAAAAGAATCATGAATATAGGATATAGGGTTCAAATAAGCCTCATTAAGGAAAAGTATAGGTTAAGGAACAAATATTCCCAACTTAAGGTGTAAATGCACATACCTCTTCCTTAGAGATCCAATTATCGACTTGCACCACTTTAATTGATTCCAAGTTCCACTTTTCCTATTTTCAATGTATTAACATGTATTAGGGTTTTGCACATGAAATAAGGTGAAGGAAACCCTAATTTTGGACTTTTCACATAAAACTCCGATTTTGACTCTGATAACATCACCATTGTCTTAGTTAGGATTTTCTGATCAAAATAACATATAATATTATGTATTTTGAAGATATAGACTTTTAGGGTTATTTTTAGTGGTTTTTAGTTAATTAAAACATTTTTAGAAAACCACCTTTGAAAAAAACTCGAAGTCAACCTTTGGAAATATTTTTTTAGAAAGAGTATATTTTATTTTATTTTTGGACAATCGAATCAAAAGTTATGATTTTTGCAATCTCAACCAATCACAAACTGCCACGTAGGCAAACTTATTCGAAAAAAACCAAGAGAAGCGAGAGAGAGTCGGGCCCGCCTACTGACTTGGCCCAATAAGGGGCGGCCAAGTCACGCGGCCAAGGCTGGGTCAAGCCACGGTCAACACGAATTAAAAGGGAGAAACTACCCTTCACGCGGACAGATAGAGATGAAGAGAAAATGAAGGGGCATAAAAGTAAAATGACATGGGGCTTTCTTCCCCAACACAAGCCAAGCCATGGACGGTGAGTAGCTGCTGCTGCATGCATGGGTTTTGGGCGAAAATGATATACTCGATGAAAATCGACACACAAGTACTCGAAACGAAGAGCACGAGAAACCGAACAAGGTGGTACCTTTTATTTGGCCGAGACGAAGAGACGAGGGAGGAAGAGTCGCCGCAAGCTCAACGACTTCGGCTGCTCGATGGGGGTCAAAATGACGATGAAAGTTGAAATTAATGGGTGTGTTCTGTTGCAAAGACGATGGCGATGTTAGGGGTACAAGTATTTATAGATGAGGAGATGTGGTTTAGGGTTCGTGTAAGTGTGGTGAGAGAAGAAGTTTTGACCAATTTGAGAAAGCTCGAATAATCGATGAAAACATGAAAAACTTGGGATAATGTTGTGTGAAATCTTGTGAGGAATCCAACGAGCCTAAGAACTCGTGATTTGGTTGAGAAACGAGTGAGATAATGCCAATCGAAAATCACACATATCTAGTCTCTGTTTCCTAGTCCAAACCAAGGTAGAAGGTGATCGACCACCGTGAGATCCAAGATCTATGGTCAGCGATCCACGCAAATACAACCTTATCCAATTATGATTTCGACTATAGTAACATATGAATTATTTAATAAATTTCTCTCACTTCTTTTGAGGGCTCAAATGATTTCTAAAATTAACCAAAAGTGACACCTTGCATAAACTGATACGTGTAGAATCCAAATATAGAATTAGTTTTGCCTTTTGGGGATTTTACTAGGTTAAATAATTTAAATCCCATTTTCTCTTTCCTCCTTCATTTATGACTCTATGATTATCCAAAAATAATATAACTTCACCCATAAGTCATATTAAGTATGTTGGATACGAATTTACTATTATTTCCATTTGTTGAAGTTGTTTGTTATTTCAAATAATCAGTTGAAAGTTTTACACATGTTCTCTCTCCTAAATTCACCTTCTCATCAAATATTTTCAAAATTGATCCAAAATTCATCCAAAGGTCTATTTTAACATGTCGAACACTAATTTTCCATTATTTTATTTTTTAAGACTTTAATTATTTTATTTAATTCATTTAAATTTTATCATTTATTTATCCTTTTAATTTATTAGAGGCATCCAGAAACTTTCTAAAAATATAAAACTTGTCCTATAAGAAATACTAAACACGAGAAACATGATTTCTATATTAATTGTATTTTCAACATATATTTAATATTTTTGGTCTTTAAAGCATTTTCTCTCTCCTGAAATAAATAAAATATTTAACATTGATCAAATTAGATGAAATTCACAAATAGACATATTTTGGTATTTAGATTATGAATTTGAGACTTATTTCCACTTTTGAAGTCATTTAATGATTTATTTTTTGATTTGTAAAAAAACTCATATTTTCCAATTCCGATTAATGCAAAGATATTTATTAATTTTCTAAAATTGTGAAAATTGTCATTCAAGCAAACTTTAACTCAAGGAAAACGAATCTAAACTTATTTTAAACCAATTAGTGTTCCTTTTATGATTTTATCCCATATTCCAATATTACCAATATTCCTCTTATTAATTAATTCCATATCACATTAACATGTTTAAAGCAACATTATTCATTCTTTTTTTTTCTCTTCCTTGATCCATAAGGCAAATGAATGATCTAGAATGAATATATTTTATTAATATGTCACATGAGTGGTAAATTTGCATATTAGGCCCTAATTAAAATAATTATTGAGGTATTTGTGCATAAAACCCTTTATTGGCATAAAACATGAACAAATGTTCACTAAACCACTATATTCTCCAATAATTAAATAGAAAGGCCAAAGAGGATACAATTGAAAGAAAAAGATGGGAAAGAGGGCCAAAAGGCAAAATATCCAAGACTCGGTATGTTACAGGAGCTAAAGACATACATGGAAAAGTCTCATCTTGAACTTTTTATATGATTAATCAAATTTTTAGGACGAAATTCCTATAAGAGGAGAAGGATGTTGTAACTTAGTTTTTTGCATGTATTAATATAATTGAAATACATTTTTTAACAAAAAGGACGTATTATAATTATGCTTTGTTTTAAAAGTATGGCTTTCTTTTGCAAATTCCCCTTTGTGGTGAAATTCGTGGTTTTTACTGATTTTTTAATCCAATAAAGGATATATGGGAAAAAGAAGAGAAGAAAACCCAATAATAAGGAAAAGGAAAAATATAATGTATAAATAAATGATGTGCTTGTGTGAATTATGTTGAATTCTCTAGAAAGAACAATATAAATGACCACTACTCGTTGGATTTTGGTTTCACATGGTTTCAAATAAGAAAAGTAATCAAAATCAAGAAAATAGAAAAGATAAGAAAGAGAAAAGGATTGAATTAATGCTTAAAGTATGCCTTATATGAAGAATACTTGCATATTAAGAAAAATATCTTTATTTTTGAGTTTTGGTCTCAAACCATGTCCACGGTTAGATAAAGTTATATGAACTTTCCCTTAAATTTGGGATCAAAAGGATTTATGGAATATGAGTCATGGATTTTCCTAGAAATCCTAAAATGACTCAATTGCCAAGAAAATATCATAAGTGTCAAAAATATTCATTTTTGGAAACATATACCCGACATTTATTATGCGTGTGGCCTAGAGAACAGTGGATCAGGGATCTAACGACTCACAACTCATCTCCCACCTCCAATTAGGAAAAGGAAATAGGGAACATGAAGTTCCTTTTTCTTTGACGATTTCTTCTCCCTCTGGTCTATGTGCACGTTTAGAAATCTTCCAATCTTGATTAGGAAGCACTTCTTAACCCATCCATCCTGATTTTGCTATCTATGGAAGGCTATAAAATTTTTCCCCAAAATCACATATCCCTCAAGTATTGACTCCATAGACCAAGGCTACATAAGGAGGTAGCCTCCCTCTGCAAGATCACCAGTGCATCTGGAGGATCTTCTCAATTCCCAAATTGTCACCTTACCTCCATCTCTTCCCATCATTGTTTTCTCTCCCGTAACTGGATTTGTACAACCATGGAACTTCCTTCCCATCCACCCTATACGAGCCACTCCAGGTGGAATTAAGATCACCCTTGAGTTTGGTTGAATAACGTGGTGGTTCTGGCACCTTGACCTGATTCTCTGGTGCCCTAGAGCATAGAGTTAACTAACTAGTTGATTTGCCCAGGATACCATAGAGGTGTGCCACGATGTTGAAGATGAGAGCGGCTAGAAGTATGTCCCTGTCCTTGACCACGAAACATGACCAGAAGGGCAAACCCATCTCTTAGCCCTATTTTCTGCCTCCACCTCATTAGGACGAGTTGCCGAGGTGGCGTCACGCTATTGGCCCACCCTATTCGCATGTATAAGAGGTAAAAGTCCCTTTTTTGACATAGCATTTTCTGATAGGCCCAAATGATTTATTTTGTAAAAATTATAGTAAATCATAGGATAATCTAATAGTAACAAGTAATATATGAATTTTACTTAGAAAAATATAAGGAATTGAATAAAAATCTAATCATGACCTAGATTTTCCTTTAATTAAAAAAAATCCAAAGTTTCTATCTTTAATGTGTTAAATGAATGAAAACCCGAATTCCTAGGTTTTCATGACCTTAATATGTTAAATTGATCTTAATAATTAAATATTGATCTTTTAAGATAAAAAGGACAACTTGGACCTAATTCAAGATTAGTAGCCCATTAATTGATGAATTAGAGTTTCCTTGAGATTAAAAATGCAATGATGTTAAGATTAGGGTTTGTGAATCAAAAGGACATGAAAAGTAATAATTAGGGTCTGGGAAGCCAAAACCCTGATGAAACCCTAAGTTGAACCCAAAACCCTAACTTCAGACTCAAGTTAGTCTTAATAACGGATTATGGACAAGTTAGTAATATTTGGGTGGTATGCTTTATTTTTAGAGTAGTTGACTTGATTGGTTATTTTGTTCTTATTTGCTTGGACTTCAAGTACTCCTGAGAAAGGTATGTAGTTACGCCTAAGACTAATCACATTAGTTTCTTATGGTTTTCTAAAGTTTCCCAAAATGGATTGCAATAAATGCTTGCTTGTTTATTTATTTCCTGCAAACTATAAAGTCATTATGGATATCACATTATATGGACATGACCAGCTTGAATCCTTTGCCACCTCTAGATGTATGAAAATATAAGGAAAATGATGATTAACCCCATGGGGTAGAGGATCATCAAATGTCAAACCCCTGCGCCAGGGAGACTATATGTGTAACGACCCCATCTCCCGGTAACCCCCAATTAAGGGAGACCCGAAGGTCAGAGCCTTTATTCAACTAACATGATCAAAGGTTCAACAAATAATCAATAACAATTAATAAACTTTACCAACTAAACTGAAAATTGGTATAAAATAAAACTTTGTTTACCTTTTAAAATCTGGGATTTCTAAACTTCTATCCATGAAGATACTAATCTAACTAATCCTCCTGTGCACATTACTTCTCATTTAATTCCACATATGCCACTTTACTGTTTGTTCTTTTCATTGTACCTAAAACGCCGACAAACAAAACGTCGGTCAGCCGAAGCTGGTATGTGGGGGAGACAATAATCATGCAAATATGGTAACAACATAATCATTCAATTAATCATTTAACAACCAAGATTACATTTTAAGCCATACTACTCACTCCTTACCTATCCTCTGACTCTGTGCTATCCCTTGTATGCTACCTCTTCTGTAGGTAGCTTCTTACCCCTATGGACCTACCTTACAGGTAGCCAATACCTAGGGTAATAGAGTTGCATGGCACTACCCGAAGGTAGCCCAATATCTAACTCATGATGACTTGATGGTCCTACCCCATTGGTAGCCATTTACTAAGTCATCTAATGACCTGATGGACCTACCCCATTGGTAGCCATTTACTAGGTCAACTATTAAGCCACAGAGGGGACCATGATCTGAGCTAATAGGAACATATCTTATGTGATAGTCATAGCCACATTATAGTTTGAATGAATTAAATACATCCAACAGTTTAATTCAAGCCATGATGGATACATCGATAAAATCCCGGAAAACTAATTCGGGTAGTCATAAGCGTAACCACATACCTGTACATGTAGATTCAGGTGCAAGAATAATCCAAACAACAATGAGCAAGCAAGCATTCAATAAGATCCTGAAACAATTATACAATTTCCTTTTATTACTCATGTCATTAAGATCTATCAAATCTAGCTCGCTTCTTAGGGTTTCTAGTCCACTTTTAGGGTTTCCATTGCAATTAGGGTTTCCCTTCATCTTTTACTATTTTAAACCCTAATTTAACGCAATTGATTACAAACCCTAATTATCTTGTCTATTCTTCATCATTAAGGTTATCTTAACAACATATAACCCTATTTTCATATTACAGGCACATTAATCATCAATTAAGCTTCTTTTTCATTAAAGCTACCATTTTTATCCCTTTAATCCATGACAAGATCATTATACACATTTATTATCAATCCATAGTTCATTATGGTCCACTTCACATATGAACTTGATTTGCCATTAATTCTATTCTTTATTCATGATAAAACCCTAATAACTACTTTTAGGGTTTTTATCCATGATTAGGAACTTTAAAGCTCAAAATAGCTTATAACCATGAAAACTCAGTTATATATATGAAATCAAATAATCAAAGCCATTAGTAGTCCTAATTACCAACATTAGGGTTTCAAGGCCCATTACAACATATTCATGCATATGAACTTTCAATTAAACTAATTGTGTGCAAGATTCAACTTTTTTTCGATCTTAATGTATCTCCTTATGATTAATCAGGTTAATATCAACTTAATCGTCAATTAAACCCCACTAATCACATTAATCATATCAAAATAGAGTTCTTTAAACATTAATACATTAAAATTGATATCTTCCATTAATTTTTGAATTTCACAAGGAATCAGGATTCAACTATATTTTTATTGGATTCTTCACATTTTTCTGATCAACTTTCATGTATAACATGTCCATATTCGACCTACCAATTATTTACTATGAATTTAGCAAATTTCACTTACTCTGGCCAATCGGAGGGCGCCATGTGTCCCCTTTCCATGCAACGCTCCTTGCGTTTTTGGGAACATAACAGATTGTTGAAATTACCCTCGCATAAGTGGGCATCGCTTCAGCCCGCGGAGGGGTGTTTCCGTCAAAAGCCAGCTCCGTCTTCAACCTCACGCAACTCGACCTGCTGCTGCCCTAGCCGCCCACGACGCGGCTTCCTCCCTCGGATATGGACCTGTCGGTCCTCCCAGCTCCTTTCCCTGCCTCCGCCGCACCCTCTCGCGGGTGAGGGTGTCTCTGGCAGGTGGCCGGTTGGTTGGAAACGAGTACAACAGCCTTTCCGCCATGGTTGTCCTGCAGCCCGTCTACAGCGTCGTGCAAGTGTGAGAAGCTGAACATATGCTTGCCAAAGCTCCCCCCTAACGACGTAGGAACGTCTCCAAGCCTACAAACTGCACTCATAGCTTTTGAGATCACACTTCCTCCTTCCAGTTAGGGTTAACTCTAAATCAAGATTGAAGAAGAGAGTAGAGGATCGTGGGGTTCTCTTCCCTCTGAACCAGGGCTCTACCCCTTATATAGGGGAGAGTACGAAGCCCCAAGGCGTGTCTCATGAGGACTGAAGTCCTAAACTTGAAAGGAAACACACTTTCCTTGGGTGTGAAGCAACCATCTCTCTCTCTCCTCATAAACTTGAAAAACACTAGAGGGGGTGAATAGAGTTTTAAAACAATTTTAACAATTATTGAACTCAAACAACCAACCACAAAATATTGGATAAGGGGACAAGGATTTAGAGTGGTTCCAACTTTAGCAAATACTTAAGTTGTCAGTCCACTACCCGGTTGCTTACCCAACCGGGATTTGGAAAGAATTTAATTTTATTACCTCACAAGGACTTTACATAAAATTACAATTCTCTCCCTAAACCCTTCAAGCAGCCTTCACCTAGAAGTAATCGCACCAACCTTGAAGCAGCCTTCACCTAGAAGTAATTGCACCAACCTTGAAGCAGCCTTCCTCCTGAAGTAGCTTCCCGTTGCAATAGCCTTCTTGAAGTAGCTTCCCGTTGCGATAGGCTTCTTGAAGTAGCTTGAAGTCCACCTTCTCCTCCGAGAAGAACCTTCTCCAATCCACAGCCTCCAACCCTAGGAGTAGCAAGGAGAATACAAAGAATAAAAGGAACAAGAAGGAAAATAGAAATTACAACTTATCCTTTTAAGCACAAGGCTTGATTTGCCTATATCAAGCATATTGATCTCCTAACCAATGAGTGTAGAAGTGTAAGTGCTGTGGAAAGGAGATGCTAGCCTATAGGACACGAAATTAGAGCAATGGGAATGAATAGCCAATGTGGAAAATGCTCTATTGCTCAAAACAGATTGCCAATGAGTATTCAAGCTCAAGTGTAGCACAAGTGTAGCTTAGGTGTATTTTGGTGTCCTATGGCTTGTCCTATTTATAGGAATGGCCTATGAATGCTTAAGGACATTCTAGACACTTTCTAGGGGGTTCTAAGTGCTTAACTAGCCGTTATTTGTCCACTAATTGCATTTGCAACGGCTAGTTAATTGACCCTGAAAAGTGCAGACAGAACTTTTCTCGGTCGAAGATTTGTCGACCGAGAGTCCTTCTCGGTCGAAGATTTGTCGACCGAGGGACCTCCTGGAGCAAGTGTTTTCAACATTCATTTCCAACTCCCAACCACTTTGTCTGCTGGGTCTAACGGCTAGTAGGGTCTATTCTCGATCGGAGATTTTGTCGACCGAGAGTTTCTCGGTCGAAGTTTTTGTCGACCGATATTTTCTCGATCGACGATTTGTCGACCGAGAATATTACTGACTCAATGTATTCATTTACTAAGTGTGTGTATCAATGTGCAATTGTGATACTATCTTGGGGAAAGACCTATCTAAGTGTTGTGAGTGGATAGGGAAGATCTAAACGCTTGATTTACATGATATCTAATTACTTGTACATTATATACTTGTACAAGCATTTACATTTGATTACAATCATGAAAATAAAGCGATTTTATCAAATTGTTCTTCCAAGTCTTTGTTATCCACCACCTTATATGCTTGTTCCTGAAATACTCAAATAGCACGTTAAAACCACAAGAATGAAATGTTTGTCATTATCAAAACAAAGGGATTAACATAATGTCCAATTTATCCAACAATCTCCCCCTTTTTGAAGATGACAAACATTTCCTAAATATAAAATAAGGAAATATAAATCATATGAGTTTCATACCTAAAGTTTACCTTTTGTAGCCATTCTTGTGTTTTGCAAGTGGGTGTTGGCTGAGATATTATGAAACTCATTTTATTTTATGTTTTTGATTTTATATTATTTCTCCCCTTTGTCATTTCAAAAAGATATCCAAGTTTACTTTGTATTTCTCCCCCTTAACTTTATGCTATGCTCCCCCTTAAAGAGATATTCAATTTAAAGTCAAGGGATTAATATAAATGTAAGCCATTTATTGTCGAATTTAGCCATAATGTTTCTCTAACCAAATACACGGGATGTTAAGCCCAAATTTGTTTAGAGAATTCCATTAAGAACAAAATATATGTCATATTCATGAATTTTGTAGATTTCTTTATTTTCATAACAAAAATTACTTTCAAGAATACTAAGGTCATAACAAGCTTCAAAGCTTTGTAAACTTCTTAATCTTATAATCAAATTTGTTTTTGTGAGCTCCCCCTTAATCTTATAATTAAGACAATTTAAGGATTCTAAGGTCACAAATGATTTTTAAGATTTGATTTTGACCTTTTATTAAGGCTCCATGTTTTCAATATGATAAACTCATTTTGAGTCAAGATACTAAGATTAAATGCATTAAAATGATGTACAAATAAGCATTTTGTCAAAGCTTATTTTAGGCCGACCTTGACTTCGACCATAGCGCCCCTTGGCTAAATTTTATTTCAACCAAGAGGCAAAAATCTGTAGATTTCACATGTGAAGTATAAATTTTGCAGGTAACTTAAAGAGATATCAATTAAATTACTTTGAATAAGACTTATTATGAATGATGTCCTTTTTACTATGAGTGCATAAATCAAGTCCTAAATCTATTCATATTAATCATGTGATTCTTCAAGAAAAGACATATATCCTTGAAGGCATGAATGATATCTCAATTTCTTATAGATACCAATTGAGAAATTCTTTATTTTATGTTTTGCAAACCTTAAAGTTATTTTATGTATCATCAAGGATCCACGCATACAATAATCATTATCTATTTGTTCTATGTAACATAACATCATCTTTATGAGCTGAATGATAAAATAGTGAAAGCATATCCATGATGTAATGATAGAACAATAAAATGATAATTCCATGAAATACAGTAATTGTGATCATTTAAACTAAATGTCATAACACATGATTTCTATATAGATAGACCAGGAGATGCTTAAAAAATCATGTAAAACATTATAAAATAGTGATTTCTAAACATGATTTTCAGTTTTTCCTTATTTAGAGGATCAATAGAAATGATATCATTTATTTTCAAAATTGATCTTCAACTTGTTTTGCATGTAAAACAGTCATTAATAGAAAATAGATAGCCACTTGATCAATCAAATTAGTCAGCAATTTTACTGCAGACTGAAATCAGTGACCTGTTCGGTCGAAGATTTCTCGACCGAGTGACAGTATCTCGGTCGACAGTCTCTCGACCGACAATATTCCTGAAACTGTTAATTGCTTCCAAATAAAACATAACTATGCAAGTTAAATATTTAGATACTTAAATTTATTTGTTATCCCATTATGTTGAGTTGAGATAGACGTAGAATTATGCAACTAAGGTTCTTGGTCATATCTCAACTTAATTGCATTTATTTAGTTTGGAGGTCTTGGAACCCAAACTAACTCGACATCTTTTCTCTTATAAGGACATGAAAAGGAATAATGACCAAGGCGCAAACAATAATGACAGCATATCGAGTCAACCTCATATCTTTTTCTATGGTTGTGTTCAGTGTTGTTCTTGGGTGATGATGTTCCTTTAGGTACATATATAGATTGATGTGTTTGTGACTTTCTCCAACTAGTTGTTCCTTTAGGTGCATATATAGATTGATGTGTTTGTGACTTTCTCCAACTAGGTTGTTGATAGGATTTCCCTTTAGGCTTGTAACCTAGTCCTCTTCTCCCGATTTGATGATAGGGATTATCTAAGATTTTATCAAGAATGCCATTATTATTCAAATTACTAACTTTTTGTTGTAACTTGGCAATTTCTTCCATTCTCTTCTTGATATCTAGTTTTGCTTGATCTAGATTAGATGAAAATGAATTTCTTTCTTTGACAATAGAATCATAATCTAGATGGTTGCATAAAATGGGTTGTTTTTGAAGATCATTCACTTGACTTTGCAAATTATTCTTCTCTAAAGAAAGTAGATTACAATTTGCCTCTATAGATTTTATCTCAATATCATGATCGTCAATGATCTTTTTAAGATCTTCATTTTCAGATGTAATAACAAGAAGCTTAGCAAGTAATTCATCATTTGCTTTATTAGATTTCTTTAATTTCTTCTTGCATTCAACATATTTAATATGTGTTTCTTCAAGGCTAGCAACTAGTTCTTCTTTAGATAAATCAAAAAGACTTACATCTTCTTCTTCTTCCTCGCTAGTTGTAGCAATGAGACAATCTTTGTTCTCATCTTCCTTCTTTGATCTCCATGGGCATCTAGTTGTTGTGTGTCTTGTTCCTAAGCACCAATTGCAACATGTTGTAGTTTTGTCCAAGCAACACCTTTTGTTGTGATTGTAATCACCATTACCCTCCATTCTTCAAGACCTGGTTAGGGTTCCTTGAAGCCTGCTCTGATACCAATTGAAAAACACTAGAGGGGGGGTGAATAGAGCTTTAAAACAATTTTAACAATTATTGAACTCAAACAACCAACCACAAAATACTGGACAAGGGGACAAGGATTTAGAGTGGTTCCAACTTTAGCAAATACTAAAGTTGTCAGTCCACTACCCGGTTGCTTACCCAACTGGGATTTGGAAAGAATTTAATTTTATTACCTTGCAAGGACTTTACATAAAATTACAATTCTCTCCCTAAACCCTTCAAGCAGCCTTCACCTAGAAGTAATCGTACCAACCTTGAAGCAGCCTTCACCTAGAAGTAATTGCACCAACCTTGAAGCAGCCTTCCTCCTGAAGTAGCTTCCCGTTGCAATAGCCTTCTTGAAGTGGCTTCCCGTTGCGATAGCCTTCTTGAAGTAGCTTGAAGTCCACCTTCTCCTCCGAGAAGAACCTTCTCCAATCCGCAGCCTCCAACCCTAGGAGTAGCAAGGAGAATACAAAGAATAAAAGGAACAAGAAGGAAAACAGAAATTACAACTTATCCTTTTAAGCACAAGGCTTGATTTGCCTATATCAAGCGTATTGATCTCCTAACCAATGAGTGTAGAAGTGTAAGTGTTGTGGAAAGGAGATGCTAGCCTATAGGACACGAAATTAGAGCAATGGGAATGAATAGCCAATGTGGGAAATGCTCTATTGCTCAAAATAGATTGCCAATGAGTATTCAAGCTCAAGTGTAGCTTATGTGTATTTTGGTGTCCTATGGCTTGTCCTATTTATAGGAATGGCCTATGAATGCTTAAGGACATTCTAGACACTTTCTAGGGGGTTCTAAGTGCTTAACTAGCCGTTATTTGTCCACTAATTGCATTTGCAACGGCTAGTTAATTGACCCTGAAAAGTGCAGACAGAACTTTTCTCGGTCGAAGATTTGTCGACCGAGAGTCCTTCTCGGTCGAAGATTTATCGACCGAGGGACCTCCTGGAGCAAGTGTTTTCAACATTCATTTCCAACTCCCAACCACTTTGTCTGCTGGGTCTAACGGCTAGTAGGGTCTATTCTCGATCGGAGATTTTGTCGACCGAGAGTTTCTCGGTCGAAGTTTTTGTCGACCGATATTTTCTCGATCGACGATTTGTCGACCGAGAATATTACTGACTCAATGTATTCATTTACTAAGTGTGTGTATCAATGTGCAATTGTGATACTATCTTGGGGAAAGACCTATCTAAGTGTTGTGAGTGGATAGGGAAGATCTAAACGCTTGATTTACATGATATCTAATTACTTGTACATTATATACTTGTACAAGCATTTACATTTGATTACAATCATGAAAATAAAGCGATTTTATCAAATTGTTCTTCCAAGTCTTTGTTATCCACCACCTTATATGCTTGTTCCTGAAATACTCAAATAGCACGTTAAAACCACAAGAATGAAATGTTTGTCATTATCAAAGCAAAGGGATTAACATAATGTCCAATTTAGCCAACAAAACTCTTATTTCCTTGATAATCCTTATTGCATGGATATTTAAGAATTCTAAATTCCTCTCCCATATTCTCTTTATTCTTGTCTTTTAATTCATTGGCCTAGAATTTATATTCTCCTCAAGTAGGAAATACTCCTTCTTAACAAAACCATATTATTCCATTAATTATATATTCCCATCATCCTTTTCTTTCGCATTTTTTTTGTATTTTCTCTTTCTTTCCTTTTTATTGGGACTCCTCAGATCCAAGAAACTCTATTGTTTCGAAATCCTTTTTATTGGATACTTATTATCCTTCTAGATGCATCTAAATGCATTATTCCTCATTATCATGTGTATTTCTCATTAAAATATTTCTTTTTGAGGATTTCTCTTTATTTCTCTTTTATTTTCCTCATTAATATTCCTTTTATCATTAGGAATCCTTGGAATACAAAATTCCACTAAGGATAACTCAATTATACCTCTTTTCACTTGTCTTTCACCTTTTACCATGGTTTTCAATTTTTTTCTTAATAAAGAAATACTTTATTAATCTTTTCTTTTCTTATTGTTTTTCTTTGCAACTTCGGACTCCTTGGAACCCAAGGAACCCATGTGGCACGAAATCCACCTTTGGATTAAGTTCTTTACCTTCTAGAGGTTTCCACATCTTACTTTTCTCGATTTCTTAATTAATTGAATTTCCTTGTTATTGGGCCCAATAGCCAATAAAGCCCACAATACAGTCATCAAGGCTATTGTAAACGAAATTACATCATTATTTGTCCAATATGAGAGTTTACATTTCTCATCAGATGAACCCAAAATTGGGGTTGTAACAATATGGCACCAAGCAGCCAAGGGGAGAAGGTGGCCATTGTCCACTGTAGAGACAAAACCAAAAAGGGGTTCCATAGAGGCTATAGAGATTAGGGTTGAGTATTCATGATTAAAATGTTAATTTTGATTTTGTAAATAATAATTGATGAAATTATGTTGTTATAATTAGATGTGAACATTTTGTCCCCCCCCACATACCAATATAACTTGTTATACTCACCAGGTTTTGTTTTCTCAGCATTTTAGGATAATCTGTTATCATTTCTGCAAGTATAATGGACGAAAATAGACATCCAGAGAAGAAGTAACCAAAAGAAAAGAAGTAATGTAATTCAGGAGGATTAAGTTAGTTAGTTTTTATTTCATGTTGCATACTCTAGAAAATATTATCATGTAACACCTTAATGAAAAGTTTATGTTGTACAAACTCTTTTCAATTTAATGAAAACTAATTAATTATTTTCAGTTATTTGACAAACCTCGATCCTGTATTTATGTTAATGGCCCTTGCCCTCTTGGTCTGCCTGAATAGGGGATAATAGGGGGAGGGAGTCGTTACACTTCATTATCATCGTATCCATAATCAAAGTCTTACAAAAACTACTCTAACAACCCAAATTTGAATAGTTGTTGTCCTCCTACACGATTCAACAAACAAAGCTTAAAAATCTTGGAATTTTTTTTTCCATAGATTGATCATACTACTCGACCCTCTTTTTAAGTTTTAGAGTCAAATTGAATCCCCAATCAGTTACTTAAACGTGTTATTGTTAAAAAAAAAGGTGTATAATCTCTTCACTAAAATAAACACTAAAAGGTATTTCTGAAATCCTATTAAATATTCACTCTCTCTTAAACATTCTCACCTACTAACCAAATTTGAAGTTAACCCAAAGGGTAGATCATGGTGTTAGGTTTTCAACTACTTATCAACTAATTGAGTATATATAGGAAATTTATACTAATTGATTCCAGCCATTTTTTGTTTCTTACTCAAATTTTCTCCAAAATTAGTCAAACCTGGCCTAGTGAGACAATTTCACATGGGAATAGTAGCATTCAATTACATTGAGATTTAATGTTCTAGACAAATTAAATCACTCAATTCTAACCAACTTATATGCATATTTTATCCTAATATAATTAAAAACACCAAAATAGTTTCAAACTCTAATTCCTAATAACTTTTACCACTGGGAACTTCACCAAGAAACATCATAAATAATAATGTATCTTTCTTTATTCTTGGGTTCGCATAAATGCTAATCAAGTTCAATTTGGCTTCCATTTTCTCAAAATCAATCAAGTGGGTTTGGGTACTCGAGTTTGGCCTATTTTAGGCGTTTCCCGTCCTAGAATATGTTTAGGAATATTATGTTTTCTTTTGAACATATGGTGATGATGTAGAAATGAAAGGCTAATACATCATAGTTGCTTCATGCACGAAAATCTGTAAGATTCTCTTTAGGGTCAGTTTGGTTGAGTGTAATGGGACGACAAACTACACATTTGATGTTGTATTTCTACGCATCAAATTCATAGTTTGTAGGCTGACTACACCGTACCAAACTAGTTCTAATATTTACCTATATTCATGTTCCATTATACAAATGACCTCTTTTTTTATAGAAAACGTTTATACCATGAAACTCGCACAGCGTACTAACTTAATGTAGGCTACTTAATGCATGTTATATTTGGACCCCACCATAAAAACAGACCTTACAAGTGTGCACGTCGGCTGTTCTCAGCTCCAAAGGCAGAGCCAGCGGAAGAGGCCGCGTCGGTGAGTCGGTCGGTCCGTTTACTGGTTCTACTATAAAACCGCGTGGGTCATTTTGTCTACTGCGCAAATGAATGAATGAAGTAAAGAAGACGTGTCAAATACCAAAATTCGGACACCCTTTTACAGTTCGCCCTTCCCCCTTTCTTAGCCCTTTCTCCCAACATCTGCACCTCGCCCCTTTTCCTCCATCACGAACGCGGCTAGGGGGTTGCTCACACCTGCTGGTTGATTACCTCCAGATCCAACGATGGCCTCCCCTACTGCCGACGGCAACCACGCCGCGTCCAACGGCAATGCCGGATCTGACGCCAATGGCAGCCCCTCGGCCATTCCCGCCACAGTCACATCTCCCCGCCGCCGTGTCGCTCTGATCACTGGCATCACGGGCCAGGACGGCTCCTACCTCACCGAATTCCTCCTCTCCAAAGGCTACGAGGTCCACGGTCTGATCCGCCGGTCGTCCAATTTCAACACCCAGCGCCTTGACCACCTGTACGTGGACCCACACAACGCCGCCAAGGCCCGGATGAAGCTCCACTACGCCGACCTCACCGACGCCTCCTCCCTCCGGCGCTGGATCGACACAATCCTCCCCGACGAGGTCTACAACCTCGCCGCGCAGTCGCACGTCGCTGTGTCCTTCGAGATCCCGGACTACACCGCCGACGTCGTCGCCACGGGCGCGCTGCGGCTCCTCGAAGCCGTCCGGTCCCACCTCGCCTCTCACCCGGACCGATCCGTGAAATACTACCAGGCAGGGTCCTCGGAGATGTTCGGATCCACACCGCCGCCCCAGTCAGAGTCCACCCCCTTCCACCCTCGCTCCCCTTACGCCGCCTCCAAGTGCGCCGCGCACTGGTACACCGTCAATTACCGGGAAGCCTACGGCCTGTTCGCCTGCAACGGGATTCTGTTCAACCACGAGAGCCCCCGGAGAGGTGAGAATTTCGTGACACGAAAGATCACTCGCGCCGTCGGGAGGATCAAGATCGGGCTCCAGAGGAAGCTCTTCCTTGGAAACCTCTCCGCATCCCGTGATTGGGGCTTCGCCGGGGACTACGTTGAGGCGATGTGGATGATGCTGCAGCAGGAGAAACCCGACGACTATGTCGTCGCCACTGAGGAGTCGCACAGTGTGGAGGAGTTCCTCGAGGAGGCGTTCGGGTACGTCGGGCTTAACTGGAGGGACCATGTTGTGATCGACAAGAAGTACTTCCGTCCCGCTGAGGTGGACAACCTCAAGGGCGACTCAAGCAAGGCCCGCAAGGTGCTCGGCTGGAAGCCCATGGTCGGGTTCCAGGAGCTTGTACACATGATGGTCGATGGAGACCTGGAGCTAGCCAAGAGGGAGAAAGTGCTCGTCGACGCTGGGTACATGGATCCCCAGCAGCAGCCTTGAGTTAATTCTTCCATACTCTGGTATCTGGAGGACGGGAGAAGAATCACCCACCCATATTTGTTGTTGTTGTTGTTCCAGTAAATGCAGAGGAAAACGTCCACAGTTCATTCCACTCCACAATGGTTAAGCCCGTCCGCACCAGTTTATTCGTTATATTCCTTACTCTAATCTACATAGAGCTATGAAGCTTCTTGTTGTTCTTATTCAAACAAAAATTGTAGTAGTCTGTGTTACTCTGATTTGTTAGTAGATTTGAGTTCTAGCTTTTTCTCCTTTCTCATGTTCAATTTTGCCATAAATGTGTATTTTCTTTCAGATAACCAAATAAAACAAAAGTTGCAGCTGTTATTTGGCGTTACACTTAGACATTCTCTAGATTGATCTAAGAATTCTGCTCCTATCAAAATGCCTCGCTGATACGTTTAGATCCCTTTGCCAGGGTAACCGTACTAAACCCGAGAAGATGTAAAGTGTAAATCTATAGTTCAAGTCTCACTTTGTCAGTTCTCTCTAGGGCCTGTTCCGTAGGGTGTAGTCCGTGTAGTGACCACAAAGTGCCTGTTTGATGTACATTTGTGCATTGCAAACTCACTGTAAGGGCTTGTCTGTTTGGAAGTAAAACCAACTCTCACGATGAATTGGAAAACAGGCAAACAGGCAGGGCTCATTTGGTTGCCACACGGTGGGAAGGCAGCAGATGATTTTGGAAATAAGAATTGCAAAGTAGTGTAATGGATAACTCCATCGTTTGGTTGGAAGCTGCTTCAACTCAATCCGTTTGGACTTTGACGTTTGGTTCCAGAAGAACAGCAAAAGGATAGATGTTTATGTTTCGCACAGCAAAAGGATAGATGTTTCGCTGCTGCATAACGGAGATCAGGTGCCGCAGAATTATGGAAAGCATATAGTTCCTGAGCAGCAGGTTGACGGTATGGAAACGAACCGCGCCGCTGTCTTGCATAGTGTGTTTTCCACAAGTTTGTACTGAAATGAGGAGCTCCGTGTCATTTTAGTTCTCACCTCGGTTTGAGTTTCCACAGAACCAAACGTTCGGATTTATAAAACCATCGTGAAAATCAACTCGGTCAGTTTGATTTCGGCAGAACCAATTGGTTGGGAGTAAAATCAATCCTCACGTATAAATTTAAAATAGGAAAATAAAAGTGAAGAGCCGAAACCACAATGTTTTTATTTAGTATCATGCAAATTAAATTAAACAATCTGCAATGTTTTTGTTTGGTTCCATTAAGTTTCAGTCAGTTGTTCCATAGATAGATCATTTTCCTTGCAGATAGACAAGTTCCTCCCTAGATTAAAAGCTATCCGGGTGCAGATTGCAACTATTACAATCAGCCAGCAAGCCAAGGAAAACGGACTGCTCCCAAAAGGAGCGCAGATCATCTTCAACAGCTATCTACGTAACTGAGGGCTAGTTTGGTTGGAAGGAAAACCAAGCCCAACGTTTAGTTCCAAAACGGGAAAACAAAAGTAATGAATTTAAACGATAACTGTTTTGTTTGGTTTTATGTAACTCGGGCGTGTCTAGTTGGTTTGTTTTTATTTGATTTGAAGCAGTTACCAGGTGACTTTGATCACTGCTACAAAGGCCTAAAACTGTTGTATAAGAATCTGCACCTATTGTCAGCAGTTCAAGCAATACGGAAAGCGAACCGCGCCCATCCTGGGCGCAGTTGGTTTGCCTACAATTTCTACAACGATCAACTGCAAACATGAGTTGCTTTTCCCACAGTGGGTTGGAGTTACACCCAACCAAACATACGGATTTGCAAAGAACGAGTAGTTGGAACTATGTGAACTGAAACACGGCCCAACCAAACGGGCCCTGAGCGTGTGTAGTTGGTTTTCGTAGCTTCTGTTTGAACGGTAAGAAACCAAACACAAAAAGTTTAAAAGTTCATGCAGTTGCAACTGCAAATATTCACTTTTAGTCCAACCAGACCAGTCCTAAATTAGAGACTAGAGTTACGCTACCCACAGTCACTCATACAGCCGCAAACGCACCCGATTTCTCGGTAGTATGCAAAAGTTTGCTCCCTGCCGTTTTACAGATGATACGAATCTCCTGCGCACATCGGATTCCGAAGAGGCGTTCGTGACTCTCAAGCTTCTCACAACTCCTCTCTTCCATCCAAATATTTACTAGATCCATTTCTAGGATCTCTCCTCCAACTCACTAGCGCTCTCGTGAAAGTCTAATATGTCGATTTTTCAAATTCTTCCTATGTTCCCCTTCTCCCTCACCAAGCTCTACCACAACTACCTTTGTCGATCCTGGTCTTCGCCACAACCTTAATGCTCCCAAGTAGTACAATAATTCTATACTTTGGGGGATTTTTGATGGTCCTGCCAGAGATCTCACTGATCGTGGTCATCTAGGATCATCGCAGGTGGTGCCACATATGGTATCTCGCAGATCGTCAAAGGTAATATGATTTCTGAAACCGTACACTTAATTTTTTCCTAAATGTAGATTAAATTACCCTACTTTGAGTGTTTTCCAAAATCATGTACAATACCCACTTGTTCATCTATTGATTTGGTTGATCAATAATTTTAATATTGTACTTTTGAATGAGTGTGGTTTAGTACTGTACTTTTAGACATGTACTATTGTAATACTATATTTGTAAATGCTAATGTATTGTAAAATATGTGTCTACAACTGTGGTTTAGACAGTGTCAAATGCTACTTCGTAGTGGTGAAAGCAAAATGATCACCTTTTTACAGAAGAATGACATGGATGCACGTAATTTTGACAAAGGCTACATAAGAAGGGATTGATTGTTAGTATTGCACTTTGTATACTATAACATGTAGTTATTAGTATTGTACTTCTTGTACAATGTGTCTATTAGTAATGTACTTCTTGTATATAATTTTGTCAAACGCTACATTCTGAATATATGAAAAAAATGTGGTTGTTAGTACTACACTTCATGTACAATGTAGATGTTAGTATTGTACTTTTTGTATTCTAAAATGTGACTATTAGTATTGTACTTCTTGTACAATGTGTTTGTTATTACTTTACTTATTATACACAATTTTGTCAAACACTATATTTTGAATGTATGAAAGCATATGTACATCTCGTACTATATGTCTAGTATTGTACATCATGTATTGTACATCATGCGTTGTATTGGATTATTATAATTATTTTGCACGAGTAATTCCCAATATATTAATTGTGGAATGAATTAATCTACCAGTGATAAAGAATTATAAAATTAATACGTAGATAATTTAATAACTAATAAAATTTCAAATGATTCTTGATGATTTTACTGTTTCATATCAGTAGTAACCAAAGGAATTGTTATAATTATTAAGATACATAAAATATAATGGGGCAGTGGTAATAAGATTTGAGGGGATACTTAAGTATATTTATGTTAATATTATACATCTTGTATTGTACGTTTTGTACTATACATCTTGTATTATACGCCTTGTAAGTATAAGGAAGATTATCAGAAGATGCTAGTACTATATGTCTCGTATTGTACATCTTGTACGTACGTAAAAATTGAGTTAAAAATAATAATGATTATGCATGAGCAACAATTGTAATGCAACGTTATGTAAAGCACTGTATATATGATTAGAATTTAAAAGTTGTATTGTTGTGCATATATAACAACATTAGTCACAACATATGAAATAAATTATAAATAAAAAGTATCAACAAATGTAAGTACAATATGGGTGAGTTTGAGAAGGAATTTGAATTGGGAGAAATTGAGAAGTAACAAATCTTTTTGAAAAAAAATAGAAGGAATTCAAGACGAACAAAATTAAAATCTAAATATTTTTCGTAATTTGTGGTGGATTGAGATATCACAAGTGTAATTCATTAGGGAGTGGATACAATAACTACGTTTTATATGCCCTTTGCATGACTTTTACATGTGCAATAATCCAAAAGAATGGCTGCATGTGGAATATTTCCGGAATACATTAAAACTTGCTTTTTCCCATACTCCGGAGCGTGAGTGAGTGACTGTGGCTATTTTCCTAAACTACACCCACGCTCAACCAAACTAGCCCTTATTGATATTCGTTCCAAGAAATCCGCCTTTCATTCCCGTGTTCTAATTGAACTGTGGCGTTGTTGGTAAACTAGCTAATCTTGTCTAACCAACCCGTTGACACTTTAACTAATTACGATAATTATGCTCCTGCTGTCTAACTTGCTAACACTTTATTAATGACAAAGCAGTTCCTCTTTCTATGAGGAGTAGGTTACTCTTTCCGTTATCAATTTACATGTGTCTCTATCGATTTATAGGATCCAGATTTTGTTGACAGTACAGATAGTGCAATCTAACACAAGGTATAACCTGCTTCTTGTTAAACAAGAAACAACAAATCTTGAGGAGTCGGTGCCGGCCTGGCAGGGGCTCTGGCAAAATACCAAATAGATTTGCGTTACTAATGACAGTAGTCATCGTGCCTTCCACTCTTCCATAATTTCTGTAGTGGTGACCACAACCTTTTGACAGCCAACGAAGAGCTATCTCTGCTTAAGCTGCCTCGATTTACGCCCCGATTTGGACAATTTTTGGGTTGGACACACTCGTGACGCAAATATGATCGGTTTGTTCCATTTCTCAAAAGGAAAAACAAAAGTGAAAGGCGCAAATTACCGCCTAGCGAAGTGTGAGAATAACAACGGAAGTGAATTCAGTAGTAAGCACACGCATCCAACTGCATGCGATGCATGTATTTGTGTGCATAGAGATCAATACAAATTGTAGTTTGTTCAGATCCTACAGTTGCGCCGCTTCAAGTATTGACTGGGTTTACACGTATGCAATATAATCACGTAACTGGTGTAATATGTTGGTGAGGTAGTCGCAATTGTCGCTACTGTGTGACTTGGTCTAACATGCCTCCGCAAGCGGGATGCTCCAAGGTAGCAACCTGAGCTTGGATCGGATGAGCTCGAACCATAGTCCGGGCAATGCTTTTGTCATGGCATCGGCAAGTTGGTCTTTAGTGGAGATGCATTTCACTTGTAACTGTCGTTTGAAGACAAGATCATGAACAAAATGAAAATCAACCTCAATATGTTTGGTTCGTGCATAAAAAATGGGATTTGCAGTGAGATATGTAGCACCAATATTATCACACCATAACAAAGGAGGTTGAGTAATCAGATGTTCGAACTCATCCAAGAGAGACCGCAACCAAACAAGTTCAACAGTAGTATTAGCAAGTGCCCGATATTCTGATTCTGTAGACGAGCGAAACACAATCCTTTGCTTCCTAGTTGACCATGAAATGAGATTATTGCCAAAATATATAAGATATCCACCACATGATTTGCGATCATCCAGACAACCATCCCAATCTGCATAAGAGAAGGACTGAAGTAGCAAGGAAGAGGAAGGAGTGATGGAAAGAGAGAGAGAGAGTGTGTGTTTGAGGTAACAGAGGATTCATTTAACAACTTGCCAATGCTCCTTTGTCAGACAAGTAATGAATTGGGATACTTTATTAATAGGAAAAGCAATATCTGGACGAGTGAGAGTGAGATATTATAGAGCGCCAACAGTTTTGTGGTACTGATGAGGGTTAGAGATGGGGGATCCCTATTTGGTGAGCGTGAGGGTAGCGTTAAAGGGGGTAGACAGAGGTTTGGCACCATCCATATGGGTTGCAAAGAGAAGATTACAAATATATTTGTGTTGTAATAACAAGATACCATTGTGGGAACGATGAACCTCAATCCCGAGAAAGTAGTGTAAGGAGCCAAGGTCTTTTATTGGAAATCGACTACCAAGCTATTGAAGAAGGGTGAGTATTTGGTCATGGTTGCTTCCGGTAATGATGATATCATCCACATAAATAAGAGCATAGAGAACGACATCATTTGAAGAGTATATGAAAAGGGATGTGTCTGTCTTGGACGGGGAAAATCCAAAGGATTGAAGGGCACAACTTAATTTGCAATACTAAGACCGGGGGGTTGCTTAAGACCACAAATGGACTTGTGTACCCGATAAACATGATTTGGATCAGAGTTATCGATGAAACTAGGGGGTTGAGCCATGTATACTTCTTCTGTAAGATCACCATAGAGAAAAGTCTTATCAATGTCAATGTAGTGACCATCATCAAATCGACAAACAAATTGTTACAATTAAGCGGAATTAAACATAAACAACAGATTAACAAAAATTACTAAAAATTAAAACCATTTTGCAAGGAGATCCTTGTCCAGAAAACTTTTACTGAAAGATCCAAAACTCATACATATCATAATTTACATTGTACAACATTGTTCCATCTCATCTCGAGGACATCATATAACAGTTGTTCTATCAAAACACATACCGGAGCAACATAAATCCTCGAGGCATTCAAGCCAAAATCTGATATCATTCATGAAACCAGTATGAACCAACTCCAAGGACCTAAAAGTACAGAGATGACACATAACACTTCTATCTACAAGACACGAAAGACAATACACTCAACCTAAGCTGTCACTGCTGTTGGGTTTTAGGGGAGACAGAGAAGGCAGCGGAAACAAAAATTTTCTCCCCAAACCCATACCGAGGAAACGCGTCAACGTCTATATAATAGGAAAGGATGGTTTGTGGAATCATACCTTGTCCCGAGGCTTGCTCGGCGACAATACCTCGCGCAATGCGCGGTCTTCAACTCCGGTCTTGGACGGTGTCTGTGCAGCTCCTGGTCGCACCGGGACTAACGACTCCTCCTCCTACCGGACTGTCGGATGACAGTTGTCCTCCTGAGCGGCAGTGTCCTCCCGCCTCTGTAGTAGTCCACACGGACCACCTGGAACTCCACTCTCCTTGTCCCATAAGGAAGTGGAAGGAGCCGCACCCTCCTGTTGACGTACTAGTCGCCAACACACTCTCCTGCTACCAGTTACAACTGCAGTTGTCCTTCCCTTGCTGCACCTCCCTTTTGCGGGAAGCACTTGCTCGGGATCTCTCACGGTTACCAAAACCAGAGAGAATGACAACTTCGCAAAGAAACCGGCTTGCATTGAGTTGTACTTTGAGAAGCCCCCAATACCCCTATATATATAGGCGGGTCATGGGACATGGTTCTCTGTGCCCGGAAATACGGGACTAAAGCAGGAGTAGAAAGGTTCGAGAATTTTCCACAAAAAGCAACCGGTTCGCAACTTGAAATGATCGGTTCACAACTGAACCGATCGGTTCGGCCATTGAGCCGATTGGTTGGACCTGAGCCGATCGTTTGGGGCACTCCAACCGATCGGTTGGTGCCCTGAACCGATCGGTTCATGGTCCTAATCCGGCTAAAAAAGACTTTCCTTGTTTCATTCTCAATTGGTATCGTATACCAATGTTATTCCCAATTGAATTGGGCAATTTGAAACCAAAGGAAAATTCTTGCCGACATGACTTTCCCAACTGGTCGGTTGCACCAGTTGAGCCGATCGGTTCAACTCTTGAACCGGTCATTTCAACCTGGGCATGAGCCGATCGGCCTGGACACTCCAGCCGACCGGTTCAGCACCTCAGCCGACCGGTTCATCACATGAGCCGATCGGTTGGGAGCACAGGTTGGGCAAAATCAGTCAATTACGATTTCAATCAATCCGATACTCCAATCAATGCGTCCAACACCTTGAACCATATGATATTGAGCCATCGACTGATTGAGTGTTTAATTGAACTACTAAACTCCTTTAGTAATCAATCTAAACATTGCTTTGTGGACAAAACTCCTCTTCCAGGTTAAATCCTATGTGTGTGACCCTGCAGGTCCATTTCACGTTGGCAGTGAAAGTCCATAACACTTATGACTTCACAAGCAAAGAGCGGTGCCTAGTCACACATCAGTGCTACCCAAGTGAAAGTAGAAAGTTGGAGAACAACTTTCATCCTACAATCCGTGAATGGTGTTACAGTGAATGTATAATTCCTTTTTCACTGATATCCCGAATGAACTCAAGGCATGGAACTGTCATCCTGTCAACGTTCATTCACTTTCTTGATCTCAGAGTAGATTGAAGGAGATATGTATGACATCAATATCACATATTGATTCACACATGCGTGCGCACGCCTATCTCAATCCTACTCATCAAGTGGCCTTGGATATCAAACTCCCTCAGGAGGGACAAATCCCATATCTATCACTCACCCCTCAAAAGCCCCATGTGTCAAAGCCACCCAATCATCACCTTTATAACAACCCATGTTTCAGGACTGCGTTTGATGATGTCAAAGTGTGCCCAACAACATGTGTTGAGTGCAGTGATTTCAGGTCTAAGAATCACACTCACCACCATCACTGTGAGTATTGACTGTGACTACCATCTCATGGTTCCATGTGTCAAACTCACGGTGGGTATGTCCGGTACCTTGTTCTCTAACAAGTACCTATGTGTTTGGTTTGATATCCCTATATCATGACTAATGAGATTCTGTCATCAACCAACACCACAATCTAGTCTTGTGTGTCATTGCTGTCTATCTACCTTCCACAATGACATCCAACTAGGGACATAACAAGAATGTACAAACTCTTAGCATCCGTATGATCTCATCGTTCAGGTCCTTAACCTGAAAGCATACGTCATTGAGTACTGTCATTCTCTAGACATTCAATCTGTTCTATCACTATCTCATATGACTGAACCAGAAAGAATTGGAAGCTTGCCTTTGATGTTTATCAAATCAATCTTAATGTATCCCACCAATCATCCCATGATTGGCTCTCAGGGCATACATACCAACAGACTCCCACTTGCACTGGAGCCAATCACTCTTGAATCATATTCATAGTGATCTTCAAACATGTCCCACATGTCACTGTGCTCTAGTGCCAACATAGTGAGTAATGGCAACACCTTGCCAAAGTCTGTATAAATTGCATGTCTCTCATCTCTTCACTGTACGTCACACGTATGAGATGGAGTTGCCGTAATATGCGATCTAGTATTCCATTGCTAACCTTTAGCCACATTGCATGATCAAGGATTCCAGACTTGTCATCAATGAGTGGAATATAAGTTCATCTCATGAACTTTTAGATCCATATAGTATCCACTGCTGTTCTCTAACACACATATACTCGGCATTTCCCTTTTAAATGGTTTTATTGGAACACTTCCAATTATCAACAAACTTTCACTTTTATACATCCTATGTATATTTTGCGATTAATTTTCTGTCCTTTCGGAAGTTCGCATCAATGTAACTCTTTACATCGAACTCTTCCTTATCTCCATAGAACTAGTACATCCCAAGTACTTATCAAATTCTTATGGTATTCCAGTAACCCTTACTGGAAGTAGACAGACATCCACTCGTCATGTCCTACATACGAGTTATCAGGATGAGCACATCATATTGCCATGTCCTACATACAAGATGATGAATGCATTTTATTCTTGCCATGCAAGACAATGGGATGATTACATACATGATAGATCCATATCTATTCTTAGTGTTCCCATTCTTCATAAGAATTGGACACTTGGCCTTGGGATACTAATATCCATATAACATGGACAAGTTTTCTCCCACTGAATCTGTGCATACTGAACCCTTCAGTACAGATTGCCAATGTATGCTCTCTCTTTTTCAGGTCAAGAGATTTGTCGAGAACTATCTCTATAGATCTCTATTCCTATCACATAGGAAACATCTCTATCTTCCTTAAAGATAATTTCCACTTTTGGATTTCCATTCTAGAACAATTCCATTTCACATCAATATGTGGAATGTGAATACGCTCCCACTAAATCACAGATCCCGTCTTTATCTTTGACATATCAGTCAAACCCTTTGACTATATCATCAAAGTAAAGATCCAATTTTGAGTTGCTTGTACTCAATCAATCACATTGATTAGTCCATTGTAACTTATAGACTTCATTTGCATTAATGGATTCATAAACCTTATAGGATGTGTCACGTACACATCCTGATTTTATTCCTCATAGGAATGCGGTTTTAGTATCCATATACCAAATGTCTTAGTCATTAAGTTGCAATCAACAAGCATCATCCTTCTCAAAATGTTATCCTTGTGTCTTAACACTTAAGACTCATTTGCACTTATGGATATGATCCAATGAGTGCTACCATCAAGGTCATACCTTATGGTTCACATGGATGTCATTTAGGATGTAATGGTCATATACCATAACTCAAAATCTGATTCCTCATATTCATCTAGATAGTTGACTCATCATATGAACAACTCACCACATAGATGATTTAGGTGTATGTGTCAAGGATATATGAACTCACAACCCTTGTGGTTCTTAATGTCCATTATTAGTTTGGGGTATTCTTTTATTAAGAAGAATTCAGTTATTTGATAATCATTCTCTAACTCCTTACAGTATGATTCCTTCTAGATTTAGACATCACCATGCCTTAATCATGAGTTCACTATGATACACTATCATAATCACTCATAAGGATCTCAAACATTTGGTCCAAGTATTTCATTCATTGATCTCATCAAGAATTAACACTTTACCAAATTTGTACTTCATCTATGATAATCTTGAACACTTCAAGATATTCATATTGGTATTTCTCTAAACACCATTTGAAGTATTAGCATTTATTCCAATAGGTATGTAAATACATCACATGTATTATACCTAATAGGATAATCATTCTCCCACTACATTAGTGAAGATTGATTAATCATGTCCAAGATATTCATGTCTCTTACTGGTTCTCTAACCAAAAGAGTCTAGATTTATCCATCATATGGAAACTAGAAATGAATTTCTTATGATATATGCTAATTTAATTGTTTGAGTTATCAATAACTTTAGGTATCATTTTATCTTATACATACCATGTATTACAAGATAAACAAGGCATTGCCACAAAGATCATATCTTTAAGATTGAAACATCAACTTTATTAATTGCCATCATTGTCATACAATATGCAATAATAAAGTGTTTCTATCTATTGGAAATATATGAAATAACAGTTCTCAACTCTATTTTGTGCCCTTTCAGGCTGAAATAAACTGAAAGATACTCCTATCTATGGCAGCAACATTTTCTCCAATGATGGGTATTTCTTTCTTGGTCCTTTCACAAAAGCCATCACTTCTTTGTGGATATTGCATATCATATATGACATATCCATATCTTGGTATCATATACCTCGGATAAAGAAGCGGTTCATTTCATGATACCTTAGGTGGAGATCTCCATCCCCTCCTTCATCTTCTTTTGTTCTTCCAGATATAGAGGGCAATCCCTCATACACCCTTTCCCCATGTGCCTTGAGGCTGAAGACGGCTTGGATTGTCGGCTAGCAATAGAACACTTCTTTGCTTTGCCCTTATCCTTGCCCTTAAGACTTACCTTTCTCTTTGATCACATCAAAGATTATAGTTTGTCTTTCTTCATCTTTGCCTCTACTGTCCTCAACATGTCCAATAACTCTGTCAACGCTTGTCAAAGTTGTTCATGTTGTAGCTTATCATGAATTGTATGATTCTTGCAACATTTGCAGTATCATACCAATAGCCAACCCTTGGCTCAGAGGGAATCCTTCTCAGTCAGGTTTTCAACATACCCAATCACATTGAGTGTGTGAATCCCTTACTGGATCTCCTTCTGTCATGACATACTAGGATAGTGTCTTGGAGACATCATATGTCTCATGTTGTCTCTGCAACTCATAGTTCAGAGAACACAACATCAAGCACTCATCATCAATGTCATCCTCGGTATGCTTCCATAAGCATACTTTCAGCCATTGATGTGGTGGGATCGAGTTTATCTGGTTATGTATAACTAGGACTTAGAGCTTTCACTCTTTGACTGAGAACACTTCTCATCATCCTAACCAGTCGTGGAATTATTCCCATTTAATTTGTTGGTCTCAAAGACCGATCGCAAATAAAGTGATTTGTTGATTAACCATTTATTTTAACAAAAAGGAAATATATGCAATTTTAGTCCAAAACTCTTTTGACTTGTTTGATTGATTTGAAAGGTGACGATAAAATTAGGCCTTTAATTAATTATCGCTCCCACTATTTTACTTCAAATTGATAGCCCTCACCATCAATTTGGAAGATTGCAGCATACAACCTTCTAGTGGGCAAGATCCTGAAATCCTCTAAGCCATGGACCAGCTAGGGCTGTCACCCACAACATAGATCTCTCAGGTAGGCAAATTTTGCCAATTGCATCATATGCAACTCTTGATAAGATGTCATATACAACTCTTTGCAATGATCATCTCCATGCCTCAAGGTACTAGATCCCATCTAGATCACCTTGTTAAGTCCGATCCAAAGCAAACACGATGAACATGCACCCTGCTAGGGCAGACCCACACATTCATCCTTCACGCTTCCACGAGGTAGACGGTGCACCACGCTAGGGCGTGCCCACACTTGGTCGAACAAGCTTTTCACGTGTGTCGCATTTGGAAGGCATCTAAAACTTAATATTTTAATGAGGGATTTGGTTTTATATACATATACATATCCAATCACCACAATACATAGTACGTATCATATACATGCTATATCCCACAGAAAACATGCACAAAACGATAAAAAGTGATGATTATGGCCATCCCAATGTGATTCCTCGAGCCAAGAGGAATCACGGTCATCTAGGTCTACATCACATGCAACCTGTACAAGATGAACTTCTGTGCCTTGCCTTCCGAGTTGATCAACTCATCTCATGAATGATCTGTACTCTCCAGCCGGTCGTCTGGGTGCCACCAGCCGATCAGTTGGCTCCTCCAACCGATCAGTTCGCCTGGTCATCGTGCATCTCGTCATGTCCGCCACCCGCTCGTCTCACTCCTCGAACCGGTCATCAACCGATCGGTTCACTCCTTGAACCGACCGTCTAGAACGTCAACTGATCGGTTCACGCCTTGAACCGATCGTTTCAGCTGTCGTCTTGATGTTCGTCGGTCTTTGACATAACAGGAAATAAAAAATCTATCCTATTTATTACATTGCTTTAAAAAGGGAAACCCCGAGTTACATTCGGGGGGGAGCAAAGGTAGGAAAGAATCTCGAATTATTTCGAGTTACATCGGGAATAAGAGAGGGAAGATCGATGCGCAGACCGAGATGCAAGCAACCACAAACAACCACACACAGATAGGGGTTTATAGGCCATAATCATGCTACACACATCCACCACAAAACTCATTTAAGGGCGACGCGTATCGAGTGCATTAATAATACATATCATATATGTAATTAGGGATTTGTGGATTTATGATTGGACATGCATAAAGCTGATATTATTTGCATCGTATGCAATAAATAAAGGCGACAAACCAAAATCGATCATATCGATATTCCTAAAATATAGAACAGCTGACGTGGCTCTGATACCACTGTTGGGTTTTAGGGGAGACAGAGAAGGCAGCGGAAACAAAAATTTTCTCCCCAAACCCATACCGAGGAAACGCGTCAACGTCTATATAATAGGAAAGGATGGTTTGTGGAATCATACCTTGTCCCGAGGCTTGCTCGGCGATAATACCTCGCGCAATGCACGGTCTTCAACTCCGGTCTTGGACGGTGTCTGTGCAGCTCCTGGTCG